>JAEQBH010000115.1:0-1200000 GCA_016808115.1 Tetrastigma voinierianum
CAAGGATGAGTAATTTTGGCCACTTCATTTCAAATCACACATTTATTAATCTCTTATCAATTTATTTAATAAATTTATATTCCACATAAATATAAATTTATTTTGTTTTTAGATTGCCTCACATGAATGCTAATGGTGCCATCTTATTACGACATTTTTTTTTCATCATTTTATTGCATCGTTTTTTTGTGTGTGCAATTTAAATGAGCAAAATATATTCGATCATAAGAATATTATAAATCATATTATAGTTATTAATATATCGTTAACCCATGATGGGGCATGGAAAGAGACCCATATCTAAGCCTGTGACGACAGAAGCTCAAGTCCACAATGATTTTTATTATTATTAGTTATTTATTTAATTGTACTTTTTGGATTTATCTGTTTATTTATTTAATTAAATTTTTATTTATCCGTTGTTGTTTTTTGTCGCAAGGCCTATAAATAAGACCTTACGTTATCAAGTGACTCGATACGATATTGAAAACTCAAGAACTTCGTTATAATATTGACAAGGCGCCCATGATGGGCTCGCGACTCTGCTTTAATGCCACTCTGGATATATGGATCCTCATATAGCACACCACTATCCTTATTGGCTTCACAGAATTTGTCTACTAAACAACAGGTGCAAGCGCTAAAGCATCTTCTGGATTTGGATCACCTTCTGATGCAATGAGTTTTGTGCTAGGTGGTTTTTGCGTTAATTTGGATTTTGAATTGAGGAAAAACTTGAAGTTTGCCACCACGCTAGGGAATCGTAAGCGTCTTAAAGATTCTTCAAAGGGATACATTTTCTTTTACTTTGAAAACTCAATTAATATTCGTGATATTTAAGCATGTTTTTTTTTATTGTTTTATGTTCCAATTTATTTGATAGAGCATAAAGAGTATTAAAATAAATACTTTTTTTTTTTTTAGTTATTCTTTCGTGGCTCGTGCAATCTGTAACATATAATCGCATTACATTTTTTAGATTTGTGTTTGTTGCATTAGCATATAGTTTATAAATTTCCTTAGTGAAATTTTAGATTCTCTCTCAACATGTCAGCCACCAAAAGTGATACTGTTGAATCTTCTTCTTCATCTAACACAAGAGATACAACTGAAAGACTTAATAATTTTGACTTAAGACTACAAGCTTTATCTTAATATCTAAATGATAGTCTAATAGTTTAGCTAACCACATCATGATGCAAATAAAAGACACTCTGACTACCACTACATCGATAAGTAATTTAATTAATCGCTTGGGCCAATTGACTCAACACACCACCGAACAACAAATTCATGCAATGAATCGAAAATAGATTTCGCTTCTAAAACATTCGTAAGAAAATACGAGATAGCACATGTTTAACTCCATATTAGAAAACACGTTAGGTCACTACACACCGTTCAAGTCCTTCTTAGAGTTCACATCAATATGATGAATTCACAAATGGTTTCCGTATGACAACCCGGTAAAATGAACTTCGGGTAGTAATTCACCGCTTTCAACTCACACGAGTGGCTACTTCCACAACAGAGACCTTAATTCAACCAGTGATCGATTTCGACTTGCAAATGTCAACTTCCCAGTAGATTATCAATCACCAAGGCAAAATTACCCACCAAATCAGGTGAAAGAAGATGTCACTCCTCAGCGATACCAACCTAAGGTTAATGGTTATTAGGGTAGAGATCAGGATAAACAAGTTAGACAACCTCAAAGGGACATCACAAAAAAAGTCAAGGCCAATGCTTCTGAATTTGATGATAGAATGGATCCTAATGCTTTCTCTTATTAGTTAGTTGCTATTGAGAAAGATTTTGATTAGTATGAAATGATTGATAGTGAATGGATTCAGTTTGCTAAAATGAAGTTAACCAATTACAGCTAAGATGCGCAGTAAAATGTGTCAGTAAGACATGATTCGTTTGCGAACTACCCATCACCCAATGGGTTGTTGGTGAAAGCAAAGTTGTAAGAAAAATATATTCTCCATTATATAAGGTGTCAATTGTCTTCCACCATGATTAATCTAAAACAAATGACTCTTTAGTGTACGAATATTCGCAGTAAATTATAGTTAGAACAGGTGTAGTGAGTTCCATGCCGAGGATCAGATTTATTTGGTTCGCACTTGATTTGTTAATGGTCTCGGGTTCGACATTCAAATGATGGTTAAATTGCATGCTCCATACATTATAGAGGATGCATACCAAAAAGCCTTAAAAGTTGAGAAGTTCAATAGGCCATCTCTTTGCGCTGCGAAGTGTCGATCAATCGCGATCCGTGTCATCGAATGGTAATACTTAGGCGATAACTGTGGGGCAGAGTTTAGTTTGCGTAACTCTCTTCACATTGCTTCTCCTATTGAGTTTAAGCGAGTAATTCATCGATTATGCGTCATGAAGTGTCATCTCGAGGGTGAATTAAATGCGTTGTCACTGTAGTCATTGGCATTAGATGTTGAACAAGCGTGTGGTTGGAGGATAGGGAAGACGAATTGTTGATCCTTTAGATTATTCTAGTGATGAAGATGATCTTCATGAAGATTGTGATGATGATGCGTGTGTTGGTGTGGTTAGATGTGTGCTATCCACAATTGTAGATAATGAAAATTGGAAGCATACTAGTATTTTTCACATAGTCATACAAAGTGGAGATAAGAAATGTAAGTTAATGATTAATAGGGGTAGTTCAATGAACGTGGTTTCTAAGAATGTTGTTAAATAGTTAAACCTAAAAATAGAAGACCACCATACAAATCCTCTTAAGTGGCGAGTTAGCTGACCATGTTAAATGGAGTCTCGAGGTGTCTAGTCTCTATTCAAATGGGGGATTGTAAGGATGAAATCTATTGTAATGTGCTACCCATAGATGTTGCCCGTGTTCTTTTAGGTCGCCCTTAGCTTTATGATCTTAATGTCACCAATTTTGGTAAAGATAACATTTATTCCTTTAAGTACAAAGGTAAGAACATTATTTTGAGACCTGCTAAGCCTAAAGGTTGCAATGGTAAACGTGACATCTCTAAAATTCCTAGATGGAATTTGCATATTTTAAAATGTAAGATTTTTGAGAGATAGGGGATTGAGACTGGTATGTGCTTAACATTAGTGACAAAAGGAGTTCCATTTGATTCTTCGATTGTCGATGGTCCTCTGGAAGTGAAGAATTTTCTAGATGAGTTTTTTTATATGGTGCGTGATGAGTTTCCTAGTGAGCTACCACCTTTAAGAGACATCCAACATGCTATAGATTTAATTCTAGGTTCTCAACTGCCTAACCTTCCACATTATATAATGAACCCTAAAGAGAGAGAGGAGTTGAATAGGCAAGTAGAAGGACCTTTCGAGAGAGGATTTGTTAGGCATAGCCTTAGTCCTTGTGCGGTGCCAACTTTGTTGACACCTAAGAAAGATGGATCTTGGAGAATGTGTGTGGATAGTAAAGTCGTCGATAAGATCCACCGATCAAATATAGATTTCCTATCACTCATGTGAGGATATGTTGGATACATTAGTTAGTTCTAGTTGGTTCTACAGATAGATTTGCATGGTAGGTTATCATCAAATTCTTGTTCGGCCAGGAGATGAGTGGAAAACTGCATTTAAAACACAAGATGGTTTGTTTGAATGGTTAGTCATGCCTTTTGGTTTGTCTAATGCTCCTAGTACTTTCATGAGAGTTATGACACATGTCTTGTAGCCTTTCATTGGTAAATTTATGGTGGTCTACTTTGATGACATATTGATCTATAACCAATCCAAAGAAGAGCATTTAGAACACCTTCGACAAGTTTTTCTCACTCTTCGAGAGGTGAAGCTTTATGTTAACCTTAAGAATTGTTCTTTTATGTAACCACATGTGCTTTTCTTAGGCTTTATTGTGTCTGAACATGGCATTTCAGTTAGTTATTAAGGAGTGGTTTGAACCAAAATCTATCACTGAGACTCGTAGTTTTCATGGTTTAGCTTCTTTCTATAAGATATTTATAAGGGGATTTAGCATTATTATGGCTCCTATCACATAATGTTTTAAAAATGGGGAGCTTCAATGGTCTAATGTTGCTAGTCATGCATTCAGAGAAATCAAGGTCCACATGGTAGAAACACTACATTTTGAGATATCTGATTTTCTTAAAAGTTTTTGAGGTTCAACTTTTGATGTCGAGGGTGTAGATATTGGTGTTATGTAGTCGAAGATCATACTATAGCTTTTTAGTGAAAAAACTCAATGATACTAAAAGATGATATTCTCATATGATAAAGAGTTTTATGCTATAATGCAGAGTCTTCGTTTTTGGAGGTTTAATTTGTTGCCTATAGAATTTGTGTTGTTTTCTAACCACCAAGCTTTAAGATATTTAAACTCACAAAAGAAATTGAATGCTTGACATGTTAAGTGGGTTGAATTTTTGAATGAATATTCTTTTGTGATTAATCATCGTGCTGGTATTGAAAACAAAGTTGCTGATACACTTAGTCAATTAACTGTTACCCTTCATCATATGAGTGCTCATGTCATTAGGTTTGATAGATTGAAAGATAAGTATTCTATAATTATGTCATACTCTTTTTTTTTAAGTAAACAATTATGTTATACTCTTTGAAGTCATGTTTCATTTTAATCATAATTTCTATAATGGACTAAATTGGTAAATTAATTTATTAAGTTTAAAACTATTTTTTCTTTTTTTTTCTTTTTTTTTTTCATTTTTCATCTCTCTAGTTTTCTTTTTATTTTATCTTTAGTATTTTTCGGGTTTCAAATAGAGCCTTCTATTTAAAGGATTGTTAGAAGAGAAGTTGATAATAATTGGAAATAATTTGGGGAAGCAAGACCATGTACTAAAAACTCAAAAATCAGTTCAAGATGGAAGACTATATTTGATTTTCGAGAGAAAATATAAAGGAAAGAAATTTAAAAAACAAAAAAACGAAAAACGAAAAAACAAACATAATGATTGGTTTATATCCCGTTTACAATATTTTCAATCATGAAGGCAGAAGATGAGGTGAGATACATACATGGATAAAAATATTGTGATGTATCGTCGATATATCGTGTATTGGAGTCAATAGATATGATATACAGCATCGATAATCAGTTAATAAAAATATCGACAAAAAATCGATAATATCGTCGATATATCGGTTTAGGGCCGATATATCGGTGATATTGCCGATTTTTTTAGAAATTTTCAATAAAAAAAAACAATATTTAAGGTGGGTGTCTCATTATAGAGCAAAAAAATATGAGATAAATTAGAAAATGAAAAGTCTTTTCTTAATAATTAATATCACTTATTATATGTTATCTTTGATAATTACTATCATTAATTATTTGTAGAAAAGATGAGAAAATCAAAAAACAGTTTGAATTATTATGTCTTCCTTAATAATTATTATCATTAATTATTACAAAAAATTGGAGAAAACCAAGACGATAGGAGATAAAATAAAAAGTCTTTATTTTGCATGTACCTTTAAACTAATTTTGATATATAAATTGAATATATCTTTAAATTTTGAATAATTTATAAATATCGATATATTTCCAATATATTCATAAAATCCAAATACCGATATATCTAAAAAAACCGATATTTTTATCCTTGGATATATAATACAAGATACATTCATTTCTGATTCTCCTTAAGGGGGAAGAATGAATTTACATATAAAGTTAATTAGACGAATCAAAAAGCTAGACTATAGGCATCCACTGTTTGAATATCTGATTCTCCTTCACTAGATGTTGTCTACCAAGTCTAAGACCTCCTCGTCGGAAGAATTCTTTACCCGTTCCACTGCTTTCACAACCTACAAATGCATCCCCACTATGCTTAAATACAACCCCAATCCACACAAAAACAAATTTAATTTGTAAATATTTTCCGTGACCCATAAGGAAATTGTATCACATTTATATCACGAATAACTATGCAATTAATTAAGTCATTTGCATATAGGATTAAAAAACTACTCAATAGTTTTGGTACAGGGTTAGGAAACTATTTAAAAAGTCCTGGAGAAACTACCAAAAACTATTTTGGGTAACTTGGTGATAGACCCAACGATTATAAGAGAAATAGTTTGGGCCCCTAATGCCAATTAGTCCATAATATAGAGCATCAATCAAAGATTAGAGCGAGACATTATAAGCTTTCAAATACATCAATATAAAGGTTTTTGGCTTTGTTTGGGTTTCTCAATTATATCGTAAATGGTTGGTTGGGACTTGGGGTTGTTTAGATCATTCTAATAATCTTATTTGTGCTTTTAATTATGGGTATTATTGTATAAGTTGATTTGATTAAAAGACTTTTTAAAAGCCCAATTTCAGAAATTTGACTATTCCCATCAATTTTTAGCCTAATTTGACAAAATACATTTCCTATTTTTTTTTATAAAATAATCACTTCTTTTTAGAAGTAATGTAAATATATGAAACGAAGAAGAGTATTTTTGTCCAAAATAGGAAAATGTTAGATTCACAGATTTAGAAAATGAGACATCATCAAATATTTAACATATCGTAAATGCAATTTACCTCAGCATCCCAATTAGTTCTTGCTGTCAGAATAATCAGAGTTAACGTTTGAAGAAAAACTCCTGTTATCATCCCCCACCATATTCCCTGCAAGCAAACAAACAAAAAGCAAAAAGAGATGGCACTTTTTGTTTAGTAATAGGTAATGGGGTAACTAACTAACTGTTTGTGTGTGTAGGGTAAGGACTAAGGCGGGGAAGAAGATTCTACTCACTACAACTCCTAAGCTGGTTTTGAAGCCAAGAACACACCCAATGGGGAGACCGATCAGATAGTAAGTTGCTAGGTTGACGTACGCCACTATAGCTTGCCATCCACTCCCAATGGCCACACCTGAATTCCCATTTCAAGGTTTACATATTTTTTCCAATTTTATGCTTGAACTTTTGTCAAACAGGTGGTGTACATGATTGATTACCTGAGAGAATGGGTTGAATGCCGTTCAGGAAGACTGAAATAGCAAGAAGTGGCGTCAAGTTGGACACTGCCTGGATAACCTCTGCATCACTTGTGAACATCTTGCTCAATGCAACCTTGAAGATCAGAACGATCGCACTGAAAAATAAGCTTATGATTATGCTGTTTGCATTCACCACCAACACTGAGAATTTTGCCACGAGTGGATGAGCAGCTCCCAGCTCATTACTGACTCAGACCTTTGCAATCCACGAATTCTATTAGTACATGCTCATTCATACCCGTTTGGTTGCTAAGAAAAACAGAGGATACTGTTCATTTTCACACTTGCTCCTGCCTTAGACCCAGCAAATGTGATATCCCAGTTCAAGTAATTCATGCTGAAATCATTTAATGGAAGAACTTATTAATGTATGTTCAAGAAAATTGAAAAAATGGTGATTTAAACATAAAAAAACCCTTTGAAACGTGAATTTGGAAAATCTAATCCTTCATCCAATTTTTTGTCACATTTTGACAAAAATAACATCATCATTTTCTGAAAATAATCCTTATTTACAAGAAAATACAAATACCTAAAAGTATAAAGTGTATTTTATCTATAAATTGTTGTTTTTCAAAAAATATATGATATTTGATGTCTTCTTGGAATAAAAAAAAAGTACATTAGACATGTTCATATCAATGGAAATGGAATCTAGTGAGACAGTAGGATTGGGAAGAGTTGCCTGATATAAGCACAAGTCCTTGGTTGTACCATATCTCCACTGGTGTTATGTGAGAAAGACAAAGAATGAGGAACACACTAACAAATAAGTTAAAAGAGAGAAAGAGAAAGAGAAAGAGAGTTTTGTTTGTTAAGTAATAAGTACCTATAACATGACAGCAGAAGCAACAGTGAGCTTGAAATAAGGCTATATCTTGAAGAAAAGCCAGTCCAAGTTTCCTTGCAATTTGGGCTTACAAGAATGTAAATCCCAATCACAAAAAACCAGAAGCCACTCATGAAAGACTGAGGTGAGAGCTATTCCAAGAAGGCCAGCAGCCAAAGACATTAGCAACCACATGTTAGAAGAATATGTAAGATGGTAATCCCAACAGCCATGTAAGCTAAAGGTTAATAAATGTTTTGTGCTTGGAGGCATTTGGGCATTGGGCAGCCTATTGCAAATGCATACAATTGAGGATGAGTCTCATGGGCAAATATTCGACCTTGCTCTACACATGTTCCATTGGCCCATTAACTTACTGCTGAATGATCTCAAAATGCAGACAAGAAGTGCGAGCAAGAACTGCTTCTTCCCAAAGTTGGCAATACGACTGCCTCTTGGCAAATTATCCCCATTTCCCATATTTCTTGCTCCATATGTCATTTCACACACTGTTTGCACTGCACTTGCCATCCCCAACTGTTTTATTTTCATCACCAAAAAAACAAAATAAATATTTAGTTAATTTGCCACCTTTTATTTATATAACTTCAACTACTATTTTTATTTATTTTTTAACTTGATAGATAAACATTAAATCATTGAAGAATATATGTCAATTTATTTCATTACATACCCAAACATAAGAAAATATTTTTCTAAAGATTTTTCTTTCCTTTATATTTTTAATAACCAAATTAACAAACATAAGACAAAAGGGAAAGCAAAACAATAGACCAGGAAACCAAGTGACCAACATTCTTTCGTAATTATTAGCAATTTCTACAACCCTAGAAATACATATCTCAATTTCGGTTTTGATTTTGGTTTACAAAATACAAAAACCATGGTTTCGATTAATAGATCAAAAAAATTTTAAAAAAAAAATACTAATACTATATTAAACAGAAAATTACAAATGAATATATTATATAATGTATATAATATATCAGTTATTTTTATTTTTATTTTATTAACTATTATATGATTAGTGGAAAAATAGTTGGAATTAGTAATTTATTACATGTTTTTATTTATATAAATATCAAACTAAAAATCTTATTTTTGTAGGGTCGGTATGGGCCTGGCTTCTCGAAGGAATCAGGGTGAAAACAACCCAAAACTCCCCCCACCGGCCACCACTCAAATTTTCAATGCTTGGGGATATATGTGTTGACTAATGATCGACTTTCCTTTCTTGCCGGTTTTGATAAAAAACAAAAAAAAACAAAGCATTTCTGTAGGACCAGTGGCAGAAAATTTTCATGGAAATAACTTCATTAGAATATGTATTTGATTCATAATATTTAGTTATAATCTTTTTTTAGAATTTTTTAATGAGAATAATAATGATCAAAACTTCTAAAATCTTAATGTAAAAAAAAATTCCAAAAATTTCAGTAAAGATAGTTGTCCTCATCGGAGCCATACTTCCTCCGGCCCAACGTGTAAGACTGTCATTGTATAATTGCAAAAGCAAACAGTAAAACCAATAGGGTACTGTTTTGGGAACTCTATTATAGCCACCAAGCAAATGTAATTTAAGTAATTTTAAGAATTAAAAGTGTTTAAAAGAAAATTAAAGTATAAAGCATGGGCGCATATTTTGAAAAACTGAAAGGTTTTAATCAAACAGTAATCGAGCGAATTTAGAGTACCTTTTAAGTAGCTGATCATATTGAAGTAAGTATTGATATATCTCCAATATAAAGTATGTGGCATATATATCTCCAATATATCTCCAAATAATCAAAGTATAAAGTATGTGGCATATCTCCAATATAATTAAAAAATTCATATATCGTGACTTGAGGTTAGACACAGCTTTAAAGTAAAGTATTGAAGTATTTGGGAACTGCATTCATGCAAGCAATAATTAAGGACATAGATATTGAAATATAATATGGCACAGAAAAGAAAGCTTGATATGCTATACACATACCACAATTCCGTATGCAAGTCCTGAATTCCGACACTGGAGTGGATGAGTGCCGGTGAGTTCCAACGCCCCCAACTGGCCGGCAAACATCAAGGTGATGAAGCTAAGCATGTAGTTGAAAACGGAGGCAACAATGGCGGAACCAGAAAGAATCCAAAGAAGGCGGGACTCCCACCCGACAAGACGAGCCCACCATCTCCCGGGCACTACCTCCTTCTGCAGCACCTCTTCCACTGTAGAAGATGGCAAATCCCGGATTCTGGTTCGGAAAGGTCCTAGTCCTACTATCAGTGGCTGCTCGTCTGTATCCTCCATTCTAAAGTTTGTATTTTTCTAGCTTCATAATCCTATCATAGTTTTGGGAGAATGATTTATAAGAAACACAAAACCAAATAAAAAAATGGCCTAACATTCAAAGCTTATTAAGATGGATATAGCATGCAAGGGAAGGGTTGTTGAGAGGGGTGTTAGCTTTTGGTTGTTGGTCAACCTTTGAAGTTGCGCCTCCATATATATATATATGTCTCTGTTAAGATTTAAAAATTAATAATTAATAGTTATATTTGTTGTTTTTAATAATAAAATATTTGCAATTAAGCATATTCATTGTTACAAAAATTACAGTAGTTACAAAAATATAAATTATATTTGTCATCATTCTATATTGATTAGCAGAAATATTTTATCTTTAACTTAATTTTTAAGTGATATTACTAGTTATATTAAGAAAACATCGTAACATTTATAATAATTATAAATATATGCTTCATAAAGTTAACTAATTCTTTGATAAATTTAATATATAAAAATAAGTATAATTATTAGGTTTGTGATCATACTTTGAAAAACAATATTTTTGTTTAAAAGAACATGACTTTTACATTCTCTTTCCTACATGGTAATTTATTTAGTAAAAAGTATGGTAAATTGGGAATTAATTTTTTCATTGTGATAATTTAAGAATTGTATTTTAAAATTACCTAGAACAAAAGCACTCCCTTCTTCAAAGTAAGAAGTTCAACTACTGAATACCAAGGAAGAGGGAGGATAGCTTTTGCAATTCACGAGTCATAGACTCATAGGTGTAAACAATTCATTAGATGGGTAGAGACCAAATATATATATATATAGAAATAAAGGAATCTTTGTCAGAAAGAGAAAGAGAATAAATATATATATATATATATAAAGGAATCTTTGTCAGAAAGAGAAAGAGATGGGTTACCAGACGGTCTTACTAATTTTCTAACTATTAATGGAGGCCGAAGAAGAATTGTAAGCTTTTTACCATCACGAATCTCTATCGCGAAAGTTTATTACTTGAAGTTTATAAATTTATTAGTTGAGGTTTATAAATTAAAATTATGGTTTAATGAACTTCACCAAATATATACACTTCCTTTAATATTTAGAATTTGAACAATTATAGAAATAAATGTGAGTGTAAATATTTACATTCTTCTAGTGATTTGATTAATGTTTTAAAATTTTGATTGAATTGGACAATTCCATCGTTGATCATCCACCTTTCAAGCCCATGAATTGGTAACATTTTGGACATTAATCCTATTTTAAAACATTACATTTTAAGATAAGGTTTTGTGATTTTATTCAAATACCTATAAAAGCATCTGTTATGATTCAGGCAATGGAGTCATTACGAATTTGTTAAGCTTTCAATTTATGATTGAGAACTGGGAATCAAACTTCTTTAATCGGGATAAAGTAGTGCTCCCATTCCTCGACAATTTCTCATAATCTAAGAGAGCACGCCGTAAAACGTAGTGCCATCGTAGTTAATAAAAGTCATTAAACGTTAAATCAGACTACGAACGAACGAACAATACAACAAATACTGGCGAATCAAAAACTCAACGGTGAACTGAAAATTGAATGTTGGAATTGACAAAAGCTAATTTAAAAGCTAAAAAATGATGAAGTAAATTTTCATTGTTATTTGTTAAGTTATCCTCACGGATTGAATGACGATTGCTTCGCCCTATTTATGCCTTCATTCTTCTTTATAGCACTTAATTTGAACCACAACCCGTTCTCCAAGCATTGTCAACACATGCTTTCCATTCTTTTTCTACTACCTCACCTTCTCAAGTAACTGCCCATGTTTTCTTGCCATATCCCTAAGTTTCTCTATTTTCTTTTCAACTCCTAAAAAAGTCTCATTTATCTTCCATTCACCAATTTTTAAAAATTTTTAATTTTCAAAAATACATCTTCCTAATGCTCTCAACTTTCTTAGCGGCATCACATTAACTATTAACTCCGCTTAATAAATATCTTGACGCTGCTTCCATTAAAGTGTGTGCTCTCACATAGAGAGAACATGTGCCTCGTCATTTCATAATAGGTTTTTCAAATATTACCTTCTATACTCGTTCTTTCAAAGAAGTCACGGTAATGTTTTCCATCTATTAGAGATTCTTTTTCACTTTTACTAGGTTTTCCTTCATCTCCTTTGACTTGAAGAAATCTAGCAAAGTTAAAGACGTGGTAGAACAATTCAAAGAAATAGGAATTGTACCTATCAAAATAGTTCCTAAATCCATTTCTTCAGTCATTTCTTCAGTAGATCCGTAGTTAGACTCATCATGCTCTATAGCTTTTCTTCCAAATTTGGTTTTCTTTAGAATAGGCATCACCTCTTCTTGTAGATTCTCTACTTCTTTTGGCTTTCTCTATAGCATTTCTTCAAGTAGTTGTCTTTTCTCCATAGTTTTCTGTCTATGCATCCTTCTTTTTTAGGTTCTGGTGAGCTTTTGAGGAAATTTATTATGTTTCACCATATGTTATTCTTGTATCCACAAGGATGTGAGAGGGATTAAACTTGAGATTCAAGGATCATTGGATGCCTTTTTCTCGTAGAGAAGTGTGTCTCTTTTTTGGGAAAACATCATTTCCCTTGAGTAATCTCTTTTCGATTTCCTATTTCGAATCTTCAAATGAATTATATGGATACCTTCCATTCTTTTTCATTTCTCTAATTGCAAACACTCTTCTTCTTGCTACCAAATCATCCATATAAGCCAAATATTACTTAGGAATCCATACCTTCTCGTACTTTATTAAAATCTCCCAAATTTTCTTCTGCTTTTGCATCACTAATGCCTCAAATCATTAAGAATTATATTTGATCGGCTACTAGTGGAAAATGATCCTCATCAATCATCATGGCTTCTTTTCAAGGAACTTAATATTCTCGCTGATCCCCTCGATAATATTCCTAAAACTCCAACAAGAATTAGTACTTATTTATCTCCAGGAGATGTGATTATCACTTTACAATATGTTTTTCTCCTAAGCTTCTCTTTGTTAGGGAGTTGGTGATCTTAGGGAAATGTGATGAATTTCTCCTTTAGTAGGAAATCAAAGATTTCTTCAATCTTTTCCACATCAAATGCATATTGGACTTGTGTGTTAGAGGCCTATGACTTCTTCCATAAATTAAGTGTTTTCTTCACTAGTAGAGGGCAAGTTAATGAACCCGCATTTATTATGCTACTACTACTTCTTCATAATTCACCTCCATGTAGTTACTACGGAGGTCTTTCTCCGTTTGATTTTCTTCTCTAAGTAATTCTTCATTTATTACCTAATATGAGCAAGTTCTACAGAAGTCTTTGAACTCCATGTCTTGAAATTTCTTTTCAACTCTCTATATCACCCCTTTCGGGTCATCTTCAAGATACTCTATTTCGAGAGATAAATTTGTATTTTATTCTCTAATCTTTCTAAACAAGCAATGACGACCCATAGTTCTCTGCACCTCTGGGTTACCCTCGATAGTCTATGCAAATCTCGTGTACATCTCTAAAGAATTACGTGTGAAATTGTCTCTCCACCCCAGCCAACTCATATAATTCTTTGGCAATGTTCCATACCAAGTAAAAGCAGCTCCAATTAATTAGTTAGGAAACAACTTGAGTTTGAAATAGGGGAAATTCTCATGGTTAGCCAATTCTCCACACTACACTATGAACCTAGCCACATGCTCCAAAGTGGATTGTCCATCTTCTCCAAAGAATGAAGAGAATTCAGGAATTATATCCTCAAAGGATTTTCATCTATTCCTTCTTAGGTGCGGCTCAGAAAATCCCAGCCGTCACCTCGTCATGCCCAGCCCGTATAGCTCTTACATCGCCTCCTTTAATGCCTCCAAATCCTGTGGTGGAGGTGGCTACATAAAATATTAGGGAATTTACTGTCATCTATCGTACTCTACTTTAAGGTGGCTGAATAGTGCCTCGTGCTCTAAGGAAATGGTTTATCAGAGCTCTAAGTTATGTAATCGTGTGGGTGTTAGTAAATAACCTTTGAGGAGCCATTGTTCTAACAATATTAGAATGTTTACCATTGACTTTCGCCGAAGTTCTATCCTTTCTCCTATGATGAATAGCTGGCTTCTGCAAGTAAGCCGGCGAGATTCACCGCCTCATGAAAATTTCGCGCACCCCCACCTTCATCAAATAGTTGCCTCATAGATCTAGAAGCAACTTCTTCGCCTCATTGTCCAACAACTCCTAAGACTTCTAAGATTCAACGTGAGATCGAGATTATTGTTTTAGTCCTTCCACAATACCTGCCTGTTCAATTGTCGCTTTCGCATGTTCCTCCATCATGGTTTTTAGCTTGCTCAACCAAGGTTCGCTTTGTTCAACCATTACTCTAACTCGTCAACCATAGCCTCGCTCAGGTATATTCTTTCTTCAAGACGCCTACGTGGTCATCAAGCTCTTATTCCTCATTTCAACTGTGCCTAAAACTCCTCAATAACGTTAGGGAAATGAATAGCTACATTTACATTACCCATGCATGCTATCCCTTCTTACCTAGTTGGGTTGTCTGATGAATGTTCCTCTTAGAAAAAACTTGTTGCATTTTTCTCTAATTATTGTACCATGGCTGGAACTAATCCCTCTTATGGTGTTTGTGCAGCATCAGATCTTAAGCTCTAAGACTCCAAAACGATTTTACTTCTCAAATTTGGTGGCATATTCAGCCAAGATATGTCCCACCACCGGGCGTGCTAAGAATATATTGATGATTTTTGTTATTTTCACTCTAACATACAAAAATAAAAGATGCAGTTGCGAGCATGCCAAGAAATTAAAGTGTTTTTTTAACTAAAAGTACACCTAGAAATCAAACTTCTTAATCATGCAAAGCAATTTCCCTAGTTTCTTTAACAATTCCCCATAATTTAAGTAACTAATGACGTAAAAAATATAAAGATTGTAGGAATAAAAAGCCGAAAAGTTAAATCGCACTAAGAATCGAATTAACGATATACATAAGACCGTTAAACTCCGACTATAACTTTAAACAACATTTAAACGACCTAAAACCTATTATAA
This sequence comes from Tetrastigma voinierianum, assembly GCA_016808115.1. NCBI lineage: Eukaryota > Viridiplantae > Streptophyta > Magnoliopsida > Vitales > Vitaceae > Tetrastigma > Tetrastigma voinierianum. The sequence goes on from JAEQBH010000115.1 coordinate 15,202, forward strand.
ACCTACAACGTAAAGCGACGCCATTACTCGTTTAATTGACCGAATATCATTGATCGTTTCGTCTTTACTATTCTTCTCATTTCTTCATAAGATCAATGAACTCCAACCCACAATGTCTTTCGTTACTGGGGCATGCTTCATTATTTTCTATTACCTCCTCCCCGCAAGAACGCCCACGCCTTCTCACATCTTTCAAGCTTCTATTTTCGATATCTCCGAAAAGTCTCATTTATTTTACGTCGACCGATTTCAAAATTTAAAATTTTCAAAAATGCCATGAACTTTTACATGGATCTTTTCAACTAGGTTTAGCTTATTTCACTGAATCTTTAACCCTAGGAATTAAGTCCCACGCTTCAAACAAACATTAAAAGTAGCTTACCAATGATAACAGATTTTGATGGAAAATCATATTTGAAAGATGGGCAGTAGTTAGGTGGAGAGAGAGGGATAGTTAGGTGGAGAGAGAGAGAGAGAGAGAGAGGACCAGGGTTGGAATGGCCCACTCATTTTCCGTGTCTTTGATCCTCCTTAATGCCGTCCGTGTCTTTTATTATCATTGAGTTCCACATGTGGAAGTCATTCTCATTCCATCCATCCATCATCCATCATCCCCATCCATCTGAATCACTGATTCACTTTATCCACTTTTTAGATCATATTCTTTTACTATCAACATATTATAATAATAATAATAATAATACATAGTTGTTCTCTTCTCTTATAAAGTAGAAACTGGCAAAGCCTTTCGTTTTCCTTTATTTAAGGAAAATATTTGGTAACACCATAACGTCCGACACAATTTTTAAAAATGAAAAGTTTTTAAGGGTAAATTTAAAAAGTATAAAAGCTTAATAACATAAATACCTATTATCTATTTTTTTTTCCTTTCTTGTAATAAATAACAAAAATCACTACTCTTATCAAATTAAGATAACTTTTTTTTTTTACATATGATAATATAAAGTAAAAACCCTTACTTAACTTATTTTCATTCCTCTCTGCTTATGTCAAAACCAGTTAGTTGGACGGGTTTTGGAAATTTCCACCCTTGGCCCAATTACCTTTTATTTTTATTTTTATTTTTAGTTTTAATTTTATATATTTTATTATTTTTAATATTTGTTTTTTATTTTATATTTAAAATATTATATATTTTTTACAAATTATTTTATTAAAATATTTTTAATTGTCATTACATATATATAATGTAATATTTATAAAATTATTTTTTAATATAATCAAGGGCAAGGCAGGAAAAAACAATACCTAACTCCCTTCGAGTCTGGGAAAAAAAATCTCGAACCCATTAAAAACTCGATTATACTTAAACAATATGTCATCCATATCTATCGGTTGGACCGTCGCCTCAATTTTTGTTATTTATATGTCATGTTTTCTTTTTTAAGAAAAAAAAAATTTATTTACCCGAGACTGACTCAAGCTGATAAAAGCTATTATGCGAAAGATACATAAGAACCTGAATCCTTATGCTAACAAAGACAATGCCATATGTGCCGTGAAATAAAAAAATTAATTTTTATCTCAATTTTTTAACAGTAGTCAATTTTATCCTTTTTTTTTACTGCAATGGAATAGAATAATATTGTATTTTCACCTAATTAAAGGTTATTTAAGTGATTTCATTATTTGTATATGCAGAGGTTCTTGTAATAACTTGAATTTAACCATAACATCATTGGTGCAGTTTTTTACTACTAAATAAATGTAATACTTTGGAGATCTGGAGATGGAATGACGGTCTGAATTTGGAGGGTAGGGGAATAAATAAAACTGAAGCGTATTTCCAGAACACTATCCCCGAGGATCCAATATTTCTTCATAGAGTTTCTCTGGAACAGGAACAACATAATGTAAAGAAGGAAAGATGAAGAGAAAAAGATAATTTTCCAATATTGGTTAGAGGTCACAATTTATAGGAAAAGCTTGTAAGTAATTTGTTTGAATTCCAAAATATAGTTGTTTACCATTAAAAGTGGAAATAAATCACATTAAGACTGTTGGTCATTAAAGCTTGAAGTTAAAGAAATTGATTTCAAAATTGTTGTTTTAAAAAACCGTTTTAAATCTTGTACCGTTTTGATTTTTAAGTACTCAAAAACAAAGGTTTGCATATAGGTAAACAAAATAAAAATTGATTTGAGTGAAACCAAATCGCTGCCCCAGGTAAAGATGTTGAGTAGAATTCATCGATTCAGACAAATCTAAGCTCGACCTTTGCCTTCCTCTCTACGCTGCCCTCCCATATTCTCAAGCCATACACTAAATTTCATAAATTGATTATAATATATAAAACCCAAAAAGACTCTCAGATTTTTTTCATGATGTTAACTCAAACTATCATTTACTGATATAAATAGTTATAGTTCAAGATCATTGTGGTCCAAGCCCATACTTGATTCATTCAACTAGAAATTCACTACATAGAAAATATGTCTTTTCTTGATGAAAAGGTGGTGTGCGGATGGGAAGTGTTTTGGTAGAATGCAAGGGTGGGATTTAGGTAAGAAGAATAGAAAATTATCATGAGTTAAGAGGTAGCTGTTCATGATAAGTTAATTTAAAATGTTATTAGGGCCACGTAATCCAAGAAGATTGTAGAAACGAACTAACATTGGTTGGCGGCTAGGGTTTACAAAGCATAATCATGGTGGAGGGACATTGTCAAGAAATATTGGAAAGAATGAAGAAGACTATAATCAATCCAATCCATTGCACCAACAATTCCAACGCACACACTATCACAAACGTTGACTTGTAGATGGGAGAACAAATATCCATTTTTCTCTTTTAAGGAATCAACTCTCTCTTCCCAATAAAAGTATACTTTTTTTAATCTTAGTATTCAAACAAACCCCATATGGAATTTGAAAAGTTGTGTAAGAATAAAGAAATAGTAATATGATTAAAATCTATACAAGAAAAGTACCAACTTGAAGCTCTATAATAGAGAGAGAGAGAGAGATAATATGGAAACCCCTTATTATAATTTATAAGGACGACAGAACCCTTTCCATACCAACTAAAATTAGTTAATTACTAATAACTAATTTTGAAGGGGGAAGAGAGAGAGAGAGATGGGAACCCTTGTTTTCATTATAATGTTGACTAAAGATTATCAAATAAAGATTACTATTTTTTTTTATATTCATATTGGACTAGAGCTAGGAATTCGAGTCATTAGGCCCAAATCTTTTTCGAGTCGATGTTTTATCAGTCCAACTTGGTCTTAGGTGGGCCCCTATTCCAACCAAAATTGGTCAAAATAATAAAAACATTAAAAAATAGATTTATAATTTTTAAAATATTTTATAAAATGAAATTTTGTTTTTAATAAAATATATTAATTCTTTTTTAATATTATCTTATTTTTAATTAATTTTCATATTAGTATGATTTTATTTTATTAAAATAATTGAAATCACTATAACAACTATTATTTTTTATATTTTCAATAATAAAAAGAAACATATATTTTTTTAAACGAGAAAATTAACTGCTTTAATAACATATTAACAAAAACAAGTGTAATTATTAAAAAAAATAAAATATTAAATATATTATTGTAAATTATTGTTAGAACAAATTGTCCACTAGGCCATGTTCTAAATGTCAGAGAACCTGTGAATGTGATAAACTAGCTTATTCGATACGCAAGCAACATACAATATTAATTATTACAAAATAAATTCATGACCAGTTAAAAACCAAAATAAATTAAATCAATGTTAAATGAGTAATATAACAAGTTTAAACAACCTAGCTCATGGGAATTCACTTCCCACAAATTCATTTCTCCCGCGGGCGCTTTGAGATTCCCAAGGCATCCGTCTCCTGCGATAAAACGGTCGAATTGGGCCGACAGCACTTTGCCGCCAATTCCTGGCGAACCGACGATTGCTTCGTCTATCACCGCATAGATTATGATCGGATCTACTTTTTTCAAAATCCATATCCGATCCTAAATAAAAATAATATATCCATATCCATATCCATATACTACTGATAAAAATCTAAATCCATATCCTATCCATCTGATTTCGAGATATTCTCCACTGACATCGTGATTTATCCAGATGCTATTAATTGAAGTATTACTTTGCTAACCTATGACACTAGCTTATAACTTCATTTATTCATAAATTTAGGAATATAAACTAAAGTCTAAAGCTAATAAAACATCACAAATCAACTACTGTCGTATTCCAAACGAATTTTCTAACTAGTATAGTGGTTCATACAAAATATAGGTAAAAATTGAAAAATGAGGCAATTGAATTTTAAAATTGAAAACTTGGAAAAGAATGAGAGAAAATAAAATAAAATAAAATAAAACAAAATAAAAGAAATAATGTAAGAAATCAGGTCATAGATCCAGACCGATCCACCGTGAATGGTAACTTAAAATCATGCCTCATGCTAAAAGAATATATCTCAACATTTTATATGTGTCAAAAGTTAATTTCATGATTTTGACTCGAAAAATCAATGGCATATTCTAAGTCGTTAATAATTTATTTTCAACAAACATATACAATATAGCTGATCAAAGTGTCACACTCGAAACCCATCATAAGATGGATCACACCACACCCTCGCTTCACCGGAAGGCTCAAAGGCTAAACGACACTAACCTTTCTCAGAACTCCGATTGGCCCAATTACTAATTACATATTCAGTAAATGCGAACCTTCTAAATTCATAAATTTCCAAATTCAAAATTTAATGCCGATAAAAAAATTTCTTCTAAATATTAAATTCTCAATTATGCATACTACATAGTCGTTCTATAAACAATATTTTAGATCCTCAAATCCAACTTTGTACTAATATAAAAAAAGCATTGCTTCATCCAAGCCGACTTTCTCAATTAACTTTCAAACCCAACATTTCACATAAACACGAACTTACGAGCTCAACATGATCCAAATATAACATTCTAATCAAATCCTAATACGACCAACCCCAACCTAGCCACCCCAGCGGAAACTAAAAGTACTTGGAAAATACGTCAACAATCTTGTTAGCTAAAAGCCCAATAAGAAATACTAATACGCTTCACGATCAAAAAGTTTTCAATCATATAACAATAGAGATGCTTTTCATCAAAAACTTTGATTCAAAAATAAGTTGGAACATTAACAAAATATACTAAAACATTCTCACATCCATTTCAAATCCGCTTCATATCAAATGTGATCCAAACAATTTCATATCAAATTTCGATTCAAACACTTTCATATCAAATCCAAAACTCAAATATTATTTCAAATATATCTTCCCGCCATCAACATCAAATCATCAAAGCATGCTGGATTTTCTAAACGGGTGGTTAGCCAAATTGTTCCTTTTATGCGATTTGAATCCAAACACTACTAAGATTTCAGAATCTTAACTAAACCCCTGTATACGGCTCAAATCAATTACATTCCCCAATTAAGAAAATGTAAAAAGGCTGAACTCCTATTATATCCCCAAGGACAAGGGATTTACTAGCCACAACTATTATATCCCGCGACAAGTAAATGAATAGTGTCAACTATTATTCTCAAGGACAAGTTCGAATCCAATCCAAAGTCAAATATTTCATTCAAAATTTCAAATTACAAAACATCACATCTCCACATTTTCAGAACAAAACAATCTCAAAAGCACAATCATATACAAAATTACTTTTTGATCCATGGATAATCAAATAAATAAAACAAGTAAAACCCTCTTTTCATAAACCAAGATTTCTATAATTCAATTAAAACAATTCTCATCCTCAAATATAAAAAACAAACAATTTTCTTTTAAAATCACATTAATATCCCTTACACGTATACATATATAAAAATAATAATTCTTTCTAAAAATGTGATTAGAACTTTTACACGTATATATATATAAAATGATAATTTTTCGAAAAAGTTTATTAGAATCCCTTACCTCAAAGGAGTACCAAAGCTTCTGAAAGAGCCTAATCCGAAGAATTTCACCAATGAAATATTTCTCCTAAAATAATAAAGGTTATATCATCATCATTACTTTATTTATTCTTAAACTTTCCTAATTTAATATTCTTAATTATATTATTTTCGTCTACCTCAAACATATCGACAATCAGTTCAAATAATAACTATTCACCAGTAAGCTTTACAAATTTTATAAAACCTAGATTCTTCTTTGACCTTATTTTAATAATTTATTTATTTTATGCCTTAATCCCAACTAAATCTTTATTTAGAAAGAAATAATATATATTATTTTTACAAATTTAGTATTATACACAATACTCTGCCTAGCTCTTTTACTCTTAACAATTATCATACTTGACAACAAGTATTATTAACTGATCTTATTTCCTATAATTGCAAATAAATATATTTCAATCATATTTCTATCTAATAAAATCTCAACTCGAATAAATATTTACTTCTGCCAAAACACAAGTATATATCTTTAAATACTTATCAAAACAAATATTTATATTAATTCAACTTTTCAAATTTATCTATTTTGTTTATCATTATTTTCTTTTCAAAATTTATCTTTAAATACTTTTCATTCTCATACTAAAGTAATTCAATATGACACCAACTAATCCTATTTTATTTTATTTATAAAACGAAATAGAATTCAACTAACTTTCGTGGTTGATCTAAACTGAAAGAAAATTAAAGAATCTACATCAAAGAAATCTAGAAAAGTAAAATAAGGGAAGATCTACTCCTTAGAGAAATTTGTTCTTCAAACCCTAGATCCGAAAGTTCGCACGTCCTCCTAATTTTAATTTCCTAGAGAAATTCAAAGGGGTTAATGTAAATGATTTTCTTTTCATCTAATTTATACCGATGATTCACTGCTAAGCTTACTCTTTTTACCCTCTTTCATTAATTTATACCTATTATGATTTGGTCATTATACCTCGCGCCACAAAATTGTTCGATACCTATTATTATCATTATTATACTTCTCCTTCATGTCATTAGTACCTATTTTATTTCCAATTTATACTCCCCTTCACAGACATTAAATTAATCGATACCTATTATGATTTGTCATTATACCTCTTCATGTCATTATACCTATTTCATTTCCAATTTATACCTCTTCATGCCATTATTTTCCTTAATTTATACCTATACAAATTCTATCATATTTTCCTGTAACTTATACAAATTCCTATCATATTATTTTCCTAACTTATACTCTATACAAGTTCCTTGATGTTACAGGTAAAAAACGTGACATTCCAAAACTTTGATTTGTTTTTCACATCTACAATTTTTACTTTACAAAACCAATAATTAAAAAAAAAAAAACTAGAATGGTATAAAATTATTGGAAATTAAAAAAAAAAAGTATTACAAACAAACAATCAAATTTTTAGTCTAGAAATACAAGAAATGGACAAGTTGAAAATAAAAGAATTTCAAAAATTACTTACTTCATACGGCTCAGACGTATTTATCACAACCATAATTTACTTTACAAAAACCACTTTTCCTTTTCTTTTATTTTTTTTTTTATTTGGTTTAATTCAAACTATCATTACACCATTTTACAAAATAAAATTATTATCATGAATGTAGCAAATATTTACACACCAACTCAATTTAATATTTATCTACAAACAACCAAGCTACAACTACATTCTCCAATTAACCACTTCAGATAATTATTATTATTATTATTATTTTAATTCCACTCATAACCAAAGACTGTAATTTCTTAATATTTCTCGATAATACTGCATGGATGAATTTAACATTTAAAGCACAAGCATGATGAATCAACATTTAAGCACAAGCATGATGAATCGATCTCAATATTAGAACATGATATATGTATTTTAGATTGGTAATGTTCGACAATGCAACACAATATTATATTACAAATGGTTCTGTAATTAAGCTACTCTGATCTAAAAATAAAGAAAACCGGTATCACCGCAAATCACTAACCCGTTGAATGTTGCGAAGGAATGATTCAAGAGCCATGACGCTTGACGCATGCGAACTACAAGCTTGTTTCGAGATTTCCCACGAACGTTGCATCGTAATGAGTGTTTTTCTTTATAAATCCAAACTCGGTTTTTTTTTCCAGATGCAAATCTGGTGCCTTTGTTACGATGCCGACAACTTCAAAGTATAGACTCATATTTTCTATCAAAAACGCAGTTATCTTCCATAAACCACTCTCCGTCTCTTCCCCCTTCTTTCTTCCTCCTTTCCTCCTTTATATTGGGGATACAGATTTATACTCTCTGGATGCATTAGAGTTAGGTTAGTGATGCTTGATTAGGACTTTATGTTAAAATTAAAATTTACAATATTAGGAATTAAAATTTGTGGTGTTACATTAAGGTTAGGATTTAGAGAACAAACCAAGCAGGCCTTAAGATCGTCATTGCTGACTCTTTCCCTCAAGCCAAGAGGAGATTTAATCTACTAAATGCCACCGCAGGCGCATAGCCCGGTCATTAAAGAGCCTTTAAAGAGTCACATAAGTTTGAATTGAGTAATAACGAGAGTGAAGCCTTCATATCGCGACTATCAAGCTTTCCATCAGATTCCAAGAATGCCAAAGCTCAAACATCTCTGAAGATATGTCCTAAATTCCACGTCAAAGGATAATGAAGACGTGGATCACAGATGGATCAGATGAGGCTTAATGTAACAAATTAGGGGTTTGTGAAGTGGTTATAAGTTTAGAATTTACTGTGTTAAGAAGTTGTGGTTTACAATGTTAGCATGTTACGTTAGGATTTACAAATTACAATTAGACTAGATTTATAATTTATAATGTTATTATTAGGTTTGTGGGTTTACATTATTATATTTTTTAGTATTCATTTCTAACTTTACTAATTAGGGATTTTAAAAATAGGTACTAAATATCATAATTTATAATGTGAGATCATATCATATTATATAGTGTTATTACAAATTACAATTAATTCAAATATTGTATCTATATTATAACATTCAAATATTAATTCAAATATTACAATAATGCTTCGGGGCCTGATATGAGACGGGGTTTCGGATCGGATACGCCTAAATCCATATCCAATCCATATCCATTCAAAAAAATCGGATTTTATCCATATCCATATCCATTATCCAATCAACGGATTTTTCTACTGTTTGACCGGATCGGATCAGGTCGGAAATCCACCCGATACGCGACACACACGCTAATCTCTAATCACCGACAAAAGGACGAAAGGAAGGAAAACTCAAGACTCGATCTCTATTTTGACTGTATTCTTCCTGGAATACCCCGACAACCTTTATATAGATGAGAGATTCTGACCTTTTGAATGCCAAACCTTTGGCCTCCCAAACGCTTAGAATTCGAAATAAATTATTCATCAATGCCATTAATCCTATCCACGAAAGTGTCATTACAAATTCTTATAATCGAAATCCAAATAAATTCTTTCTTATAATCAAATCTAAATAATTATTTCTTATAACCGAAATCCAAATAATTATTTCTTAGTAACCCAAACTGTTAATCACGTAGAATTATCCAAGGAATGTCATCCATTTCATTCACTATATCCAAATAATTCCCACAATGAATGAAATTGATGACTAAAGACTATAGATCAACATGGTGGATGGGCAAATCTGGTTGAAACTTGTATTAGGAGAGGGTAGGTGTTACCCTTCAACCTTCCTGCGGAAAATATGTTTACTCTACTAGCTAAACAAAGAGACACGACGTCCCTAACTATTCGCCATTTGTGTGTGACGATTTACATATCTCACACAAGAATCTTCCAAACACATTTCAGTTCTCACTTTTATGTCCATTTTGGCCATGGATATGCGCCCTCGGGTTCTCGTAAGAGTTTAATAGAATCGCGTTTATTCACCCCTCCAAGCGGCCTCACTTCACTCTTACATAAAGGATCTCTCTCAGAATTAAGCAGAAATTTCACAGCATTTTCGCTAACGCCGAGATCATTAAAAGCATACCTTAACCTTCTTGGCGAAGATCACCGTTTCATCATACGAATTGACACGAGCAATATCCCCATTGTGTGCCGATTGTATCAAAGTCTTTACAATTTGTCAGTCTCCTTTCAACCTAGATCTCGGATTCTACCGCCCAGTCGGGTATCCATTGCATCGACTTATTCTTTTTACGGGCTTTAGTCCCATTCCTTCGATGACTTTTCAACCAACTCTCCGTTTAACCCTTTAGTTAATCTGATCCGCACGTTATCCTTGCATTTTTTACATAATCTACAGAGATAACCCCAGATGAGAGTTGTTGTTTAATGGTATTGTGTCTACGACGATATGTCTGTATTCTTACCATTATACATACATCGTTTTGTGCTCTACCAATAGCATTTACCGTCAATGTATGCATATTGGGAGGCACTGGGCTTTGGCCACCTTTGAATGTCTCTAGGAAGTGGCGTAGTCATTCTCGCCTTCCCACATTCGCCTAGTGCTATAAACTCAGATTCCATTGTGTGGATCCGGCAATAACATTCTGCTTTGGTGGATTTCCACGATACCATTGTAATTCCCAAAGTAAACACATAACTACTGGGTAAATTCAAATATTAATACCGTTGATTGGAATCAAAGATCATTTTCCAAATATTCATGAAAATGTCAATTCCAATAATTCAACACAACCCACGATGTTCCCAGCGTTTCAGTTCCCGACAGGCAATTAGACCTTTTACACAAGGTCTCAAGTCCGATACTTGTCTCAGACGGCTAGTAACAAGGATTTTTCAAATCGCCTAACTCCTTGTATTTTTAACAAAGATTTTCCATAATTAGCCGACCAGATGTACCAACGATTTTTCCTGCACTAACAAACCACTAGTTTGTCTGTCAGAAATGTTTAGTTTTCAATCAAATGAGTTTTTTTTTTTCCCTTAAAAAAAACCTCATACAACTCTTTCTAAATCCTTGTCTTAACAATTTTTTTTTTTCCCACACATGTAACAAAACCAAATCGTTGGAGCCACTCGAACTGGTTCATCATTCATCCAATAAATCGATTTCAAGGGTGATGAGACCTACCATCACTATTCAGCCGCGATATAATCTCACCGCACTCTCTCAATTCCCGCTTATCAGATTCGAACCCCAGCCGCACAGATCCCTGCTTAAGAAGGGCTTTTTCCCACACAGTAACAAACCAAATCGCTTTGTTTACCAAACCAAAAGGAGTTTTCCTTTCCTTTTTTTTTTTCATGTCCACAACCAAACCAAACAACAACTTCATGAAATCAATTTGTCTGTGGCATCGTTAAACAAATTGTCTCCCTTTGTTGTAGAAACCTGGGAACGATAAAACCATTTGTTCGATACAAGCAACATACACATAACGTCGCAAAATAATGGCTTATTCAAGAAAAACCAAAATAAATTAAATCAATAAGAAATGAGGGGAATATAACAAGTCGAGAAACAACCATTTCGTTAAATTACAATTTCCTTAAGACAAATTCACCTTCTCCGTCGCGCATCGGTATTCCTGGGCTGTTAGCCTGGCCTCCCGTAGATAAACGGGTGTCGAACCACGACAAAAGACTTCTGGCCGCCAATCCATTAACCGGGCGATGCGCTTCGGTTTATCACCCGATGCGCGACGAATGAAGGAAAAACTCAAGACTGGATGATTTTTCGACCGTATTCTTCCGAAATACCCCGACAACCTTTATATGTATAGAGATTCGACCTCGAACGCCAAACCCGCTTCCCAAACGCTAGACTCCGAATAAATTATTCATCGAACGCCATTAATCTCATTCATCGAAAGGTCATTAAATTCTTATAACCGAAATCCAAATAATTATTTCTTATAATCGAAATCTAAATAATTATTTCTATAACTCGAAATCCAAATAATTATTTCAGAATCGAAACTAAAAGCACTAAACGTAGAATTATCCAACGAACGCCATTCATTTCATTCACTATATCCAACAATTATTACATAATAGATTTTAAATGTTAATGAAAATTATTTTTATGATAATTTTAAAAAAAAAAGTAATAAAAATTGGTTTATAAGAATTAGTTTATAAGGCATTTAAAAAAATAATAGTAAAAAATAGTTTTAACATATCAATCTTATATAAAATATCATTATTAGGGATTGAAAAAAAAAATTTGTTGAAAAAATACTGTTTGAAATTATTTTTAAAAATTATTATTTGATTTTATACAAAATAAAATTTTATTTGATTTTTAACATATTTTTATGTTTTAAATTTATATTTCAGTTGGGAATAATTTAAAAAATATATAAAAAAACACTGAATTAAACGGGGCTGTAAATCTTACTTAACCTGACCAGCGACTTATTAATCTGCCCGAGCCATTATATCAGTTTCTATTTGGAAGCATACAAATCGAGTTCGACCCCTACTAAAAAGGTTAAGTAAGAACACGATATTCATATTAAATCCAAATCATATAAACTTAAGATTGTAAGAGAGTAGGTTGTTTAACAATTTTAAGAAGATAGGATGGAACCCTCCCCTTTATTTTATTTCAGGTAACCCAGAATAAAAGGATGACAGGAGCCTTCCATACCAACTAAAGTTTACAGGCTTCCTAAGGCCAACTGGGAAAACTGACCACAGTCTAGAATTAAAGCAAAGTAAGACAAATCTTATACAACTCAAGAGTAAGAAGCTAAGAAATACATATGGAAGAAGGAATAAGGATCACTAAGTTCATAAGAAAAGAGAGTTGGGGGTTAGGATTCTGTAAAATGGACCTGAAAATGCAAGCAACCCTTTGTCACACACCAACACCACAGATTTATAGAGATCAAAACTAAAAACCTATCATAATCATAAACCATTTCCATTTGGAGTGTCCTAACTGATACACTTTGTTCTGTTCCCATAGACATTTATACATAATATATAAATGAGAGTATATATATATATATATATATATATATATGCTATATTAATACAGATGGTTTTAAGACAAGATTATCACATTATAATTTACAGTAATAAGCCGACTTTACAGATTTAAAGGCAAGCTTACCGCTTACCCGCACACATTCTTATCCCACCCACCCCCAACCCCAAGGGGTGTGGTGGATACAACGTCTTGGGTGATACACACAAGAAATATTGTGGTGAAAACTCATCTGCTGCTATTTTAGTTCTCCCCCTTCTTCTCAATCCCAAAAAAATGTTTGTCAACAGCTTGCTTACTACACACAGATGGATAAGAAATTGAGTCTTCTGCCCGTGTGTTTTCTTGACACAGCCATCAGTAGTCATCGCAGCTAAGTGCCGCCACAGAAACCCAGGCTTTGGATGGGATTCGAACATTGATTTTCCTTGGCCATCTGCTGACTTCAAGCGAGATAGATCTTGATATACCATACATTGACAACTCCTGCAAAACAATGAAACCATAATTCTATCTCCATTGAATGAACACTGCAGTCAACCAATCTCAGGAAAAAGTTCAAATGCCTTCTGTAAAGTTATTTAAGGAGAATAGACCAGAAAACTTAAAGAACTATTTTGATAATATGCTAAGGTATATAATTTGGGATCTTACTACAAGGGTCGTCGCTAAGGAGAAGAAACATTCTTCTGTCAACAAATACAAGCTGCCAGCCTGATCTCAGAGGGTCCTCCAACTGGCCTTCAAGGCCAAACATACGAAATGATCACCCGCAGCTCATCATAGCTGGGCAATTGGTGATATCCAGCACTTCCCAAAGGACCCTTAACTTAGAAACCTACCAGAGAATTCCTGATTTGAACGAAAACCACACATAAGAATTCTACAGAAAATAGGAACCCAAGTGAAATGAAGCAATGGTCATCCTATGAGAAGGAATGCCAGATGAAGAAAGTTGAGCATATATACCAACCATCCACAAGCCAGCAATTTAGCATTGATAACAAAAACAGCAGAACACTATTCAGTATGATTATCAATCTAAGAGATAAACAAAGGAAGAAAAAAAAAGAACAGTAGAAACAATGTGTAAGGAACTCAATTGTTAACCATCTATCAGACGACTCTAGGAGACATCCTCCTGGAGAATCATAAACATGGAGAAACAAAGTATATCATCTCTAGCCTTTGAGGCCTGGATCAAGTTGTAAAGAGATGGGATGGGGTTATGGTAGGTTCCAGGTTCAAGTCCCCGATGTGGACAAAAAAAGAGAAAAAAGAAAAAACATTTACCCTATTAAAAAATAAGTATATTATCTCTGGTCCCAACTCGAAGTACCTTCAAACCTAAAACCCAAGTCAATTAGCTGAAAACCAGTTTGAAGTGGCTAAAAGTAAAATGCATTTTAGTTTAAACCATTCAGCAACATAGAAAGGCAGAAATTCAGAGCACAAACAAAAGAAATAAGGAAAAAGATTATTATCATTTGATCAATGTGAATCCACCAAGTTTTCTTTAAAGAGGACGGACACAAGGCAGTTCCGGGGTATGCAAATGTTTCGCAGCTCAGACAGAGAAATGCTAATAAAAGATAGCAGCAGCTCCATTTACCTTAACGAAGGTTCTAAGGCAGGGTTTACTTGCTCCAAATTTTCAGAAGACTGCAAGAAACCTGATTCATCTATGCAACTTGAAGTTGTCATGTCTGAATTAAGTGGAAAATCGGTGCCTGGAGCACTTGCAAAATTAGATGTAGAAAATGGCATAGACACTGAATCATTCTCACTGCTGTAGTACTCTAGATTTGAATCCATTTTGCAGCATAAGAGATGAAGAATCTATATTAACCCCAAAAAGAAGATTGTTTTGGGAATCAGCAACACCTTGGTACACAGAGTACTCTCTACCAGGAAAAGGTGGCAACAAGGTAGAGAGTTCAGAGGCATTCGAAGGTGGTGTTGCCAACTCTTCCACCTGGGGCAATACACATTGAGTAGTTCCAGAGGGAATCTGAGGTTCAACCGCAACTTGCTTGGGAAAGAAGGCAGAAGAAGAAATTACAGGATTTGATCCATGCACGTTAAGTAGATGGGATGTTCCATCTTGGGAGAATGAACATAAAAGACTCTGCATGGTAGAAACATCTGATGTAGTAATTGGGTTCCCAACAGAATCAGGAAAAATCTGCGGTTGGATTGGTGAAGGGATACTATGTAAGGAAGGGGGTAAAGATTGAGTGGGTGATGGAAGCTGAGATAAAGCAGACATGACCTTCGGGATATGTTGCTGATCAGACAACTGCCGATGTAGCTGTTGGGGTTGTTGTACTTGCTGTTGCTGTTGTTGTTGTTGCTGCTGCTGCTGCTGCTGCTGCTGCTGTTGAAGTTGTTGCTGCTGCTGTTGAAGCTGTTGTTGCTGTTGGTTACCATATGCCTGTCGACCCTGCAACTGTTGTTGCAGAAGCAGGGCCTGAGCCTGAGCCTGAGCCTGAGCCTGAGCCTGAGCATGAGCCTGAGCCTGAGCCTGAGCCTGAGCCTGAGCCTGAGCCTGAGCCTATTGCTGGGTTTTCTTGAAAGCTTTGAAGAAAAGAATGTTGAGATTGTGTCTGCTGCAACATCTGCCCCCGTAACAGAGAAGCAGGACCATTGGAAACATTTTGTGGTTGCTGGAATTGCAGTAGGGGATGAGCAGGATGTTTGGAAGGATCCAATGCTCTCAATTCCTGAAGTGAGGCGGCTGCCATAGCTTGTTGCATGTTAGATTGCAAACCAAGCATTGATGCATCGAGCCTTGGCTGAATCCAGGGTGTAAGTCCATAGCCCTGGAAATTTAAGGACTGAATCCCCTGATCTCCAATGTCTCCTCGGAGCCACATAAGTGGAGAATTTATGCTCATATCACCATCTTTGTGAGCTAGATAAAACATAAGGCGTATGTAAACATAAAATAAAAACAAAAATGCATATTGGTCTCAAGTAAAAATTCAAGCAAAATGGTGTATTCACCAGCCTCAATCACGGAACACATACCATGGAAGGAAGGTAGGGCAGAGGGCCATGGTCGCTACAGCCTAAGTGGGAAAGGGGATGGATACATAGGGAATGTTGTTAAAGGTTCAATTTCCCACAAGGAAACTCTAGGCTTGCCTCTCACAGCAGTGGATTCATCCCAACCAACCTGACATTAAGAGAGACATTTATAAGAACATGCTTTATATTTCCATCAATGAAATTGAATATCTCCATGGAACACAACTACAATTATGACTATAAAATCACCACATGCTCTCAACAAACCTTCACAGAGCGCCAATGTGAGTTTGGCCAACGAACATGATCTAAATCACTAATGCCAGTTATTGTGCCCATGTACCTGAGGAGAACCATGTCAGGGCCAGTGGGAAGTATCTACCAGTATATTTAGATTAGATTTTTACACACAAAATCTACTAAAAGAAATAAAAAAACTAAAATGAATAGAGAAATCCTGCATCGCTGGTACAACGCAAGCAACATAATGTTCATAAAATGATGAAGATATTTTAGACTTTTTTATCCCAGAACTATGCACTTCACCAATGGGAAAAGCAAGCAAAAAATGGACATTGGGGGACACCAAAACAGTAACATGAACAACATATGCTACTCGATAACATGTACAATGGAGTTGGGATCATATACATTACTTTATTGAGATACATGCATTAATATGATGAGATATGATATATATATATATATATATATATATATATATATATATATATATATATATATATATATATATATATATATATATACTGTATATATATGCTCATTGTAAATGTGTAAGTTTCTTTTCAACCCAAAGAATGAAAATCGGAAAAATGAACTTCTTCCAGTTCACAACAGGAAACCTGTCAAATAAAAATTAACCATACAAGAGCATAGCATCAAGCATGTTCTGTCATTTATGCTCTCATTAGAAGGTTAACAAACAAATTTGTTGTTGTTGTGGAGGGGTTGGTAGATAAACTAATCAGTCTTTTACAATCTGACATGGTTAGAGCCTCTGAATGTTCAGTAAGTTAGGCAAGAGATAAGACGAACAGCTGACGGGGAACGATGCATCAAGATCCACTTTCTCGAGTCAACTTGAACTTGTTTACCATCAAAACCCTATTACACCTAGAACATGCTCCAGCCTGGTCCAAAAATCAACAAATTTCCAAATGGTCCCTTAAATTCTGAAACAGAGTACAAGACGACTTTCAAGCGTCACTCACACACCATTTAAATATATGACCAGCAGGAAAAAAATAAAAAAAGCGCACACACATGTACATTGATTTCAGTTCTTAATTTCCCCAAGCCAACTCTTTGCTACCTGCAATACTGATTTTATTGCAACTCAATCAGGAAAGGAAAAGAATAAAAGTAGATTTGAATCCTTGTCTAAGGGAAAACCAAGGAAGTGTCAATTGTTCGGTTTGAAATGCTCCACTATCTTTTGAATGTGTCAGTTACCAGTCTACTTGAAGGCTGTATTGAATTACCAAGCAAATATGACCACAAAACATACAAAAGAAAGGACATACCGACGGACACTCGACTCTTCTGTCTCAAACAGCATCCTGAAGCGCATACCAACAGAAACACGGGTATGATAGACTGCTTTAGCATACTTTGCCAAAGGTATGACAAATTCTGATGGACTAGCCCTGAAATTTAGACAACAATGAATAAGATAAACATTTAGTTTAAACTCTATTCCAACCACTTTCCCAACCTTGGATTGTAAAATATACTAAAGCGGCTATTTGTGGCAGCTGCATGGGCTGCTGCAGCAAGAAGACCGATATGCATGCTGTCACTTGATAAAACTGATGAAGGCATTATGGTCTGAGGACGATTAGCTCGCCGAATACCCAGGAGTAGTTGATTCTTTTCATTCCTGATAAAATCAAAGACGTTAAAGTAAGAACAATGAGAATCTAAACAGAAGATATTTTTCCTTCTCTACATGATCAAACTAGATATAAGGAGAAAAGTTGCCCCTATTAAATATTGTATAAGGTGGATATTGATGAAATAATTGCTACTCGGTGCCAAGTGCCAACCAAGAGACCCTATCTCAATCTCAGCCTGATAGATGATTTAAGCCAAGTATAAAGCTCATTTCTGAAGACTTTAAGACAACTTGTGCTGCTTGTCTTCAGACAAATTTGTTAACTAACCCAGATAACATCATCAGATGAATGTCAGGTTTCCAGGCTCCCAAAATTGTCCACTGGTATGGCACAAAACGTTTGTCCTCCAATCTATAACCCATTTGGATGAAATTATTATTCCATTGCATAACAAGCAAAGCCTAGAACATGCCACCTTTTATATACAAGCAGTCCATTACATTAAAAAAAACAACTAGATCCTATTTACGGGATGATAAAGAACATGCTCACCAGATAAAAAGGACAGAATCACCAGCAACAAGTCTTTTTGCACTTACAAACACACTCCATCCTGTAGTAAGAAGATGCCTCTTGGGCTGACCTGCATATGGAAATTGACAATAGAGAGTTAGAAAATAAAACAATTTCCAGGCAAGAAAGGCCCATATATATAATCGCTTACTAATGGATTTCTATTCTCGTAAATAAATAAGTCCAAAAATCAAACTTCAAAGAGAAATTTAAAAAAAAAAAATTAAGAAAGAAAAATATGTTTGGCAACCAAACAATTAGTGCTAGATTTTGGTTCTTAAAAATAGAAAATAAGATTTTCTTGAGAAAAAATTTTAGTTGTTAGTTGTTTGTACGAAGCTTGTTTTAAAAAATAATGATACAAATATGGAAAATGATCGAAAGTAAAAAGACCATAGATAAAAGGTTATTTTGAAAAAAAAATTAAAAAATTAATACAAATAGAATAAAACTTTGTGTTCTCAAATTGACTCTTTCTCAAACATGAGAAAATTCAGAAAGGGGTTTTTGTTCTCTGGGGACATGAGGATAGTTTAAAAAACCATTTTTCAATACTATTTTCAAAAACACGTGCACCAAGTTCCCAAACATACTTTTGTATAAACAGTTTTCAAAAACACTTCCCAAATAAAGCCAAATTTTCCAAAATTCCAAATTAACTCAACATTTCAAGACTATTTTCA
This sequence comes from Tetrastigma voinierianum, assembly GCA_016808115.1. Classification (NCBI taxonomy): domain Eukaryota; kingdom Viridiplantae; phylum Streptophyta; class Magnoliopsida; order Vitales; family Vitaceae; genus Tetrastigma; species Tetrastigma voinierianum. Next base: position 34,273 of record JAEQBH010000115.1, read on the forward strand.
AAAACACTTCCCAAAGAAAGATACATTCAAAAGAAAATCCTCGGGGGTTGGAAACTTTCAAAGACTTTTTGTGGGGAGATCTTTGGAAAAAAAAAGAAACATTTTGTGAGTGGTCAAATGCACACAAGGTGGGAGAAAGAATATTGGAGGTCCTCAACTAGGCCTAGCTACAGCAAATCATCGTGTAGGTTTTTCTTTTCTTTATAAGAGAATTATAGGAAGATTACCCTTGGAAAATTCAAAGAGTTAGAAAGGGGGGCTAGGGTACCCAAGGAGTGAGGGAGCGCTTTACAATGAGCCAATCGAAAGACATTAAATAGGATAGGATGACTTTAGTTTTAGATTATCTTCCAAATCAGAAATGATAGACAGACAACATTCCAATGAGTAGTGGAGAATTTGTTAAGAGATGTTATAATAGCCTCTTCCAAATATGCTATATTTGCATAAATTCATAGAAGGAGACAAACAAAGACCATTAGATGGTTCAATTTAGAAGGCCCTTCCAAGATTGGGAGTTGGAGGAGGTGACCTGATATCTGGATCATGTTTACCCTGTGAAAGTACAAGAAGAGTACACTTCACTTAAGAGAGAGGATAGGAGGAGCAGTTTCAAAGTAAAGCTATACTACCACTCCTTATCTGATGAGACTACTACAGTATTCCTAGTCAAATAGATTTGGAGGTGTCCGACCTTCCTAACAGCATGCTTTTTCTGCATCAAAGGTTGTATGGGAAAATATCCTATCTAGATATTTTAAACGAGGGAAAATGATCCACAAATGTAGTAGTTTTTGAAATACAATGAAGAATTGATTGATCATATCTTGATTCTTTGTGAAAAGACGAGTTCTATGAATGTTTCTCTTAACAATCTTTGACCTAAAATGGGTGCTTCGAACTTCAATGAGAAATCTCCTTCTTAAGTGGAAATTTAAGGGTTGGATGTAGCTCTTCTTATTTTAAGTCTTCCTCTTTGCTTGTCTTGGTGTGTGTGGAAATAGTGCAACCCAAGGATTTTCAATGAGGAAGACTTCTCATTTGAACGTGGAAGAACTACTTCATCAAATCCCTATTGAAGTGGTCGCATGCTTCATTGGAAGTGGAAAACCTCTCGATGATGGATTTTTGTTGTAGGTTGTTATTGTATATATCTTCTAGTTCAAAAAGAACAGAAACAACAAGGGATTCTTTACAAACCACAAGATCAAAGGTACACCAAGAGAAGATGCAAACCAACAAAATTATGAAGAGGCAAAAGATGTGCTTTAAATTAACCCTAAGGGGTAGCTCAATTGGTCCGGCCTTGGCTTTGTTCCCCAATGGATCAGTTGAAGTCCCCTTAAGGCCACTAGAGGATGTACCCGACTGTTAACTTCAGAATCCCAAGGGATTAGTCGAGGTATACGAAAGCTAGCCTCGAACACCCACGTTGAAAAAAAAAAAAAAAAAAAAGAGCTTTAAATTTCTCATGCATCAATGCTCCTTTTCTTCACCAAAAAATCACCTATAATCATCAATAAGGGGACATATCTAAGATTGATGTTTATCCTAGATAAAAGTTCCTTAGCTTCTCTCAAGAAAATTAACCTAAAAAAACTCAAAAAATAGGTTGTAGAAGGCAAGACAAAAGAATTTAAGGAATGAATTCTCAGACGATTTCATTGATCCACTATGAATATATATATATATATATATATATATATATATATATATATATATATATATATATATATATATATATACAAAATAAAGCCAATCTAACCTTCCTAATAAATTACAACTCTATAAGGAAAGTTTCCTGATAGGATACAAATCTATATGTAAAGTAAATATATGTTATAACACTCCCCCTCAAGTCGGAGCATAGATATTAATCATGCCCAACTTATTACATAGATAACTAACCCGGTCCCCACTTAGGGCCTTTGTGAAAATATCACCCAATTGTTCTCCAGTCTTCACATATCCTATAGAAATCAAGTTGAATTATATTTTCTCACAAACAAAATGACAATCTATCTCAATATGCTTAGTTTGTTCACGGAACACAGGATTAGAAGCAATATGAGGGGCAATTTGGTTGTCACACCAAAGTTTTGCTAGAACTGGTGTCTCAATACCGACTTTCATCAAGAGTTGATGAAGCCACATGATCTCACACACGAACTGTGTCATTGCTCTATATTCAAACTTTGCACTAAATCGAAAGACAACACTTTGTTTCTTACTCTTCCATGAGACTAGATTCCCTCCAACAAACACATAAGACTCCCAAAGGACCTCTGCCTCCTAGATCCCGCCATGCACCAGCATCGAAAAGCACTCAATTTGTTAAGGCCCATGGACATCAGATAAAAGACCACGTCCTGGGGGCCCATTCAAGTAACATAGAATCTGTTCAACAATTGCCCAATGGTCAACCGTTGGAGCGGACATGAACTGACTCACAACACTGACTAAGTAGACAATATCAGGACGAGTTACCAAAAGGTAATTCAGTTTCTCAACTAGTCTTCTATATCTCTCAAGATTCTCAAACGCTTCTTCTCTGGGTAGCAGATGCCTCGAGCCATGTGTGGAAATTCATGTGGTTTTTACCCCCAACTTTTCACCACAAACAATGTATCAATCACATATTTCCTTTTCAGATAAGAAGATTTCATGCTTGTTTCAGATAACTTCACGCCAAGATCTTAAGATCCCTGCCCTTCACGACCTGGCCAAGAAAAGACTTAAGAGATTAGATGCCTTTAGAGTCACTCCCAGTGATAATAATATCATCCACATACACTACCAACAAAATACCTCCTGAATTGGAGTTCCTTTAGAAGACGGAGTGATCAAATTTACTCTTTTGCATGCCAAATTCCTCAACGACTTAACTGAATTTACCAAATCATGCACAGGAACTCTGTTTCAAACCATATAAAGACTTCCGAAGACAACAAAGTTTCCCTTATCTCCCCTCGAAGAACAAACCCTAGAGCCGCTTCCATATACACCTCCTAAAGCGTCACCATGAAGAAAGGCATTCTTAATATCGTCAAGGGCATCCCAACGATATTTAGCAATAGGAAATAAAAGTTCGAACAAATGTCATCTTAAAGAACAGGGTAAGTGTTGCATTAGTTCACGCCATGTCTATGTACCCCTTAAATAATAAGTCGTGCTTTCAATCGAGCAACTGAACCATCAGTATTACCTTTAACTGCAAAAACCCAATAGTATCCAATGGCTTTCTTCCCGTTGTAATCGGCATCAGTTCCAAGTACCATCAAGCTATCTAAAACCTACATTTCTTCCAGACCGCAAAGACTACACCAACCAAAGTATGGATAAAGCCTCACTGACAGCGCGATAAGAGAGGATCGAATCAAGAGATGCAATAGCGAACAAGTATAAGATGACAAATAGCTTATAGGAAACAAATGAATAGATAGATAAGCACACCGACATTTACCTTTAATAAGAGCACTGAAGGTCATCATTCGACTGTATCCGACGACGGGGAAGAACCTGTTAGACTAGAAACCGGAGGGTCTTAGCGCCCTAGAATATACCCGAGTGATGGAGGTTTAACAGAATGGAGCCAGAGCAGAGCCAGGAGGCAATGTACACTAATAACCACGCCCCGACTCAAGAATGTATAAAGAAGCGAAACTTAGCTCAAAGAATTCGCAACAACATCAAAGAACACAAAGTAACGTCGAAGAGTGGGACAGTAACACCTATACCCCTTCTGAACTTGCGAGTAATCAAGGAAAGGAAGATACACTTCAATGACTTAGGATTGAGTTTAGACCCATGTGTCCGAACATCCCAAACAAAACAAGTACACCCAAACACCCGAGGCTTAATGGGAAACAAAGATTTATGGGGAAAGAGAGTTTGAAATGGAGTGACCCGATTCAAGACAAAGGAAGGCATCCGATTAATCAAAAACAGCCGTGGAAATGAGATCGGCCTAAAATGCTGGGCATGTGCCTTTGAAATACAGAGCCCGAGCGGTTTAGCAAGATGTATATTTTTCTTCAACAACTCCATTTTGGCATGAGAATAATACAAGATGTCTGGTGAAGTGATCTCATTCAAGACGAATGCATCAAAATTGTTCGCATGTGATATTCTTTATGATTATCACTCAAATTTTGAATAAAACACTTAAACTCCGAGTGTGACTCTGTTAATGTATGGTACCTGGTTAGAAAATAACTTCGAACGTTTTTTTTTTTTTTTTTTTTTTGATGAGTAAAAGCAATTTATAAAAGCCAAAGAAGACCCACAAGTAAAGGACCCTCAAAGGGGAACAAGGAGAACAAGAAAACCCACCACCCCTCACTTACACCCCAACCAAGTCAAAAAATCAATTATAGAACTAGACCTATTAGTCAAGTACACTGCGCTGCACTAATAATTACAAAGGAATAAGGCCTTCATCCCTTGGAGCCAAACTCCCGTATTTTCAAAAGCAACGTTATTTCTTTTACGCCAACAGTCCAAAACAATGTTGGGTGGGAGCATCCATCCAAGCTCTCTTCCTTCTTCTTACCTTACACAAAGTTACCACCACGAGATGAGGGTTTCAAAACCGACTAGTGGGAACACCCAATGCACCCCAAAAATCTCGCGTATAAGATCCCATAATGTTCAATTTTACAGGATGTTAATAACAAATGGTCTATCGTCTCTTCATCCTTCCCGCATAGGAAACATCTATCGCTAGCTCTTCCTCGCTTTTAATTTGATCAAGAGTCAACACCCGCCGCCCAAGAAGCTTCCCAAGCAAAGAAACTCATTCGTAGGAACCCAAATATAATCTGCAAAATAAGCCGTGGGGAAACCATCGAATTAGGACCCAAACAAAACTTTATAGAAAAGTTTCACCGAAAAGCACCCATCTTTAGCTTCTCTCATTATCATCAAATCATTTTGGTTAGGGAGAATTTTTTTTTCTTGTAAGGCTTGGAGAAGATTTTGAATCTCCTCCACTTCCCAATCATTGAACTATTAACAAAACAGTGGAGTCCAAACCCCACCCCCTCACAAGAAGGTCTCAAACCTCAACGACAGACCTCATTAGCAAACTATGGCAAAGGGTTTCGGTAAGAGCAGAGTGCGCTCTTTCCCCACCTGCATCCTTCAGTGCCGGTCTCCTTCCATTCCTGCAGGAGAAAGCAAACAAGAGCAGAGACAATATCCCATTCCTTTCTAATCTCCTTCCAGACCCCAGAACCATAAGCATCCCTCGAATCAGCAGAGCACCAACCACCTCTTTCCTCCCCAAACTTCCATAGAATGACATTTCTCCAGAGGGAATCCCTCTCATTTGCGAAGCGCCACATCCATTTACACAACAGAGCCTTGTTTAAAATAGCGAGGCTCTTAATACCTAAACCTCCCATTTTTCTGTCTGAACAAACTGTCGACCACTTCACTAGATGAGGTTTTTTCCTCCAAATCATCATCCAAAGAAAAACCTCTTTGAATTTGTTCTGTGCGCACCTAACCCAGTTAAGGCATCAAAAAGAGCATAAAAAGATATAGGTGTGCTCGACAGAGTACTACGGATAAGAGTGATCCTCCCACCTTTAGAAATATATTGTCTCTTCCACAAAGCCAATCTCTTCCTAAACCTTTCTTCAATACCATCCCAAACCATAACTGAGTTATGAGGGGCTCCTAGAGGAAGACCTAAATAGGATGAAGGCAAAGTCCCAACCTTGCACCCCAGATCAAGCGCCAACGAATCCACTTCTGCAATGCTCCCTACTGAAATAATTTCGCTGTTCAAATTTATCCTCGCTTCTAGATGTGACCTCAAACCACATCAACAACCAACTTAGGTGTGCAAGTCGCTTCGACCGCCCCGCAAACGTAAGAGTGTCAGTCTGTAGATAACAATGGGAAACCACCCATTCCCCTCTCTCCGTTCTTTCTCCCGGAGGATAGGAAGTGTACTCGAGAGAAAGCCCTCGAATCGCTTTCAATAAGGCCACTAAGAGCCTCTATCCTCAAAGATTAAAAGATACGAGAAGAGGATCCTCCCGTTTAAGACTCCCGAGAACTCCTGAAACTGCAGGGGGTTCCATTCACCACCGCTGAGAATGTCGCCGTAGGAAATGCACCATTTAATCGGTTAACCATTTCCTCCCAGAAAACCCATTTTCATGACATACGAGTAAGAAATTTCACTTTAGATGATCATATGCTTTCGATATCCCGAAACTACGGATAAAGCCCTTTCTCCTTTCTTTTCAATAAAGCATCTGACCTCGTTAGCAATTAACCTGGCATCTAAAATTTGTCTACCCTCATGAAGCATTTGGCTGCGTGACACCGCTTGACTGACCACCCTTTTCAACTTTGTGTGACACCTTCGCGAAACTTTGTATAAACCGTACTAAGCTAATGAGTCTAAAGTCGATAATATCACGCATTCTCCTTTTTTAGTGATCAAAACCAAAAGGTAAATTTAGGTTTCTCTGGCATTATGCACAAAGAAGTCCTTAAAGCCCGTAACCTCTCCATTCACGAAATCCCGGCTAAGCGACTAGCTATGGGAAAGCCATGGGCCGGGGCTGTATCATTCAAATCAGATACTTATTTGTAAACACCTCCTCTTTGTAAAGGGGACTTGAGATTGTCGTATCCACTCGAGTTCTTTGAAGTTCAGACCAGAAAGACAAGGGCTCCAACCTCCAGGATCAGAAAGAGAGCACTGAAAAGAAGCCGCCACTTCCCTCTTTATGGAATCCTCATCTTCAAACCAGTTTCCATTAACTCTGACTTTTTTTATACAATTTCTTCTTCTATGAGAATTAGCCATCCTATGGAAGAAACTCGTATTCTTGTCTCCTCGTGACCGAGTTCTGCGGATTTACGCCTCGAAACTTCCTCACAAAGGGACCGGTGTTGTAATCCTCACAGCGAGTTTCTTGCCTTTGTTCCTCAGCTTGATCAACAAAAGCGTCATTCTCCTTCTCTCATCCCAGTGATCACTCCTCTCAAAGCTTCACTTTTCTTTACTTGACTCACGAACACCTCTCTATTCCAGAGTTTTAGAAACACCTTCAAAGCTTTCAATTTTTCAACTAGAACAAAACTGAAAGAACCACTGAAAATCATACCTTGCCACCAGCCCTTCGATAACTCCTTGAAACCATCAACCCTGAGCCACATGACTTCAAACTGAAAGGGATGGGACCACTCTAATGCACTCCCGCGCTAGCAAAATGGGGTGATGGTCGAGAAGTGGTCTAGGCAGGTAGGCCCGGGTCTTACCACTAAAATAGCTCTCCCAATCATTAGAAACCAAAAAACGATCAATTCTGGACATTGAACAATTATTCCTTGCTCCCTCGAGTAAAAGAACCCCACGCAAGGAATATCTCTCAGACCCAAATCTTCTATGATTTCAGAAAATCTTCTCATAGAGTTAGACACTCTCCCACCCCCTCTGCGTTCCCCAGGAAAGCGAACCGCATTAAAGTCCCCTCCCACACACCATGGCCCATTCCATAAGCCTCTAACAGCTCCCAATTCCTCCCAAAAGAACTCCCTTTTACTATCCCACAACAGGGCCATAAACCTGAGAGGAACATCAACTGGAAGCCATACGTACGAGTTTCTAAAGCAGCGAAATGAAGATCCAGTTTTCCATTTCAACTGACTCCTGACTCTCTTATCGGGCAAGGATTCCCAGTGAGAACCCTCGCATCCACGATCCCCCGTCAAGGAACCTTCCCACACCCGAATGCTTTGACCCACACACATGATACGGACCTTTGTCTCACGCAAACAAACTATATCCACCTTTTAGACCTAATGAAGGCCTTTAGGACCTTTCTTTTATCACAGTTGCTCCTAACATTCCATGACACAATCTTCGGCTTCATCAGGAGTTTTTTTCTTTACCAAATCGCTGTTCTTTATTGTTGTCCTTTTGCATACCCTTTGTCCCTTGTATTTCATTGTGCATTCCTAACTTCTTAAGCTCCGCTCCACGTCTAAAAGCGACTTTGCGCCCTTTCGGCCCTCATTTGGTTACATTTACTTGATCAACGCCTCGATAGAATAAAATCTCCCACTCATGACCCTTTGTCGGGAAGCCCTAAATACTCAGATTTGACCATACAACTTTCTTCCCGGCTCTCATATCTTTCCTCCGAATCTCAGGAAATTCTCGATTTACCTCGGCTTCCATTAGTGAGCCTTCGAGTTAGCATTCCCCCTCTTTGCCATTCGTGGCGACCACATACATAAGGAGGATGGCCGTCTCGTCTTACTCATGTCAGGAGCCCCTTCAAGCTGAAAAATCCACACTGGAAGGAAGGTTGCGGCCAAAAAGCGAGAAGAGGAAAAGGAGAATCTTGCCCCACGAAGAATCATCTTCGAGAGCGGACTCCTCTCTCTTGGACGGGACACCTTCCCTTGCTACCCTTCGAAGCCCCGAAGCAATGAAGGAGAGACCCGAAAGGGAGGAAACTGACTATCCACGGTTTTGAAAAACCTCGGAACCTTGATAGGATCCCACCCTCACACTATCTACAGTTCATTAACCTTGAGCGAGATTCGGAAAAAGATCCTTTCTTCCATATCTTACCCACTTTGTTTCAAGCCTGAGCCATCCTACTTGACACGAATCCATACTTTTCCCCGGAAGAAGGTAAAAAGAAGGAAAATCGGTGGAGGAAGATAACTGCGGCTCCCCCTCGGGATGAGAGCGTACCTTAGGCCTTCTTCCTCGACATCTCATTCGTGGCTTGGTTTCTCCTAGACGGACCCAGCCTCCTTTGGAAATGCGTGATTCAGCCTTGAAACCAACCGGCGTCGCGTGGTGAAGACCGGCGAGGCGCGAGTCCTAACATTTACGGGCTGAGACATCTTCTTTGCTTAAAATAGGGAGTTTGTCGCGGGCTGGGGCTTTTTCTCCCACCCCGAATAAAGGCCACTGATTCAAAGGGAATGGACGACATTTGGGCTTGAGTCCTCTTCCAAAGCCTTGTCACGTATACGGGCTTGAATGAGTGAATCTGGCGATTTTAATGCCGAGCCATTTATCGGTCTTGTTAACATTGCTATTATTAAGGCCCGTTTGATTGGGCTTTAATCCCATCTCCTTCCCTCCTTTCGATAAGAACCCCCTTTCTTTTTCTTTTAATTCCGGCCCGGATTGAGAAATGAAAACACGGGCATCCTCGATTCCTCTTCCTGCCTCTGTCCTCTCACTTTTCTCATACGGTCCCGGGTGTCTGCTCTTGGATGCTTGACAAGCAAAGTACCTCCGGTCGCCCCTTTCTACGGCGCGATGCAATCCCGGCGACACGTTGTTCACCTTGGTATGATCTCACTAGCATTAGTAGACTCGCCCTCTGTAGGTACCCTATCTTCTCCATTCCTCCTTGCCACTAACACACTCAGAAAGCTGACCCTCTGTTCTTGACTTTCTTTTAGGCTCACCACCGCCGAAGGCATCTTGGAACCTCCACCGCCAGCCCGAATATCAAAACAAGATGAGCCCATCACCGCTTAGGCGACCCGAGGAAGATCTTCTCTCTCGAGTTTAACCATAATTCTTGCCCGTTATAAGCTGTGTAAAATTTTACGGTAATACAAATCCCATCCGAAATCCCCACAGCGGTCCACTATTCTTTGAACATTCTTTGATTCGGGCGAAGAGCAAACACCTTTTAGAACCCGAGCCCATCTTTCCTTTCAATAGATCCCACCCTGAAGCAACTCAGATCTGGCTTCCATTTCTCTAGCATCAGCATCTTATTTTCAAAACCTCTGACACCTCTCTTCAAAACTCTCTCAGCCTCTTCCTTGCTCTCAAATTCTAGCAAAAAACCACGCGACAACTTCTTTGTGTATCTCTCCTTGTAAGTTCATTGGTGCTTTCCCCCCGTCTCCTCGAGAGAATCGAATTAAAGTGATATTCTTCTCCTTTTTCCCGATTCCAACTGGCATCCTATTTAGTTGTTCCTCTCTTGAATTCAATGCGACTGATTTCCATCACCAATGCATCTCCTTCTTCCCTCGTTCTTTTTCGATCTTCACAAATCTCCCTTTCTCCAGCTTCAGACCTTCCCTCTTTTCTACACCCACCTCTAACCCTTGAGGTGGGATTTTTTCTTACGAAGGAAGGGTTACTCCCAAAACTCTCAACTTTTACGCTAGCGAAACCACCCTTACCACGCCTCGGCCTTCGGGAACACGAGCCATAACTTTTTTGCCTCGAATCCAAAGCCAGGAGCATAGGATGTAATTTCTGCCCCATTTGTCTTTTTCTCAGCGGAACCTTCTTCCATTTTCCTCCCATCTTTTGGCAAACTTTTCTTCTAGCTTACACTGTGGGAATCTACCGCTAATAAGAGACTAGGCCTTAACCCAAACCTAATCAAGAGGAATAGCCTGCTTCTTTCGGGGATAACTTTCGAGTGAGTCGCACTTGACCACCTCCCTTCACTTGAACATTCAAAAATCTTTGAATCCACTGCAAACCAGCACCTTTGTGACCCCGGAACCAGCACCTTTTTCATTTCTCACCATATGCAAAGCTATATAACCTGGGGTATGATCATTGAAAGGTTTTTCTTCATCATTAAGCGAATATCCATGACTCAGGTTACAAACATCTAATAGCATTAACCGAGCGGTTTTTCATTAAATAAAACCAAGTTGTTAAGTGAATAATCATCGACAAACGTAACAAAATGCGAAACGATTAGGACACCGCTAGACATGGACCCCACGCGTCAAGATGAGCTAGCTTCCAAAGGAGCGGAAGCTCGTTTAGTGACTACAGGACTCGAATGCACTGAATGCTTGGCTTGCGTATTGACCGCGACTCACGGTTCGATGAGGGGATGGGTAGAAAACTTAGGATATAGGCAGTGAGGGAGAGAGGGATGACCCAAGCGACAATATAAGTCGAATGAGGTAACAACCCCAGAACAAGCAACAGACTTGGCACCCCTGTTTCAAGGATGTAGAGACCCCCAAACTCGCGTCCTTCGTCGAAAGATCTTGAATCAAGCAATGATCAAGAAAGAATGAGATACTGTAATTAAGTGTACGAGTAAGTTTACTCACACAAATTAAATTAAAAGAGAATTGTGGTAAACTCAGAACATAAGTCAAAGTGATTAGAGGAATCGGATGAATTGTCACGACCCGAGGACCACAGATGTTGACGAAACCAACTGAGGAGTAATTAAGTAGAAGAGTGTGACTGAAATATAGTAAATAAACTGGAATTATGTGTCATGTGGTCGGTGGCTCCAAAGTCAATGACCCATGTGGAGGAAGAGAAAATAAACATGTGATGGTTTTACCTGACTCGACGAGTGTACTAATAGAAGTAGATGCAAACTTAAGTGATTTGTGATGATGAACAGACTGAAATCTTCGATTTTTATTTTGCAGCTTCCTACAATTCTGGCGTACATGTCCTGGATTGTGGCAATAATGACACCGCAGATCTAGCTTCAGCAAGCCTGCAAAAATCAGAAAATACCCAAAAAATAGGATATTGCAATGAAAAGAACCACCTTTCACGAAAATACGGCATTAAGATGATCTTAGTCCTCTGATCCACCAAAACACCTTTGAATCTCGAAGAAATCAAGAAGAAAGGCACGAAACCCAGAAAAACAGGGCTATCGGATAACATGTTTTGAAAATCACTATTGCAGGCATCGGACCAGGGAGGCAAGTGGCTTGGGAGGACCGTCGGTGGCGGCGATCTTTGGAGGAGGAGTCTGGAGTCCCCGGATGTGCCTCACGGCCAATGACGCCAAAGTGTGGGAAATAAGACAAATCCTTGTGGTGGCACGATTTTTTTTTTTGTTCTTGTTTTGAACCCTAGGCTCTGATACCATGTAGAAAGCAAGACAAAAGAATGGGAGGAATGAATTCCTTGTACGACTTCATTGATCCATTATGAATATATATATATACAAAAGCCAATCTAACCTTCCTAATAGATTACAACTCTATAAGACAAGTTTTCTAATAGGATGCAAATCTATGTGTAAAGTAGATATATGCTATAACATAGGTCAAAGTCCACTTGATCTACGAACAAATTCCCCTTCAAATAAAAGTTCTATATTTCATATGAATACTTTTGGGACACCTCCAAAACAACTTACTAGCATTTTCACTCCTTTTAGCTCGGGGACATAATTTTTGAGAGAATATATTATGAAAGGAGCATTGGCAAAGGTAGCAAATTAACTTAATCACAATGGTTTCTATAAAACCCTAATTTGAATTTGACTTAGCTTTCCTTCAAAATATCTTGCAAAATCAAATTCATCCACAAGAGAAAATGAAAACTCCAAAATATGGAATCTAGTCCAAAAGTACACACATCTGCTTCCATTCATAATGCACAAACAGTTGCACCTTTAAATTCTTCGATACCCAAAGCCTAAAATGAAGGAATTAATCGACTCCCCTCTTCATAGGGGTAGTACCAAAAGAGGCAAAAGTTATTTCCAAACAATAGATGAAATGATACCATTCAAACAACAAATTATGATGTTTTTACCCCTTTCACCTCAAAGAAAACCCTTGATCTGCTAAAAGGAATCAAACATTTGCGGGAAAGAGCAATGTAAAAAAACTAGTCAAAAGTCCATTACTCATAATGTGTACAAAATATATCCTTAGACCACATGAGCTTTGTGAAATGAGAGAAGAAAAGAATATTTTTCTTTATTGAATGAGTGAGTTAATTACAAAGTATAGAGACACCAATATATATACAAAATAATGAAACAAAAAAGAAATAAAATAAAGTGTAAAAGGAAGGAGGATAATGTACAAAAAAAGCTAGGAGATAAACCAAAGAATATCTAGGGAATATTCTTTGATTACCATTCTTCACCGTCAGTACAGACATATAGGTCGTATCTTGTGAGCTTGTTACATATGTCGGAGATGGTCCATCGAAGAGGATCACAGCTAGAGAGATTAGAGGAGGTCCGTTAAGGAAAGGTCGACAAATAAGGTCAGTCGGAGAAGATCATTTGAGGAAGATCGATCAAGAAGGTCAATCGGAGAAGATGGCTCACTCTGAAAGACTAACCATGGCTCGATACCATGTGTGAAATGAGAGAAAAACGAATCGCACTGGCACTGCTTGAGATGAGTGAGTTAATTACACGAGTATAGGAACACCTATATAAATACAAAATAATGGAACAAAAAGGAAATAAAATAAAGTAAAGGAATGAGGATGAAAATGTCTGAAAAGGCTTTGGAGATAAATCGAAAATTCTGGGAATATTCTTTGATTCTCGGCTCAAACTTCTTAATCATTGGGACGATCTTAATTTTCAGCTTCCAAAGAGGGTACATATTCTCTAGCCAAGCAGCCCTATCGCCACCCACCTATTAAAAATAAATAATAAAAAGACCATGTCCTTAGAGAATTTATTTATTCCGAACAACTATTTGATGGGAATACACGGTGCAATTATTTGTCCCAAATTAGGTAACCTGCACATGCAACCAGAAAGTTGGGAGCCATTTTCTGGTAAAATAGCGAAGATCTAGAATAATTGGAAGAGAGAAAGATGGGGAAATACCATGAACCGACTTTGTTGGGATCAACACATAGTAATGATCCTTTAACCTAAAGATAAATCTTTTAAGTAATTACAGTAGTGATAATTGAAGAAGTATAGCAATTACCCCAAAATTCTAGAGCTGCTGCTCACATTCAACCTACTATTACAATGAGTTGTTAGGGTTAATTTAAATTAAACCATTTAAAATTTGGAGGCTGATTGGCTTTACATTTTAGTTTATGTAAGGAATTTAGGTAACTTCATTACTGCAAGCTTTTATTAGCATGAGCTTAACCTTTTTTTGATAAGTACATTATGGGCTTAACCTTAGTAATGAACTAGACCTAAACCCTTTGACAGGGATAACTAAAGTCCAAGTATACTGTGTTTTATGTTGCATGGGGAAAAATAACTTACAGTAGTGGTAACATATTGAAGTAACATAAGGAGCAAGGACACTAAGTCCACAGGCATAATGCAATAGCCAATAAGACAACAGATGATCCATGGAGATTAATAAATTTCAAATTTCAGAATTTCTTGTTTTTCCACTACTTCTTAGGTTTTGTTGTTCTGGCCAGTAGCTCATGGAGTTTGGTTCTCCATTACGGGAATTTTAGCCTAAGATTCAAGCATTCACTGATCCATCTTTGATGTGTACTCACTTGAACTTCACCCACGCCACATCACTCTCTTTGTTCTAATAACTTATTCTTTAGTAACATTAAAGTAGAATTGATTTTTCTTGTAACAGTCTGTCGACTGATTTGCACATCTAATATATTCTTTACATGCATCACTAGCTGATAGCCTACCCAGTAATTAATCCTCATTCAAACTTTGAGAAAGAAGTATGGAATAATTGCAAACAACATTAATCTAGCTTCACACCCACAGCTAAGGTATTTTTCCTCAATTGAAAAATAGCAAACACAAGCATTGAAAACGAAAAAAAAAAAACCTTTTTTCCTTTCCATTTCTTTTTACAGGATGAGACACAGGTATTGTAACATTATCAGAGGACATACTAAAAATTTAGAATAAACAACAAAGAATGAGAACTTTTCTTGCAAGGTAGAATTATGAACAAATTCTTTTTTGGAAAACTCACCACGAAATATATGTCTGAACTTCCATTCATTACCATGAAGATCCTTTGCAATCAATTCTTGAGCAGGAGGCTGCAGGGAGTAATCCTGACAGGAGAATACAGATCAAAGTATAAATAATGAATGAAAAGTCAAGAAGTAGACCATGTCCAGCATGAAATCATCAAATACTGATGAATCAAGTTCAATATAATCAAAACTTCCGTACAAGAGGAGGAAACACTTTTTCAGCAGCTCTGCGAGGAACAGAGAATCCCCCATGAGTGCTAGTGTCACTTGCAGTCAATGTCTTGCAGAAATAATTGGTCGGCTGTTTGCTGGGGGAACCCAATTCTGCAGGTAGCAGGCACACTTCTTTTTGCTCTTGCTGCAGAAAATTTAGCAACAATAAATGAAGGAAACACAAAATATGGAATTCCATGTTTCCAAATGAAACAAAAGTAAGTACCGGACTCAATGGTTGCAAGGTCATCTGAGCATATACTTCATCTGTCTCGACATCCGCCTGCATAACGGTTTTTATTCTTTAGGAGCGGCCAACAAGAGAGATTGATATAACTGAAATAGATATATACTTACATGCATGGTCACATTGTGAAGCTGACAGATAAGTTGAGGGCCAAAGTAGGGTAGTTGGGGATATGAGCATCTACTTCCTTGTTGAGTTTGAGGCAGCAACCTGCAGAATAATGAGCATTATCAAAACACCAGTAGCATAAAATGAAATTATGAGTAAAATAGACATCTATATGGTTTTACACTAAATACTCATCAAAAAAAAATATGGTTTTACACTAAAGCGGATATCTATGATACATATGAGATTTGCTCCAAAGCGGCATATGGATTCAAATGGAACATCAAACAGAAAAGAATCCTAATATTCCTTGTGACCAAGCGGCACTCTTGCACCACTCTTGTTAAAAGGCATGATATTCATATTAAACCCAAATCCTAAAAGATTGAGCTTTTAGGAGAGTTGGTCATTTAACATGGTATCAAGAGTCTGGTTTGGAAGGAGGTCCTAGGTTCGAACCACCTCTTCGCAATTTATTCCCCATTTGTTGATTTGAATGTCCTCGGAGGACTCTATTTGGTTATTTGACTCTCCACGTGCAGGTATGGAGCTATATGTGAGGGAGGTTGTTAAAGGCATAATATTCATATTAAACCCAAATCCTAACAGCTAGAGCTTTTAGGAGAGTTGGTCATTTAACAACTACAAAATTGGAATGAGGGAAATGCAAGATGTGCACATTTATTGGGAAAAAAGAACAACAAAGAAAGTGTGTACAAATGATGATGATTAAGTTCAGACTATGTGGAGAACATGGCCTGTATATTAAATTCTGCATCTGTGGAAAAATAAAATCTAGCAAAAAAATTTTATTGCGACTAAATTTTCACTGGCTTTTTGCATGTGTGAATATCATTCCAGATAAGATCAATTACAAGTTCTACAACCAGTGACATTACCAACCCTCTGAAAGCCCCAAAAACCCAAACCTATATAGATTCTAAACTTCATAAAGAAAAAGTCTGACATACTACTCATTTACTTGAAAATTGTGCAAAATTAAATAGCTACAACTGAAGAAAAGGGGATGGACACACATCAAAAAGGCTTCAAAAATTGAAAATGTAGCAAATTAAGTCCCCTTCTGTATATATTAACACTTCTAGCTTCTAAATTCTTCCAATTTCTAAATTGTGAAAATCAAGTGCAAACAAATGGTTAAAATTGATAACTCTGGATGCACTCCTTTAAGAAGACATGCAAACCAACATATAACCTCTTCTACTCCCTCAACAAGAAATCAAATCAGACTGAAAAACATTAATTTACAAATTTTAATTTCAATATAAGCATTGGAGAACATGGTAATTACAGTAAAAATTTTAGTCCAAAAACCTGGCATATCTGATCCTTTATACCAACCTGCTCACTGTGACCCTGGGGAAAGTAGACCACACGACTTCCAACAGCAGGCAGAGATACAAGAGGGCCTGCGCATGCATGCCATAGCTCCGAATTCAAGCATTTCTTTTCCCCTGCACAAGATTCTACAGTTGAATATATTTGCACAAATTTTGAAGGGAAACAAGCATAAACAATCCATGGAACAAAACAAAAACAGCACATTGTGGAACCCATCGGTTGTTTGGTAGGTAAAATTTCTGTCTAGTCATCTCACTTTTTCTCTTGACTTCTTTCTTTCAATTTCCTTTTTTTTACAATCAGCATGTTTAATCACATCAAATAAAGGACTTTCGTCAAAACATCACGCCTATCTTATCTAAGTTCTTCTATAATGGCGTAATTACATACATAAAGTTGACACCCTTTAGAACAAAAGGTCGGGCAAAATAGACACCAAGGTCAATCCTCAGGGAACTAGAGCCTTGACTCCATTCTAAAACTATCACTTAAGATATGAGTGAACAACATGCATCAAACTAACAACGGTATACATCAAGTTAAAAACCCCTCAGCAGCACAAGAGGCCATAACCCACATGGAGAGCAGAAAACATTTGCATGGAATAGATGAACACAAATAGAGGGAAAATTATGCAACCTGGTTAGACTATGAAACACAGCTCTTATACCATGTAAAAAGTACCCCTTGCTTGGGAAGTGGGCCATGTGTGCATCAAATTAAATTAACTGCTTTCAACTTGCACATCAAAATCCATGCAGACACACAAATAAATGAAAGCTGTGCACGCTGCGAGCAATATTATCAACTCATATACTCACAACGCTCAATTTTCTCATATAGGGGAATAAATATGAAAATTGCGAGAGGAAAATATTCTCAGGAAAGACAAAAGTGTATCAAAGCATTTGAGTCAAATATTCACCAAAATTTAAAATTCCAAGAAAAAACAAATTTTGGGCAAATGCAAACTTGCCTTCTTCTGTCTGTTGAGCAAAACCCGATGAAGAGAGCCTCATTCTTTAGAATCAAAACAACTTTCACCACCCAAAAGAACTTCAACTGCCCTCCACAAACACAAACCAGAAACTCCCAATGAGGAACACTCGCCTCTCCTTTTAGGCGCTTCACCACACAAAAACCTTCCACAAACCTTAACACATTGGAACTGAGAAACCCTTTCTGCGATACCCTCCCCTATTAAGCACTTTCAAGACCCAAAAAACTTTGACAACTCTCAGCACCTCGGAATGTTGAACCTTCTTTGTAGCAATACCCACCACCCTTTCTAAGCAGTTTCACCACTCAAAGAACTACAATCACCCTCAACACCCACAAACTGAAATTTTCTTTCAGCAATACCCACCACCCATTTTCTTAGCATTCTCACAAGCCTCCACACCAACAAACTAATATTTTGTATCTGAAGCACCCAACTCCCTTTGAAGCCCAGTTTCACACCCACCACCACCACCCCCCACCCCCCCACCCTCCACTGGAACAGTTACAAGAACCTCAAAACCTGTCATCCAAAACCAGTTCCACTACAAGCACTCACTCTCCCCAGCTTCATAAGCTTCAGATCTTCCCTCCCCCAAACCCTAATTCAAAACCCACTGAGCACATTTCAGCTAAAAGAAACAAACCCCTAAATGGGCACTCCTAGGGTTATGAACACCCCCAAGCTGAGGCCAGCAAAACCCACCAGTGGGAACAACAATTAAACCCTTTTAAGCACTTGGGTACCCCAGATCTCCACCTTAGAAGCCTCAGAAGTGATTCAGATTTGAAGCCAGTCTTCACAAATTGATGGGGTTCCAAACCACACAACAACTGAAACAAAAGAGAGTAAATGGAAGCTTACAGAGCTGAAATTGACTTCAGTACAGAAGCACTTCCTGATAGTTGTCGAATGCTCCCTCTGCTCCTTCAAGTTCACATTCAATTAAACACAGAGTCACCATATTTTCAGTAGATTTTATATTTGGGCAGCTTTCACCACACGGACCTGGAAACTGGACGGAAACGGGAACGGAAGCTTCTAAAAAAAATACACTATGTTTCGGTTCCTCTACGGTTATACTAGTACAGTTTTCTCAAGTTCTTACATGTCTATCCAATGGTAATGACAAGTCAAAAGGATTTAGGGTTGCTATCTCAATGTGGTCCTCTCAATCTTATTTGGACCCCAAAGTTCCATTTCCAATCTTTTACAGACAATTCCCTTCCAAAATTATAAGAGATTCATGTTTATTTTATTTTTATTAAATGATTACAAACCTAATACATCTCAAAAGAATAAAAAACAAACAACGATTTAATATGATACAACTGGCATCATGTACCGATCCAAAAAACACCTGAGTATCATAATTATTATTTATTCTACTGTTTTATTTATAAACTATTCATTTTACATTAGGTTGTTATAACATTTTGTTTTTATAGAGACTCTAAGTTGGACTTCATGTTCACCCATCATAGGATTGACAATTCGCGTTCGTGGATTATATTTGGATTGTGTCAATAACGAATATTTTATTATATTCATCAATTCGAACACAATACGTGTAAAAAACGGAAGTCAATAATATAAATTAACATTTAAAATAATATAATTTATACTAATGGATTAATATTTAACATAAATATACAAATATGTTAATATAAATTAAATATTAATTAATATAATAATTAAACAAATCACGGATCAAATTCTTATTAAATGTATTAACATAAATATAACTCATTTACTAAATTCAAGTATGTATGAACATCAAATTGTTTAAAATACGATTATATTCAATCTAAAACCTACAAAAAAACGATGTTTTATTGCCATACTCAGCGAATCATACAATTTTACTAACTCGACTCATCCCTTTTTATCATCACTTGAGCCCAACATTCATTATATAGTTAAAAACCATTTAATTAAAAAACGAAAATAATTTATAATTTGAAATGAATAAATCAAAACTTGTTAATCAGTTCATGAAGCTTCTTCGAGTTTAATCTGAATTCAATCCTAAGTCAAAAATCAACTTTTTTTTAAAGTCTTTGACGCAATGGGACACAAAGTGAAAGCATGGTGGGAATAGGAAAAAAAAAAGGGAAGCAAAATGGATGTTACTGAGAAATGGTGATAATTGAAAACAAGAAAGATGAAGATGTGAAAGAGAATAAGACAAGAAGAAAATAAAAACCCGATGGGACTCTTTAAAAATGAAATGGAAAATGGGACGAAATGGAGGAGGTGGATTTATGCTTAGGGTCAAGTATGGAGTGACATTCGCCCACTCATATATAGCCTTAAAAGACTTCCTACCAAACAAACTCTTCAATCATCCAAAACTTTTTACATCATTAATATTAAAAAATTTTGGTCCTATACCTGAATAATGAAGTAGGTGTTGTTTTTGAAATAGTAAGATCCAACAAAAATAATGTCACGTCTCATATAGGATAGAGGAAAAAAATTTTAACATTATATAAGTATAGGCTCATTTTATCATAATGCATTACGCTTTAAGTTTACGGCGACCCTTTGACCAAAACGAATAATATCTATACGACAGTTCGCATTTATAACGACATCAAAGCCGATCCTCGACCATACGAGCATGTTCCGCTTGGCCACAGGATGTTTATTCATTTACCCCACACCCGGCTTAAACACAAGAAGGACGTTGCGCCATACGAAAAGAGCACACATCCCACATCTGGAGCAAAGAAAAACTTTTGACACTCTATAAATATGAGTTCATTTCAACCTTGAGTGCCCCTTGGGCTTAAAACATAGAATATCTATATAGTTGGGTCAAATCGTTATATATGGTATTATAACCGATCCCCGATCCCGATGTAAGGGTCTGTTCCGTTTGGCTCGATATGGGGTGTTTATTATATCTCACAATGATAAGAAATAAATTTCATGACACTGTTTAAATATGAGTTCCTCTTGACCTTGAGGGCCCCTTTAGCTTAAAACGAATAATATCTATACGATCGGCCGAAATAAGGCGAATAACTATCTGTGGTTAAAAAAGTTGTTCATGAGGTCTAGTTCAAATAGTAAATAAATAAACGAGTTTATAGTTAACTCTTTATTCGGTTCCAAAACCGTACTACGATAATATAATACAAGTGAATAAAAGTAAAAAAAAAAAAAGTCAAAGACTTGATTATGTTACAACAAGAATTCATAATGTAGTACATTTTTGTCACGTGAGTATTCAAGTCATAAAACCATAATTAATTATTATGGTTTTGAATTTCTTATTAAAATGAAAATTTAAAAACTATAATTTGATATTACTATTATTTTTTTTACTCCTATTCACTTCATATTCTATTGTTGTTGTACTCTATTCATATAAGAATTTGAGTGTAAGACCTCTCATAAACCCACCCATAACCCTCCCGATCTATAGGGCAAATTTGATATTCCTATTCAAAAAAATAAATATATCAAAGATATAATTTGTTACACAATTATGAAAGCTTGTTATTTTCTAAAAGTTTAAAAACTTTACTCTATATAAAAATGATTTATATTATTTTTTGAATGCACTTTGGTTTCAAATAGTAAACGGTCTCATTGAGACTAAAACCTAGGACCCTCTCCCTATACTTATGAGCGCTTTTACCACTCTAAACTATACATAATAGGTAAAAATGTTTATATATTAACAAAGTCAATTCGCATACACTATCATAAGGGATTTATTAATGAAGTTGAGATTTTGCCACTGTCTGGTAATTTATACCAAGCAACTCCACTACAAATCTCTATTTCCAACTTCAAATTGGCATCTTCTTCATATTTGGAGATGATGTGGTGAAATTTTTTTAGTTCCAACTTCAAGCAACAATCTCCATTTTCAACTCCAAATCACTATTTATTTAAAAAAATCCAAATTAGAATATTTTAAGAATATGATGCATGAAATACTTTTATTTTTATTGTCATGATATAAAATTATATTAAATAAATAAAATATATTCAAAACATAAAATGAATTTTAAAACTGATAAATATTATATTATGGAGCATCATATTATTAGAAAATAAAACAACATTAATCAAATCTACATAATAAAATAAAATTAACTAAATGATAAAATATAATATAAAACTAATACAAAGGGTAAAAATGTTAACTATTTAAATTTTAATGTTAATTATTGAATTAACATCAAAATCTTAATGTTATATTATTTACAATATAAATAAAAATGTATTATATAATTATAAAAAAATTAATAAAATTTAAATTATTTAAAAATAGTAATTATAAATTAATAAAATTAAATTATTAATTCAAAATAAATATATTGAAATCATTTTGCTATATTGTATATGGAAAATAATTCAAAATTAATAAAATAATAGATAATAAAAATAAATATATCTTAAAAATAAAATATGTTATAAAAATATTATTAAAATAATTATTTTATTATTATAAGAATAAAAAATGAGAGAATATTAAAATAATATGGGAATAGTAATTACTATTTGCATTTTCAATTTTGGAGACGTAAATAGTGCATCTTTATATTTGAATATGTACATTCACATCTCCAAATCTGGAGATGGAAATGAAGGATGGTTGCAATGTATTTTTTGAGTGCAGATCTTCAAGTATGAAGATCGAGTTAAAAACGAAGAATAGTTGGAGTTGTTCAAAAAACATGCGGTTTTGGAAGCTTATGAGAAATAGATTTGGTGTCATAAAGCATTGTGGTCAAACCAATACAGCAAGGTTATTAATATTGGAAAAAGGAATTTATTTTTCAAAGTCCTCTAAATGTTTGCTCGCATTCTTCTTCTTTTTCATTTTTTTTGTCATTTTTGTCCCTCAATTATACTCAGGCATCGAACAATCAATCATTTCATTATCGGACACACATTTAATTTTCTCCCTTCGAACCTGATTGTAGAACGATCCAAAAGAGTATCCCGTTGAGAGTCGCGTCGATTCGCGGCGACCTTGCATCAAAGTGGTATCAAAGTTTATGGTTTAACAGGTGATCAAAAGCTAAAAGGTTTTTTTGGTGCTGAATATAGAGTTATAATCATGGTTCGAGTTGTTCGCAAACCGCAAAGCAAAACTGTATTATTGATCTTGAGATCCTTGCTCAGCATCTACAATAATGTTTGAGGCTTTATAAGGATCCTATGCCTATGGAGAACTTGATAGAATGTATAGGCAAATACAAGATAAAGGAAGAAAAATATGATTTTGATGAAGACACTTTACAGCCTAGTCAACTTCAAGGTTTCTTTGAGCACAAGAAGGCTAAAGGTATGTATGCATAATACTATGATTACCATGGGAGGTATGATGGCTGTTACCGGAATGATGAGTACTATGAGAGGCGTGGTAACTATGATGAAGGTTTAAGATTCAATTCAAAAAAGGTCATCAGAATTTAATGGAAGAATGGATGCTGATGAATTTTTGGATTCGCTTAATATGGTGGAGCATGTCTTTGAGTATTATGACCCCTCTGAGCACGAAAAAGTGAAGTTGATGACTATCAAGATGTGTAAAAATGCTTCTATTTGGTGAAAAACTTGAAGAGACAACGTAAAGAGATCGTGAAAAAGAAGATTGAAACTTGAGAAAATGTGAAGAAATAGCTAAAATGAAGTACCTTACGCTGACTATCACTAAGACATTTACCTCAAAATTAAGAATTTTAATCAACAAGATTTGAGTGTGAAGGAGTATTTGACTAAGTTTATAAACTTGATTATCAAGGGAGACTTGCAAGAAGCCAAGGAAATATGCATAGCCCGCTACATTGTTGGTTTGAGATTTGATATTCCTAGATTTTGCAACCATATCATAGTCTTCAACATATGATGAAACTTGTTTTGAAGGTTGGGGTTAAAAAAAAGTATGGAAACTATACTACAACTAAGAGTGTGGCTAGAGATAGGCTTGTTGAGGGTTCTACTTCTTGGAATCCTAGTGGTACTAAAACTACTCCCACTCCTCAAGTAAAGACTGATGTGCAACAAGAATCGACTCTTAAGTCAAAAATGTGTTTTAAGTGCCAAAGATTGGAGCATATTACTTCTAAATGTCCTAATCAAAAAGCGATTGACCTATTTAAGGAAGATGAGGCCAAGGAAGAAAAAAAATAATAAGTAATTGAATCCAACCAAGTGCAAAAAATGAGTGAGTCGCTTAAGCTAAGAAAATGTAGCTTAAGGAATTGTCATGAAAGCGAATATAGAATTTGTTGATGTAATGTATGAGGAAATACCATACGATTTGGCTACTAAGAGGGTTATCTAACATCAAATGTACTTATACTCAATTTACTTTGCTCAAAAAAAACCAGCTTATAGAATGAGTCCTTAGGAGCATGATGAGCTTAGTAAAATGCAAAGCTTGATGATTCGTTTGACAAAGAGCTTATTCGAGAAAGTAAAATTCCTTGTGTGGTTCTTATCCTATTGGTGCCTAACAAAGATGAATCTTGGAGAATGTGCATTGATTTTCAAGTTATTAACGACCTTTTTATTCACGAGGACGTAAGGTTCATGTAACACCTCCAATTCCGAACTAAGGACGTTATTGTCAATTCACATATAGGGCTCTAAAACTCTACATGTAAATGACACCTTCAAAATTATTGCTTATAAACGCGTTTTATTCTAAATATGCTCAGAAATTTAACTATTTCATAAGAACAATACTCTAATGACATAAATTATTTCTAAAGTATAACAATATATATCATTAAGCCTAACATCTTCCAACAAGATTAATTCTTCAAAGCTGGGTTAATGTAATAATTTCAAACATATCATTCTAGTAACTTAAATCCTCCAAATTAAGCTTTCATAAACATTCAATTCCAAACAATAAAGTAGTTCAACAACATGTCTTTCCAACAAAAATACTAATTCAAAATATTTCAATCCCCCATCCCTATCTACCCTAGCATCACCACTCAAGGTGTAAGGCAATTCGAAACAATCAACATTAAGAAGTGAGCTAAAAGCCCAATAAATAATTTTAATACAGTTTCATGGATCAAATATTTTTAAATTCTCAAAATCTGAGATATAACATATTTTTCTTTTTATCTTAAATCTCATAAAATATTTGAATACAAGAAATAAGATATAAATATATTTCAAACCAATATTCATCATAGTTTATGTTTCTCAAACAATTTAATATCGTAGTCAAATCCACCAATATTTCAAAAACATATATTTCAGATTTTTAAAAATATTTGTTTCAAATAAAATGTCAACTATTCTAACTCGTTGACAATAGTCGTTTTGTCAACTACTATAACCCATTGATTAGGGTCGTATTTGTCAAGTTTATAACCCATTAAAAGATGTTGTATTTGTCAAGTTTATACTCATTGACCGGAATCATATTTGTCAAGTTCATATCCATTGATCAGGGGTCATATTTTTCAAGTTTATATCCATTGATCAAGGTCATATTTGTCAAGTTTATACTCATTAATCGGCGTCAGGATGCACTCCATTGAGACAAGTATCATATAAATCAAAGTCAAATATTTCTTCATGTTTTCACTCACAAAATACAAAAGTATATCTCCATAACTTTCAATCTTTACTATAAACATTCTCAAAAATCATTTTCCATACAAAACATGTATTTGATCAATGCATATAATTTAAATAAGTAGAAATTTCTAAAACTCATAATCACATATAATAACAAAATATTTTATTCTATAGAAACGCGATTATATTATTAATAATACTATATTAGATAAAAATAATATATTTTCGTACTCATGTTCTTTATATTTCATACTCTTTATTGAAATCAAAATATTTAAACCTAAAATCTCAAAGGCTCTTTAACTTGAAGATTTTTTTAAAAATAGGGTTTTTTCCAAGAGCCTCAACATCACCAAAATTTCCAATTCTATTAATTCTTTAAATCCCCAAAATTTGGGATTTTTACCATAAAACATGATTTTGGGTTGAAATATCAAAATCTCTTATGAACAAATGAATCTTTGTAATTTGTAGGAAATCCTCTATGTTTTTAAATCTAAAGTTTGGTAGTCCAAGAACTACCAAAGTACACAAAATACCAATTTTCAAACAAATTTATCAATATTATGTCTTTCTTACATTTTTAGGGTTTCATATTTTAAAACTTTAGAAAATCCTAAGTTTTCAAATTTAAGATTCCAAAAGTGAGAAAATTACCCTAAATATATTAATATCAAACCCAAACCAAGATTATTGATTATATGTCTTCTAGTCATTTCTAGGGTTTCATATTTCAAATTTCGTAAAGCCTTGTACTGCTTAAGAGGCAGAAATTTTTCGCTTATTCAAACTTTTCAAAATACAAAAACGCGCTTAGTTACGAATAAGAGACGAAAAACAAATTTTGAAAACAAAGAAAAAATGAATTCACTATTTTCAACATTTTATATATGAATCAGAAAACATGTAAAAGCCGTTTTCCTTGTTTTCGAATTAAATTCAACCAAATTCAACCAAATGGGGTTGAAAATGAAAACGTATTTTCAACCAAATTCAAGTACGAAACGTATTTTCTGAAAATGAAAACTAAAGATTAGAATACATCAAAATTTTCATATTCGACTAATGTAAATGTACTCATAACTAAACGCTTGCGCCATAAATCTAAACATTTGAAAACTATAACTATCAAGAATAAAAAAGGGAAATGAATACTTACTTGAGATTGATATTTATTGAAGCTTGAAATCCCCCTTTTGAAACCTTAGCTCAACTCTCATCTGCTCGAAAGAAAAAAAAAATGGGTTAGGATATGTAGAAAATTTCTTTTATAGCAAAACATATCTAGATTTGTTAAAAGCCCCCTCCAACTTTGAAAAATTGCAAATAAGCCCCACTCTCTTATCCCGCCTCCCTGCCCCTTTATTTTCTTAAAATTATGGGGGTATTATGCTTCAACATTGGGAAAAGAATGGAGCAATATGAAAAATAAGCAAATAAAGACCGTAACAGATTGTTTTTTACTATGGAGGTTGGATTTTGTTATACATGAGGAAATAAATGTTTTCGATGCTGAGGTGTTCCAAGTTGCGTGCAAGAGTAGATGACCTTTCCAAGATTATTAAGAAGATTTGAGAGAATGCTTATAAGCTGGAATTGCCCAATGACTACAACAATATCTTGCCTACATTAAACGCCGGGTGATTCGGCGCCTTATCACAAGAACACACGCGATTTTTCCTAAATACGTGATCACGCAGCTTATACAACAAACATCGGTAATTCAATCTTTAATTATAAAAATTCAGGTTCGAGGTTATAAACTTGACATCAACATCTCTAAATCCAAGTATTTTGAGTCTTGTTATCGTATTAATTTTGACTTGTTTATTTTAGAAAAATTGTTCTTCAAATCAAAGTAGTGGTTATTTTATTTTATTTAGAAAGTTTATTTTTCTGGTCAACATTCTCACAACAGGAAGACCAATTAACTGCAAGTTACATGACATATTTTTATATATATATATATATATATATATATATATATATATATATATATATATATATATAAAACAAATTATAGGTCATACTTATGACACCAGGAAGCAATGACATGAAATAGGGTGATAAATTTAAATTTGTTGTAGGAAATTAGTTATGATTACCAAACTATAATTCAACATATTCCTATTTATTTACTATAGTTGATTTCTGTAAAATATTAAAAAATTAAAAAAAAATAATTTTCTAATATTTTGTTTTACAAAAAAATATTATTGAACAATTATATGTTTTTAAATTATTTAATATTTATATAAATGAATAAATAAAATGACTTAAAAGAAGTATGATTGTTTTTATTTAAAATTTTTTAATTTTTTATTTCTTTTGCTCAACACTAAGTTACCAACTTCATCAAATAATTTGATTTTTTTCTTTCTTACATGTTTCATATTTTTCTTATGCCATCATGTTTAATTCATGAAAGAATTCTAAGAAATTTAAAAAAAATAAGTTTATTTTATAATAAAAAGTCCACGTAGTTCTTAGAGGAAATAAAAAATGATGGGTTTTAAATAGTACTTAACGATAACAAAAAAAAAAGTAGTTTTTTAAAGTAGTTAATGGGCTAAATTGATAAATATAATAGTTGGGCTGTGGCCAGGTTGAAACCTGATAAAGGGCATAAACGTCATTTAACTCTCAAAACTTTGATGGATGTTTAGGATCGAATTTTGACTCATAAATTACTCATATCGTTAAAAATGATAGAAAAATATCTTATAGGAAATTAATGTCAAATATTGTGAAGCTGAGGAGAGAGAATAGGATGATTTTTATTTACCAGAGAGATACATATTTGTAGCTCCGTATCATGTCTCACTCATCATGAGAACCTTAACCTTAATACAGAGCTCTCTCTCTCTCTATCTCTCTCTCTCTCTATATATATATATAGCTACTAGCTAGGAGTAGACAAGTTAGCAAGACGCCATACTTCCTCCTCTTTATTCTTCTTCTTCTTCATGATCTCTCTACCTCCCTCCTTACTGGATTCTGACAAAAAAATATACAAAAAAAAAGAGCATTATCATCCGTTAAAAAAAGAAAAGAAAAGAAAGAAACGAACCGGATACGGAATATCAAATACTTACTGATCACAGTTTGTGGACATGGAGATCGGAATGCCGATCTGGACGCCGCACTTGTCGGGGAGAGCGCTGGCGGCGTCCTCCTTGATGTTCTGGAACTTGCTGGCGGCGGCCTTCACACACCGGCAGGCGTCCCGCCTGTCGGTGGTGGAGGGAGTCAAGGCCTTCAAGTTCTGGACGCCGTTGCAGCACGGCGTTGGGGGGTTGCCGCCGCCGGTCAGGTACGGAATGCAGGGAGCCAGCGAGGTCTCGACTTGTCCGCACGTGACGGCGTAGCCCGGCTGTACCACCGCTGCAACCACCGCCACCACCACCATAACAGCGATCACCACCCCTCCTTTCATATTCGCTTCTTCTCAAACGCTACCTACCTGGGCCGGTGATAAAAGCAGTAGTAGAAAAAGTGTTCGTGAAAATTTTGAGAAATGGATGGGGGTATTTATATGTGGGGGATGTGTAAGAAAGAGTGAGTGGAGAGGGTGGCGCTACGGGTCGTTGTAGTATTTTGGCTGGTTGTTTGCTTTAGAACGTCACGGATGTGGCCTAAAATAGTAAAGGAGGGTGAGGGTGAGGTGAGGGTGAGTGTGAGGGTGCTTTTTCTCATGAGTCTTCTACTTTTTTTTCTTTGGTAGTTTGGCTACATTTGAGGGCTGGTTGTTTAATTAGGAGTTCATAGTTCTGTAATGCATGTTGATGGGTTTTGGAAAATGACGATGCTGGAGCCTGCAGGTGTCCATGCTTATGTATACACGTGCTTATCCCGTATCCCCTATCATCTCATGCAAGGTTTGAAGCCAAAATGACTTGTCAATCGTAGAGGAAGAAGCACTTTCTATATATTGAGAATACGTGAATGTGAGCTGTGAGGGGGCCGGGCCGGCCGTGTTCTCTATTTCGTTTTTGTTTCACGCGCTTTCAGCTTATAGCCTTATACTGACAACAACTCCTTTCGTTCATACTTTCCCTTTTAACCCTGAATTCAACACATATTTGGTTAAAAACCTCATATAATCTCAAATTTATCAATCTAACTTTTCCTTTTTTTTTTTCTTAAAAGATAACTCAATTATACACAAATACCCTTTTTCATTTCATTTCATGTATTTACATTATCTTTTTAAAAGAATAATCTATTTTTGTAAGTAAAACAAGAGATACATTTTTATCCAAATCCAACTAAGGGTCAAATTTTTGAAATTGAGTGTTCAATGGTCATTTAATCGCATCATTCTAAATTCTAAGTTCGTCCTTGAAGCCTCTCTAAGTCTTAAAAAGGGTGGGATGAGGTACTAGAATATAATATTACAATGTGAAATGCCTGAGTGAATAAATGTAAAAAAATAGTTAATCAGAAAAATTATGTTTCGTGGACTTAAATTTTAAGATCTTAATATTCTTTTAAAAATGTTTTTCCTTTAATTTTACTTATATTTTTTAATTACTAAATGTATAAATAAATAAAAAAGCAAAGAAAGTTAAAATGATATTTTATAATATAACTTTGTTAAAACATTAAGGTTTTATTTATTTATTTTTAAATTTAATTTTTGATAAAATAAAATTTTGTTTATAGTTTAAACTTTTTTATTTAATGTATTTTATATTTTTAGATATGTTTTAAAAATAAAATTTATTCATAATATTATGTTTTTAGCAATTTTATATCTATATTATTTTTTTCAAATAAATGTAGGAAGAAGGAGTGATTTTTTACCATTCTCAACTTGAAATTACACATCTCAACATTTTTCTATCAATCTTGCTATTTTTTAATAATATGGTTATTCCACGTAGATCTAAGATTTTTTTACTTTTTCGTTATTCCGTTGTCTTGTTACGACATTTGGTTTTTATATTTCGTTGTCTTGTTACCATGTTTTGTTTTTTGTCGTTTTGTTATGACGTTTTATTTGTGTATGAGCAATATTTCAAATGATATATTCGATCAGATATAGACAAAAAATTAGATTTATATAGTAATCAATATGTTGCAGAACTGGAATCATAAGTTTTATAGTCACTATAGTATTATCAAACTTATAGGTTTTAAGCGTGATTTAATATATGTGTTTCTATTAATGTATTACTAATTTGAATTAATAAAATTATTAATTTTTTAAAGTGAAAATAATTCTTTATTTTTATCATTTTATTTTTTTATTATTGTTTTTAAAAAAATTAAATAATTTGGAAAGAATTTATTGAGAATGTCATTCGATCAATTTTTTTGGTTTTGTATTTAATATTTTTTCTAAGTTATTGTCCGATAACAAATTACTTTAAAAATATTTATATAACATCTTTTGAAAATATATTTGTTTCTTAAAAATTTACATCCTTTACATAAATTTGGGAGGTTATGTATTCATTTCTAAATTTTATGGCCAATTACCTTCGGAACATAGTTCTCTCTTTCAAAAATTAAAATTGATATTATATATTAAAATTATTTTATTTAATTTAATAGCTTTTTTTACAACTATTCAATTTGCATTTCCGTACAGCCACCGATTTTGCTCCTTAAAAACAATTATTTTTGGTTCATATGCATTGAAAAATGCATATACAATTCTTTATACCTACTTTACCTTTTTTTTCTTAATCATCAACTTCTTAATCAGCAACCTGAAGCACAAGTTTCCTATTTTTTTATTATTAAGGCCCTCTTTGATAAGCTATTGAAAATGTTCAAACCATTAAAACACAAATTTTCAATGGTTTTAATTTTTCAATATTTTTGATAACAAAATTCTTAGGTTCTTTAATCAAATTTTAAATGAAAAACTGTTGAAAGTAATAAGTAGGTAGAGGCCTACTTAACGTAGAATGCAGAACATGCTCAACAAAACTTTTTTTAAATGAAAAAAAATTGGACCAAAAAACCCTTTATAAATAATATACTATTTTCCTCTAACAAACAACAAACCCTAACCAGCCCAACCCTACCTCTCGTGATTCCCCTGCTACGCCTCCGTTGCGATCGCCGATGGTAGATGTAGTTGGTGGTTTAGGGCTTTTCGATTCGGCTGAGTCTCCTTCTTTGTGGTAACTCTTTTGATTTCAACTGAGGCTTTTTTTTCACCTCATCGTTTTCTTTTTTCTTTTCGAAATTTAAGGAGTTAGCAGGTTTTTTAGTGAAGCAAATCAAGAGAAATTTGAGTTTTGTGTTTCCCAATTTTGGGTTTCGCTCATTTCACGCCTAATTTTGAATGAATTCAATTAAAAGTTTTGATATTTTATGCTTCATTCTATTAATTCTTTGACTGCATTTTTGGATTTGTATTTTCTGGGTGTGTTTGGCAGCTAAAAAATTGTTGGAAAAAGATAATCAAAACTTTGAATCTAATATTATACACATTGCTGTTTGCGAATTCACAGGTTTGCGCCTCGAATTGGAATTCACAGGTTTGCGAATTTTTTATTTTTATTTTATTTTTAAAACGACTTTGTCGCTTTTCACATTGCTGTTTGTTTTTTATTTATATTTTTGTTGAATGTGTTATGGAGATTCTTTCTCTCAAGCTTCGTAGCTTTGTGGTGGTGTGTTTGTTTATCTAGTTTATCACCCGTGAGATGTGGTAATAGATGCCAAACCTACAAAACCAGAGCGCGAACTACTTAACAGTGAGCAAATCTGGTGAGCCCCACTGACCAGTGTAAAAAAAAAAAAAAAAAAACCTAAGAGAAAACCAAAAGTAGGTAAAAGCCATATGGAAAAAACAGAGATGAGTGACAATTTATGATAAATCTTTTTTAAAGAACAATCCAAGTAGAACCCAGATGAGAGAAGGTCAAAGAAGCAGGAATGAAGCAACCCCAATGGAATCTTTCTTTAGGTCTAATCCTAAACTAGCACCTAGTTTGTTTGGTTAGTAAGAAACAGAGTAGGAGAAAAAATTGTGAATGTCTTATTAAGCCAAATAGCGCTTATAATATTATATTTTTATCAATGTGTTACAGATTCTTTCTCTCAGATTCGAAGCTTGTGGTGGTGTATTTGTTTCTCTAGTTTATCACTCCGTGAGATGAGGAAGACGGTGTTTTTTCAAAATTTTTAGGATTCATCGTTGTTGGAAAATGTACTTAATACTCTAGCTCAAAGTATTATAATAGCTCACTTAGCAGAATTCTGCATGTAGAGTTGTTTTTGAAAGCCCCGAATGGGTGTCGTGAAAAATTAGGGAAATGAAATGATTTCAAAACTAAGGCTTGTATGTAGTCTCCATCACTTAAAAAAAAGAAAACATTTATAAACTAAAAATAGAAGAGGACTTCTATTTCTAAAACCGTAAAAAAAAAAAAAAAGGTATTGTTAGGAAAACATCATTTATTTGTTTTCTTGTTTTCTCGAGTCGCCTTTAAAAGATAATTTCAGATTTGGAAGCACGATTAAAAATAAAGCAAAGGTTATTTGAATGGTTTTAAAACAGTTTATTAAATAGTACTAAGTTAGCGACGTTTGTTTTTCGACTTAACGTCAGTTTAACATTTTCAGCATTGCTCGTTTTTTTTTTTTTTTTAATTTTTACGACTTATTGGCCGAAATTTTAAAAAAGCTTACGAATAAAAAAGCTTAAAATATTCTATTTTTTTATTCAAAAGTCATTTTCCACAAAAATAAGAAAACTCAATCATCGTCAATGCTATGGCTAAGAATACACACTACTAGTGATGATAATAGGAGGCCTGGGGACAGATGTCCCATCTCGACCTCACCGCTTATTTTTCTTCACCCCCAAATTTTGTCTCATTTAAAATTTCGAACTCGTCCCGCTTACATTTTATTTTTTGCTTTTATTTTATTTTACTTTTTTATATTTTATATTTTATTTTATTATATTAAAATTAATATTTTTCATAAAAAATAAAAAAATAATATGAATTTTTATAAATTATTTATTAAAAATATTATAATAATAATAATTATTATTTATATTAAAGTATAAAATAAAATAATAAAAATATTTTTAAAATATAATCTGGCTGGGCTTATTATTATTATTTTGATACATGATTCATATTGCTTCCGGTCCGTTTCGCTCGAAATAAATTATTTCTTTCGCCACTTTATTTTAAATGAACTTAGCCCAAGACATTTCCTGACTTCTGCGATTTTCATAAAAATCTCATCCTTGGAGTCACTGACAACTTATCACCCAGAAAATCGGAAAAATTTTCGCTTGTCTCATAATTCAACGAAACTTTTCTGGGTCATTAGATTTCTCTAGACTAATTTAAAGGCGCAGTCCCTTTTGTCATCCGAGATCTAGAGAATTTTCTAGGCTTTCCTAAACCCTTATGGCAATTTATTATTTTTATTAACATTTTACCATTTTTGAAAATTTCTAATTTTCCCGTTTACAGTGAAAATAATACTCTGAACCTGCTTTCTCGATTTGAGAAAATAAACCTAAACTCATTAATTAAAATTAAACCAAACATGTGCCATTAAGAGCGAGGCGGGACGAGAACCCGAAATAATCTGTCCCGTTGTCATCCCTACTCACTACCTAATATTAAAAAACAAACAACTTAATACTTAATGCTATTAAGTACTATTCAACATTAAGCTAAAAAAAGTTATATTTAGCATTAAGTAAAAAAAACAAACACCACCTTACTTATGATTCTCATACTTGTGACTTGTGAGTGTAATACTTGTAACTTGTAATTTACTTCATGGATGTGTTACTTGTTACTTGTGAATGTAGTAATATAATATGTAGTACTTGTATAATAATATATTTATATACAAAATAAATTATATATTTAATATTAATTTATTGTCTCAAATTATCTTATGTAGAAATGACTCCTCTTGATACTACCAGAGCTAGTTGGAAATACCCAACATGTTGAATCATGGGATAAAATTTCAAAATCTTTTGAAGAGAACAAAAATATTAAGTTCACTCAAAAGTAATTGAAAAACCAATGGAATTATTTAAAACAAAAATACACAAAGCAGGGTCAAATTTAATGGGAAAAAGTTTGGCCATGGCTATAACTAAGAACTAATACAAGTTTGATTGACTTTTAAGAGTGGGAAGAATATATCAAGTATAGCTCTTTCTAGTTCATATTTTGAAAATAAATTAAACTACTATTGACTAATTCACATAATGATTTGAATAAATGTAAAATTCGATGCAAAACAATTTTGATATATTAGGGCTACAAAGATGCGATGAGATGAGATCACTTACGGCATTACAAATTTACCGGGCAAGAATCATGGGGTCCATCTAGACAGGGGTTGTCTAAAAATTGTGCTGACAAACATTCATCAAGTGCTCAACCAATTGTAGAGAATTCTTATATACACATAGATATAGAGCCTGAATCTCCAACAAGCCCTTTATCATCAAAAGAAATGTCTTTACCAAAAAGGAAGTACCAAAAGAAAAATAATGAAGGAGATCTAGATAAAAAATTGCTAGTTGTTCTTAATACCTTCGGAGCAAATTAGATGTGGACCTCAGCATAAGAATGTAATAAGAAGTTGGATGAGATTGCAACATTACCTATGGATGACCCATTGTACATTGCTGCTTCTAGCATATTTTGTGAAAGCAAAGCATACAGAGAACAGTGGATGATGTTTTCACAAAAGCCAGAGGCAGTCAGAATTGCTTGGATTCGGATGAATGCAAAAAAATTAGGATTACTTTAGTTTTCTTTTAGGTAGTTGGGGTTTATGGAAATGCAATTTATGTGATATTTAATGGGTTATTTTTATACTTTGTCTTGACATTAGTTTGTATTGACATTATTTCTTTTCATGACAATATTTTGTGGTTCATTTTGCTTATAATTGTATTTACTTTTATTATTTTTAATTGATATATTTGCATATGTTGAATATTATTAGAAGATGTTAACTGAAAAGCAAAGAAAGTATTGAAAATCACGCTTAGCGATTCTAGTCAAGAAGATTATTAGAAAAAGCGACTGAAGAAGACCGACATCGACTCTAAGATCGAAAGGTTTTGTATATGTGCAAGAAATTTTAAATGAAATCCAACACATTTTGTCTAGAAATTTTAAGAATGAATACAAGCATTTTGTGAATTTGTGAGCATTTAAAAATAAAACATGGTTGAAAGACAATGTTACATCAAAGTTGGAAGAAAAATGGCGATGTTCCTCATCACATTAAATCACAACGTTGAGAAATCGTGTTACCAAAAGAAGATTCAACCGCTCAACTCAAACCATACATCATTACTTTCTATGAAGTGAAAACAGAGGCAATACTTCTCTTCGAGTAGAGATGATTGTGCCTCTACCTAAGTATTGAAGCTATTAAAATCATCCCCTACCAACGGTTATGGGAAGTGTTTGGGCGTAAAAAATAAATATAAGTTTATTATTATCAATATTGGTTGTTATTATTATCGTTATATTGATATTTTTTCTAATTACTGTGGTGCTACAGCACTTGATGGGACACTCTGTTCATGCCGGGTGGATACCATCCGACAAACAAGTCCCTTATAGAGGAAGAGGAAGAGAATGTTATCAAAATGTTCTAAAGCAATACATCCAATATGATTTTTACATTTGTTTGGGTTGGATGGGAAGGAGTAGCACATGACTCAAGAGTATTATTAGAGACTATGCGTAATCCAGAAAATAATTTTCCAATACCTCCACTAGGTTAGTATAATTCTCTTCTCGGCTATTATTAATAAATTCGTAATTAATTTATTTTATAATTTTTTATGTAGATAAATATTATCTTTGTGATGAAGCATATCCACATACTTGAGGGTTATGGCGCCTTACCGTAATGCACAATATTGGTTGCCTGATTTTTGTAATGGTGTCCGCCCTTGTACAAAAGAAGAGACATTCAACTATGCACATGTCAGATTGAGAAATGTTTATTTGATGATATTTTGGAGTTTTGAAAACTCGTTTTCCAATCTTAAAGAGGATGACACCTTATCCTTTTCAAGGACAGAGGAACATTGTTATTGCTTGCATAGCTATACATAACTATATTCGAAAATTATCTATTGCGGATACTTTCTTGGAGCAGGGTGAAAATGAGTATGGTGATAATTCAGGGATGCCTCAAAACAATCATGAAGGTCTACTATTAGTAGGAGGAAGAGCTGCACAAGCTGATAAGATTTTCATGATTAATTTAAGAGAGGAAATAGCAAATCAACTAGTTGCTCATTAATTTTTGTTTTTATATTAAAAGTTTGGATAGTTTTAAAAAGTTTAGATTCTATTAGTTATTTTTTAAACATATTTATGTCGTTTTTTTGGATATTATGATTTATTTATGGATATGTTTCTAGTGATTTTATTTTTTGCAATAATTAATAATTGTAGTGAAAAATAAAATATTATTAGAAACTCTATTTATTTTGGATAATATGTAATACAATGATAATAAGGGTAAATATGTAAAATACATAATTTTCAAAAGATTCAGCATTGCGCTATCAAACAACATATTTATCTTCGCATTCACAATTGTCGCACTTATCAAACGCTTTTTATAGTACAAATTCAATACTTGGCGAAATTCAACACTTAATTTTTCAAGACTTAATTTTTCATTTTATCAAATGAAGACTCCAAGTGTCTCTTAAATAATACGTGGGGAAGACAATTCATATTTCAAATAAAATAATAGCGTTCTGAAATATTGATACAAATCTGACATATATTTTTGGGAAAACTTAGTTGTGGGGTCCCATTTAAATTTATTTGAAAAATTATGATCAAAAGACTTGAAACCCGAGCAGTGCTCAAAAAATAATACCACAGCCCACCCGCTGTGCCTAAGAAAGAGGCCAGCCCAACGAAACATTGAGGCCCGTCCGTTGAACCCCAAGGGAGAGACATGCTCATTGGAGCATTTAGGCCTTTCGTCTAACACTAAGCTCGCGCCACCCCCGTATCAGTGGCTCCAACCCGATCGGGCTCCAAAGACCAATTATGGGAAGCTCCGTGTACGTAAAATAGAATAAATTCATAATAATATATTATT
Source organism: Tetrastigma voinierianum (assembly GCA_016808115.1). NCBI lineage: Eukaryota > Viridiplantae > Streptophyta > Magnoliopsida > Vitales > Vitaceae > Tetrastigma > Tetrastigma voinierianum. The sequence goes on from JAEQBH010000115.1 coordinate 71,578, forward strand.
CAAGAAGTCCAAACCCAAATCTCACCAATAAGGAAAGAAAGACAATAATAGATCAAGATCGTAAAACGATCCCCAATAAGGAAGGAAGATTATCCCAAATAAACTGCTCTTTCTATATCCATTACCAAATCCGATATCGATAACAACAAGAAATACCCCATCCAATGGGAACAAATCCTAATCACCATCCAACTGGTTGAACATCTACTATAAATACAAGGCCACTCTATCGGTGAAAGGTACGCAAAGCATACGCCAATATCGAAGAATAAGCAGCCTCTCTTTTCTCGTAAAGAAACCGACTTTAGGCACGGAGCGTTTCACTGGCGAAGCCTCGACCCCTTCATTCTTGTTTTTTCCGGTAGGAGGATACCTTCAAACCTGGCCGCAAACCAAGATCAGAAGGACACACTTTCAACCGGCGATCCAAGATCCCATTGATCGCCCCACCAATAGCCTTGGTCCGCCAACGGCTTCCCACACGCCCGTACTCCCGGGGCCCCGGTTGAAAAAGGCATCACTGGGCCATACTGTCTGGTGGGAACGTATAGTTCCTTTATAAATATAATCGATTTCTCGCCATCATGGCATCAACACGAAAACAAAGCGTGGAGCAACACTAATCCTCCAAGGATGCAAGATCCACCGGGCAAAGCAGACAGCCGACCTCCCGACGCGTTAGAAACAATGCAGGCCAACACGGATGAGGTGGAAGCACTCCACCTCACCAATCAACGCCTGGATGTAAGAGCGTAACAACCTTCACCGTATAGATCCGACGATCCCGGAAGGCGACAAACTCAGAAGGTCAGCGACATTCCCCCATGAAGGACAACACGAATATCTGCATCTCCGGCGGTCGAAATCGGGCGCGTAATCCACCAGCCCGGGGCACGAACTACATCTAGCCCCGGAGGGGAAGGCAACGGCAACCTCGAGAGCATGTCGGAAGCAGCAGAACAATTTGATGGGAACAAAGAGGTTCAAGAACCTCCAAAGAAGAGCCTACTGTGAAGGAGGTGGTGAAAGGACGTGCCCTCACACAATAGACACCTCGGTACAAATAAACTGAGTCACCTTATACAGTCGTAGGTACTCCACTTCCCTTCCACCCAAGTTCGAATGCCAATGTGTGGGAGCCGTCGACGGTACTAGAGATCCTGTCGATCATCTCAACACTTACAAAAATCAAATGGAGCTGCATGGGTATCAAGATCTAATGCGATGCAGAGCTTTCGCTATCACCCTGAAAGGCCCATCCTTGGCATGGTTCAATAGACTCCCACCATCATCAATCTCCTCATTCAGGGAGTTATTCATTGCATTCGTCTCTCACTTCATCGGGGGTCGACGTACGTAAGTTGCTATCATCCGTCGACCATCAAGCAGTGGCTCGCAAGAAAGCCCTCGAGGTCTTGGCGTCCAAATGATTCCAATGTCGAGCCCTAAAGGTAGATATACATGACGAGAAATTCGCGATCACTACGCTCATGGTCATTTAGGATTCACCAAAGACTTAATGTTTTCCATCTCCAAAAATCCCCAAACAAGCATGGAAGAGGTGCTCGCAAAAGTAGAGAAATATATTAACGGTGAAGAGGCCCTATCCAAGAAATAGAGTCAGACCACAAAGAAAAGAGCGGGGCAGACAAACGACGAGGACGAAGCCCCAAGAGACAAAGCGACCAGGAAGGATCTCCAAAGAAAAATGGAGAACGATCTCCAAAAAGGCGAGGAAACCTCAGAGATCGTCTGGGTCCATCACAATCCGAAAGACGACGACGTTACTCGCCTCAACGTTTCACCCCCTTAACAGCCTCAGTGTCACAGGTTCTGCGCGAAGTACGAAACGAGCAATTCCTGAGGTGGCCAACCCAAATGAAGTCAAACCCTACAACAAGAGACAACTCCTATCACAGTTCCATAGGACTAATGGACACCGCGACGGACGACCAGATAATACAAATTTCAAGAGAGAAATAGAGTACTTGATACGGCGCGGATACCTCCGACGCTTTATATCCCCTGAGAATCAGATCCAGAATCAAGCTCAGAGCCAGGTTCCGCCCCAGCAACCACCACCTCGGCAGACGACGACTCAGCACCAACAATCCCTAGGTGAAATCCAGGTAATCTCAGGAGGATTCGCAGGAGGAGGGGAATCCAGCTCAGCTCGGAAGGCCCATCTACGCAGCATTAGGTCGACAGAGATAGCGGAAATTCAAGCAGTGTCTAAACTACCGCGACTCGACACATCCATTACGTTCTCTGACTCAGATCTAGAAGGATGCCAACACCCTCATGACGACCCACTGGTAGTTCGCTAGCCAGGCCAATAAAACAGTTCATCGGGTGCTAATCGACAACGGGAGTTCAAACATATCATCTACATACCTCTTTGATAAAATGGACATCTAAGGAACTAGAACCCGCCAACACACTCTACGGGGGTTCTCCTCAGCAGAGGTTACCTTCGCTCACACAATGGTACTACATCGAGATCCCATGCCGTTTACCTACTACGGCAAGATCCCTTGTCGTGAGACGCCCGTCCCGCTTATAATATGTTGCCGCGACCTTCTCTCAATGCAATAAAAGCCATCCCTTCCGCATATCATGATGATCAAATTCCTACCGTAAACGGGTAGGAATGGTTCGAGGAGACCAAATAGTGGGCTGTGTGAAATGCCATCAAAGATCCATGAAACAAAAAACGGTCGACAACATATACGTGGACGAAGCTCGACATGCGTGACGAGGTACTCACTCGACCTGAGCCCTCGGAAGAACCGAACCTGTATTAAGCGATGACGACCTGAACATCTTGCCTATATCGCTCTTAAACTAGCTAAGACCAAAACCACCTTATCCATTTTTAAGACAAAATGTAGACGCTTCGCATGGAAGTAGCGTATTACGGGAGGAATTGATCCACAGTAATCACCCATAGGTTGAACGTCAGCCCGTCCTTTAAGCCAATCAAACAAAAAAGGAGAAGCTTCGCGCCAGAAAGGCAAAAAGCCATCAACGAAGAAGTCAACAAACTCCTACAAGCAGGAGCGATCAAGGAAGTAGAATACCCTGAATGGCTAGCTAATGTCGTACTCGTCAAAAAGGCAAACGACAAATGGCGACTCTGCATCGACTTCACTGACATCAATAAAGCGTGCCCAAAGGACTGTTTCCCTCTGCTGCGAATCGACCTCATCGTAGATGCCACCGCGGGCCATGAACTCTCGCGCATGGATGCCTTCTCCGCTTACAACCGGGGACAAGATGGACCCACCAAGAAAAGACGCCGTCATTACAAAGACAGGGAACCTATTGTTATCGCGGTGATGCATTGGCCCAAAAACGCAGAGCTACACGAGGTCAGAATCGGATGTTTCAGAACCGCTTAGGCAATAACTATGGAAGTGTACATAGACATACATAGCCGGTAAATCCACCTCGTACCGGGCTCCACATAGCCCATTTGGTCCAAGCTGCCCAGACTGGAGAAACTACAACATGAAACTAAATCCAACTAAGTGTGCCTTCGGAGTATCATCCGGGAAATTCCTAGGTTTCATAGTCAACCACCGAGGAATTGAAGCAAATCCAGACAAGATAAAGGCTGTACTCGACAGGCCTTCGCCATCAAGCATAAAGGAAGTTTAGCGCCTGATGGGAAGGATTGCTGCCTTAAGCCGATTCATATCCAGGGCAAGTGATAAATGCCAGCCTTTCTTAAGTTCAGCCTTTCTTAAACATATTTATGTCGTTTTTTTGGATATTATGATTTATTTATGGATATGTTTCTAGTGATTTTATTTTTTGCAATAATTAATAATTGTAGTGAAAATCCAGGTAATCTCAGGAGGATTCGCAAGAGGAGGGGAATCCAGCTCAGCTCGGAAGGCCCATCTACGTAGCATTGTAGGGTCGACAGATAGCGAAATTCAAGTAAAGGTCTAAACCATCGCGACCGACACACATCCACGCCTCCGACTCGCATCTAGAAGGATGCCAACACCTCATGATCGCACCCACCGGTGTCTCACGCAGCTTGTGGCCAATAAAACAACTTCATCGGGTGCTAATCGACAACGGAGTTCAGCCGAGCATCAGCCCGGCCACTTTGATAAAATGGGCATCGGAAGGGAAAAACTAGAACCCATCAACACACCTCTACTGGGTTCTCCAAGGAAAGAGCAGCTACCTCTAGCTCAATACAATTGCACTACATCGGGAGATCCCCATGCTGAAAGCGACGACTACGACAAGATTCCCCGTCAGAGACGCCTGGCCGCTATAAATAACATGTTGTCGGGCGCATCTTTCTCCTCAATGCAATAAAAGCCATCCTTCCGCATATCACATGATGATCAAATTCCTACCGTGAACGGGGGTAGGAATGGTTCGAGACCAGCGAAAGGGCTAGGGAATGCTACTCAGCATCCATGAAACAGAAAACGGTCGACAACATAATGCGGATCGAAGCTCTACATGCGTGACGAGGTAATTTCACCGACCTCGAGTCCCTCGTAAGAACCGGAACCGGCATTGCTGGATGACGACCTTGAACATCTTGCCATACTCCGCCTAAAACTAATAAGATCCTTTAAACCACCTTATCCATTTTAAGACAAAACGTAGACGCCTTCGCATGGAAGGTGCGTACATGGGAGGAATTGATCCTACGGTAATCACCCATAGGTTAAACGTCAGCCCGTCCTTTAAGCCAATCAAACAAAAAAGGAGAAGCTTCGCGCCAGAAAGGCAAAAAGCCATCAACGAAGAAGTCAACAAACTCCTACAGGCAGGAGCGATCAGGGAAGTAGAATACTCTGAATGGCTAGGCTAATGTCAGACTCAAAAGGCAAACTAAGAAATGGCGACTCCAGATCGACTTCACCGACATTAATAAAGCTGCGCTCAAAGGGATCAAGTTTCTCCGCGCGAATCGACCTCATCGTAGATGCCACCGCAGGCCATGAACTCCTCAGTTTTATGGATGCCTTCTCCGGCTACAACCAGATCAGTATGGACCCAAGTGACCAAGAAAAGACGCTGCTCGTTTCGCCAAAAAGACAGTGGAACCGGCTGGTTATCGCGTGATGCCTTTCGGGCTCAAAACGTTAGGAGCTACTATATCGAGGTTGGTGAATCTGATGTTTCAGAACCGCTTAGGCAATAACTATGGAAGTGTACATAGATGACATCAGACGCCCCTTACCCGACCGACCGCTGGCGGATCCTCAACCGAGTCCGGCTACTAAATCACTCAAAATCACTCAAAATCATATCTTTATGAAGGATACAAATTGGGTGCTTCCATAAACATTTACACATTTAACAAAAATCCATTTCATAAATGCAGTATCCAAGCCTTTTCAAATGATTTACAAAATAATGCTCAAGATTCAAATTGTTTATGTTAAAATATCTATATCAAAAAAGAACACATGAAATGAGTGCACATGTCACGCCCCAAATCCCGGACCGACCCGATTGGCGGATCCGAACCGAAACCGGACGAGACCAACATCGGACTCTTTACTCCGATTTTTTTTTTTTTAAAAGTTAATCGGCACTCGTGGGTATGGCCCACATCTTATAATTAATCAAAAGAACTACCACTTAAGTGGTGTCCATCAAAAATCTATATACATATAACTGAGTCCCATTTACTTATACAAAACTGTACTTTTACATTTACAAATCGTATAATCTAACCCACATGTAGTGAACCCCTTACAAGTGTGTTGTCCTACCGTATGGATGTTTGCTGATGTCTTCTCACCTACATGGATTAAAACCCGTGCTAAGCTTACGCTTAGTGGGAAGCATATTCTATAATCCTATAAATCGATGCACATGCATTTATACCTAATAATGATAAACTTATAAATGTAAAACAAATATCAAAAAAATCATCATGAATCATATAAACCAATATATAACAAAATCGATCATATTCGTGAGCAACTTAGACATATGCAATGGCAAGGCATCCAATTCATCTCTTTTACATAACTCATGATTTTCTCAGGATTTCAGGTCGGGTTCCTATTTGTGCCTGGTCAAAATAATTTCACTAACTTGTACTCGTGACTTTTAACACGTTTATGTCTCCCATAGGATCCATATTTATGCTTATTCTGATTCCTTATAAACGGTACTGAACTTATACTTATAACAATCTTATACTTACTCAAGAATTACACTTATGGCAGACTTATCCTTATTGGATCTTATACTCATGACAAACTTATTCTTATCCAAGTCTTATACTTATAGCCAGTTTGATCTTATTCTTATTCTGATTTCTCAGATAATCAGATCAGCTTATATCTCCGATCTCCCGTAGGAGTTTACAGAACTTATACTTATCCTACGGAGTTTACACTTGTTCGGGGGTTCCCGTAGGTATCACAGAGATTACTGAACGTATACCTGATTTGCAATTTAATCTTATACGGAGTACCCGTAAGTACTTACTGAACAAATGTCTGCTTTTGATAACAACTCGTGGTTACATCATATCCCTACAAGTCCTAGTTTAACGTGAGATACCCATACTCACGGGAGTACACCCGTGAGGTACTACTGAGTTTATCCCATCGAGCTTATACCTGAGATACCCGTAGGTACTCACGTAAACCAATCGTATACATAGAGTACCTTAGGTACTCGTAACTTATATTAGTACTGTGATCTTATACTTCTGTACTACAGAACCTATCCTTGTCTTACTTGATCTTCTACTTGTATTACGTGAAGTTTATTCCGTATTTCAGATCTTATCCTCGGTATTGGCTGAGCATATACATGTATTTCGGATTTTCAGACATGTACTTCGTAACTTATACACGTATTTCGCATTTTATACATGTATTACCGAAAGTATATACTTGTCTTACAGAACTTATGGTCTTACTTCGAAACTTATACCGGCATTTCTCGATCTTATACGTGTGTTACGTAACTTATACATGTATTTCGATCTTACATGTATATTACTAACTTATATTTATCTTACTAACTTATAGTTGTGTACAGGACTTATTCTTTATCTTATTGAGATCTTATACTGTTACGTAATCGATTCTTGTATTTCGGATCTTTATTCTTTTACGAAGGCACTCGTAGGTACGAGCAAGCTCCGGAACAGATCAGATCATAGCACGTACAAGGCCTGATCGACTTGAGGCTGCATACGTACATTAGTCTTTCAGAGGAACAGACACGTATTCATTAGACTAAGTACCCGTAGTATGACTGGATTTATACTTATTTTACGTAATTTATACTTTATTTTCCATACGAGAAAGTACCCTTAGGTACTACAGAACTTATACTTATTTTATTGATACGAGTACCCTTAGTACTCATCGACTTTATAACGGGTGTTACCGATACGTGGAGTGCATTCAGAGGTACTCCATCGACTTATACTTATTCGGATCTCCCATAGGAGTTGGCGTAGCTCTAGTATACAAAAGTACCGTAGGTACCAGAGATAAAGACAGATACAAAAGCACCCACAGGTACTACAGAGCAAATACAGAGGTACCCGTAGGTACTACAGAACATATACAGATGTACCCGTAGGTACATTCAGGTACATTCAGATCGTTACTATATTCATTTCTTATTCATTATTCAGAGTCTTATCATATAATTGTTAGATTACCTAGACCAGTAATACGGAAATGGTAGGACATGTACGTAAGAAGTAAATTCGAAGGTATAGTACAGATCGTGAGTGCCGTCGCATCTTAATCGAGTACCGAAGTACTAGTGTGCCGCAAAGATTTACGAGTGCCGTAGCACTAATCGGGAGGCTCATACTAATGTGTCAAGACGGTCGAGAGTACCGTCGCATCTAATCGTAGAGCAATCAAGTACGACGTGCCGAAGCACTCTACCGTAGAGGTCGTGTCAGTTCAATAACCGGTCTTAGGCAATTTTACAATTATATGAGTTCAATAACTTACTATCTTTATAGTATATAATATTAGCCACATTATACGCTCATGACAGATCGTATTCCAATAATCGTAAGGTATGATGAGCATGTAATCACACCTTAATCATGTATTCTTATTCTTCATGAATCTACGTTACTCAGAATTGAATCATCTAATCTGACGGTCTAAACTCAAGTTATGGCATTTCATGCCAACTACTCGCTTACCGATTTTACCGAGGGATAGTTTGCGTATATTAATTTTCCAAAGACATTTTCCATATTTGACACTGGCTATTTGTGCTCCTTTAAATCTAAGGTGATAAGGGTTCATTTCAATTGAATCACCCAAATCGGAAAGCACCGGGGGTCCCGTATACGTCCTAAACAACTCGGACTACTCTATAATCAACTCGATGCAGAAATGGGTTTGCACATGTACTCCCACTTTGAGTGAATTTTTGGGCTATCTAGAGTCATAATTTGGAGATACTTATTAAATATGGTTTGTTCTCCTTGAAGTCTATTTTAAGTGGCCACTTGAATCACTCAAATCGGATAAGAAATGAGAAAGTTATGGCCAAAATACGAAAACTGGTCAGAACAGGAAAACTGCATCAGTTCTACCGGCAGACTTAACTTCACCGGCAGGACTCGTCAAAATGACCGTAATCGAGGTTCACCGGTAGAACTTAACTTCTACCGGTAGAAGACACCCGAGAATGCCCAGAATGGGTGTTTTCTCACATTTTTCCTTCACTTTAATCCATGGATCACTCCCACACTTCCTACACACCTCAAAACCATTCCAATTCACCTTGGAATCACTTTTCTATTCAATTCATCTTTCATTTCTTATCTTCTTTCAAACCTTTCCATGAATTTCTCCCAAAATCATTTCAATATGGGTCTTAACCCATACACAAGCTAAACTCAAGGATTTGTTAGGGTTTACTCTAAACCCTAACTCAATTGCTTAATATTTAACCAGAATCCAACTCAAAGAGAGGACTCTACTTTTCTCAGGATTTAGAGTATTTACCAACCCTACCTTCAATAAATCTTTGATTAGAAGAAATCCTAACAAACCCTAGATTTGGAACTCATAACCTCTCTAGAATCCCACAAAATCCATGATTCATAATAGAGTTCATATTCCAAGGTTAGATCCATACCTTGGTCCTCCATCTTCCTCTCTCTTCTCTCTTTCCTCTTCCTCTTCTTATCTCCTTTGCTCTTCCCCTCTCTCTACGTTTTCTCTCAATGAGACCAATTTTTGGTCTTTAAAACATGGATTTGTTAAGGCCTTGTTTGGCCCTCCAAAAACCCATTTTCGGGGGGTTAACTTCCTCTAATTGCAATTACCACACTCCTTCCCTTTTGAAATTCAACTTATGTACATTCTAGTTTAACCCCACATTCTCTCATTTATGACTTTCATATCCTTTTGCAAAATTACAAGATTGCCCTTGTATCTTAAACTTCCGGTTTCTCAATTTATTTCCGAAGTTTATTTATCTTATAATATACCCTACACAAGTCCGAAAACTAATAGGTATATTTTGGGGTGTTATAAAGACATGCTCTGAGCATACCCGAGATTTCTTTCTTTATGCACTCCGACGCCCGATCTGGTCCGCGCATCGATCACTATCTATCACTGCACTACGCATTGGTAAACAATACGCCTAAGCATTTTCATGCTTGGTCTCATACAAATCCATTCCTCGCCTGCTTTAAATTTCAATTCATGCAATTTAATAATTCAGAACTTTCAATCATTTGATGATCAATATAAATACATTACATATACTTTGTTATATATATACAATAAATTATAGTTCATTGATCATCCTGCAGTATCGCCATAATCAATATTTCACAATCTCAAATCAATTCAAATTTGCTCACAAATTCAATTTAATTCTGACATTCAATTCAATTCTGAAAATCAATTCAGTCCTGAAAATAAATTTAGTTATGCCAATCAATTCGGTTCCTACAATCACTGGGTTATGCCAATCAATCTCGCTTATGCCCTTAACGACTTTAACCTATGTTCTGGAGGCTGGGATATCGAGTCAACCCAGACGGCCCCTCTAGGCCGCATGCCGAGATTAAATGGTTTTATAACACAAAAGACGGCCCCTCCGGGCCGGCTTGACCGGGTTGGTAAACAATCAAATAGTGAACACTACTCGATACCTGGGCCCCACTCCGGGTCGATCGGAGTGACACATCAATAGTTCGCAGCGATCGCTTATTCGACCCTACGCAGATACCAATCTATCCTTAATGCCAAATAAACTACACATTCCATTAAGGGCGTTTCAAATCCTTATATGAGTAGCATAATATAGTACAATATGCATCATTAAAACAAATGATTTCAATAATCATGCAATTTTATATGCAAACATTTCACAATCACTTTTCTCAAATCAATTAAATCAATTCAATATGCTTTTAGAACAAACATGCAAAACTTGAAACGAGGAATAGGAGCTGTAGAACAAACCCAAAAAATATTTGCACTTTGATTCAAATCCTGGAATCTCAATCACGCTTGTCTTTTCCTCCTTCTACCCCTATTCCAAACCATTAAAGAATAATATTATCAAATGTGATGAGTTGTTTTGCTAGGATTGATTTTCGGAGTTTAATATGAGTTCCAACGCATTCTATATGTAGATGGATTTCGACCAATCGCTTTCCATAGAGTGCAAGAACACTCCGACCGGAGTTCGCACGTAGGAGTTAGGACCTTCCGTTGAGGTCATACACACAACCCGAATCGACGAAAGCAGACCCGAACTGGACGAGCCTGTCTACCACTCGGTCAAACATCTCTATACCTCAGGAATATTACTACCACTCAACGGGCTTCCATGTAGTCCAAGAACACCAACCGGAGTTCTAAACTTCGATGAGCATGACCTTCCGTCGGAGGCCATGCCAGAATAACTTTGACGAGCCGACCTGAACTCGACGAGTCGCGACCGGCGACGAGCTCAGTCAAACACCTCGGTCTGACATCTAACATCCTCCTCAGGCATATACGTATTCGACCCACGCTTTCCATAGAGTCCAAGAACACCCAAATCGGAGTTCAAACGAAGGAGATAAGTGACCTTCCGTTGAGGCTGCGCGAGTCAACTTTGACGAGTCGACCAACCGACGAAAGACCGCTGACGCAAAGATCGTGCTTGACGGAAAGCACCGGCCGATCGACCACCGCTGAACGACCACCGCCGATCTAATTCTTCACTATTTGACGCATCACCGTTTTGACGCACTCACTATTTGACGACTTCGGTTTGACGGTCATCATTTGACGATCAATCGCTTCAAAGACACCGCTTTGACGCATACACCGCTTGACGACCACCGCTTCTCGACGACACCGCTTGGATCGACCACTTGCTTTGGACGACTTCTGCTTTGACGACCCCGGTTTGACGCACTAACACTCCATTTTGATCGGCTTAGAGTAAAAAGACCATAACTCGTCTACAGAAGTCCGAATTAAGAAATTCAGCCTAACATCAAGTTCATTGATGTGGCCAATTTCACAGAAGGACTTACTACCAAATTCCTTTTATTTCTGATCCAAAACCTGCCCGTAAGGTATGGCTAGTTGACCTGAACCGACAACCGACCCGACCAGATTTAGCTGGGCTGACCTCAGTAAAAGGACTATAACTTAGCTTACAAAGGTCCAAATTCGAGAAATTCAAAGCCTAACATCAAGTAAATTGATGTGGCTAGTTCTACTAGAAGGACACACTACCAAATCCCTTCACTTCATACCCAAAATCAGCTCTATGGTTCGGCTATCGCGCACTACCAATGTGGCGCCCCATGGTTTAAAATGCAACCAAACTTTCCCCTATGTTGTGATAACTACCCAACAACTCTTAGGGTAGAAGGTTCAAGTAGGAGAAGACTCACCTCATGGAGTTTGTCGAAGTCCCCGCCCTAGCCTCTCTACTTGTAGCTCTCACACTAGGAAGGATCTCCCTCTCGTGCTTCTCACGGAGACCTATATCCGACTGGTCGGGAAAATCTGTAGAGAGGGCGGAGCCCCTCTCTCTAACTTTCCCTTTTCTATTTTCATTTCTTTATGGATCACTCTAATCGTATTTTTAAAAGGAGGAAGCTTCTCCCTTTCCTACATGCCACATGTCATTTCCTTTGATTTTTTTTCCTTTTACTCATTTATCTCTAATATCACTTGCATATATGTCCTTATTTACAATTGGACTGGGGCCCCATTTTACAATTTCTATATTTTCACGGTTCATTTCTGGATTCAACAATCATCTAATATATATAAAAAAAATTTCCAGAAAAATACCCAAGTTGGCTCAATTATACCCGGAATATATAATAATTTTTATTATACAAATTTTAGGGTATTTTTGGGGTGTTACAGACATGCTGGTAAAATCCACCTCAGCTGGGCTCCACATAGCCCATCCGTCTAAGCTGCCCGTGATCTTCAGAACTTTACAACATGAAACTAAATCCATTTAAGTGCCTGAGTATCATCCAGGAAATTCCCGGGCTCTCATAGTTAACCACCGAGGAATTGAAGCAAATCCGCACAGCATAAAGGTCAGACTTGACATGCCTTCGCCATCACATAAAGGAAGTTCGGCCGCCGACTGTGAAGGATTGTCGCCTTAAGCCGATTCAGATCTGTGGCAAGTGATAAATGCCGCCTTTCTTAAGCCCTCCCCCTTTCCCGCATTCTAGTAAGTCCTATCAAGGGAGCCTCACCCCATACCCACGTATCGATTGCTGACCAAGGTCAGCCCTCGCCGTAGACAAAAGAACGAGTACAAGACCCGGCCATTATTGCAAAATTAGATTTGAGATGAGCGGAGGAGAGATACCCAAGGATGGAGAAACTAATTATACATTTTATATCCTGGTACTCGAAACTCCACCCTTACTTCCAAGCTCACACCATAGAAGTCCCAACGGAATAATTAATGAAGCAAGCGTTACAAAAACCAGAAGTCTCCGGAAGGTTGATGAAGAGGGCCATAGAGCTGAGTGAGTTCGACATCAGATATAAACCAAAAACCGCGATAAAAGGGCAGGTCTTAGCCGACTTCATCATGGAGTTCACCCTGACGGAACATGCTCAGAACGCTCAAGAACGAACACTCATCTCCCCATCCGAAACTCTATGATGGAGCTTCGAACGCACAAGGAAAGCCACAGCTCATCTTTGACCTCTCCTAAGGAACAGACATAGAGTACGCACTCGATTCGATTCCAAGCCCCAACAACGAGGCCAAATATGAGGCCGTCATAGCAAAGCCCTCAACCTCGCCATTCATCGGAAGGACCAGCTAGAGGTCCAGCAATGGACTCCCACCGTAGTAGACAAATAGAAGACACCACGGCTAAAAGTGGAAGGATGATCTATATCTCCAAAAGGTACGATTTATTAAAAAAATTCCAGACAGTTCAGTCAAACATAGTCCCTTAGATTAGAACCTCTGAGCCGACGCCTGGGCAAAACTAGCGACAACCCATGTGAAGACTCAAATGGCCGACACCTATCGAATACCGGTAGAGCCCTATCGATCTCTCGCGATGTGGAGGTTGCCCAGCTCCGTCCGGAAATGAAGTTGGATAAAATTTGGGACTATATATCAGACGGACGTCTGACGAATCCGAAGGAAGTAGCTAAAATAAGGACGAGGTCCTGCTAGTTCACTTAATCATAAGGGAACGTTGAGGCTCTTCCACAATCAACTCAAGTAAAACAACAGAAAACATCGAATACGTGCTAAGGGAAGTTCACGAGGGTATATGAAATCACATCGAGCCGAGTCTTGGTGCAGGAAAGGTTCAGACAAGGATACCACCGGCCTACAATACTCAAAGACGAACAGATCTAGTCAAGAATGCAAGATCCGCCAGAGCACGCCAAGATCTCACGCTCCCATCGAACCCCGACGACAATCACAAGCCCCGGCTCCTTCCAACAAAGGGGTTTGGACATACTGGACCTCTCGCCTGGGAAGGGGCCAATGTAAGTTCAACATCTACAAGATTACTTCAATTAAACGGGCTGAGGCCGAGCCTCTAGCAACAATCACAGAACAGAAGATACGCAATTTTGTAATATTAATATCTTACGTAGGTTCGTATCCCAAGAGCCTGGTAGAACAACGGAAACAATTCGACAACACCAAATTCGTGAGATTTCGTGGCTGAGCTCCGGGAATTAAGAATTACTACTGGCCCCCAAAGACATCCGCAATCTAATCCACAAAGCCGAGGTCACCATCGAACTTTAAGGCCGCTTTGAAGACCAAATCGAAGATCTCAAAGGAAAGTAGAATACCTCCCGAGGTGCTGGGCTTACAGACAACACAGAGTCACCCACCCGAGAAACCCGTTCGCCCCAGCCTCGGCACTAAGCGAGCCCCCTGCGAGATCGCACTAAAATCCTCAAGGATCGAATTAGTGCAGCCGAGCACAATGATTCCAGGCTCGCCTAAATTTGATCTTTAGATGAAAACGAGCAAGTTCTGTAAAACGATAAGAATAAATACTAAAGAAGACAAGAAGTGTACTACAACCAAAAAGTCAAACCTAGGAGCTTATATGCCGTGTGATCTCGTCTTAAAAAGTTACCGCCAAAGAAGGAAGAATCCACCATGTGGAAAATCAAATGAACTGAAGGTTCCCAGATCATATCTGAGTCGCCGACTGTGCAATTACGAAGCCCAAACAGAGGAGGGAAAATTTCATTACAAGATGCCCGAATGCGGGAGCATCTTAAACGTTTTTATCAGTAGACTTGGTTTGTAATCTTAAATGAGATTTACCAATTTTCAGTTAACGATTCGACCATTTACTGGTTATTCTGTTAAGATGTCACAAACAACTCAGACATATAATGCTCAAAAATACATGCAAGAATGAGGGAAGTCAGAGACATGTAAAGCGAAAGTCTCTCTCTTATTCCAATCATATTACATTTAAATACAATCAAGAATGTCATCGATTACATCTTGGAAGACTCAAGACAAGCAAGCCCTCGAAAAAAAAAAAAAAACTTCAGGAAGAAAAAAGGAAAAAATGAAAAAAAAAAAGACCAAAAAGGTGGAAAATAGGAGAAGAAGAAGAAAGGGATGGAAGGAGTTTGTACGAAAGTGGGAGAAACAGATGTGGAAGAAGAGGAAAAACAAGAAAAAGGGATGTAAGGAGTTTGTGCAGAAGAAACAAAAAATGGGAGAATGAGATGTGGAAGAAAAGATGAAAAAGAAGGAGAAGGAGAAAGGAGAAAAGAAGAGAAGGAAGAACAGAAAATGGAGAAGGCGACGCAAGAAATGCATGGCCCTCTTCGGGCGCATTCCTTAGCACGGGGCTAGGGAATAACATGACTCCCACAAAGGGGAGACTAAGGAAAAACACAACTCCCATAGGCATAAGTCCAACAGAACTGAACCAGAATCTTAAGGTGGATCCCCAGTAGAGACAACCAGACTTCGACGCTTCATCTCACCCAGATTTCGGTTACGCACCAAAAGAAGCAGAATATACAAAGTATAAACTCCATAGCAATGAAGCCGCCATTTATAAGAAGGCCAAAGCACTCAAAAGGTCACCCGAACGTTCCAAATTCTCCATAACCAAGACAAAGACGCTCGTGATATTTCCAAGAAAAATCGGTTAAACGGCCGCACGCTAGCTATATCATTTTGACGAAGTTCGCCACGCCATACGAGGAGTCGATCAACTCAGCTACATCGCCAATTTCTGGCCACAAATGAGCTCCAAGAAATTTCACTTCTCGACAGAGCTTGTCACTACAGGCCACGCCACCCGGCGAGTCATCACCGTGCTACATCGCCACTGGGTCACAACGCCCGTGAGCCCGCCAAATTTCACTTTGACGAAGTTCGCTTCACTCGGGCCCCAGTCACGCTACCCGAGGAGTCGGGGATCGCCAGTTACATCGCCACCGTCACGACAGCGCCGAGCTCCACAAGAACCACTTCGACGAGTTCGTCACTCGCCCAGTCACGCACCGAGTCGATCGCCAGTTACATCGCCACTCTGCACACGTCGGAGTCAGCATTTCCACTTCGACGCAGTTCGCGACTCGCAAGCAGTCACGCTTACCCGAGGAGTCGATCACCAGTTACATCGCCACTAAAGCCACGGAGCCCGCCGCCAGCCTCACTTTGACGAGTTCGTTTACTCCGCACAGTCACACCACCCGAGGAGTCGATCGCCAGTTATATCGCCACTGGCCACAACGCCGAGCCCAAGAAATTTCATTTTGACGAGTTCGTCTACTCGCACGTGTCACGCTACCCGAGGATCGATAAACTCAGTTACGATCGCCACTCTACTACGCCCTGAGCCCAAGAAATTCACTTTGATCTATTCGTCTACTCGCAGAGGTCGCGCCACCCGAGGAGTCGATCACCAAATACATCGCCACTACCACAACGCCCGGAGCCTGAAGAAATTTCACTTGACGTAGTTCGTCTTACTCGCACAAAGTCACGCCACCCGAGGAGTCGATCACCAGTTATATTGTCACTCTACTACAAGCCTCGAAGCCCAATACCACTTTGACGAGTTTGTTCATCAGACAGTCACGCACCGAGGAGTCGATCACCAGCTACATCGCCACTCCACGACAAATACCGAGCCCAAGAAATACCTTTAACGAGTTCGTCTACTCGCACGTGTCACTTACCCGAGGAGTTAGGATCACCAGTTATATCGCCACTCAAATTACGTCACCAAGCCCAAAGAAATTAATTTCGACGAGTTCGGTTCCACTCGCACGTGTCATGCTACCCGAGGAGTCAGATCAACAAAGTTACATCGCCACTCTACCATACTACCTGAGCCCATAAAGAAATTAATTTTGACGAGTCTCTGTCTACTCGCATAGAATACACGATCTGAGAGTCAGATCAATGCAGTGCGACACGCCACCCGCCACAACGTCCCTGAGTCCAACAAACTTCACTCGACGAGTCTCGTCACTCTCAGACAGTCACGCCAATACCCATGAGCCGATCAACAGTTATATCGCCACTCTACCATAGCGCCCAAGAGCCCAAGAGGGGCTCACTCTGACGAGTTCCTCTATCAAGATGTGCCATGCAGCCTAGGAATCAGCCGACTGCGTACTCACCGACAGAGCCAAACAAATTTCATGACTGACGAAGCTCAACCATTCTACCCAGCTATGCCGCCTGGGAATCGGGCTCAACTCGGGGCAACCACCTGGGACCTGAGCCCAACAACGGGGCTCACATCGACGAGCTCAACGTATTCTAATACTGCACCATGCGTACCAGATCGGCTTCAACCTCAGTAAATCCACCACCTGAGCCCAACAACTCACACGTTGACGAGCTCATCCATTCTACCCAGCCATGCCGCCGTGTGAATCAATTCAACTCAGTAAATCAGCCGACCTGAGCCCAACAACCACATGACACTGACGAGCTCAACGCATTCCCACACGTGCCATGCAGCCTAGGAGTCAGTTCAACTCAGGCGAATCAGCCGACGGAGCCCAACAAACACACTACGAGCTCAAACGACTCGCACAGTCACGCAATCTGGCGAATCGGGCCACTCAGCAAATCACCCGACGAAGCCCAACAACCATCGACGAGCCCAACGATTCTTACACGTGCCATGCGCACTTAGAGTCATTCAACTCAAAAATTAGCCGACGGAGTCTAACAAATTTCACATTGATCGAGCTCAACCATTCTACCCAGAAATGGTCGCCAGAACTCCCGCTCAACTCAGCAACCGACTGAGCCCAACAGCTCACATCGGGACGAGCTCCTTAACGACTCTACACAGCCATGTAGCCCAGAGTCATTTCAACTCGTGCAAATCACCCGACGGAGTCTACCGCTTCACACCGACGAGCTCAACCATTCCGCAGTCACAACTGAGAATCAGCTCGACTCAGTAAATCAACCGACGCGAGCCCAATAAATTACATCGACGAGCTCAACGATTCTACACAGCCATGCAAATCAGAGTCATTTCAACTCGTGCAATCACCGACGGAGTCGAACAGCTCACACCGACGAGCTCAACCCATTCTGCACGTGTCACTTAACCCGAGGAATCGCCTCGACTCGGGCAAATCACCGATGGTTTCCGTAATAAACAGCAACACGAATTTAACGATTCTACACGTGCCATGCAAATTTAGAAATATTTCAACCTCGTAAATCACCGACGAGTACAAGACAGACGATGAGCTCTACGATTCTACACAAAGCATAAACTCTAGAGTCATTTCAACTCAGGCAAATCAGCCGATGCAGCTCAGCAGCTCAACATCTCAACTCAGGCGCCCAATTCAGACCATGCAGACAAGAAGTCGATTCAAATTAAGAAGAACGTTAAAAAGAGCACAAGTAGAGGCGACATAAATGAGGTGAAAAAATGAGTATTAATCAAGGACAAGGCTACATATGTTTTGGGGCCCAAGCCCAACAACACAAAAAAATAAAAAAATAAAAGAGATAAAAGCAAAATGACATCGGCAAGCGAAGACGGCGCAGAGATTAGCATCGAAGAGAAGCAGACGGTGAAGAAGTAGGAGCTGGCCTCGTGCAGGTGCCCGCTCCAGATAATTAGCAGAGAAGGACCCCTCATCCTCCTCGTCACTGGGAAGGTAATACTTAAAGTCCAGGCCGAAATAGGCAGTAACAACCTTCTTCTGAAAGGCGAGCCACCCAGAAACCCATTGATTAGAAGCCTCAGCTCTCAGCCTTCCAATAACTTCGTCTCACAGCCACTAGTTATTTCCACATGAAGATCCCCACGCACTCGCGACACTTCTCATTCAGCGTTCCACCGAGCCGATCGCCTCAACCTCGCGACGAGCCCCGCCTACCGTCGCCTTATCACGAAGATCGCCTTTGATTACACGCAACTCTTCCTGTACTCCCTGCTTTCACACTGGGACGTGAGAAGCCTCCCCCTCCGTCCCAACCATCCAAGTTCATACGGCGGATCAAATTCTCGTCCCCTAGCTCCATCAAGTTGTTCTGTGCCCTCAACTCATCCCGAACCTCCCGAAGCTCGCCTTCGGCCGCTCTCAAGCTATTTCCGGCCTCACCTTCACCCGGCCCGGCACGAGCCGGCGGTATGTTTCGACGACTTGAGCTTCACGACTTCCCCACATATCGCCGCACCCGGCCGTAGCTCACCGCCGATGTGAGAAGCCACCGCTCTTATAAAGCTCGGCAGCCGCTAAAGATGACCTCGCTTATTATTTCTGGGCCTTCTCTCGGCCAAACCCTTCAAATGAGTACCACTCGCACATCCAAAGATAATCAACATCCAACGAAGCTCGAAACTCATCTCAAATGGAGTCATGACAAGGTACCTGAACTTACTGAGGCGACCCCTGAGAGATAGTGGCCAAAGCCTCATCAATCCGCAACAAGAACCGAATTCTTAAGATCGAATCCCATATATCACGAGGATCGCGCCGTCGCTAACTCGACATCAGGAAGTAAAGAATCCCCCGTCTCCGCCAACTCGTTCCTGATCTTCCTCCTCGCCTTCCTCCCTTCAGAAGGCGACTTAACCTTCTTCACGGGGCGGGTTCCAGACGATAATGGGCGTGATCGCCAACGACTGCTCAACCGCCCCACCCGAGGGACCCTCCGCCTACGCCAGACCTGCACGAGACCGCGAGCTCAAACCATAGAGCCATAACCCGTCTCCGATTTATGGATAAGGAGAGGACGGAGAAGATGACGATGCCCCAACTTTAATCTTCAACGACCAAAGCCGCTGAGCCTTTCACTGAGTAGGTTTTCGATTCCTACTCCCGGGCTTCCGAGACACCATCTCCAACTCGGGCCTAAGGTTTAGCGCCAGAGGGCCCAACGGGGGAGGAACTTTATGGCAAGGAGGTGAAGGCCCGGTGAGCACAGATCAGTGGACTTCGAACTCGTGGCCTGAACATCCTGAGATCAGATCAAGAAATCCCAAGGTAGAAGATCTAGAAGGACACTCGGGCCAACGCTCAACGCTTATGGCGTTATCTTCAACGCCGAGATCAATTCGAGCACCCGAGAAGCATGTAGATAGTAGAATCAGAGATGCCCCAAATACTACACATACAAGTTATAACTAAAACAGAACGAACACTCACGTAAGATTCTTGGGTAGTCCAAGCCACCTGAATCCCGTGAGTGTCATCCTCACGAGGATCATATCTCCAATTACTTCGCCGCTAACGTAAGAAGTAGCCATTCCTTCCACAAATTCTGCGGAAGAGGGAAGACGGGAATCACCGAGGAGCTCTGAACGCCAGAAATAAAGAAAGCCTCTGGGATGTCTCCTTCAAAGCAAAAAGGTAAGAAGAAGTTGGGGACACCGAGCCCCGTCCCTAAAGAAAACCAAACAGACTAACCAGTGCCACTCAAATCCATCGGGAGCGAGTCACAGCAGACACACATTGAAATGTTGCAAAACCCCCTTTATGAAGGGATGCAAAGGGAAATGAAGACCGTTATCGAAGGCCACTTCGAAGAAACACACCATCTTAGGCACATAGACCACATAGAAAAAGTCAAACATCTGTGGGACCACACCAACGCCAAAGGGAGGCCGAGCACCGTCCGGCAAAGACGGCCCCATATGAAGGGACCGACTCGCTTAGGTCCCATGTTAGAAGAGATTAACGGGCAGATCTCAGATATTCCGACCCTCTGCAGATGAATCGTGCTCACTTTCCCTTGCCCGCAACTAAGGGAAGAGGAGGCACCCTGGGCACCTGAAATTAACTCCGACTTAAACGCAGTTTGAGACACCACCAGTCAGTCTAAAACCGCCATTAAATGGAAGAATCACCATCGATAATGCAGTAGTTAAGAACGACCTTAATCTACGAATATAGCGATAATAGAAAATGGTATCACAACTGAAGTCAAATTCGCCTTATCGCCTCGAAGAAATTGAAAAATAGTGGAACTAAATACGATGTATGATTATCCTAAGAAAGACAATGGGAGACTTCACGTGCCGATGTAGATCGGTGAGAGAAGGAAGTTCGAATCCTCGCTAAAGGCAAAGAAAGGTCCCGTGAGCAAAGAAGACACAAGACAGGATGTCCGCGAAAGAAACAAAAGGAAACTGAAAGGAATAGGAGAAATGAGCGCGAAAACCGAAGAGTCATCATTATCACAAGACAAATGACGGCGACCAAGCCCTAACTAATCCAGCCCCGAGCAGACACGTGGAAGTTACACCCGGCGAGACGCAGCCTCTCGCCTACGTACGCCAGACACAAGGGTCGGGGCAACCGATAGTTTGAAAAATAATACCAGCAGCCCACCGCCAGCTCCAAGAAAGAAAGCAAACTCAACGAAACATTTATATCTCACCACGGGAACCCCAAGGGAGAGACATGCTTCATCGAGCATAGCCTTTCTCGCGCCTCAACACTCAAGCCTGCGCGCCACTCTGCACAGGCCCAACCCCATTGCCCAAAGACCACCATAGTCTCCTGCACAGTACAGAAATAGATTTAGTTCCATTAATATATTATTCCAGTCCACCAAATCTCAAATTGGCAAAGAAAGAAAGACAATAATATCAAGATCAAATCGATCCCCAATAAGGAAGGAAGATTATCCCAAATAAATCGTTTTTCTATCCATTACCAAACTGATATCGATAATAACAAGAAATACCTATCCAACGGGAATAAATTTAATCACCATCCAACTCCATTAACATCTACTATAAACATATGTATTAATTCCACTATGAAAGTGGTACAGAAAAGACAACGCCTAATATCGGGAAAGCGCCTGCGTTTCTTTCCTCGTAGTGAACCGACTTAGGCATCTAGAGTACGCCGCAAGCTCTCGCCGCACCCCATTCTGTTTCAGCAGGAGAAAGATAATTCTTCAACCCACAGAACCAAAGACTAGCTGATCTTTATCAAAATGTGCGATCCAAGATCCCATTGATCAACCCACCAAGAGGGCCTCAACCCGCCTTCAACGAAGCCCACACGCTCCAAATTTTAATTCCGATTGAAAATGCATCAAACCAAAGTCTCGATATAACATTTTAAATATATTTGATAAATGTGGTAAAACAGATTATATCGAAAGGTCTAACAAATCTTAAATACAGTTTTAATAAACCATGAGTACTACCATATGTGTTAGACACGATTTTAATAAACCATGATTACTATCATATGTGTTAGCTAGGATCTCATACCTAAAGTTTACTAATATCGTACCTAAGGTTTACGAAATCTTTGAAGAAGAAACTGTAATCCTACCAAACCATGTATGAAAAGTGGTTGGAGACAGTGAAAGCGAACCAGAAGCTGACAAATCAAAACACTCAATTGAATAGGAGAAAAAATGAACTCTTTAGAAAAGTATATTCTCTAAAAGCAAAATTAGCAAGAAGTGAAATGATTCAAGCTGAACTGGATAGATGAAGAAGTCGGTTTAATGATCAAGCTGACGCTATCGAGAACACCAAAGAATAAGCTGATTCTGATGCACAAATTGAGGGGGAGCTTATGCCTGCCAATACTCTTGAAGACATATCCTAGAGAGAAGACTAAAGGCCCAGGGTTTCAAGCCAGAAGAAAGATAAGTAGAAAATTTGTTAAGAAACTAGTGGTAGAAGAAATGTCAAACAAAGTGTCACTCCATAATCCCGATGAAATTCGAGTCAATTGGAAGTTGTTCAAAAGAAAACATTTTGGTGATACTCAAGGAAAGAGATCTGATAGAGAGTATTAAAGTTATGAGGATGTCAAAAAGGATGTTGTTATACTTGAAGATGTTGATGGAGGTGATACTAAGGATGTCACAAGAGATGTTGAATATGTTTCTGAAAATGTTGCTGGTGATGTTCATCCTAGTGTTTTTTTTTCCTGCCCTTTCTTGTTTTCTTTGGTAATATGGCATGGATAATTGTGGCTGGTAAACCTGTTGGATGTGAAGTTGTGCTTGAAAAACCTTTTTAGATGGAATATGTTTGTTTCTTTTGCAGCATAACATGGTTAGTGAAACTGGTGACTATGGATGTCTCTGAAAGTGTCTCTCCTCATTAAACTCTCAGATCACCTGGTATTTTATGGAAAAAAAAGGGGAGGTGATTTGAAGATTTGTGGTTAGCTCTACTGTCTCTCCTTTGAAGCGTAGCATATTCCTTTGTTGATCTTTGAATTTCTATGGAGTAGCAAGTAACGTCTTCTGTTAAGAGTCTTGTGTCAAGAGTCTTGTGTCCCTTTTCTCCTCTAAATTTCCAAGCTGCAGGTTGTGTCCCTTTTCTCCTCTAAATTTCCAAGCTGCAGGTCAAGTTAAAACTAGTTGAGATATTGTATAGTGTTAACAGAGATAAGGTTTGATAATATAGATTACGTTCCAGTAAATCCAAACCATAAAGAAGCTGCATATTTAATAAGGATGATGGAATAGATGATCAGGCACCCCCTAAAATCTGAATGCGAGAATAGAGAAAGGTGGAGGTTTGCGTCCAAGGGGTCAGGCGAAGTATTGTTATTGACTTAATACCGGTCAATGCCTTTCAAGATTAAAGTTCGTTTGTTTTTTTAAATCTTCACGACTTATCACCGGAATTTTAAAAGCTCAATAAAAATGAATATTCGCTTTTTCTATTCGTAGTGCTCATTTTCCACAAAAATGTTAAAAACCCAATCATCAGCCTAACAAAAGAAGAGTTTCAAGAATATACACTACTGAGTGACGATAACTAGGGAGGCTGTGACGGCGATCCCATCCCGAATCCATTATTTATTTTTCTTCAATTCTCAAACTCAGATCATTTAAAAATTAAATATGCATGTAATTTTAGAATTTTAAAATTCTCAAACTCACTCCGTTTACATTTTATTTTTATTTTTATTTTTTATTTTTTATTTTTTATTTTTTATTTTTATTATATTAAAATTAACATTTTTCATAAAAATAAAAATATGCATGAATTTTTATATATTATTATTTATTAAAAACATTATAATAATAATTATTATTTATATTAAAGTATAAAAATAAAATAATAAAATTTATTTTTTAAATATAATCGAGACTGAGCTTATTATTATTATTTTAAATATATGGTCTATATTGTTTTATTCTGGCCCGTTTTCTACCCGAAAACAATTTATTTCTTTTACCACTTTATTTTAAATTAACTTAATTTTTAAAATGCTTCCTTCGACTTTCGAGATTTTCGTAGTAATCTCGTCTCCTGAATCACTAAAGAATCCTATCACCTTAAAAAATCGAAAAATTTCACTTCGACCACGAACTTTTCAGCCACTGATTTCGCAATGAATTTAGTGCGCTCAATCCGCTTCGTCATCCGACATCTGTAGTAATTTTGAGTGTTTTCCCGAATCCTTACGACAATTTATTATTTTATTAACATTTTCGCCATTCGAAATTTTTAATTTTCTGCTTTACGTAGGAATAATACCCGAACCCGTCTTGGATTAAAATAAACTAAAACTCGTTAAAAACTGACAAATTAATTAAACATGCTAAGTATTAAGAAATGGTATCAACGAACCCAAAATAATCCGTCTGCTATCATCCCTACTCATTACCACGTTAAAATGAACAACTTAATACTTAATGCAGTTAGTTTCGCTATTCAAAGATGTTCTCAAGTTTCTATTCAAAGATTAAGAAAAAACAAACACCACCTTGGGTTCAGAAGAGAGGCTTATCACATGATTTTGTAATGTTTAATCTTTTGTGGGAATGGATTGTCTGTCTTGATGCTAATTTTAGGGAACAAGGAGAGCTCGTTCTAGAGTACTAGAAAGGTAATCCGGCGAAGGAAGACATTGAAATAAGGAGGGAGTCCTTCATACTAATCCAAATGTAATCCGATTCAAAGTAATGAAACAAACCTATTTGTATTTGGGCATAACCCCACGTACGTAGGCTTGAAACGTAAATAACAACTTTCTTTGTTTTATCTCTCTTTGGTTTTATTTTCTTGTCGGTCTCTTAATCTTCGCATTTTCTACCAATGTTCTAAAGGGTATCAAAGACACGTCAAAAAGTACACTACAAGAAAATGTGCTTTTCCCAAAGAAAGTTTAGAGACAAATTCAAAATTTATCACTAAAAATTATTTTTCCCGACCAAATTATAAATATTGTTGCTAACACTAGTTCCTTGATAATTATTGCCAATGAAATTGATATTTTCGTCACCAAATTTTTTGGTGGGGAAATTTAGCGCCCTTTTTTTGGCGCCAAAACTTTTCTGACCAAAATAAACCATTTGGGAACAAAAACATTCATCGGTAAATATAATTTTTTTTATCAATATTTCCTGACAAATTTTCTTTTATTGGAGATTTTATCATTTCTTAATGACTTAGTGATTTTATCATTAAAAATTATTGTAAAATTTCTTGAAAACAAATACGGAATTGTAGAAGATTTCCATGAAAAATCAATAAAAGATTTGGATATTTTCTAGAAAATTTTATCTTAATTATTTTCTAAATATCGGTAAAACAATATTATTTAATATTAATAATCTTTTATCACCCAACTCTCATTGCCCTATATTAATAATATTTTATTATAATATGTTTAATCTCGTTTGATCACAAGCACACAAAGCAGAGTAAAAGAAACAAAAAAAAATAATGTCCATAGGACATTTCTTTGATGACTCTATTCATGGGAATTTTCTTTTTTAATTGAAAGGTTAAAAAAAAAAAAATAAACAATATAAGTATAAACCAAACAGGACTCTCCAATGATATGCTGCATAAAGATATACAAAACGGGGAAATCCTAATCCATGGCCAAACCATGGTCTTCCATGCAGCCAAACGTATCATTGAGAAGACAAAAAAGCTCTCTTATCCACTCTTTGTAGAGTTTCCCTCCTTTCGTATGCTACCACTTCCACTTTTTGGTTTTGAATTTGTCGTTTTAGGGTTTTTTTTCTTCTCTCAATTTCTTTCTCGGAGCTCCAATGACAATGTCTTTCTTTCCTATAATGCTTGTGTAGACAATCTTCCAATGTTAGTCACTCTCTCCTTGAGGTTAGTAACATATTCGAGCCTTAATTTTCCTTGTGTGTTTGGTTGTTGGGAAACTTGCGAAAAATTTGAGCAACAATAATTATGATAATACAAAAGAAAGAAATAAACGCAAAGCTCATTCTCTCTTTTATAGGAAAATGTTGCTTAAAGACAGATCCAAATCTCACCTCATTATTCGTTTTATTTTTTTCTCTCATTATTTTCTTGGTGCTAAAACACTTCGCGCGTGCAGGAATAGTTTTCATTGTTGTAGTTAAATTTAAAATTTCAATTTCAGAGGAGCTAAAGAGTTCCTTGATGTTTCTCGGCAGACAAATAGGGGAAATTTTGTTATCATCTTAAGGCATTTGTCTCGGTTTGAAGGCTTCTAAATATTTGTTAGAAAACTTGTAATTGTCAACATAGAACCTAGGATTCCCCTTTTTAGTTTCTTTGATGTACTTATTGGTGCTATTTCATATGAGAAACTTTGTGATGGATCTATTTTCAAGACAAATAGGGATCAAAGTATTTATTTTTGTTATATTAAGGATTCACTTTCTAAATTATTCGTGTTTTATCTTCAGCCAAATGAGAGTGAGTTAACGTTTGTTTGATGTGGTGACTCTGATTCAATACTTTTGTGTGTTGCATGGTCCTCATAACATGAGTTTTTAGGTGTTCCACCATTGAAGGAATTGAAGATGAGAAATCTTTTATTGAGAAAGATGTTGTAAGTTTATTTGTATGTTTTGATGAGTAATCTTACGTGTAGTTTATTTGGAGAAAATTTGAGGCTTGGTGATCCTTTTTGCTTGAAATATATTTATTAACTACTATAATTATTATTCAGAAGGGAAGAATGGAGAAGACTATTGAAACCATTGGAACAAACTTTAATTCCATTAAGTAGAGTGAACCCAACCATCTTAGATCAGATTGAGGTATGTGTTTGTTTGTAGTCTTCCATCATGTGTTCACTTTGCTTCTCTTATTCCTGAATATGAAATGATGTCATTTCAGACATTGGCATTATGTAAATTCAAGAAAACTATTGATATAAATATGAGGCCACGATTAAACTAAAACTGATCATTCTCATTGCATGAGTAATCAATTTCTATATGTAAGTCTTCAATTTTGTGCCAAATTTTCTAAACATTCCTGTAGCTTAAGGATCCAATAACATTTTATTTGATAAATGGAGATAGAATCTCATTTCTTAGAACGTGTCTATTGTGAATGTTGCCCAATAACAAAATCACATGTTCACATAAGATTATTCTTTTGATAGGAAATTTTTTTGATTAGTTTCAGATGAAAACATTTGTTAGAGAATCTTTTTACTATGAAATATGTTGATTAGTTGAGAAGAGATTATTCTCCAAGACTGAATTTGCAGAATCTCTTAGAAGTGTGGTTCCATGGGAATAATCTCTTTTAACTTGTTTAAGGCCTTTAAGTTCACTTGTACTTGAAGGATGATTATTTTATGTGTTAATGATATTTATAAGAGTAGATCTTGGTATTGTGTGATCTTCAAGATTTTGTTTCTTTTCGGTAAATCGATATCAACAAGGTACTTTATCCGGATGAAGGTATGATATATTTCAAAATATTATCGACCGAATATGAATTTGTGCTTTAGAGATGTACAATTATATGCTTATTACCCATTGGGTTGAATCATTTTCCCTTCTTTTAAATTATCATACCTTGCTTTTCTAGGTGGATTATTACATGACACCAATAAGTTTGAAGAGCATAGCTCAAATCAGTACACCTACTTCTCTCTTGTTCTGTGTAAATATGATAAATCCAAAAAGCATCTATATTTAAATACTAAAGATGATGAATTTAAATAATTTAATAATGAGAACTATATTAGTATTTAAAATTATATAGTTTGCTTTCTTTTTAAGATTTATTTTTCAAAATTATTTATTTTCAAAATTATTTGTAAATATTCTATTAAAAGGTTATTTCTCTTTAAAATTAAATGGATTTTTGATGTTTTTGAAGTATTACCATTTTAGTATATACTCTCGTGTATTTTAATATTATTTCCTATGTGATGACAAGCTTAGATATTTCCGTAGATAACTAAACTAAAAATTATTAAAACAATCATTTTGTTTATTTTTATTTTTTTGCATTCATAAGAGAAGATGTTGAAGCTCCTACACTAGCTAGTGCCAGAGGAAGTTATGGCCATGGCTATGGCGGAAATTAAACTTTTGAGAAGGCTTTTGGGGCATTGATTGAGATTTGTTAAGGGTCTTTGTTTTGACCCTAAACTAGCTTTTGGTTTCAAATCTAGACAAACATTTTCATAGCATGAGATAGAGCTTAAAGAAAGACTTTTGAGACTCAACTACTTACTGAGGCTCGACAAAAGCAATTTGATACCCAACAAAGGCTAAATGAACACTTGGAGGCTCTACTACAATAAAGAGATCAACAACATTAACGACAACTTGAGGAAATCTTGCATCATCTACGATTAAGTCAAGTGTCTTTTTTATTTCTTCTTTATGATGTGTATATAATGGATCTTTTTTTTTTCATGTTAATTCTTTGTTTTTGTAATGAACATGTTATCTTGAGTTGGGAAACGGGTCAGCTCCAAATTTATTTCCGGCCTAGCCCATTCGGGTCACGTACAAATGGGCCGAGCCACCTGCCCACATTTTTCTACAACTTATAACCTTAATACTGAAATTAACACATAATATTTCGTATCATCAAATTCAAACTCATCTCTCGATAATAAAATAATAATAATAATAATATAGACATATACTAATAATCAATATTTTAAAACAAGCAGATTCGTCATAGATTCTGATTCGTTAAGAATGTGATCCTCGTTCATACCGTATCATCAAGTATATGAAACAAATAATAATGAAGCATACCGAATTCTCCATCATTAATCTATCTTGATTCTCGCGCTTTTGGTTTTTCCAAATTGGGAATGCAACTCTCAAATCCTCGTTTCAAGAACACACAACCATGCGAGAGATTTCTTCGCCATGATCTTAAATCCTCGATCTCTTCTTCTCCCCTTATCAAACTTCGATACATGGTAATCGTCAGAATCGATAGAACGCCTTTCAACCGCATACGGCGCTTCTCTATATATAACTTATCGATAGTGGTGTTGCGCTGCCATCACACGCTCAAAAAACTGCTATAAACGCCAGAATTAATAACCTGCTCATATAATAAATTATATTTATTATAAATAACCGCTTCTTATAATAAATTATATTTATTATAAATAACCATTCATATAAATTCTATTTATTATAAATAACCGTCTTATAATAAATTATATTTATTATAATAACTGTTCTTATAATAAATTCTATTTATTATAGATTCTTTACCCACTCCATCAGGCGGTAAATATCTTTATAACAGCTTAAAGATATGTATTCTTTTAATTGGCTAAATACAAGGTTAGCGGGCCACCCATTTAATTTTAATGTAAATAACATTCTCCCCACTTCAGTCACTAAACTGACATAAACTATACGCGATCACGATTTCAATAAACTCTCACCAATACGTCCAAAATCATATACCATAAATATCAACGCTGACTATAAATAAAGTAGTCATGGCGGTCATACGACCATAATACATGCTCTTCCACAAGACCACACATCAATAACCCTTACTAACTCCAAATTCCATAACGCCAAATACCTCAGAATTTATCTGTTGCGACAATTCATTATCAAACAATAAAACGTGCACTCATAATCAAAACAAAGAATAAACAGAACAATTTTAATGCGGAATTTGTCAATTACATAACCACCATTCATGATTACTAAAAGCGCCCATCCTCATAACATGTTCTAAATATGTTTTGGTGGTAATCCTTAGTTAACGGATCAAGAACCATAAGTGTGGGGCCCCTAATATTTTCAATTGACACTGTTGTTTCTGACTTTCTTTAACAACTAAATACTTTAAATCCATGTGTTTCCGATCCATCAGAAATTTGTCATCTGCAGTAAGAAATGTTTATGGTGGTTATCACAATATATTCCTTTAAGTATTAAGAATAGAAATGACAACACCAGTTCTCGAGACAAAATTCCGCAACCATAAAGCATGACTCAAGCTTCAAAACAAGCAACAAACTCCTAGCTCCATCGTGACGGCAAGAATCGGGATTGCGCCACTGAAACAGAGACGCTTCCCATTTGCCAAAGATAAAGACAACCTCGGTCAATTTTCTTTTAAGCTATCGAGACAACCACCATAACTAACTGAGTAACCAACAACCCTAATTGTTCGTATCTTTTATATGCGAAGATATAATCCTTTGTCCCTTGTAAGTACCTCATCACTTTTCAGCCTTCCGTTCGAATCCCGATCACTTTTTATCTTCCTAACATACCTACAAGAAAGTCGATATCCTGGCCTTGTACATGTTCGAAATAGCACATCAAACTCCCCACACCGACATGTTGGAAGGCAAGGAAGAGACACATATACAAGAATTTTCTTCATTTGCTCCTTTCCATGTTATTCGCACCGATTTTACTTAATTTGTCACCTTCAATATGTGCAATAATTCATGAACATGACTGCATATTAAATCTCTAAACCCTATCAATATATCCTTTTGAGATAAATCTAGCACTTCGAGATCGATCCCTAAAGATCTCGATGCCAATAAATAGGCTCGCTTCACTCATAATCAACCATATGAAAGTTTTGCAGAGATATTCCCTTGGTTTCACCTAATAAACCAAGATCATCAAGTAGCAAGCAAAATATCATCCACATACAAGATCGAAGAACTATCTCACTAATCTTCAGATATATACACCGATCAACAATGTTCTCTTTTAAATCCGAAAGATAATAAGATAAACTTAATATACTATTGTCCAGCTTGCTTTAAGACCGTAATGGATTTCTTTAATTTGCAAACTAGGTGTTCATTTTCTTTTGTGGAACCCTTCAAGTTGTTCCATGTAGATATTCATCCAAATTCTATTTGGGAATGTACATCCATTTGATGTAACTCTAAATCAAAATGAGCTAAGTGCTACAAGATTCTAAGCTTAATCTTTCTTGAAACCGGGAGAATGTATCTTTGTAATCAATACCTTCCTCAGTGAAACTCAATGCTGGGTGCCCACTTCTTAAGTCGCTCGATATTTACTTTAGCTGCCGCGCTTTGTCTTAAAGCACCCATTTGGCACCGACTGGCGATAACTATTAAAAAGTAAATCTGACGAGATCCCAGACAATCAAGCATACATAGATTTCAACTCTTCATTCATACCTATCCATGCAGACCTAGAAAACTGCATTTCCTAAAGTAAGGATAAAATAGTAATTTTTATTGAACCGAATTTTTCAGATCTCGACGATCAACTGACTCTTCCAAGAAATCGCCTAAATCTCTACCTACCACGTCGACCTCCTGCTAGATTCCGAGGTGGCTCCGGATTTCACGCGCCGAGGCGCAGGTGCCCACTTAATAATACTAATAGTTACGGATGCCACTCAAGACCATGTGTCGCGACACTCATCGTGACGCCACTGGCTCACGCATGAGTCATCCCATACTACGGCCTACGCACGATGATACTGTGTTATGATTTATGAAAAAGAAAGAATCTTCCTAAAATCGATACCACCAATTTGGTTTGAGGAAAGAGGAGGAAATTGCCTTGACCGGATGCGAGGCTGCCTCCAAATCGGCGAGAAACGAAAAGAGAAAGGAGAAAAACGGCGAGAAATCTAAGCGGAAAATGAGAGGAGAAAGGAGAAAAGAAAAGAAGAAGAGCACAAAGCAGTGCGAGCGAAAACGCGAGAGTAAGAAAGGAAAAGTGGATGCGTAAGGTTTGTTCTCCCATTTTTAACAGAGAGCTTTCCTCTTCTCTCTAGGTTTAGGAGATCCGCCTACGCCGATTCCTTCGGCATGCTAGCTTTGTGTTGCTCTACACGGAGGACAACGCTGATCTCGGCTGGGGAGTTTCTTCAACTTCCAAGAGGCAGGATATTTTCCTACTGATATTAACTCTTAAATTGTACGCCTTTATACTATAGGTATTGTCATGAGTGCCAGAGGCCATAAAATTAGTTCCAAGCTTCGAATTCAATTCGCATATTTCATGACCTACTGTGTAATGATCGCGAGTTATTTTACTGTAAACCGAAAAGTTTCTAGATGCCGTGGATTCATTAGCCAGACGATATCATTTTAATCCAATATATTCATGCCCGCGGCAGCCACAGGTACCCCGTCAATGGTCCTAATTTTGAGACTATTCGCCAAGTATCGCTGGGCTGAATAACACGCCAATATAAAACGGTGATATCACGCACGCTATTGGGATGTATTGATATGGTTTGTACGGAGGTGCATTATATGTATAAATTATAATGTTCCAATGGTTTGTAAACGTTTCATGAAGGCTCATTCATGCATGTAACATGAGAAAATGTACACCACACTACAGATTTCATACGCATCTGGCCACATCACGCCAGCTCCGTGTGGTGCAGGTAAGGTTTATTTACCAAGATTCTGAGCGGGTCGCAGCCTCAGGAAAATGGACAAAGTCCAATATAGATTCACGAAATACAGAACGATCAAACGATAAATTACATGTTTCGCTGAGCAAGTCGGTAGATCCCCCAGTGGTGAAAGTCCCACAAAGTTATTCACTGCTGGGACATGAATTCACCGACGATGCAAGTTCGTGAAAACACAAAAGCGCTACGTCTCACACAGAACCCTAAACTCGCCCACAAAATAAAGGAAAAGAATCAAAATCAGCTGATAAATAAAATCGAGCAAGGTCCAATTCGCTTAATACACGATTGCTTTTTTAGTCACGCTGCATTCCAAGGAGGAGTCTACGTGACTGGGTCATAAGCATGAGGGGTTGCATCTCATACAAGCTGTGTGATGATTGAGATGTGAGAATAATTGTATGGAATGTGATTGATTGTTTATATATGCCATTGCATACGCATTTTGTGCAGAATCTTCGTAGGTGAGAATTTTCATCGGGCTTTCGCCACCCCGCCGGGACCCTTCGTGTACGTGGACTATCCAGTGGAGACAAAGACTCAAGAGAGGTAGTTTTTGAGAAGAAAGCCGAAAATATGTTGGCTTTAAATGAATATTTTTGTAAATATGTATAAAGCTTTTTGGTAATTGAAGCATGAAAACTATGAGAATATAGTTCATTATTTTGTTTTTTTTTAGTATGGATATATGAGCCCATGTGGCTACATTGAGCTCATAGGTTCGTAATACGGTATACATATAGATTCGCAGGCTGACAGAATAACTGGACACCTTGTTAGCGCTACAATCCATTTACTAATCATCACTTTCCATGGCTTGAAAAAACAAACCTGATCTCCTTCCTTATCCCAATATCAAATCAGATCAGAATACACCACATAATCATCTGTAGATTTAAGAAGTCTCCTTCTAGATCTCTCAAAGGTGCCAGTTGTGGTGGCTCTACAACATTTTCAATGGCAATATTTTCTGGTGGTAATGAACCAACTTATTATGTTGCTCATCTTTCCTCAACTTGTCAATTGTGTCGAGGACAATAATTTCGAGGTAAAAGAGTGGTGGGATAATCCACTCTATTTCTTCAACATCTACCTTCTCGTTCATTACTCCCACTAATTTCACCATTCTCTAAGAATCCGCATTACCTAGCTTCAACTATTCTATGACCAGAGCCAGTGACAATAAAATCTATACCCTTCTCGGGATGAACCGGATAGCCAATGAAATATCCGTGATATCGCTCGAATCAAGCTTCTTTTCTCATGTGGGTTATAGATTCTGCCTCCGTCGACAACCCATATATGTATATGTCTCAAGTTAGGTTTCCTACAACCCATAACTCAAAGGAGTTTTTGAACCGCCTACTAGGAACTCTCGCTCAAGATACATTGCGTTTTTAAGGCTTCACCCCACAATGAAATAGTAATGTAAGAGTAACTCATCATACCCTAACTATTTCATTAATGCGACATGCTTTCAAGAACACCCATTCTCATTGTATGCCTGTAGTATCGTACGAGCACGAATGCCATGCTTTTCATGAATTTGGCAAAAGGACTCCGATTTGTCCCCGATTCATCATATCCTATAATATTCACCGCCTCTATCCGATCTCACAATTTTAATCTTTTTATCTAATTTGCCTTCGACTGCTATGAACATCTCGAATGTCAATGGCCCGAGACTTTTCATGCATTGGGATAAACATTACCATAACGAGATAGATCATCTTATAAAGGTGATAAAATATTTCTCTCTCCCCAGAAACACATGGAACAGAGTGGTCCACAAACATCCGTGATGAATTATCTCAAGGAGCTCATTACTCAGGGCACCTTTCTTTGTATGTTTTATTTGCTTCTTCTCATGAATTTAAGGATAGATGAAAATTCGCTGAAGCCAAGATTTTGTAAAATTCCTTCCTTCACTAACTTCTATTCTTTCCCTAGAAATGTGCCCTAGTCTTCTGTGCCACAAGATTGAAGAATTTTCATTAATTAAGCCACGTTTTGAACCAACATTTGAATGCAGGGTTATTAAAGTTTGTGCAAATTCATGATTCAAGGAAATTTTATATAAACCATCACATAAAATACCAGAACCAACTGTAATAGAATTTAACATCAAACTTAATTGTCCAGAACTGAATAAAACAAAATATCCAGTAGCATCTAATTTGGACAAGGAAACTAAATTCCTAGAGATAGAAGGTACATAAAAAGTGTTTAAAAGATCCATCCGATGACCCGCTCTAATAGTGCGATAGTACCAACAACTACCACTCCAACCTTGAGACTCCGCTTCCCATGGTGAACTTTCACTTCCTTGGTTTCCTCGGTTGTAAGGAATCCTCTCTTTCTAACCAAGCCTCGCGCTTGATACCCTTCACATGCCCTTTCTGCCACAAAAGTAGCAACTTACCGTGAATTTTCCATCATGACTCGGCTACCTTCCTCCCCAGTCCACTTTTCTTGGGGAAAGTTCTTCCCTTTGAATTTTCTTCACTCCAGAGTTATAAAGAAGAGTAAAGATTATGTCCTTCTTATCTTAATCTCACTTCCTTTCAGATACTTTATCGATGAGCTCATTCAAGTTCCCACCATCCCCTGCGCATTATAGTGGATTCCTTGAATTGGAGCAAATTCAAGTGGTGCTGAGTTAAGACAAACTCGTACTGCTAAGGACCTCATCCATACCCATGCCTAGTGCCTTAAGTCATGTTCTTTCTACCATGTTTAAAAATATGTTGCTTGAGGCACCTTTCACCATCATATTTCATGGTGGTCAATTCACCCATCAATGTGCCTCGCAAGGGACTTATCACTGCTTCAAGCGCCCTCAACGTATTTCGGGAATTTCGGGCAAACTCGGATTCACGAGGGAGAGAGGTCTTGATATTATTGGCAATAGTCATTCTCATAAACATCGATCGAAGTCCGTTGGATCTCGCCTGTGCTTTTGATCGTTCCACTTTGCCCGAGTACCGCCATCCCGTAGCCTCGAGGTTTATCCTCGTTATTAAAGCCAGTCAAGATCCAATACGCCCGTGAGAATCGAACCCTTCATACCATCTCGTAAAAGTTCGACCCATCAAAACAGTCATTCCAGATGCAAGAGAGTGTAATGAAGTGGGAACTGTACAAAATATAACAATGCTCACAATAAGGCCTCAAGTATAAACAAATAGCAATGAACTATTGATATCATTAAGATTCTCCTTTCGTGAATTTTAACATATCCAAGGTTCATTCGAGGGAGCTTAAAACACCTTTACTATTTTGTGTCATTTATATGTTACCTTTGGGTATCCATCATTATTATGAATTTTATAAGTCTCCCTTTATTCTCTTTTATGCAATTTATAAATACAAGGCTCACTAATTTAGGTTACTTTGGCAACTATCTAAATTAGTTAACCTTACATTTATAAATTGTCATTTGAATAAAATTTCACAAGTTGAAATTAATTCTTTTATTTGATCCAAACAAATAAGCAAAGGAAAAATAAAAAAATCTTCTCCTTCTTCAAGGCTGAGGATGGTTCATTTATTTTTATTTTTATTTTTATTTTTATTTTTATTCATTTTAGTGAGACTTGATCAATCGTAGATAAATCTCAAAATTTAATCTTTATAAAACAATGATTCCTCGAACATTGTACTAATCTAGCTCTGATAACAATTGTTAACCTTAATACTGAAATTAACACATAATATTTCCGTATCAATGACCAAACTCATCTCCATAATAAAATAATAATAATAATAATATAGATTACATACTTCGATAATTGAATATCTTATAACGCAAGATCTTAATATGAATGCATTCGACATCTCTTAAGAACAGATCCGTCAAGGCTCTGATCATCAAGGAGTGGCTTAAACAAATAATAAACAAGATACCCGAATTCTCCATCGTCAATCTATCTTTGGATTCTTGTGGTTTTGTCTTCCAAATTGGGACGCAACTCTCAAATCCTTGCTTGAAGAACACACAACCATAAGAGATTTCCTTCGCCTTATATCTAATCTTGATCTCTTCTTTCTCCTTATCAAACTTTTGATACATAGAATTGTTTTCTCAGAATCACGGAAGAAAGGCTCTAACTGCAGATTTAAGGGTTTTTATATATAACTTATTGATGTGAGTAAGAGAGCAAGAATACACGCTCAAAACCGTTATAAACGTGTAATTCGAATAACTGTTCATATAATAAATTATATTTATTATAAATAACCGTTCTTATAATAAATTATATTTATTATAAATAACCGCTCTTATAATAAATTCTATTTATTATAATTTACCCACTCCATCAAGGGTAAATATCTTTATAACAAATTTAAAGATATCGAGATTCTTTTAATCGCTAAATACAAGGTTAGTGGGCCACCCATTTAATTTTAATGCGAAATAACACTTACCGGGCCAAACTCTCGCCTCGACGCGCGCCGCGGCCAAAGGCAAAATTTAAAAAAATACTAAAAATATTAAAACATGTCAATACATATATATAAGAGCAGATATATATAGTATATATATATATATATATATATATATAATATATATATATATATATATATATATATATATATATATATATATATATATATATTCAGAGTATCCTCGCATAAGTTCGTGGAATGCATTCATGGTCAATTTCCTCAAATTTTAAAATTTTCCAAAGTCAATGGATTTCCATAACATTGATAATCAATCCTATAGATTTTTAAAGTGTAAACACATACACCAAAGAATTATGAGTTGATGAATTTCCTTGAATTAATTTTCCTACCAATTCATATCACAAAAAGCAGTTTGATCAAATTCAATATATAAAAAGCCTCGGTTTCCATCAATTCACACAGGGGAAAAAAGAAAACCATGTTGCCAAACTCATTTTCTGTTATAATTTTCAGAATCCACTGGACATTTGAGAATTTGCACACATGTAAGGTCTAATCTCACTAAGGAACCAACATGATTACTTTATTACATGAACAGCCTGCTCAACCTACAAGTAAACATGCAACACATGTTAATTAAATCCACTAGAAGCTTCTATTCCCATGGAAATAGTACCTTAAAAATCGAATTAACACTCCATGCCCCTAATTGATTAATGATTATGCAATAAAATGAGCAAGTTGCCCCTCAAAATCAAACCTTCAGCAGATAATAAGAGTATTAAATGTGATTGAAGGAAAGTTCTCCATTTGAATGCACAAATTTGTAGGTTGTTCATGATGTTTTTTTCCCGAGATGTAAAGTAGAAGGTTTATGTTATTATATGAAAGAAAAACCGATATAAGGCTGATTACAAAGTTTATGGTTTTAGTGAATGGGAAGCATACGTGATTACAAAAAATGAAGGAAGAGAGGAAATATGCTTGTATTTCATAATAGAATAATATGCACATTCCACAAACTAACAAGTAACTACTTACAATAACATACTCATTAAAAGTAGTGAGCTACCAACTCAATGAAGTTCAAATCATCATAAATAAACAGGTTATGTCATCAAAGCATAACAAGTCCAAGTTAAATAAACAACGCTCAACAAGCATGTTAATATTCAGTACAAAATAAGATGAAAGTAACAACTAAATAATATCTTTAAACTATAAATATGATGTTTCAAATGAAATCTCCTATGCTCCTAATCTTCATCCTCATTTGCATCATCTCCAGAATAACGTTTGACTCCACATGAGAAAGATGTACGTCATCGATATTGGTTGAGTCATCATCATCTATAAATAAAATAAACATAATTACTAAGTAATTGTATAAAGGAAATCCTTATTATAAATCCTTAATTAAAAAGTTAAACTTTACCAATAACACTAAGTGACTCCGGGCCACGTGTGCATATGAGAGTTTGGATTGTTTCATCAAGCATTGAACTTTATAATTTGTTCAAACACGAGCCAATACTGTGCCGATTCCGATACCGTTGTTATTGGAATGCTCAACACATAACATGCCATTCTTGCAAGATCACAAAATCTATTGCTTCTATCTTTCCAATAACCCAACACATCAAAATTTCCTGAGAAAGAAATTCTTGGCTCTTCCAAATAGAGATCAAGTTGAGACTTTCCATGATTGTTAGTTTCTTGGCAATCAAACTCTTCAAAATCCTAACAAATGACATACAAATATTTTATTAAATAATAGATATATTTATATGTAATTTAAAAAGAAAAGAAAATGGATTTCATTAAAGGCAACTTACATCATATAGGCAAATTTTCTCCTTTTCCTTTAATACTACTTGGTTGTTGACTTACATTAGAAGAAAAGAAGCTGCTAGTTGACGACCTTGTTTCTATACTCCTCAAAAAGTGCATACAAAGCCTTCTTTACCCCTTCTAATTTTCTTCATGGCTGATTGAGTCAAGTCTTGAATAAGTATACCTCAAGAAATTAAGCTTCTTGGTCGGATCAAGAATAGCCCCAAATGCAGAGAAAATCACACTATATTCACCTAATACTTATCAAAATTTTCTTTCATCTTATGAATAACATACTTTGAATCAACAAATCTTCATTTGCCAAGTTGGATGTCAAAAGAAGTTCTATCCTCCAAATTTCTCCAAAATACAAATTAGAAGTAAGATATAATGATCCGGAAATCAAGTTGGTTATTGTATAAAATGGCTTCAAGAATTCACACATTGAAGTTGCTCTAACCCATTCATCATTAGATGGACACTACCTATAATTTTTATCAATCAAACTCAAACTATGAAAAGCCCGACGATAATTGATTGCACTCTCAAGCATTGTATAAGTAGAGTTCCATCTAGTACGCGCCTCCGATCTTAGCCAATCGATGTTATCAATCCCACCAACTTGTTCAACACATCAAAGAATTGTTTCTTCCTACTCGACGCCTAAGCACGCACACTTTACCTAATTTTATGCAATGCATCACTAGCAACCTTCAAACCATCTTGAACAATAAGGTTTAAGATATGTGCAAAACATCTAATATGAAAGAACTCTCCGTTAAGTAACAAGCTATTTGACAAGCATAAGTGTTCTTTCAACATGTTTTGCATGTTATCATTCGAAGATGCATTATCCAAAGTAATGAAAATATTTTCTCTATTCCCCCAATCTTTTAGAAATTCAAGCACCTTTAATGCCAAATCATGTCCAGTGTGTGGAGGTTGCATGTGAGCAAATGATAAGATTTTACTTTTCAGTTTCCAATCCTTATCAACATAATGTGCAGTCAAAGAGATATATCTAATATCGCGCACGCAAATTAACAATCGGTTAGCACACTCTACCCGTAATTTGGCCTAATTGTTGCTTCAAATTTTCTTTTTCAATCTTAAATTTCTTCATCACATCACATTTAGCAGTTTTTCTGGAAATACTTACAATCTCATCTTAAAACTTTGGTACTTTCTAAACAATTCTCCACTGAAGGTACGTTAGAAGTGGTAGATCATGTGAAATAATCAATTCGCATAATATTTCCCGATTCATATTAGAGTCACCCTTTCTCTCTTCCTCAACTTCCTTCATAATCAATTAACATCCCTCCTAATATCTTGAAATTGGAGGTACTATGTGACATCTAGGAATGTGACGTACAGGTGAGAAGTCTCCATTTACTTACGCGTATATTCTTCCCACAAGCCTTACATTTGCATTTTTCTTTGCCATCTTTACCCAGCCCAAGTTTCACAAAAAAATTCCATACATCATAGGTTAAAGCCTTGGCCTTTTTGGTTTGTGGTTCAATAATCTCATGACTCTCATCAATATTAGTGTTACCTCATGCAACTAGGATTTTGCAACATTTGACAATTCATCATCACAACTAATACCGTAGTATTTGGTTCATTTCCAATACTAGAGGAAACATAATGTAAGTCTGTATTGATTAAAAAAACTATTACAAACTGAGTAAAAAATAATTTAAAAAAAAATAAAGAAGAAAGCATAAATTCATAAAGGGTCCTCGAGATATAACAAGTTTCTATTAGAGCCAATATATAAGAGTTTATAAATTAAAATTAGATTAACTCTAAAATATGAAAATATGCGCTAAACTGAATGAAAATGTACCAATGACACCTATTAAGGAAATGAGTAGTAACAATAACAATAACAATTTTTCATCACATAAATATAAATCCAGCAAATAAGCAATACAACTGATCATTAGGTAATGTCAGGCAATTAGCCAATGTCTTAGGTAAAAGTCTTGTTTATCTTTATGTATATTTTTAAGAAAGTAGCATGAGTGTTAACTGTTAAGTGAATAAGTTTTTAACTATCAAACTGGTAGTTCCCTGTTTCCTTTATAGATCTAGATTCTAGATTGCTGAACTTTTAACTTCAATTGGCCAATGTCGGAAGAATTAACAATTAACAACACCTTGTATGGTGGGTTTTAATGACTAAATCGTGATTTATAACTGTTATCTATCACAGAGTTTTGCGTTTTTACCTTTTTCATCTTCTTTCTCATTCATGTTATTATTGGCTTTAAATTAGTTGTATTTGAACTTTTGTTCTTTTAAAGGTCTAGAAGACTAGAACCTTGTTAAGAGATTAATTTATATTCTTTTTCTCATTTTCTTAATTGCAGGAGAGAGTTTAGTTTTGATCATTATGTGCTCTCAAGATTGCCTACAAGTTTCTCTACCAATTGACAATGCATTATTGCAATTTAGCTAGTGAGTTACATAAAATGTTGATTTTATTGAAAAGCACCTTATAATTACAATTTACAGTCCCTCTCTTTAATTATTACTAAAATGAAAAAAGAGGGACTGTTTGGCATGGATAACAACAAGGTGCTTTTTTTTTTTTTCTTATATAGCAACCGAACATACCAAGTGACTATCAACCCTAGAAAGTAGAAACACCGGCTGGCCACCATAAGTCTACATTACTTCATTCAAAAGGCTCAAATTGAAGATGAGTCAAGATTTGAAAATTCAGAATCTTAATCCATAAAAGATGGTGAAAAGTAATTTTCTCTTGTCATGTTCTAGTTTTTCAAAACCATAACTATAGATGAACAACACAGTTATCAATTTTCAACAAAATTCCATGTGGTTGTTGAGAAAAAGCAGACATAAAAGTTCAGAGAATTTCAAATACGCCTCAATTTTCTGAGCAACCAAAGAGATTATACCTTAGAACTGCAAAGAAAAATACTACGAAGTTTATCCAGATGAGAGTTGATTCTCTTTCTTCTTCATTTCTTAGCTTTCTTGTGATTTATGGAAGTTGTTAGAGCCCGAGACTATGACACAATCCGAAGAGCTACAAAAGCTTGGAATTGTCATGAAGTCACAGACTCACAATCGATCGCTTAGGGAAACGTGGAGCCGCAAAGCTCGTCATGAACATGAAAGGTTGTTGAAAGAGTGAAAGGGGATAAGGATAAGCCGATTAGGGTTAACAAATTTTCTATTTGTATTTTAGTTATATATATTTTTTAAAACGAGCCAAATGGGCTAGCCTGACCCGAACCCGCCTGGACCATGGGTTTATTCGGGCCGGGCCAAACGGCCCGGTTCCTATTTAGGGCCTTCATTTTCTCAAATTCCTAAATTCTACAAATTTTCTCTGCCAGGCCCACCTACCACCCGGCCCGACCCATATTTCCACCATGTTATTGGGACCAATACTTTATATTGATTATTTAGTTGTTCACATTACCTTTTTTATTATCATCATTAAGTATGGTCTTTGATAGAATCAAGAAGTTATAGTAAGGTGGTATTTTATTATGAAATGGGTTTCTTTGAAATGAAAATATTTGTTATATTTTTTCGAAGATGTATTTTTATTATGAAAATAGGTTTTGAAATGAAAATATTTGTTATATTTTTTCCAGGTTCATATAGTAACAAATAAATTATAATATGAAAATCATGATTATATATTTTCCAATCAAAAACCTTTGTCGCTAAAGATTTTTTTTAGCAAAAATATTTTTTTACAAAAAAATTTAATAAAAATTATTAGTTTTATTAATGAAATATTTTGTAAGAAAAAGCCTTTAGTAACAAATTTTATTTTATTTAGGAAACTTTTTGTTATAAAATAATAATTTCGTTGGCAATA
The DNA here is from genome assembly GCA_016808115.1 of Tetrastigma voinierianum. Lineage (NCBI taxonomy): Eukaryota > Viridiplantae > Streptophyta > Magnoliopsida > Vitales > Vitaceae > Tetrastigma > Tetrastigma voinierianum. The sequence goes on from JAEQBH010000115.1 coordinate 114,312, forward strand.
ATGAGGATTTGCCGACGACTTTTGGAAAAAATTTGTTCTTTTTAGCAATAAAAAAAATATCATTTTTATTGATGAAATATTTGTTAGGGAAAACCTACATTGACGAATTTGCATTTCATCAGGAAAAACTTTGGGTAACGAAATTAGAGATTTAGTTAGGATACTTTTAGCGACACGTCTAAGGCAATGCAAGGACACAAAATATTTTTCGTAGGGAAATATTTGTCCTAAAGAAATTTAAACTTTTAGTGACAAAATATTTTATCACTAAAAGTCCATTTTCTTGTAGTGAGCATAAGAGACACACTTTTGACACCACTTAGAACACCTGCCTCACAAATAGATTTTTCAGAATTTATGTAATAATTATTGTTTTAATAACCATCAATAATTAGTATGCATTTTATAGGATGTCACATGTAATAATTTTTTTAGTGAGCTTATTTATTTAGACTTTATTTGATTCCTCAATATTACCAAGGAAATAAAAAATATATCTAGAAAAATGATTTTCTCATATTTGGTTCTTCTATAAAATTTGTTAAAGAAAAACTATATATAATTAAAATTAGTTAAAAATTTATATATTTCTTGAATTTAAATTATTTAATATCTAGATGATGAGTTAAAATAAATTCGTCAAATTTGAAGGTATAAATAAAAATAATTTATTGATTTTTAATACTGTTTTTGTTTTTCTTTCCTTTTACACTTTTCTCTATTTTATTTTCCCTTAATTTTTCCAACAACTAAATACTATGACTATATTTGGCTCCTGACCAATGCTAGGGAAAGAAAATTGAATAAAATGAGTTAGTATGGTATCAAAGGAATATAAATTTTTGTTTTGGTTATATATGAAAATTATAAAGGAAAAAAAAAGAAATCTATTTTTGGTAAAATTTTAATAATTTTCTCTCTTATTTTGTACTTTTTGGAATATATAATACTTTGCGCCAAATTGCTCAATAATCAAACTAGTCAACATAACAAAATCAATCAAACAACAATAAATCAACCATAATATAAGATAACAATTTTTACATAAAAAACCCTAAATAAAAAGGGTAAAAACCCGGGGACATAAACAACTTAAACCTTCAATTATTTTAATAATAAAAATAATGGGTTACACCAAGTTTTTCTTCCAAATGAACTAGAGACCACAACAAAAACATCGGGCACATCATTCTTGAATAAGGAAACAATCATCATAGAGAACTCCCAAAAGAAAAGTCGAAAATTTTATCAAATGCTGAATCGCACCAAACGAAGACAAGGAAAAGAAATAACTAACCATCCAAACCACTAAAATTAAAAAGCATTTGGAAATAAATCACCAAATCAAAACGAACAAAATTTAATCTTCCATCTTCTTCCAAAAGATTCAATGAAAATCTTATAATATTTTTCTTAGTATTTTCCCTTTTGTATTTTTTTCTTTTACACTTTCCATGCGATCTACATTTGAGAAAATGATTATTTCCCTAGTATTATATATATAAATAGAGATAGATAGATAGTTTAGTCCCTCTTGTCTCATAGTTATTGTCCCCACAGCCATTGCCCTTTATGAAGCAACCATTTCCAACTTCCACCACTATTCTCAACATCACTGTCTCTTCCTATCTTAGTGACACATGCTACCGCCCCGGCCTGCCTACTACCACCATAACCTCCCCACATTTAGAAAGTTTAAATAGAATTAAACTTTAAAATAATATTTAATTTCGTTCAGTGTTGCAGTATTTATTTTGTTATGTTATATTTATATTAAGTATTAAAAAGTAAAAAATTAATATTTTATACTTTTATTCAATAAAGTCAAATAGTTAAACTTTTTTATTCAATAAAAAGTTTATAATAAGTTATTAAAGAATAGAAAAACTAATACCTGAAAGAAAGTTAATTCTCTTACTTAAGATGCTTTTTCTTCTGTCCCATGCATGGAACCAAATCCCTTTAAATTCTTCTAAACCCAACCTTTATAACTTTATATCAATTTCCATAAACATCTACTTTTAAGAATTTTCAATTATGAAAAATCACATCTCATCTATCCTTGAGACTTTGGTGGAATGAGTTTAAGGGAGATTTTATGTTCAAATTCAAAAACAAAATACTATAAATATGAAATATAAAGTGAATATAAGTAATAAATAAATGAATAAACCACACCTCATCTCAAAGAGGTGTTAATCATTCTATCTTGGCTAATATATAGTACTCATGTATTCCAACTAAAAATATTAAAAATTATTAGATCTTGTACATAAAATTATGGGAGAATGAAGAAGATAATTAAGGAATTATGTAATAATTAAAAAAAGAAAGATAAAAGATAAAGGTGAGTGAATCAAATGCTAAAGTTTCAAGAAAAAATTAAAAAAAAAACTAGAACTAGAATATTAGGGCAAACATTCCTATTTTTTAAAATTGTTGGTAATGGGGCTAAAATACTGGCATTATTATTTTTGGCAAGTTTAAAAAACTATTATTGTTATTTAAATTTAGTGTGTTTTTCAACAAAAAAAAAAAAACTATGAACCAAACATGTTCTCCCAATTTTCTTTGTTTTTCTTGTTTTTAATAACAAAAAACAGTTTTTAAAAATTATAACCGAACATAACCTTAGGTTTCAGATTTTTGACAAAGAAGGTGAAGAATAAAAGGTAAAAGATTAGAATTCTTATTCCTTAGCAAAAACCAGGTGGGCAAACTAAAGAGAATGGCCCACAAAAGCATCATTTTTTAAAAGTAAAAACATAAAATTAAAAAAAAAAAAAATCATTAAGCACTAGAAATGACACCTATGTAATATCAACAGATTATGAAGATGAAGATTTTGTAGATGGAGAAAGAAAACAAAATTTGGAAATGTGGATTTTCATAGGGATGAAAAAGATAGAAAAGATGAATCAAATTTAAGAAAATCATCAAAATTGAGGAACTACTATTAAATTTAAATCGGGGGCATTAAAAGAGTTTCAAAAAAGATTAATGGGCTCATACCAATATTTTAAAAATTGATCTCTATGAACAAAATCAAAAGAGTTATTGGTTCATTGTTCAAGGTTGAATCAATGGTTGAGTCTCAATTGAATCATATTGAAATCGAATTGAAAAAGATCGTCGATTGACGATCAGATCAATCAATTCGATTTTTTAAACATTAGTATGTAGCTTGAAAATGATAAATATAATTTTGTATCCAAAAACTTTATAAATTTTACCTTTAAAATTTTTACTATAAAGTTATAAACTTATCTTAAAATAAAAAAAATTCAACAAATTGTCTATGATTTATTTCTTCATGAAATTTTCATTTCTTTACCACGAAAAAGAAAATCATTATTTTAGTATATCCCATTCATTCTCATTTTTTTTTTTGTTTTACATTTTATAACTATTTCTCACAAAACTTCCATAGAATAATAGATGAAATACAAGTATACACGTTAAAGTAAAAATACTTTTCTCGGACACGAAATATAATTCAAGTTAAAAATATAATATTTTAAGTATTTTAAACGTTTCTTCTATCAATTAATGTAATTTTTTTAGTAAATTAAGTATGTGTTTTTTATTTGAGGTATAAAAAATTCACCTTTTGAATTACTTGAGGAATCAGTATTCGTAGGATTTTTAAAATTTTAAAATAATTTTCAAAATTTTATTAGAGGAATTATTTACTCTCCCAAAAAAAATATTTTGTATAGTAAAACTATTTTCTAGAAACATTGCAAACAAACTCCAAATGGTTGGGACATGCATTTTTTGAAATGGAAATTATGAACAACATTACCATTTTATTAGTAGTTTGATGATTGTAATCAAAAAAATAAAAAATAATTTGATGAAAAATGTACAATGTTTGTTCTAGTCCTTCGAATTTTTTCACTAAAAGACAAAACATCCTCTTTCAGCTGTATGAACTGAATGCCAATTTTGATTCTCTGGAAAATTTATGAACTCAACTTTGAAAATTTTAAGAGTTCCCTATGTCATTTGGAGAAATAAAAAAAAGAACCATGGAGGAATCTTAAGAAAAAAGAATCTTGGAAAATCTTCCTATTATCTTGACTAGATTTGAAGGCAAGGTCTCTCTAATAATCTCTTTAAGAATCCAAAGCAATTGATCGTTGTTTTATTTGATTGAAAGAATATTTAATTTCCTATAATTAATTAATTAATTGACTAGTATATCTATTCATTAAATTTATTTATTTGAATGAAGCAACCTTATATGTTAATTAAGATACTTAGTACAATCTTTCAAAACAAAAATTACTTAGTACAAAATAATATATTTTCTTATTTGTGCTATGTGTTATATAATTGATTTTAATGTCACATGATTTATTAAGGATTACCAAATCATGTGTACACGTAAAGAAAAAATATGATTCCTACACTTAATGGCATAGAATAGAGGGGTTTGAAAAATAAATAAATGGGAATTTAAAAATAATAATAATTTAAATAATATTTCTAAATCTAAGAGAAATTTAATTGATATTTACTTTTAAGGTAATATAAACTGTCCCCCTATATGCTCTTTATATATGTTTTAACTGCAAACTTCTCCACTTAAGATAGCATTTATTTAACTTTGGTTTTAAAAGTTATAAAATATTTAAATTAAAATTTTATTGAAAATATAATCATATATTTTAAAGTAAATTAAATAAAATAATATATATATATATATATATATATATATATATATATATATTACATTTATTTACTTTGCATATTATATTATAGTATTTTATTTTGGATTTGTATATCCATTCCATCCATTTGCCATTTGAATCAAGTCTATGGACAAATAAAAATAATAATAAATTAAAAGACAATGATAGCATAATAATAGAATATTTTATAAGACAATAAATATAATACTTATTTATTTTATTTTATTTTTATTGAAATCAATACTCATGCTTATTTAATTCTCATTAGGTAAGACCGAACTTCTGTAATAAAACAAATTACAAATTTTCATTCACTAAAAAAACTTTATTTCCCAATTCTTAGTATAAGAGAGAGATTTTTATAGTTTTTGGAAACTCTTTTTTTTTGTCTTTTGTTTACATGGGATAATTTCACTTGTTTTTTTCTTTTTCTAAGATATAACTTTTAGTAAAGAATAGTTTTCAAAAAGATCTTGTCTCACATGAAAAAAAAGACGAGAGTCTTTATTAGACTTATATACTAAAACCCATTTATGGGCTTATACAAGACTTATATGAGGAGAAAATTTGCGTGCACCCCCCTCTGCCCTGTGTGTGAATACCCATAGGATATAGGTACACATTTGGTTTTGTTCCAAATCAATTTTATTGTTATTTGCCTATGTCACAGTAAATTCAAAACAATCATTTTAAATTCAATTCATAACGTTTTGCATTGATTTTTAGTCTTAATGGCCTATAAATTGAGACGGGTCCTGATGTTGAAACATAGAATTTTTTATCCATTCTTCCTCCCTCTCGCTTTCTTTGTCGCTTCCAAACAGTTCTGCTAAATTTTTTTTTTTATTTTCTACAAACTACCATCCATTTTACAGGTACACCATCAATTCCAGACCTACCATCCAACGGTCTCCAAATTCCTGCACCTACTCTCTTTTTCTATTGGTGTCTTCGTCGGTTCCAACCCTACACACAGTAAACAGTCTAGAAAAAATCTGCAGCCTTCAATTACAACAACCTTAGAAATTTTACTATGGAAACAAATCCTTCTGTTGCTGCTCCAACCCCTGCAGCCAACACTTACAGATGACCACCAAGATACAAATCGAAACAGTTGTCCCTGGCCGATCTGATCACTCACATAATCATAGAATATACAAACCGCAAAGAACAAAAGGCAATCAAAGCAAAACAAATGACCATCAAGGCAAACTTTGTCCAAACCAACCCAAAAAGGTTCAAACATAAATCTCAAAACTCTAATAACAAACCTAAAATTTCTAACCCCCTTACTTTAAAAAAGAAAGGCACTTGTTATGTTTGAGGTAAACCATGCCATCATGCACCCCATTGCAAAAAGAGAGTAAAAACTAGAAACAATGGAAATCCTCCTAAAGCCAACTTGGTTGAAGAAGATGACATAATAGTTGTTGTTGTCTCACAAGCTAATATGGTGACCAATTCCAAGAATTGGTGGTAGACTTGGTGCAACAAAGACATATTTCAGGCAAACAGAGATGCTTTTACCTCCTATACTCTAATAGGGGATGACGAAAAGGTTGTCTACCTTAGTGACTCTCACACTGCGCAAGTTTTGGGAAAAGGCAAAGTTATGCTGAAGCTCACTTCGGGAAAGACACTGCCTTTGAATGATGTGTTGCATGTTTCAAATATTAGAGCAAATTTAGTTTCTATTGCTCTATTGGGAAAAGTAAGGGTTAAAGTGTCATTTGAATCTGATAGGATTGTAATGACAAAAAATAATGTCTTTGTGGGAAAAGGGTTTTGTAATTAGAGACTATTTTTGCTTAGTATTTCTGAAGTTATGAATGGAAATTATTCTTCTGCTTACTTGGTTGATTCCTATAATGTATGACATGCTAGATTATGACATATTAGTAGTGGATACATTAAGAAAATGCAAACTCTAGGCATTATCAATAATGTTGATTATTCAGGCTTAAGTAAATGTCAAATATGTGCCACTTCTAAGCTAGTTAATTAGAAAGGCATGTGGGTCAGTGACTAAAGAAACAAAACTGTTAGAACTTATTTACCGATTTAGGAGATTTGAAACAAACTATGACTAGAGGAGGTAAGAAATTTTATGTGACCTACATTGATGATTATTCTAGGTTTACTTAAGTTTATTTGCTTAGAAATAAAGATGAAGCATTTTCATATATTCTTAAGCTATAAAGCTGAAGTAGAAAATCAACTTTATAGGAAAATCAAAAGGGTTGGATTAGATAGAGGGGGCGAATACATCCCTTTAAATGATTATTGTGAAAATAAGGGAATAATTCATGAAGTGACTCCTCCTTATTCACCTGAGTCAAATGGAGTTTCTATAAGAAAGAATAAGACTCTTAAAGATATATGAATTCTCTACTTGTTAGTGCTTCAACTCCTAATAATTTGTGAGGTGAAGTCATATTGTCTGTATGTCATCTACAAAATAGAATTTCATATAAGAAAACTGGTAGGACACTCTGAGCTATGGAAAGGTGCACCTAACCTTAAATATTTGAAAGTGTGGGGATGTCTTGCTAAGGTTATGTTACCTGATCCTAAAAAGAGGAAAAATAAGATCAGAGACTTATGATTGCATGTTTATTGGGTATGCTAGTAATAGTGTGGCTTATAGATTTCTTGCTTTGAAAAGTAATGTTCTAGAATGCAACACTATTATTGAGATAAAAAATGTTGAATTTTTTGAACATATTTTTCCACTTTCTGAAAAAATTTCTCATACAATCACAATTGTGGATGATATAGAAAACTCATATGATGAGCATGAGCCTTCTACTATGGATGATACGGAAAGCTCCCATGATCATGAGCTGAGAAGAAGTAAAAGACAAAGAAAAAAGGTTTCCTTTGAAGATGATTTTTATACTTATTTGATTGAAAATGAACCATCCTCTTATTTTGAAGCTGTTTCTTCCCCTAACGCTTTATTTTGGAAAGTAGCCATTAAAACTGAGCTTGACTTTATTTTAAAAAATCAAATATGTGAGTTAGTCGATTTACATTCAGAAGCAAAACCTGTTGGTTACAAGTGAATTTTCAAAAGAAAGTATTTGCCAGATGGTTCTTTTGAAAAGTATAAAGCTAGGTTGGTAGCCAAAGGTTTTTCACAAAAACAAAATATTGACTATTTTGATACGTTTGCTGATGTTACTAAGATTTCTTCCATTCATATTTTGATTGCTTTAACTTCAATTTATAAACTTTTTATCCATCAAATGGATGTTAAAACAACTTTTTTAAATGAAGATTTAGATGAAGAAATTTACATGTTACAACCTGAAGGTTGTATTACGCTAGACAAGGAAAATAAAGTTGCAAATTGCCTGAAAATCACTATATGGTTTAAAATAAGCACCTAAACAGTAGCATGAGAAATTTGCTAATGCCTTGTTGAAAAAATGTTGGAAACAGTCAACCTCAATCTCGTGTAAATAGGAAAGGGTGTTGTTGTTATAGTATTATCTTTCTATAAATCCTCCTCTAATATCGGATCTCATGAAATCAAGGAAAATCAACTATTATATCTCCTATAATTGTGAAGAATACTTTTGTATAAATATACCTCCTTGTAATCTTAATAATATACAGAAAAATATTTTCTTCAAGAGTTTTATTACATAATTATCGGAGGCAAACTTACGATTCCTTTCTACTTCCATAGGAATCAGAAGCCTTTTTGCCGTGCTTTCTTTGATCTTCAATTTACCATTTGGTGAAACGATTTCTTTATCAAATCGTGGTTCTTTGAATTTTTTTTAATATGTTTATGTTATGCTACAGATCATATTATTTAATCTGCTTGATTGCTCTTTTTTTAAGGATGATCTTGTTCTCTATTTGCTTTCTATATCATGATTGATTCATCCTCTAGTAATCCCCAGAGATCTCGAGACGAGGGAAGAGAGAGGGTTGATCATGCTCTTTGCATTCATCTCACAGATCCTTGTCTCAGGTGCTGGGAAGTGACCTTGATGGTGCTATGTGGCCTTTGAATCCGGGGTGTCCGTTGACTACCCGTCAACCTTCGGAAAATCTATACGTTTCGTATTACGAGACACACACCTAAGTAAAAATGCCTCTTGGGCTCATAAACCAATACTCCCTTAAAAACAATTATCCCCCAACTATTTCTCCAATTATCTCCCAACCAATTCAATAGTTGATTACACTTTATACAAACGTATATTAAAATCTAAAATTCTAATACATGTTATATCCAAAAGCATCAAGAAGCCCCGACAAAACTTTCTTCAAAAATCAACCTCTGGCCCGAGGTTGTCTTCAGAATGCTCCACATTACCTGAAATGATATTCCTCGGCCCGGGGTGAGCTATCGCAGATAGTGGAATCCACCTAATGGGTTACTCTCCACCCCAAGTGCATATGTAATGCTCAAAGTAAACACACTGCTTCAGTAAATACGTGATCTACTTGAATACTACGTGATCGTGCGTGTCGCGTCGCCGTAGAAGCTATTTCTACCGCGCTACTGAAATACGTATGAAAACTAATCTGTTTTCAAAACAAAACTTGTTGTTCTTGAAAATATACTGCAGATGTGTCGGTAAAAATATGGGACTACCACCAGGGAGCGAATTGGTTGGTGAGCTTTCAGCCGATCATAGTCCTCATCCGAAGTGATCTGTTGGCCCATCTCTGACCCGATTCTCAGAAAAATCATCCTGTGAAATTCCTTTATAACCGTGTCCCATTTTTACAAAAATCCCATGTCATGCACTACCTTTAACTTCTAGGTTACCCGGTCGTATGAAAATACCGATTATGCCATTTTCAAAATCATTTATACAATATGTCAATATGCATATTTTTCAATCAACTACAATTACACATGTAATTCAGCATGATCATCTTGATTTAGCTCGCCAGGCAAATCATAATCTCATCTCGATGGCTTACAAACAGATTTAATTCCCTATAATTGTGTCATTTTGTTAACACATTAAATCATGTCTTAACTGTCTGTTCCTCGCCTCTGCAAAATGTTCGCATCATGATTCGATGCCCAGAAACACGTGGACGTTTATGGTCGTTTAAATCTGTGAGGCGTACTAGGTCTAGCGAACATGTGGGGTGTCGAGGGCGATCCACTCCTCCTCTATCGATTCCTCTTGGTGGAACCGAATTCCATACCAATTTCAGGATCTCCCTACTCCCACCCAGAAAACATAATTTATTATATAACTTATATTACAAATAGCGAATCAATCCACTAGCGATCGGGACCCGACCAAAAATATCCCAAAATTCCAGCAGCTGGGTTTCTAATATTTGGAACCGATGGCTTGATCTCTCACGGCCTCAATCAACTCAAACATCACAAAACACTTAAGTAAAAATTAGCCAAAAAGCAAGTAGGATGAAACCCACCTTTATGGGGTTTTGTCGAAACTCCCAAGCCAGGTGCCTACGCGTGTGTCTACTCTCCGTCAGAACAACTCTCCTTATTGTTTGAAGGAATTCGACCAGTTTGGATGCCACGATTCTAGAGAGAGAAGGAAGGGAGCTCTACTACAGAAAATGAGATCAAGACCTCGCGCCTGCCCTGCTTTTCTTACTCTACGTTTCGCTTTGGCTTTTGTTTATTCACTTCCTTTTGTTTTTCTTTCTTTTACCATTCCTCTTCTCATTTCTCTTTCATTTTCTCTCATTTCTCCCCGTTTCTCTCTCTCTTTGCACTTTCTCTCCCTCCTTTTTGGAGCATTATATGAGAGCAAAAATTGAGAAATTTCCTCTCTCGCATCGAAGCCAAATGAGAGTGGCTTTCCTTTTTCCCTACCACTTTTCTTTTATTTCTTTTCATCCTTTTTATGGCATCATCCCAGCACGCGTGAAACTTTATGTGAGCACGTAGATTCTTTCCCTACATGGCTCATTGTGAGCCATTCTTTCAAGTGGACCACATGGCTTTGCCAAATGTCACTCTTTTGAGGTGCCATGTGGCATCACCTAACCTTGCCATGTGTCATCCGACATCCCACGTCTCGAAAAACGTGAAATCCCGACCACCTCGGAATCCAACGAATTTCGACGTGGTTGCTAAATTTCGTGAGACGATTTCAACAGAAGAGTCCGTTTAGTCATCCGAGGTCTAGAAAAATTTCGAATTTTTACCGAAATTACGATTTTGCCCTTTTTGAAAAAATTGGATTTTCTTGGGGTTTCACATTCTCCCCTCCTTAAAAGAATTTAGGTAGGAAATTAAATGCAGCTATCTGTCCGACCGTGTGCATATGTAACCTTACCTTTCACGAACCGTGTGAGATGTGATGACCAGCTAAGATCCCGATTCTTTGACAACGGAGTAGGTACATCAACTCATATGTCGAGAATGACATTACTTGACCAATATATCTACCACCCCAGGTCCTGCGCTTATTCTTGCCAACTCGATCTCTGAAAAGATGCATTTATGAATGATTATTGAGTAAATCGATTGTATTACTCGATCAACGAGTGTGAGTAGAAACGTGCCACTACGTGTCATTTGCTGGCGTTGTATTTTGTAGTACCATGAGGATTACCTCTGCCTCTAGAATGATGCGCTCATATGGCGGCTGGAGAAGCGATGGTAATACGTCGTTGCTTGGGCGAACTCTCGACTGATCATGGCGTTGACCTCGACCTACGGCCACGACCACGGCGCATGTGGCTGCGAAGTCTTGGAGTGGCGGTGTGGCACCCTTATACCAATTTGTGACATCGGGCCGATCTTTGATCCCTGACCCTCTTGGGGCTATGGAGAAACCAGTAGCGCTCTGTCTGGCATTGCGGGACTGCCGGGTCGAACTCTCGGATCACTGTCTGGGGGCGATCGCTCTTTGGTAACAATCGACGGCGGCGATAAGTAACCTGCCGTTTTGCGCATCATTTGCAGCAACCACCCAACTTCGTCTCGCGATGATTGGGGGCCGGGGTGTCCTATGCTTAGTGGGATTCTTGCCTCCCAGGTGACGATCTCTTACTTCATATACCAGTGGTGGCATGAAACATGTCGTCGACCTGGGCATCCCGATCCACGAAGAGAGCTTCGTGTGAAGCGGAGTCTCGCCTCTTTCCCGGATTGGAAGAAAGATGGATGCTTCCTTCCTCTTGCGCGCAAACACGTATATCCCGTATTGCCTCGTATGTCATCCACTCCTCGCTGCACTGTGGAATGATGACCTATCTGCGTAGGGGTCGTTTGACCAGCCACAGTTCCTCTTTGCCTGAGCTTGTCTGATACTTATGACTAATCTCTTCTGAGCCTCATGAAATTTCTTGAGTAAATCTGTGGGCGGTCGAATGTCGGTGGTGCTTGACCCGGCGCCAGTGGGCCGACCTCGCGTCCTCTGCCCTCTGCCGTCTACACATGTCCAGTGGCAACATTTAAATTTTTTTTTCGGTCTAACTAGCAATGCACATGCGATTACTAATGGAGCTTACGACAATATGAATATATAGTTCATTTCTAAAGTTGCTAATTACTGACCACTCATAAATAAATTTAAAACATTCATGTTCGTTTCATATCCAATTCCTAAGGTTATAGAACCTAACCTTAGCATTCACCTCTTTCTATCGCATTAAACTACATGCATATAAAATTCTTGTGCACTAGCAGCGCGATCATAATTCCGTATACATCGTGCAGTGTATATGACCTTTGCTAATTTGAAACACAGATTCGGCGCAAAGAAAACATAGAACGATGTGGCGTGTCTCAGTTGATGCAGCCGGAACATAATCATATCATGAAGTACAAATGATTATATTTTCTGTACCATTTAGAACATCAAATGGTTCAAATTCCCCATGGCTGCATTCTACATTCAAAGATCTTTCCAACGAGTACTCACGCCCCAAACTGAAGTTAAAATGAAGAAGCTATGGCCCACGTTGGAGAAAAACAAGTTGTCAGCTGTGAAGTATGTCGCGACTGGGGAAAGTATGTCGCGACAGAAGTGTCGCGACAGAAGTATGTCGCGACCGTTGTCAAGGGACTAAGAGTCGCGACTAGCAAAGATGTCGCACTGCTATCGTGACCGTAAAGCTTTATCGCGAATTTAAAACGCCGAGAAACCTAAAAAAAGCTTCGAAAATTGATATTTTGACCTAATTTCAAGCCCATTTCCACCTCAGACCATATATACTGCTTTTAGGTAAAGAGGCAAGCTGAAGATCGAGAGCCTCTCTCATGGGGTTTCTCTCTCTAGACTGCCCATTTTTCCAGTTTTTCACTGAAAAATTTTCCACTCCAATAAATTTATAAAAATTTATTTTTCTTCATTTCCTATTCCAGTTTTGTACACTGTACCACTCAAAATATTTTCTAAAATATTTTCTAACACTTCCATGTGCTAATCACCAAGCACACATACAATTTCAATACATGAAACAGATCGTGCACACCAAACACACACACACCAATTAAATCACAAAACACACAAAAAACACATGTACGCAAAGGTCCTAGTTTTGTCCCGTGATTTCTAGATAATCTCATACCTAAACTTACATTAAACCACACCAAGTGGTGATGTTCTCATCTCAAGACCAAGTGCCTAAGCCCAAATCCCTCAAGCCCTAGTAAACCGTGATACTCCAGCTTATCGACACCTGGGCCTGTGCATTTATAAACCTAAGCTCGATACCGTCGCGGAAGCTTGTATCGCATTTCATGCGCTGTGTAATCCTAACTAGGCACTACACTGGCAATGGCATATCCTAGCCCATGCCCAAAGACGCCATGGTAATCGTGATACCTTAGCTCGATACTGCCGTGGGATCTTTCCAAACTGGCGTCCGGCCGACTACATCGTCAACCTCATGGAAAATCTATAATGCTCTCAGATCACGACGCATACCCGAGTAAAAAATGCCTCTTCGCTTCATAAACCAATACTATAAAACAATTATCACAACTATTCTCCAATTATCTCCCAATAATTCAATAGTTGATTACACTTTTATACAAACGTATATTAAAATCTAAAATTCTAATACATGTTATATCCAAAAGCATCAAAGCCCAACCCGACTTTCTTCAAAAATCAGCCTCTAACTAAGTCATTTCAAGAATGCCTGCATCAAAATGATATTCCTCGATTGTGGTGAGCTATCGCCCAGTAGTGGAATCACCCTAAATGGGTTACTCTCCACCTAAGTGCATATGCAATGCTCCAAAGTAAACACACACTCAAGTAAATACGTGATCCTACTTGAATGTCTACATGATCACCCCATGTCACGAGTCCTCACCGACTCACTCACACTTGCCTAAGCCCTCAGATGAGAGTAAATAATCATTTCAAAACAAACTCATTTGTTCTTGAAAACATACTACCGAACGTGCTCCAGAAAACATGGGACTACCGAGGCGAATTGGTTGGTGAGCTTTCGAATACTATGGTCCTCATCCGAAGTGATCCGCCCATCTCCCAACCTAATTCTCTGGAAAATCATCCGTGAAATTCTCTTTCAACCATGTCCATTTTACAAAAATCAAATCTCATGCACTCACACCTAACTTCTAGGTTATCAAAGGTATATGAAAATGCATTATGCCATTTTCAAAATCATTTATACAATATGTCAATATGCATATTTTCAATCAACTACAATTACACACATGTAATTCAACACATCAATCATCACCCAATTTAGCTCACTTGAGCAAATCATAATCTCATCTCCAATAGCTTACAAACACAATTTAATTCCCTATAATTGTGTCATTTTGTTAACACATTAAATCATGTCTTAACCTATCTATTTCCTCACATACCAAGCCATTCACATCCACAATTCCAATGCCAAAACACATGGACATTTATGTCCATTTCAAATCCTGGGACTGCTTTTACAGTCCCAACAACATGGGCTGTCCACTGCAGCTCCACTCTCTTACATCGGTTCCTCTGAACCGAATCTCCATACGCATTTCCGGGTCTCATACTCACCAAAACATAATTTATTATATAACTTATGATACAATAGCCAAATCGGGTCCCTAAACCGATCCTGACCGACCAAAAATATCCCAAAATTCCCACACTTCTGCCTCTAATATTTGGAACTGATCAAACGTCCTCACGGCCTCAATCAACTCAACATCACAAAACACTTAAATAAAGTGTAAAATGCAGGATGAAACCCCTACCTTTGGCTGGTTTGCCAAAAACTCCCAAAACCGTGCCTACGCGCCGTCCCTCTCCGGAAAAGTGTAACAATCCTCCTTCTCGCTTTCAAGGAACTGACTGGCCATCTCCCACGATTCTGTAGAGAGAATAAGAGACTATCTCTGTAAAACAGAGATCCAAGACCTCCTGCCTCTTCTCTCCTTCCTCTACGTTTCCTTTCGCTTTGTTTTATTCCTTCCTTTGTTTTTTCTTTCTTTTTCTCATTCCTCTTCTCATTTCCTCTTCATTTTCTCCATTTCTCCCCATTTTCTCCTTTCTCTTCGCTCTTCTCCTCCTTTGGAAAGATTATACGAGATGCATAAAAACGAGGAATTTCCTCCTCTCCTTCCTGCCCAAACGAAATGCTACTTTCCTTTTCCTACCCTTTTCTTTTATTTCTTTAAATCCTTTTTATGACATCATCACCCACATGGCTTCATGTGAGCCATGGAATTCCTTTTTCCCCCACATGGCTCATTGTGAGCCATTTTTTCAAGTGGACCACATGGCTTTGCCAAGTGTCACTCTTTTGAGGTGCCATGTGGCATCACCTAACCTTGCTGTGTCATCCGACATCTCACGCCCCGAAAAACGCGGAACCCACCAATTCTAATCCAAACGAATTTCAACGTGGTTGCTAAATCTCGCGGCATACCTCAACGTAAGTCCGCTTCTGGCCATCCTGAGTCTAGAAAATTTCGGATTTTTACCGAAATTACGATTTTGCCCTTTTTGAGAAAATTGGATTTTATCGGGGTTTCACAAACTACATCGAGTGGTCTTTGAATGCCTAGAATACGATTCAAGTGTGAAACGCCAGTTTATTTGGCAGAAGACGGCACCAAAAGACAACACTTATGAGGAATATGAAACACGGAGGACGAGAATCAGACAGGTTCAAATCCGCCTCGACGCCATGACTAAGGACATCAAGTCACTTTTCCTCCATGACCATCGCCAAGGATTCGGGAGGCTGCAAAACAAACTTACTCTGTTAGCCAAGATGCTTCAAAGGCATATCGGTTATATTGTGAGGTAATTTCTGTATGTCAAAATGGAGGTTCTGTTATTTCTTACTTTGGAAAACTACAAAAATTATGGTAGGAGTTTGACGCTTACCGAAAGCCTTGCACTATGGAGTACCGATATTGAGAGGTATACACAATGGTTAACTCTCAACGCCTCGTACGCTGCTGGGTCTCGATTCCCATTTGACGGGTTCGTGGGTCGTGTTCTCGCGAATACTTTTCTTCCCAATTTACAGTCAGACATATTGTTTGTGCCTAGGCAAATCGCCAGACGCTATGCTCGTATAACATCAAATGAAGGAGCTATTATGGCTATTCGAAAATCTAGCGGCTCATCTCGACTCCAAAGAAAGGTGCGTTCAGGCGTACTATCAGAATGGTGATAATCATGATGTATTACTACGCTTTAAGCTCCATGGTTACCTTGATTGGCATTCCAAGGGTAAGACGGTGTCTCCCAGGCCTCACAACCCCACAACAGAGGGTTCGCTCCTAAGAGCCACTCTTAGTCACCGCTGATTCGCTTGCTGCTAGGTATGACTAACGCTACTATTAATCTTCCTTTTTTTACTAGACATAGTGCTTGGATAATTGACACGGGTGCTACTGACCATATGACTTATGATAAAAAAAAGGTTTAGCCATTTCCATCCTCTAATGTCAAAATGGAGTCATTACTATGCCAATGGGTGTGTCTTCCCCTATTGTCGGTATTGGCACAGCTTCTCACATCTATCTTTATCTATCAATAATTTTATTCGTCCCGTCCCTAAATTGTAACCTTATTTTTGTTAGTCAATTAACCAAGTCTCATAATTGTGTTACCATCTTTTTTCCCACTTACTGTATTTTTCAGAACATCCATACCAAGGAGAGGATTGGCAGTGGTCAAAGGCATGGAGGCTTGTACTATCTGGAAAATGGGTTACAACAATCCGATGATGGAGCACTAGTTCACGTTATGGGTGACAACATGCTTAAATAGAAGGAAGAGATTTGGTTATGGCATACACAGCTGGGACACCCCTCATTTGGTTATCTTAGGAGATTATTTCCATCCCCTATTCTTGGATTGTAATCTTTGAGACTTTGTTTGTAACCTTGTGTAATGGCGAAGAGCCCGTCATTTTGTTTTTATTCGCGATAATACAAAGGCGATGCACCTTTTGCCTTGATTCATTCAGATGTCTGGGGTCCTGCCCCACTTTCTACACATAATGGAATGAAGTGGTTCATTACATTCGTTGATGATTCTACCAAGATGACCTAGGTGATTCATGCCACAGTAAGTGTATCGAAATCAACAAAATTTGTATTCTAGGATTCCTACTGTCGTAGCAAAGCTACAGCAATATAGTGGTCTAGGGTCGAACTCAGGTATGGGTTTTTTTCGCACAAATGACTTACAATGAAGGCTAAAATGGTGAATTTGGTTTGGATTTTTGGGTTTGGTAAAAACAGTGAGGGGTATTTTGGAAAGACTGAAATTTAAGCCTGATAAAATGTAAAGTATCCTTGAAGTGTCGAATTTCAGTTGGGTTCTAAAGATCATTGAGGGGTTCTCGGGTTCATTTCCTCACGTTGGGAGGATGACCTATAGTCATTTCGAACCGAATCTTCATTTAGCTTTAAAGCTAAACCATGATTTTCCCTTTTGAAAGATGGCCTTTGTTAGGCGTTAATGGCCTCGATAAAGTGAAACCTATCTCGTGACCCATCTTCGTGACTAATAAATGGCAACTAATGAATCTCGGTGGATCTGGCAATAGCATCCGAACCTTAAAAAGATTACTTAAGTACGAGGTCATTTAAGATGCATCGAATGGATTTGAACCTAGGGTTGAAAGGAAATACAAAAATGACAACAATCACCTGCGTTGAAACTATGAGAAACCCCTAGAACCTTTGGAACCCTCCTCCAGTAGCCGTCGTCTTCAAGGATGAAGAGGGTTTAGCCACTCATCCTCCGAGTTGTCATCCTCGGAGGGTGTTTGGTTGCCTAGAAAGTGAGAGAAAGTGAGGGAAAAATAGAGAAAATAGAAAAAGAGCGGGAACTGCTGAAAGGTTCCCGCCCAGCAAAATTTTATTAATGAAGAAGATCTTTCTAACAATGTATGCAGGGCACATAGCCAAACCCTTTAATTTACCAAAGCCAAAACTAAAAGTATTACAAAGGGACAAATTTGGAAGAAAACAAAAAGGGAACAGCAAGAGTCAAAGCGTCAAAGCGGGATGGTGAATAGTGCGGGAGGTGAACGGTCTTTGCGGAGTGAGCAGTGTCTTGCTTGAGTAAATTCGCAAGATGAACAATGCGACACAACGAAAATTTCGCGTATCACGAAAGGTACTCTGCAAATCATTGTGACATTTTTGCTCTTCTTTCCTTACGGTCTACGATTTGCAATCTTGAGTTTATTTCAATTCTTCGTGCTTGGATTGACTCCGACAATTTTGGCATAAATAGCTTGTAAGCGCGAATTTGCCGTAAAATGCGTCATTAGCATGGCCAGGGACCTTAGTGTGCCAATTAGTTAATTATGCGATTAAGTACACTAATGTACTCAAAACACGCAATAAACGAGGGTTCAAATAATTTTGAGCACTAATCAGCACAGTTTATTCTTTGAGACACAAGAGTGATGTATGTGTTGTGTATCGTCTTTTCCATCAAATGGTGCTCACACAATTTGGCATATCTATCAAGATTATTTGTTCTGATAACGGGGGCAAATATTTCAAGAATGAATTGACTGATTTTCTGCATTCGGTTGGTACCATCCATCAAACATCTTGCTCTCAATCTCCTCAACATAATGGAGTTCTTTGAAAAGGAAAAAACGAGGCACCTTTTTGGAGGTCGCTCGGTCTCTCTGTGCCCAGGGTTCATGTTCCATCACACCTATGGGGAGAAGCTTTGAGTTTTGCTGTCTACCTGATTAATCGTACACCATCAAGTCAATTTCTTGGTTTTGAAGACCTTTGGATGTATTATCGATCCTTTGTACGCTTCCTCGTTGTTCATTTGGCATCCAGTCTTCGAATGTGTAGTATATGTTTTGCCCACGCACAAAATCAACACACCAAGCTAGAACAGTAAACTCAAGTGTGTGTTTGTGGGAATTTATGCTCAACTCATAAAAATTATCGGTGTTACTTATCCCCTACTAAGAAGTTTTATGTCTCCATGGATGCAATATTCCATGAAAAATGTTTTCTATCCAGCAGGAGTTCAACGATTCCTCACTTCGAAGTCTGAGATGAAGTACAAAGTGGGATGAAATAAGGTTCTTTGAGATAATGAAGTATCTAGTATTGAAATTGGGAGCCGGTAGATACATCCTCAGTAGTGCTTAGTTGAAGGACGTGAAGATCAAGTCCATGATAGTACATTGTCTCCTACGTCTACAAATCCATTGACCTAACCTTCTCCGGAGGACTCCTTAGAGGTATTACCTGTTCCTATTCCTATTGACTCTAATGATATTGTTAGTATAACTGAACTTGCATCTGAACCATCCCAATATCATCTTCCACTTTCGATCTACTTAGTGGTCAGCCTGACAACTAGATATGAGCCTGACCCTAAATCTAAAGCTAAATATCCGATAAGTAACCATGTGTCCTCCCACAAGTTGTTTGAGTCATATGCATCTTATGTACTCTAATTATCCTATGTCTCTATTCCTAGTAAATTACAAGAGGTTATAGCAGATTCTAGATGGACCAAAGCTATGGTAGAGGAAATGACAACATTGGAAAAGAATGCCACTTGGGAACTCATGCCCTTGCTAAAGGGAAAGAAGACCGTGGGATGTAGATGGGTGTTTACAGTCAAACACAAAGCAGATGGGACTATTGAAAGATACAAAGCTCGGCTGATTGCGAAAGGGTATACACAGTGTTATGGTGTAGATTATCAAGAAACATTTACACCAGTTGCCAAACTTAATACTATGAGAGTACTTTTGTCATTGCGACTAATCCAAGATTGGCCCACTTAACTTGATTTGATGTCAAAAATGCTTTCTTGCACTGGAGGCCTTGCGAAGAAGTGTATATGGATCATCCTCGGTGTACCAAATACTGGATATAGCAATGGTGTGTGTAAGGCGAAAAAGGCCTTGTATGGGTTGAAGTAGTCCCCGAGGCTTGGTTTGAGGTTCGCAGTACATGAGGAATTTCGACTGAGCAAAGTAACTTAGATCACACTTTGTTTTTAAGCACAAAGAGTAAAATCATTGCCTTGTTATACGTTGATGATATGGTGGTGACAGGATGATGAGGAAGTTTCTAGTTTTAGTGTTTAACATGAGTTTGAAATGGGCGACTTGGAGATCTTAAAATGCTTTCTTGGGATTGATAGCAGAATCAGCGTGTTCTTTTCTTATCTAGCAATATATCATGATTATTATCTGAAACGGGAATGCTTGGATCTGAAGCTAAGTTATCTTTCCCCCTTGGCGAATCACAAACTATTTGAGTGTTTGAGTGCATCTCCTACAAATAAGAAAGATACCAGAGGCTCGTTGGAAAACTAATTTATTTATCTCATACCAGACTTGATATTGCATATGCAGTAAGTGTGGTGAGTCAATTCATGCATGACCCACGTAAACCTCACATGGATACTGTAGAACGCATATTGAGATATTTAAAAGTTGCTCCAGGTAAAGGTTTATTGTTCTCAAATCATGGTCACCTAAAGGTAGAAGGTTATCTCGTCTTGGAGTTAGGCCCGAATCTGACTGATGACGGAAGATCTACCTCGAGATACTTCACCTTTGTAGATTAGGAAACCTTGTGACAGGAGGAGTAAAAAACAGAGTAGTATGGAGATCAAGCGGTAGGCCGGGTATGGGAGTGAGCACTTCAGGATATGTGAGTTGCTACGGTTAAATTTATTAAAATGACTTGGTGCGTCAAAATAAGCGTTAGTGAAATTATCTTGTGATATGAGTTAGCTATAGATATTGCTCCATAACCTTATTCAACATGATCGAGATTTAAGCATGCGAATTGTGGAACTGTTTTATCAAGAGAAACTTAATTTGGAATCATTATTTTTCCATTAAGTGAAGTTCGAAGACCAGCCTATGAATCTCTCACTAAAACATTACAGCTAGCAAGGTGTTTATTGACTCTCTTATCAAGTTGGGCATGGCGATATCACTTTCCAACTTGAGGGAGTGGTAAGGCTTGTGATCTGACCTCAATCTACGTGTAAATGGAAGGGTGTTGTTGTTGCAGTATTCTCTTTCTATAAATCCTCCACCTAATATTGGATCTCATGAA
Organism: Tetrastigma voinierianum; assembly: GCA_016808115.1. Taxonomy (NCBI): domain Eukaryota; kingdom Viridiplantae; phylum Streptophyta; class Magnoliopsida; order Vitales; family Vitaceae; genus Tetrastigma; species Tetrastigma voinierianum. Next base: position 135,540 of record JAEQBH010000115.1, read on the forward strand.
ATCAAGGAGAATCGCTATATCTCTATAATTGTGAAGAATACTTTTGTACTAAATATACCTCCTTATGTCTTAATAATATCTGATCTTTCTTTAGAGTTTGCACAAAAAGGGTTTGTATCTGTTGAAGTGGATAAATGTGTGTATACAAAATGTATAGAGAAAGAATGTGTAATCATTGCATTGAATGTAGATGATATATTGATTTTTGGCACTAGCCTGAGTTTGGTACATAGTTCAAGAGTTTTCTAGCTTCACAGTTTGACCTGAAAGATATGTGTAAAGCTAAGGTAATTTTGGGTGTGAAGATCACAAGGATGAGTGATAGTATAATACTATCACAAGAACATTATGTTAGAAATACTTTAAGAGGTTAAGGGCATTTGATGTCAACCTATAATTATATGATTCTAATACTTGTTTAATGAAAAATGAAGATCCTGTAGATTAAGATTGAGTTTTATAGATTATTAGTTGGTATTTGATGACTTTCTAGACTTGACATAGCATATGCAGTGTGTAGATTAAGTAGATACACATGGCCAATAATGATCTTCTAGAGTAAAAATTTAGCTAGACTAATGAAATACTTAAGGGAGTATATGAACTATGTTATCTTTGCCATATAGTGGATTTCTGTGTTAAGAGGATATGAAAGTCCCAAACTGGATCACTAATTCAAATGAGATAAAATCCACAAGCAGTTATGTCTTTACTTAGGGAGGTGGTGTTAGTGCTTGGAAATCATCTAAATAAACCCTCATCGCTACTTCTACCAAGATCGGAGTTTATAGCTATTGAATCTACGGGTAAAGAATCTAAGTGGTTAAGGAGGTGTCTGTTGTGATTTCCAGCGTATCTGTGTAAGATAAGCATTAATGGAAAAGCGACTGTTAGTCTAGGCGTAAGAGTTGTGGCTCTTTGAAAGATGGAATTATTCCATTGACTATGTAAGTCAAGTGAATTTAATTCGTCCTCTAACTAAACCTTTGGGAATAAAATTAATTTTGGAAACATTGAGTGAAATGAGACTTAAACCAATTAGAGATTAGCAGTGATGGGAACCCAACCTTTGTGATTGGAGATTGCATGAAGAAGGTTCATGATGTGTAAGTCCTTGCTTGCTAATCAACACTGCATACCAAACAAAATTTCCTTTCTATGGTGTGGTTATGAATGTGGAATGCATATTTTGAGAGGTTGAGTTATACTCTTAATGATTTCATATCTCTTATGAGTGGTACATATAAATGCAGTATGCACTTGATGAAATCACCTATATAAGTGTGGAGTGGGGCTGCTCCTATGAAATCGTATGGCAAAAATTCTAGAACATTTATGAAATAATTAGGCACGCGCATGGCCGAATCGTGCACAACAACGTTGAATGGCAAGAATCTTGATGTGTGGTATTGATGATAAGGTCCCTAATTTACGATCTTATTCATAGAAGCTTTAAGCTTCACCAATACTCTGTAAATTAAATCTTATTCATCTATGTTTGGTTCATAGTTAATTGAACACCAAATTTGAGGCACTTACACTTTCTTCATATTCCAAAACAAAATGGTTTTAATTCAACTATCTTTTGAAAAATGTGGAGGATTTTTAGTAAAGAAAAGTTTTCGAAAAGATCTTGTCCCACATGGGAAAAAGATAAGAGCCGTTATTGGGTTTATATACTAAAACTCATTTATGGGCTTGTGTAAGACTTGAGCCATTATTGGTTCTTGTCCCCCAAGCATGAATACCACGGACACATTCGGTTTTGCTCCAAATCAATTTTGTTTTTATTTGCCTACATAAAAACCTTGGTTTTTGATTATTTAACTCAAGCGAGTCAAGTCACTTAGATCATGGCAGTAAATTCAAACGGTTTCTCCAATTCAAAACAACCATTGCATTGATTTTCAGTCTTGATGATCAACAACCATGATTTTAAAATACAAACCAATGGTTTTCTTATAAATTGAGATGAGTTGAGAAGTTGAAACATATAATTTTTTATCCATTCATCCTCCCTCTCGTTTCTCTCTATTGTTCCTATTCCAGATAATCATTTGAAGAACTGTTAAATCCTGAGGAATAAAATTCCTAAGGATAATGTTCTGAAAACACACATCAGTTAAATTTTATTTTCTACAAACTGTCATCCATTTTACAGGTATACCATCAGTTCCAGACCTAGCAGCTAACAATTTCCAAATTCCTGCACTTGCTCTCTTTTGCTACTACTATCTTCGTCGATTTCGGCCCAAAACACAACCAACAGTCCATAAAAAATCTACAGCCTGCAATTACAACAATAAGCCTACCCCTTTTTTCGATAGCAGATATAAGCCTAAACTAGCATGGCATGAATTTTGTGTTTAAACGTCATTTATTAAAAGACAATTTAAAGTAAATACACTTTGTATTTAGTCATATAATTAATTTTAAAATAACCTTTATATTTGTCATGCCATCAATGATAATATACTCTACATAAATTCTTCTTTTTCAAATTTATATTTATTATTATTATTATTATTATAGATTTATGTCTTAGAAATAAATATTTCATAAAAAAAGTTAAAACATTTTTTTATAAAGTTTTTGGAAGAGTGTAGACATTAAAAACGGTGAAACGAAAAATTATAAAAGAATTTAAGTTTTGTAGTGAGTAAGGCTTATGAAAATATATTAGATTTTAATTGTACTTTATCTTCTTTTATTTTTGTATTTATTATTGGGACTCGAGATTTCTGTACTTTTTTATTATACCTTTTTTTTAACGGAAAATCATGCTATGAGGTCTCAATTTGGGATTATTTGAGAAATGAGGCCCAAATTTTTAATTGAGGCAAAGTCAGGCTTTCTAAACGATTTGATAAAAAATATTTAATATTTGATAAAGTCTTCATATAGCACACTTACGTGCACCAACCTTTGAAGATTCTCAAATCACCTTTCATTCTCAATAAAATAAAAAACCCAAATTGAAAATCAAAAACTCTAAGAGATAGTTTGGTTGAAGTTTCTCTCCATAAAAATCATCTTCACCAAGAACAAATTGTTAGACCAAATCAAATGAGGAGTTTCGACCGACTAATAATCAGCCAAAACATCTTCACGGTTAGTTTGATGAACCTAAACCCCACACCCCTCTCTCTTTCCTTCCCGTTCTAAAAAAGGACATGAATTATTTAATGATTAGAAGCAGTTACAATTTGGTTGCTTACATTTCATAGTCTCAACTCAAATATTGAATCATTTGTTGTGCGTACATGGTGATTATGACGAAAATTGTCTATTGTTTGTGTTTCTCATTTCTTGCAAACCCCCTTTCTAGAAATTGATTTTTTTGCTGAAAAGGCATTTTGTTGGAAAATTGACGATTCATTTTGTTATATGCTCAATTAATTTTTTGTTGTTACTAAGCCTCTTCAAATCTTAGAACTTAGGTACGAGGTACAAGCTATGTATGTCAAACATACCTTTTTTCTCTCTTATTCATTCCATAAAATAGAGTACAATATATAGAGATAAAAAAAAATATTTTAGGAAGTTACTCTTAGTCAAAACAATATTTACGGCTACAATCATGTTGTACCCTTGATTGAAGGGATTTCCTAAATATATGATTTCCCTAATTGGCTGGTGCGGAACTCACGCGACCTCCCTCGGGATTGGTGTGTAGATATCTATAACACCTAACTTGTCCAATGAGTCATTGAAGTTTCTACTGGAAATTGCCTTGGTAAGTATATCAGCCAAAGCGATCTTGGATTTAACAAAGGGGTGAATAATCTTACTCTTCCGGGTTACGTTTGATGAAATGTGGGTCTGCCTCCACATGTTTGGTGCGGTCATGTTGAATTGGGTTGTGAGATATGTCAATGGCGGCTTTTGTTATCAAGAATAAATTCATTGTTGTAGAAGGGAAAGCAGGCCTACGTTAGCAAATTTCTAAATAAGAAGCTCACATAATCCTTTCTATGCCTCGTTCATTCTAAGTGATTGGCGCTCACGCTATTATAAGTATCTTCAGTTCCATCTGATATCAAATGCGATGAACTGTCCGAACGATTTCGTGATCGTAACAATAACCTCGAATGTATCGGTGAGTTCTTGGGCGATAGTCACTCTGAGTGACTAGATAATGGGATGATCGTTCCATAGACGCTCACTCAGTTGCGTAAATTGCCACCTCTGACGATATGTTAATAGAAAGTGAACAAATCGATAACTCTTAATGATCTCTCATGATTACAGTGAGACTTCAAGCTGGCGTGATCACAGTTGAACTCGTAATCCATACATCTAATAAGTCAGTGCCTTTCCGTTGAGAGAGGTATGCGCTTTTGACCTCACCACCTCATTCTAGAAAATACTTGAGCCCTCCCCAAATGCTTCATTGATTCAGCCAGACAATTGTTCTTGTAATCTAAAATCTCTCGGCATCATCCCCGTAATTATCATATCATCCATAGACTATTAATGTTGTCACCTTGCTTTGTGTCGATGTTTGAAAAGATATGATCAAGTTCACTTTAGTGATAGCCATACTTCCCTCATAGGCCGAACTAAATGCGTCAAACCATGCTCATGGTATTTGTTTTGAATCCATACAAACGCCCTCTCAATTTACAAACAATTTTGGTCTCAATCGATCCTGTATACCACAGCGGAACCTCATGTATACCTCTACGTCCAAAGTTGTCGTGAAGGAAAGCATTCTTTACGTCGAGTTGATGTAATTAGCGATCCCGAGTTCTTTGTAAGAGATAGTAAGACACTAACAGTATTCAGTTTAGCTACTGGTGAGAAGGTTTCTGAGTAGTCTATGCCATGCGTTTGGGTAAACCCTTAAGCTCTGAGTCTCGCCTTGTCGATTCGATTGATCCATCGTAACCTTATTTTATAGAGAACACCCATCTGCATCCCACTATTTTTTCCTTACGGTAATGGGACCCGACCTCCGGGTGTTTTTCTTTAAGGCTTCCTAGTTCTTCTTGTATTGCTTGCGCCCACTTTGGATCGGATCTTGCTTCTCGATAGTAGGGAATATGGCGGGAGAATAGTGTTTGAGTGAAAGTCTTGGCTTGGACGGAGCTTAGTGGGTGTACATAATTTGCAATTGGGTACTTGGATTTTCTTTCTTCTTTATCAGGCTATATACGTTCGGTGGTTTCCCACGGTGTGTCCTAAAAGGCAACACATAACCCGGTAGAAGAATCCAGATATTAGCATGTAAAGGTACGGTAGAATTACTTACCTCGGGGGACGCACATTCTCGGGGAGGGGAGGGCCTTGGTCTGAAGAGTGGGGAGGCGAGGATACTCTGTATTTTTCGGTTCTTCATTTGCGGCTTCTTTTCTCAATTCAATATGTTCACTCTCTGGTGGTGCCTCATGCTTCTCAACCTCTCTATTTCCAGTTCCATTGGCCATCAACCAATTTGACACTTCTACATGAGTCTTCCCCTGAAGAGGAGAATTGGGTACAAGTGAAGGGTAAAAATTCTCGGACTCAAGAAATGTAACATTCATGGTGATATAGGTTCGGTGGGTATTGGGGTCATAGAACCTGAAGCCTTTTTTATGTAAACCATAGCTAAAACAAACCTTACGAATGGCACGAGGGTCCTAGTTTGGTACTGATTCTTGTGGAGATGGACAAAAGCAACACACCCGAAAATTCTAAGAGGAAGCATCAATAGTGAAGGAAGGGATATATGGGTAGAGAGGATTTGTAAGGGGGTTTTAAAGTGCAAAATTTTAGCTGGCATACGGTTGATTAGGTACACGGCAGTAGCCACAGCATCCCCCCAATGACAACTCGGCACATGTGCGCCGAGGAGAAGAACGCGGATGTTTCGGAATATCTTAGATTTTTCCTCTCCGCGACACCATTTTGTTGTGGTGTTTGAGAGCATGAGGTCTCATGGAGGAGGCCATGTTGTTGGAAATAGGCCTGAAATCTTCGGTTGGTGAATTCTCCACCATTATCAGAACGAAGAATTTTTATCTTGGAAGAGAATTGAGTCTGAACCATGGCATGAAATGCTTGGAAAATGGTGAAAACTTCGTCTTTGGTTTTTAGATGATAGAGCCATGTCATTCAAGTACAATCATCGACAAAAATTACAAACCAACGGTGACGGAGAGTGTAGTTGGGACGGTCCCCACGCGCCAGTGTATCAATGCAAATGAAGTATTAGTCTTATTCCAGCTAACGGATAAGAGACTTCGTTGGCTTTTAGCCTTGATACATATCACATTTAAAGTCCACATTACGCGAGATGGGAAGCCAAGATGGAATAGATCTTGCAGGAGATAGCGAATGATGGGTGCCACGAGTGCCTATGCCATACTTCATCTGCCGTTCGGTAATGCGGTCGATGGTGAGTGTGGTGTGCTTTTGCACGGGCTGAAATCATCTAAGTAGTACAGTCCCCCTCTTAGTACCACGCCCAATAATCTCCCTTCTTTGAGAATATCTAAAAGAGACAAAAAGTAGAGTAGTCGTCTGACACAATTAAAACCTTTGGTGACTTGACTCACAGACATCAACTTGTTGGAGAGAGATGGAACAAGAAGTGTGTAAGCTAAAGGCGAGAGAGGGGAGACAATGACATGGTTCCGGCCCTTGTGTTGGGTAGGTTTCTCCAACGTTGGCAGTAAGTCCTCCGTGGAGGGTCGTGTTGGAGAGTCATTTGGTCGAATGTCATATGGTCTGTTGCTGCGGGTCGATAATCCGGGCACCATCATTACAGTGGTGGGCGCAAAAACTTGACCACGATTACCTTGTCCAGGGTTGTCTGAGAAGGTTACGCCCTTTGGAATAAGGGATAGTTGAGATTCAGCCGTGGCCACTGCTACTCGACCTCTGACGTCTTCAGTTGCAGAAGCATCTCGTTTCTTTCGGGCTTGTAATTCGTGCCACCAGTCTGGGTAGCCATGTACTTTGAAACAAGTCTCCCGGGTATGTTTTGTACTCCCACAATGAGTGCACTTATTCCCATCAAAATGACCTCTGGATCGTGAGGAAGACCCATACTTTAGCAAAGTTTGTGACTGGTCAGATCTCACGCCTTTGGTGGCCATAACAGCACCACTAGTTACTACTTACCTTGATATCATCAGGATTGTGATCTTCCCTTGAGCGTAAGCGCATACTGCTCAATTGAAGGAAAGGTTTGTTGAAGAGTGCTTCAGAACAAGATCCAATCGATCATCTAGTCCGTCGAGAAAAATATATACTCGCTTCTCTTGTAACATGGAGTTGTAGCTTTTTATGTCAATTGCACATTTCATTGGATTCGGTCAGCGAATCGATCTCATACGAACCACAGTAGATCGTTATAATGTTTTCGATAGATCAGCACCTTGTTTCATTCGAGATACCGGCAGCAGAGAAACAATATACCTCGTGGTATCAGTTCCATCAAGTATGTTGTGGCAGCGGGTCCCCATACTGCTTAGCCGTTGGGTAGCGAATAAAGTTCACAACCAAGGAATGGTCCATGGAGTTGATCAGCCAGCCTTTCACCATAGCATTCTCAATGCGCCATTTGCGAAAGGAGGGGTCGGTTTCTAGTGGTTGGGGGTAGTCTCCATTGATGTATCCCAGTTTGTCTTTTCCTGAGATAAACATCTCAACAACCTGGGACCATAATCCATAGTTGGAGCCATCCAACTTGATGCTGATTGGAACCATCGGGGAATCAGTGATGGGAGAAGGAGAGGTCTGGACCCTTGACAAGACCTTCGTCATTTTTGATGTTAAATTATCAAGAATGATTTATGTGGAGTCAGCCATGGAGACCAAGCAAAAAACTTGACCTCTGCCTGATCAGTAAACAGGGAGCCCAAGATCTTGCTCTGATACCATGTCAAGCATACCTTTTTTCTCTCTTATTCATTCCATAAAATATAGTACAATATATAGAGATAAAAAAAATATTTTAGGAAGTTACTCTTAGTCAAAACAATATTTACGGCTACAATCATGTTGTACCCTTGATTGAAGGGATTTCCTAAATATATGATTTCCCTAATTGGCTAATTGCAGAACTCACGCCAACAATGTAAACATTGATTACAAGCATGTCGTATGCTAGGTAGAACCCAAATGCACATTAGGTACAACAAATGTAGAAAGTATGTAAATTGATTTTCCTTTTTTGGTTTATTATTACAAATGCTTGATTATATATATATATATATATATATATATATATATATATATATATATATATATATATATATATATATATATATATATATATATATATATATTTATTTATTTATTTATTTATTTATTTATTTTTTTTTAATAATGCTAATAATTTTGAAAAAGTGTTGGGGAATTGAGGTGTTGGACAATTGTTATGACACATAAGAGGAAGCCGTCATCATCTCGTCGATGAGACAAATGACCTTTTGATTCTAATGAACTTGCGGGGAAACGAAATGCTCAATTTGACAATGACCTCTTCAATTCACGAAGTATGTATTAGATGTACAAGAGTTACTTCTTTAATAGGACAATTATTTCTTGTAGAGACATTTTGTTCAGCACAATCAATCTAAATTTGGAGAATATTATATTTAGATGGAGTGGTTACCAATTATGCCATTGAAGGATCCAATTTATCCTAAATTAGTTCGAGTATTCTATTATAATGCTTTACTTCATGTAAGAGGACTAATCACTATTAGTAGTGCATTGAGAGAAGTAGATATAATGCTTAATGAACAGAAGATGTATCAACTTTTGGTGATGAGACATGTTTGACTTCCCAATTTGAGTAGTTGCACTTGAAGATTGATCGATTTGAGAATAGAGTATCCTCATATAGTGGAGAATTATCCAATTAGATCAACCAATTATTCACTCAGCATTCGAGCTAATTGCCTTGGTTCGCTCTATTTGTCCTCCAGCACCACTTAAGGCTTGAGTCACTCGCGAAGAGTTCTCAATTAGAAGATCATTTGACAATTTTTTTAGTATGACATTACGTATGATGTAGGACTTGTTAGTGTTATTTTGTATATGCCAATTTTTTGTAAAATGGTTGGAGCCATAGGATATTTAGTATTACGATTAACCATTACTATAGTGGACTAATTAATATACGAACTAGCATTATGTTTCTTGCGCATTTCTATATTTTGGGTAACAATTTGAGATGTGTACCAGTTTACAACAACTTGTACATGCTAAGACAAGGTTTCATTCACATAAGGTATTCGACCAGTTGAGGAGTATATGCTCGACTGGTCAACCTATGGCATAAAACATGTAAATTGATAGAGGTGTATGCCAACCGATTGAGTATTGTTTACTTGATCGATCAACCTATTGCATGAAACAAATAACTTGACAGAGGAGTTGGTCAATCGGTCGACCTGTCATATTGTTATTCGATCGGCCAGATGCAGTATCTACCTAATAAATCGATGACAATGTGATCGGTCGACCATTTACATAACTGTGTTGATCGATTGCTTATGTGAAATTTGATATTTTACTTTTTTATTTTTATTTTGATTTAACCTGATATTACTTGATAGACTCATATGGTGTTCTAAAAAATAGAACACCATTGATTCTACATAAGATGATAAACAAACAAGATAACACCATATTCTATTTACAAAAAAAAAATAGTTACAAGTTTAGCCTGGTTATATAACAACTTATATGATTGCAACACTAGTTATATAACAATATAACTACATTATATGATATGTGTAATCATCCATGTTTCAAAAATTCAAGTTTCGACGTGTTACAAATAGACATTATATGAGAAACGAACAATATAACACCATCTTTTATTTACAAAAAAAAATAGTTACAATTGGAGTCATTTATGTTTCAACAATTCAACTTTAGTAGAACTTCACAAAAAATAAGCCAAAACATCCAAAATTCACAACAATACAAACTATCTCATCTGCTTAATACATTGTGGTATGAATAAGGATTTATAAGCTGCAATTCTTATCACTATTCGATTTCCCATCCGCTTATATTGTCCCTCAATATGAACTTTGATTGCAACACCCTCATTTGATGGTTCACCAACCATATTTACATCTTCATTCCATGGGTATCACATGAGGGGATAAATGGCTCTAACTAGTATTTCCATTCTCATGAACAACTCCTTTAGCACCTCCATGAGAATTATGTCAACAATCAACATTAGTTGTCATGTAAGGGGTATTTGCACATTGGGAGCGTGGTAGCAACAGGAGGTGTGGCAGCAACAGGAACTCCCTTATTGAACTTTAAAATTTGCACATCTTGTGTCAATCTTGTTAGTATGCTGATCAGATTTTGCTAGTAGCATCTCTGAAATGCCCTATATAACACCATCCAAATCATAAATACGTTTAGGAAATATATGACACAATAAAAATTGCATTGATAATAGTAACCTAATACCTTGCTCGACTCATTTGTACATGATGTCTAAATTAGTTGCACTAAGAGTATATATGTGTTGTCTCCATGGTTAACAAGACTTGTACCTAACTTTACTAATGTTCTGTGCTTATGTGTTTTATACCTAATGTTTATCAATGTTGTACCTAGGGCATAATATAGTTGTACACGGGGTTTACATAAACTGTACCTAGGTTAAGTCATGTTATGTGCTTATTCACTTTGTAAACAGCAAGACTATAATTGGCTTATACCAGATTGTGAAATTAGGTAATACCCATTACTTACATATATCCTACCTACTAGTTCCCATTTTCTTCAAGGTTTACAAATCTAATATCGTCGTTATTCATAAATAACATTAATTAAAAAAAAACACAAAACAAACAACCTCCTAAATGAAGACGAATAAAGGAGAAGATGAATCGCATTTATTCAAAGATTTCAATAGAGGGGAAGATGAAAATTCATACCAGTTCAGCCTTAGAGAGTGAAAAGAGATGTTGCAGATGTTTCCCTGAAATTCGAGATGGTTGAATAACATTGTTAATTAAAAAAGCATGAAACAAACAGCCATAAATGAAGACAAATAAAGGGGAAGATAAATTACATTTATTCAAAGATTTCAATAGAGGGGAAGATGAAAATAATACTAGATTAGCCTTAGAGAATGAAAAGAGATGTTGCAAATGCTGCCTTTAAGATTTAGATAGTTAAATAACATTAATTAAAAACAAAAACAAAAAACGAACCGTCCCTTAAATGAAGACGAATAAGGGGGAAGATGAATCACATTTATTCAAAGATTTCAATAAAAGGGGAGATGAAAATACATACTAGATCAACCTTAGAGAATGAAAAGAGATGTTGCAGATGTTGCCTTCAAGATTTAGATGTTTGAATAACATTAATTAAAAAAAACACACAAAACAAACAGCCCCTTAAATAAAGGCGAATAAAGGGAAGATGAATGCATTTATTCCAAATGTTTCCCGAATAGAGAGGAAAGATGAAAGAATACAGCTCACCATGCTCGGCCTTAGGGGCGAAAATAAATGTTGCGATCTTTGCCTTCGAATTCAAATGGTTGTGATCGTCGACCATTCTTTGCTTTGTTGTGTGAATCTTCAATCTTTTTCAGACAACCCTTCCTTTTTTTTGTCTCAAGCATCTATGGAGAATAAATGATTCAACAAGACGAAAGATTTTTAGGGTTTCCTTTCCTCTTCTCGTCTCAATCATCCTTGAAGGGAAACGGTTCAAAGGGTTTTTTTTCGGGTTTTTAGGTTAATGGTTCTTTTATGGCTTTTTTTTTATTTGGATTTGAAAATGGTGTTTTGGGAATCTTCAATGACTGCTGCATGTGAAGCTCACATAAATGTTTTTTTATCAAATAGTTCTTGAAAAGTTAGACTATGCCTTAAATAAAAAAATTTTAGGCCTCATTTCTCAATAATTTACATATTAAGATCTCATAGCATAGTTTTCCTCTTTTTAAAAGGTTTTTTTATTAGATTTAAAAATTTTAATTAAATAATATTGATTTTTACTGATTAAAAGTTCCTAGTCCTCTTCATGAGATGATGACACGTAGCAAATTCAAGTTGACAGCCGACTGAAAGCAAACATGAATTGACTCTTAATCAAGGGGATTGCCAGTGGAAAGATTTTTTAAAAAACAGTATCAAATTATAAATTTTCTGGAATGTAAAAAATAATATTCAACCTTTAAGAAAAATAAATTCCAATGTTCTAGCAGACACTAAAACAATTTCAATCCATATTATAAATAGAGGATATGGTTTTAGAGTTATCTCAAGATGAGAGTTTTACTCTTAAATCAGTAACCTAAGCAATGAGAAAGTCGTTGACTCATCATAGATCCAAGTTTTTGAATTAGATTTGAAATTTAAAACTTCTTCCAAAAATTAAATTTTTTCTTTGGTTGGTTATTAGAGATGCCCTTCCTGCTTGTGATTTTCTATATGTTAGAAGGTTATAAATTCCAAATAAGTGTCATTTGTGCAATCAAAACATTGAAAATATCGATCAGGTTTTTAAGAAGTTTCCTTTTATTTTAAGTATTTGAGATCATATTAAATATAATTGTTCTACACCTCTTTTTTACGAGAGTGATTTTCTTTCTTGGTTAAAAATTCGACTGAACCCTTTTCTTGTTATAGAAAGTCGCCCAATATTAAATCTTGAAAATGTTGTTTGATCCTTATCTTCACAATGAAGGATGGAATGTCTTTCATTTGGTTGAAGAATGGATTCGTTGGATTCCTCCTATTAATAGGTTCAAGTTGAATTTTGATGATTCTAGGTAAGAAGTAGAGGAGAAGCCGAGGATGGGTCATTAGAGATTCTAATGGTATTATAAAAATGGTAGCTTGTAGACATTTAGGCAATATTGCAATTACTCTAGCAGAGTGTATGACACTTAGAGATGGTATTTTAGCTGCTAAGAACAATGGTTTTATAAGTTTAGAGATTGAAGGTGTCTCAAAAATTGTAACAGACTGTTTTAATAAGAAGACCAGTGCCCTTTGCTCTATTAGGATATTAATGAAAGATATTTAGAGAAGTTATCAGTCTGAAATATTAATAGTTATCACCATGTCTATAGAAAGCTAATAGAGCGAAAATTACCTCGCCAAGAAATGTATTGGTATTTTAGATTCAAGAAATTGGCTATCAAATTTTCCTAAAGATGTTACTTATAATAGCTTTGTATATTAGTGGGGATCTTTATCCAATCGTTTTTCTAAGCTTAAAAAATATTCAAAGTAGTTACTAATTTAAATATCTTGTTAAACCTAAAATAATATAAGATTTGTAAATGTAACTTTTTTTTAATGTTTTTGAAGAGTAACTTATTTTAAACATAAATGCACTTGTCATTCTAAGTATTTACATCCATGTTTTAATAGAAACGTCATTTTTAAAAGAAAACATCAAGAATATTTTTGATAAAATAAAGCTAAAATTGTAAACGATTAAATTTCCGCCTTTTCAAAAACGCTTTTAATCAAATAGCCTTTTGTAGTCCATCATGTCTAACTCAAATGATAGAACACTTAACGTTTAAGTATAAATCATGTTTGACAACTTGTGAGATAGTTGGTAGGTACATTCAGTTTTACGTGTTAGTTGTTTGTTTGTTAGGCCCGATTAAAGTAAACCCAATTACATTAGGTTGTTGTTTAAATGTGTTTAGTAAAATTTAGCTGATAGTTGATAGTTGATAGCTACTTAATTGTGTAAAATGACTAATAAGGACATTGACACAATTTATTATTGAATATTTTTTTGTTGTTAATAATTTAGATTTATAAGGTGAGTTTATTGGAAATAAGGTATACTAATTTTAAAATATATAAATTTCTTGAGTTGTTAATTTGCAAAAATATTAATCTTGTGCAAATAAATAAATATTAATATTAGTTTATCCATAGAGTTGTGAATAAATTTTTTTATGAAAATTAGTGATTAATATGTCGTATTCTTAATATATCAATTTCTTCATAGTAATTAAATATTAAATTAGAAGCAAAATAATTATTGATAACTTTGTAGGGTTTTGTAAAGAACCTTTGGAATTGAGACAATAATTAGCGATAAACTTTTGGAATAAAACTTGTATTTCAGCTTCGCATGTCACGTCACGTATGGGGTGACCCATAGCTCATAACACCTTCTTCATGAACTGGGTAGCAAAGAACATAAGAGCCAAAGTTGTCATAGGAGTAAAGGGAGTTTGGAATGAGAAGTTTGCAACCTACTTATGGTGGGTTTGGTGTTGAAGGAATGTTAGTACGTTCTTGTAAGTGGGTCACGTCTTGTCTTGTGTAGCGGCTGCTCGCGTGATAGGCCATGATAGAAACATGGAGAGGATGAGGACACATCAGGTTGTCTTAGTAAGAACAATTTGTTATAATATAACTAAAAGTGTTTAGCTCTAAAATAAAATACCATTTTCTAATTTCTATCACTTCCATTATTAAAAACAAACCAACATAGATCATATTAACTTTTTTTTTTATATTCATTTTTCATATTACTTTGTAATATTCTCTTCTTAGAGAAATTTGATCATGATTCTCTCATATACTCATCTTACCCTCTCAATCACTTGAGTCAAACCTTAAGGGCATAAAACACTTTTTATTCTATCCAAAAATATATAATTTGTTTTTAAAATATAAATTTGGATGGTAATTATTTATTATATGGATTATAATACATTTTACTTTATTTTTAAATTAGATTAAAAAGGAATAAATTCCATTAATATTACAAAAATGACTTTTGAAAAAGACCATGGAAATATCATCATTTCATAAATGCCCTTGAAAGTGTAAAGATGATTCCCCCAAATAGTAACTACAAGTCTACATCCTCATTAGCATTTTAAAAAAACAAAAACTACATCCTCATGAGCATTTTGTTTTATTCACGCATTATAATTATATTTCAAGTGTATTTTTGTTCGGAAAGAAGTCTTTAATTTTATACTTATTTTTCAATTTTAAGGAAAAATATTATTCACATAACTCAATGATTAAGGTTTGGATTGGACATAAAGAAAATGTCAAGATTCGAGTTTCATGGGAGTAAAATAGTGAAATACTACACCAAAATAATGTAAAATGAATATTTATAAATAAAAAAAAGAGTTATTCTCACAAATAAGTTTTGATTTTTTTTCTCTTTTAATCGGTAATCCCTTATTTTCATCTGAATAGAAAAAAAAAATCAAATATATTAATTTTTTTGGGTGGATCAGATAATAAATATCACCTTGTTTATATTTGATTTTATTTATTTGAAACTGGTTGAGATTATCTTGAATGTTTGAAACATATTTAAAAAATAGAATATTGGTTGTTAAATGTTCAGCCATCTTTAATGAACTAACCGTCGAATCCCAATTTAATAAAATATAGTTCAATTCCACACTTCTCCTGTATTCCTCTTCTGAGGTGGTGAGGAAATCCTTATCTTTTTCTCCTCTTCACCGTTCCTCTTCTTTCTCAGTGATGAAGAGATACAGAAATGGTGAAATCTGGGATTTTGAGCACGAAATGCCTGTCTCCCCAGATGGGTCTGAAGTTATTCTTGGTTTGGATGGTGGCACCACTTCAACCGTCTGTGTCTGCATGCCCTTCTTTCCCCTTTCCGACTGTCCACTCCCTGACCCTGTCCCTGTTCTTGCCCGCGCTGTGGCTGGCTGTTCTAATCACAACAGTGTCGGAGGTATTGTGTTTCTTGAAAATTCTTGATACCCATGTGGATGATAGTCTTGATTCTTGGGAAATTTGTTGTGGGTGTCGGTGGTTGGCTGCAAATTATGAATGCTCATTTGGGAACTGCCCTTGATTTTTTAAAATAAATTTTGTTCTGTTTCCCTGTGGGATGGTTCATTTGGTGGAATTAACATTGCCTCTGTTTTTGAACTTATGTGGATTGTTTATTCTTCCATTTTTATCTCTTCGATTGATTTTGTTTTCTTTATTTCAAGTGGTCTTGGAGTTGGATTTTAGCCCCATTTTGCTTTCTTCTTTGTTTTCTATTTCGTGCGTACAGTTTTGGTGATTTTTCAGAAACAATGTTAAAGAAAATAGTTAATTATTGAATTTTATTAATTTGGAATTCAATATGATCAAGTTTTAGGCCCAAGGAACAAAATGTCGGATTTATCGGCTGATGTATCATCGAAATATCGGGTACCTACACGATTTTGCCACCGAAAGTTGATTGTCTAAAAAATCGGTAAAATCGCCAATATTTAGGCGAAATATCAAGAGTATGTGGCATGCGCACGTGGGGTGGAAAAATCGCCAAAATATCGGCGATATCGGCAATATATCACCGATTTTTTTCCAAAAATCGGCCGTGTGATCTAACCGTTCAGATTTGTTCTTGATTTGATCCAACGGTCTAGATTTCATCCATTTTTAAAGCGTCAACAATTTATATTTTTTATCCAAACGGTTGATTTTCATCTAAGCTTGATCTAGATTTAGAATAATTTATAACGGATATATGATGATCCAACGGTTAGATTTGAACCAAAATCAAATCCAACGGTTAGAAATAAATCACAACGGTTTTATTGTCTTGGTATGAATATTGTCTTCATCAAGATGGGATCCTTTCATCAATATTAATAATGGAGTATATCGATTCTTCCGTTTTGGTTTTAAATGGCTATTGTAATGTAATTTCTCGATAAATTATAATGAATATCGTCTTCAACAAGTGTTTATTTGCTTATTTATGTCTTTTTTATAGTTCAACAAAGTATTTCCATGAATTTCAAAGTATTTTTGTTAATTTTTGTTTTATCGATATTTTTGTCAAAATATCCATCAATATTTACCGATATTTCCAATATATCTATAAAATCCAAGTACCGATATATCCGTAATTAGCGATATTTTGCTCCTTGTTTAGGCCTCAAAAGATTCAAGAATGTCTCCTCCATATGAGGTCAAGTTCTTTTTCATCCTCTGATTGGCTTCTTCTTGAATTGTCCTTTTGAATGGGAGTTTCAAAGTGTTCTCTTCCTTTGAATATCTGGTAAAACATATTACTTTTTTTCTTTTCTTTTTTTTTTGGGTATAGCAAGAAACCTCGCCTTTGGTGTTGGATGTGGAATTACTCATCTTCTTTGTTCCTTTGAATAGCTTATAAGCTATTCCGCACTTCTATGGTTTTTAAAATTAATATTTAAGAATTGTGGAGCTATAGGTTTCATCATCAATGTTACCAACTCCTTGTTTCTTATGCCTTATTTAATTGATTTTGGTTTCAATAGCGTTTATAGAGTATACTATTATATAGTCATCTTAATTGTGGTGTGTTTTATGTTGAAGTGGAGTTCTGTTTTCAGTCTTGTGAAAATGATACAAATAGGAAGGAAAAAAATTGATCATTATATGAATATGTTTACTGAGACATATTCTACAGAAACTGCTGCAAAGAGACACTGGGCTGAGATTATAGCAGATGCACTCTCAAAATCCAGGTTCAAATCGATCAGCTATTCGAGCTGTTTGTCTAGCTGTGTCTGGCGTTAATCATCCAACTGATCAACAGAGAATATTAAACTGGCTCAGGTTTATGTTCAGGAAACACTTATCTATCTTTCTTCTTATGCTTTCTCTTTGTTGTTTTTCCCTTCACCAAATATATTTTATATTCTGCAAATTGCCGTTCTTTTTTCTGTCTATTATCTTAGTCATTGTTAACTCAGGCCCATCATTCAATAACTAGGAAAAAAACATAGTATATTTCCTGAATCATCCCTGGATATCCCTAACTTTTTTTTCTTGCTTCTTTAACAATGGACCAAATGCTAATTAATTTTCCATAGTTGAGCACTTTCTGAATTATTCAAAATACAGAATATTCAGGAACTTCCTGAATCCTATGGACAGTTCTATTCCTAAATAATTTCCTGAAATTTTGTGTAATTTCTGAATCCTGCTAGGCTTTAGAATGGTGATTCTTACACACATGCACATGCCACCATTAGTGGAGGCATGTGGACGATTTATTTCAAGGCCTTCAATGCAGTTATTAGTTGAAAACAATCTTTAAAAGAGAAATATTATTTACCGTCATGGAGTAAAAAAAGCAATTATAGTGAGCAATGCATAGTTTTGCTTGCCCTAGGTGGCCGTAACCAATCTTTGCCAATCCTTGCACTTAATGTACGCATCATTAATGGCATTATTTTTCAAGCATCCAAATGCATTAGTTTAATTCTTATCTTTCTTTTTGTTTGTCTGTGTAATAATTATTATTTTCCTTTCACACAAGCCAAATACTAATATTTGGTTTCTAAATTTTCTTTTCTTTGATTGATGACAGGGATATATTCCCCAGCTATGTACAATTGTATCATTTCAGAATGATGCTGTAGCTCTAGCAAATTAGACGATGGAAGCTTCATGGGTGTGTTCTTATTGCTGAATTTACAGGGACTGTATATGGATTCACAGAAGATGGGAAAGAAGCTCGAGCTGCTGGTGCAGGACCTATCTTAGGTGATTGGAAGGTGTTTCTTAGTACCTTTTGAACTTTTACTTGATGCTTGAGCACACTCTCTTCACAGTACAAAGTCTTTCAGTAGTATCGGCCATTGACCTCACTTCCCCGTAATTTCAAAGAAAGAGATTCAATGTAACAAGCCACCCAAACCCTCCTCACTGCTACATTATCACCAATAATTAGCTTGTCCACTATTTCTTCTGTATCAATTTAACAGCTTTGGATCTGGGGTTTTAGGACAGAGAGATTATCATTCTGGTGGTGCACTCCATAAGCATGAGTACATAGCGGATGTTTCCAATTTCATGATTTAAAGAATTTGGATGCTTATCGCAAAAAATGATTCAAAGAATTAGGATCTAGAATCCAGTTGTGTGTTTGATGTAGGACAAACTTTTATGTTTTTCTGCCTTTCACAGTTACTGGCTCTAGAAAACCAGTGAGATGTTTTTTATGGCTTCTTCTTGCCATCTACAAGATAAAACAGTGATTAAAATTTTCAACCCCTTAACTTTTATGAAAACCAGAAGGGGAGGAAGCTAGGCCAGCCCTTTATTTTTCCTTCTTTCTTTTTGAAAACATCAACATTTTATTGGAAAAGAAGACTGGCCTGATGAAAGGGACACTGGCATAAGAAGATGGAAATATCCTTCAGAAATAACAAAGCCTACTTCAAATACAGCCATCCTACATCTAGCACCTATAGAAAATATTCAAAGTGCTGTTGAGATTGGAACTTTGGGAGAATAAAATCCCCAACAAAAACCCCTCAAACAGATGAGCCTCTTGCTTAGACAGTGAATCTTCTATCCAGTTGGCCAGTCTTGGCTTCCCGATCAAGAGAGCATTTCAAACCTCTAGAAAGGTCAACTATCCTGCAAATTTAGGAGCGGTATCTTAAAAAGAAAGCAATAGCCAAATTCCTCTTGAAATCTAACACCTCCTGAGGCTACTTCTACCTAATCCCTCTAATATAGCTAGAATAGAATGACTAGCTGAATAAAAACATGATCAGCTTAGTGAAGACTCTAACCACACTATACCTATGGTCTTTGGACCTTCACCAATCCTTATGGCCTATAGGGAGTGTTCCTCTTCAATGTTGGACTGTGATTGGTTAGGTTCTAAATAGAATACTGTAGCTACTTTTTGTGCCTTCACAATTTTTTTTTTTTTTTGGCCTTTTGGCTTCTTCATATTCATCATGTATACCTTCCCGCCTTGTCTTTTGCTGATAATACAATCTTTACTTACCAAGAAAAAAATATATATGCCATAAGCTTGATTCATTTACTTTATATCTAGCTGGTTCAATTCTGGGGAAATTTTGTTCTTGTTGACACTCAGATGAGGACACAAACTCTTCTGTTTGACTTATGGGGATACTGAACTAAAATTGAGAAATGTTTTATTTTGAATTTTTTAAGAAAAAACTTAGATTAATATGTTGTTACCATTATAAAGTAGTCTTTAATTGACCACAAACTTTTGGATACATTTTATCTGTTGCTTCTTGTATGAGTAGGATAATGAGCCTGTTCTTAGACACTCTGATATATACCATCTAAATTAGTTTCCTGTGAATTTAGTCTGGAGATTTCCTGGATAACTTAGTAAATGGTGAGTGATAAATCATAGATGTGCCCTTGAGGCCTGGCTCAAGTGGTAAAAGGTTGGGGTGGGGTTAGGAGAGGTAAAAGGCTTGGCTTTCCCTCTTTTGTGTTCATTGCATTATTCTATTATTTTAACAAAGGAGCTAAATTGAAATGGTTTGAAGTTGATGTCGATGTCTGACGAAAAGATAACACTACTGTGCATTTACTGCAGAGGGAGCCGCATTTCTTTAACAGATATACAGCATAACAAACCAAAATTCCAGTTGTTTATCTTGTGTACACAAGTTCTAATGACCAGTACATGCTAGATGGTGCCATATCTCTCGATTATTCATGTCATCATATCATTTTCTTTTATTCTTCCTTCCCTTTAGTACCTTTAGTAATCTATGATAATACCATTTAGCTGCATGTTTACTGGAGGTTTTTTTGCCACATTGCCGAAAAATCTTCACCATCATAGTAATAAATAAAGGAATGAAGCAGAAGAGAAAAGACAAGCTTATTTTCCATGATGACTTACTCTTCTTTTTTAAATTGATGATATCTTTCCAAAATAAATTAACACCATTGTGAGTTAATATCTATAGATTCCTAAAATCTCCACAGATTTCTTTTTATGCCTGTTAATATGTGATGATTTTACCATATTTTTATGATTTAGTGTGTTATTTAGCTGCTTTTTCAATTGAATTACAATTCAGTTTTAATGAAACTTTCCTATCTGAAGCATTAGTTATATTTTCTTCTCCTAGAAAATTATCCATCTAATCTTATGATAGGACCGCTACTTACATAAGTTTTACTTCTTGAGATTTTCTTTTCCTTCTAGCCTTGTAGATTAGACCTTTAAGTGCATAAGCTTTTTTGTTATAACAATGTAAAGAGTAATTCTTTTTTCAATTATGTTTTTCTTTTGGCAGTTTTATATGAACTTGAACAATGATGTGTTGTTTACTTGCAGTGGTTATGGAATAGCTGCTCAGGCATTAACTGCAGTGGTGAGAGCTCATGATGGTCGGGGTCCACAAACTGCACTTACATATAATATACTAAGGAAACTTGATATTTCCTCACCAGACGAACTCATTGGGTATTTACTCCTTATTGATCTTCTCATATCAAATGTAGCAACTCTGGTATTTATATTAGTGTGATCTACAGTATCAAATTTAGCAACTAGTAGTAATCGTTATACTTTGTCCTCGATCTGATTATTTTTGTGCAAATTTTGGCCAAAATAAATGATAGTTTCTTTTATTAATCTGTCATTTGTTTGTTGAAAACTCCTTTGATGGCTATAGTTGAAAATGGAATACTTTTTTCAGGAATTTAATGAAACGTCAAGCTCTGTTGGTAAAATTACATTTATGGACAGCTATTGTTTTTTTCGGTTTGAGTTGTTAGGTATAAGCAATTTTCTTTCGTATCTACTTCCTGTATACTCTTTTGATCTATATATTTGTGAAGTTTATTGATCAAAAAAAAAAAAAATTGTCTTTGGTATCTAAAAAGAGTACGTAGGGTATTTATTCCATGAATCTGCAATATACCAGTATATCACAATCTATTGAATTAATATTTAAGATTCTGCTCATTTCAAGTTTGAATGTGCTCTCTAAATGATCTTATGTCTTTATTGGAAAGAATTTTTTTAAATTCCTCCTGAAAAATCTGTTTGTTATTGCAAAAAATAAGAACTATTTTTTTTGTTTGAAAGAGAATAAAATAATGCAGAAAACATGTTTGCTAAAATCATTTCCTAAAATAGGTCATTTTTAGGAAATTAAGGATCCATTTGGCAATATTCTGTAAACGTTTATCAGAAAAAACAGTCTTGAGAATAGTTGTTGAAAATAGTCCTCAATTGTTTGTTTAGAAACTAAAATATGAAAGTTTTCCCAACTTATTCACTGTGAAGGTATTTGCATGTATGATGCACAGTTTCCCAAGTATCTTCCTTGTTTCAATTGCTATTCCAGAATTCTCATGAAAAAACTGAAAGAACATCAAATGTGTTCCTATAAAACAAATTATTTTCGAACAAATTCTTGGAAAGTTTTTCTGTCACATCTGTCAAACATCTTTCCAAGCTAGAAACTGTTTCTGTTTTAATGAATAGTAATTTTCAAGAGACTATCAAACAGACTCTAATTTTTTCCTTTGTTTAAAAGAATGCAAGTATTTTACAATTGAAACAAACAAATAAAAACACACAAGACATCTATTTCATGCTTTCATATTCTAAAATAAAGTGCTTCCAAAAACCATTTTCATTTCTATTATTAAGCAAGTTCAAGTATTTGGGATATTGGTTAGTTTTAAACATTTGATCTATGTTATTACATGTTGATTTATGTGAATATGACAGATATTATTAGGTTAAAAATGTTTTTTTTTGGGAGTTTAGGTGGACTTATGCTGATCCATCTTGGGCACGCATCGCAGCACTTGTTCCAGTTGTGGTATCTTGTGCAGAAGCTGGTGATGAAGTTGCAAACAATATCTTGCTAGAGTCAGTCCAAGAGTTGGCCTCAAGTGTGAAAGCTGTTGTCCAAAGACTAGACTTGTGTGGAGAAGGTGCACCACATCAAACTGAAATTTATAACAATTCTTTCCTTTTACCATGGTCCATTTCTTTATTAGTTTGTTATTCTTGTGGTGGGGTTTCACAGACAGATCCCAGTTGTGGCTAATATAGTGAATCTAACTAAATAATTTAGGTTGAAACTTGGGTCACAGGAAACTACATGTACCAGGTGACAATATTTGAATCAGATTAGATTTTGGTCAAGGCTCATTCAATTGGTGTCTGCCTAAAGTTTATGAGCTCTATGACCTTGCATGTGATATATCTGATGAGGTGATTGTCTTTGTGATGGTTACTTGGAGTATCAGCTATATATTTGTAGTAGTATTATAGACATGTTTTAAAGTCATATGATATTGTCTTATGAGTATTGATTCAAATTTACAAAGCCTTTCCCTGGATAACTTTGCTAACTTATACCTTGCAATTTGTCATATTTAGTTTATAATTTTTGAGAAGAAAAATTATTGCAGATGGAAAAGGTTCTTTCCCTCTTGTCATGGTTGGTGGTGTTCTTGAAGCAAATAAGAAGTGGGACATAGGCAAAGAAGTTGTAAACTGTATCTCTAAGGACTATCCTGGGACTCTTCCTATTAGGCCGAAGGTAAGGATATTTTACTCAACTTCCTAGAATAAGTTGTGTGATTTATCCACCATTTTTTCCCAACAAAACTTTCCATTCCTTTTAGTTTTTTTATGTGACTTCAATTTCACCATGAGAATGCACAAAACCACCAAAAACTAAATTTTGGAGATGCATCTCATGTAAACAGCTGTAGCATGATGTTACCTAGGTTAGTGGCTTAGAGCATGGGAATCATTTGTGTGTACTTTGAGGGTCCTTGTATTTGAATGTTGTTGAAGGCATGATATTCATATTAAACCCAAATCCTACAAGCTTGAGCTTTTAGGAGAGTTGTTCGTTTAACATGGTATCAGAGCCTAGTTCGGCAGGAGATCCTGGGTTCGAGCCACCTCTACAATTTATTCCTCATTTATTGATTTGAAAGTCTAGAGAGGACCCTATTTGGTTTGTTTGACTCTCCACATGCGGGTATGGGGCCGCACGTGAGGGAGAGTGTTGAAAGCATATTCATATTAAACCCAAATCCTACAAGCTTGAGCTTTTAGGAGAGTTGATCGTTTAACAAATGCTATGCACGTAATCTGCCCTATGATAGCTGCAGATAATGAAGATCGATTTATGTTTTCTTATTCTTTCAGTATATTTACTGATGCTTAACTTAATTCATAGCCAACAAAAGACACATTCTCGTTAGTTGAAAGTGTATCAACAATCAAACTTGGATGGACATCCACCCCGTAACTTGAAAATGAAGAACAGGCTTAAAGCATTGCTATGTAGATGCCCTTTTCTAGCATATGGTTATTGGATACGTCTAGCTCATGATAACATTTAGAATAGGAGTAGCCCTTGAGACTTGGCTCTAAGGGGTAAAGGGCTAGTCCACTTTCATACTTCTCACAACAATCTTTCCGGAAAGGCTTCTTTTACTTACAATGATGTGCTCATGTAGCATTCTGTCACTCTCAAGTCAACCTAAAGGTTGAAATTTATGATAATTTGTGCCTTATCTCTTGAATTATAATATATGATCCTAAAATGATCATGCAGTCAGATTTATAGCTTTAGCAGATTATTCTTACTTTTGAGCATCTTGAGACTTATGCCAGAGAGATATGCAAGCAATCCTGAGTTGTCAGAGGATGAAAGATTAATGATAAGTAACTGAGAAAAATAATGTAATCACCATGCTCACTACTTGAGATTGTGTGTGTGTGTGTGTGTGTGTTTGTGTTTGGCTATTCGAAGTGCCTTAACATAACTTAAATCCTGAATAATTAACAGGAATCAAACCAATTGCCAGAAGTAAGTAGACAACAAGGTATATGTTTGTAGGAGAATGAAAGTAGGCCATTGTGGAAATGCTTCATTTTTTGTTTTTCTTTCTAAGCATTTTTTCATTCATGTATGCGCTTGAATGTATACACCAGGTGGAACCAGCAGTTGGGGCAGCTCTATTGGCTTGGAATTTCTTCATGAAAGATGTTCACAAGAAAGCCTAGTGAAGCTGACCATTGGTGACTTTGCAAGGGTACATCAATTGTATATCACAATTCATGTGACAACTGAAAAAAAGAAAAAGGAAAAAAAAGAGGAGATGATAAAAACAAGTTATAAAACCAAAAAGGTTTACTATTCAGTTTTAGGGCTTTACTTTAGTGTCAGTAGGCTGATTTTTATCTGTTCACATTTTTTTTCCCTTTCGATTATTCTTGTTTTCGTTTCAGAATTGCATTAGGTTCCAATGGGGAGGCAGATATTTGCCTTCCAAAATGATGTAAAATAGAATAATTCAAATAATGCTGAAATTCGCATGTGTGCTTGTGGTATTATTACCTTTCAGGAGTTGCCCAACTGTTTTTTTTTTTTTTTTTGTCCTAAGACCTCACATGATTCTCCCTGGTACCTGTTGCATGTTCCAATTGGATTTGATTGATCTTTTTATTAGACACTCCAAATCACATGCAAAATCCATTATATGCTCAACTCATGTATCAAATATTAAAAGTTTATTCAGAGTATGAATTTAAAATGGCAACACATAAGTGACAAGAACCCAAAAAAATGGTATCATCCTAATAATTTTGAAGCTGGAGAGCACTTGAAACCAGGAAATGGTATCCACATAGTGTGCATTGAAGCAGTGGCCAGTTAGAAAATGTGAAGACAACAGTCTTTTAATATGGGAACAAAGAAAAAAAAGATACCCAATTCATAACACAAACTCAAAAGGACTGATTGATCCAAAATCTCTGAAATTTGTTTTGCATCATTCTTGATTAACTGATTATCAAGCATCAGAAACCCAGCTTAGGAACTTGTTTTCCAGAATCTAAGATTTCTGCTAATATGTATATTCACACTTGTTAAATGCTGCATGCCCAATGACCTCTATTTGCTCTTCAATCCTTTGGTTCAACTACTTGTCATCAGCGTGTATACTGAGAATTAATTAACATACCTATCTGCATGAAAAGAGGATATGGGTTAGTGCCATAAATAATCATGAAGTGAAATTCAGAGACTCAAATGAATATTCTCCTTTTTAGTTCGTTTTAGGTTAAATGGTTATAAATATGATTTTGCTTAATTGACAAAAGACTAACCATGAATACTGTTATAAAATCCCCAACTAGGAAATCCAGTGGGTATGAGGAGCCAGCCCCATATGATTTTTAATCAGAAGCATGAGAAGGCAATCATATTCTAATATATATATATATATATATATATATATATATATATATATATATATATATATATATATGTGGGGAAATCAAGGAAGAATTTCCAACAAGGCTAATCCACAAACTGATAAGCTATCAACAGAATTTTCCTTTGGAGTTGAAGGTCTAAGGTAAAATGAGTACCCATATATTCAGACAAAAGCAAACTTAAAAGCAGTAAAATACCAACACAGCCTAGATTCCTAGTGAGTAGAATGAAAAGTGGTACTAGAACTACAATGCCCCCATAGCAAGTGCAACAAAATAACCTTAGTCTAAAACAATAGATTCTAACATATAACTCATTGGTTACAAGGGAACAACTCGTGAGTTTAACCCTCTCTACCTAGAGATGGGGAAAGTACTAGAAAAGAGAAAGAAAACCAGTGACGAATCTCACATTCTAATATATTTGGTTTCTTATGCAAAATAGAAAGGACAATTAAATATTGTAGAAATTATTTAAGAATTAATACATTTTCAAACCCTTTTCCATATAAAAAGAAACATAAAATTTAGGAAAATTTGAGAAAAATTATTGAGCTCAATTTATTTTGTTGTCCCTTCACATTTTCTTCGCCATCACAACTCCCATGATCCAAATGAGGTCCAACTCAACTAAACCTCTCTTCTTTCTTAATCCATTGGATGCACAAACAATCCTCTATCTTGTCATTGTTAAGCTTTCTACATTGATTAATACACTACATAGCCTTTATTCCTTCCTGATTTAGGCTTTTTACCATGAAGACATGCAAGTGTCTTATTCCACATTGAACGACTGCGTAAGAAAAATGTTTGGTACTCCATGTATATATCATTAGTTTCCTCTAGAAAGGCCGCTTAACCCATTTTTACTCCATATAACCTCTTCAAATTGATTCATGTTGAGAGAAAAGGAATTCAATATTCTCATTAATTTACAAAGAAGGAAAAATACATATATATATTCTAGTGTTGGGTGGCAAAAAGAAAACAGTTGTAAATTTCATCTGTGAGACTGTTATAGTGCTTAGTTAACTTAAATGGGATTAGGAGACTAATCCTTAACACTCATTCTCAAGCTGGAGCATATAGATCAAAAGCACCCAGCTTGTCACATATATATTTTATCCTAGGACCTCGACGAGACTTAGTAAAGATATCTGTTAGTTGGTCATTAGAGTTGACAAAACTAGTAGTCATGCATCCCGATGCAATCTTTTCTCTGATAAAGTGGCAATCCACTTCTATGTGCTTGGTCCTCTCATGAAAAACTTGGTTATATGAAATATGCAAGGCAGCTTGATTATATCATATAAGCTTCATATGTTCATTCTTCGCAAATCTTAGCTCTTAGAGGAGATGCTTCAACCATATGAGTTCACATGTTGCTAAGGCGATAGATCGATACTCGGCTCAGCACTAGATCTGGCTACTACATCTTGTTTCTTACTCTTCTAAGATATTAAATTACCTCCAATGAACACACAATACCCTGATGTAGAATGTCTATCAATGGGTGAGCCTGCCCAATCTGCATCATTGTAGCCAACAATCTGGGTATGACCTCTGTTCTCATAAAACATTCTTTGACCTGGTGTTCCTTTGACATAACGGAGAATACGAACTACAGCATCCTAATGGCAATCACAAGGTCATTGCAGGAACTAACTAATTACGCTCACAGGAAAAGAAATGTCGGGCCGAGTGATAGTGAGATAGTTCAGTTTACCTACAAGTAGTCGATATCTCCCTAGATCTTGTAGAGGCTCCCTCTGTCCTGGTACAAGTTTGACATTTGGATTCATACAAGTGTCTACAGGCTTACAGTCCAACATACTAATGTCTGCCAATATATCTAAGGTATATTTTCTCTAAGAAATAACCACTCTGGAATTAGACTGAACTACCTCAATGCCTAGATAATACTTGACTTTCCCCAAGTCTTTTATCTGAAAGTAGCTGAAGAGGTGTTGTTTGAGTTTCTGAATACCATCCTAGTCACTGCCTATAATGACAATGTCATCCACATAAACAATCTAGTAAATACACTAGCCAGTAGAAGTATGATGATAAAAAACCGAATGGTCTATTGTGCTTTGAATCATGCCAAACTCTAGAACCACTAAGCTAAATCAGCTAAACCAAGCTTAAGGAGATTGTTTCGCACTATATATGAACGACGTGAGGTCAGATACCAAACTGCACTCTCCGAAAGCAACCAAACCAGCGTTGTTTCATATATACTTCCTAGCAAGATCACCATGAAGGAGGCATCCTTGATATCCAATTGAAAAATGGGTCATCAACGACGCAGCCCATGGGAGAAGCAAGCCGCAATCGGTGCAATCTCGCCACTGGAGAAAAGGTATCATAATAGTCCAAGCCATATTACTAAGTATACCCCTTGGCAACCAAACGGGCCTTAAGCCGATCTACCTAACCATTAGGTCCCACCTTCACTGTATAAACTCAACGACAACCAACAGGAGACTTGCCAGGAGGAAGAGTGACAAGCTCCCATGTGCCATTGGAGGAAAGAGCATCCATTTCCTCAACCATTGCCGCCTACGCCCGAATGAGAGCCTACAAGTGCTTCAGAGGATAGAGAGCGTAAAACAAGTGCGAAACAAAGGCAAAGTGATAGGAAAGATAAAACGATGATAACTTAGAAAATTATAAATAGGATGCTGGTTACAAGTAGCGAAAATTTTTCGAATGGCAATAGGTAGATCATCAAAGCGGTTGGGAACCGCTGTGAGATGACAATGGCATAGAAGATGAATAAGTGCAAAGAGGCCCCTTGGCTCCGAGACAAGGACGACGAGTATAAACTTGAGGTGGTCGAGTCACAACATTCGTAGGTGGAGAAGGGAAATTTGGAGGTGATAAGACAAGAGGGACATGTAAGACATCCAAAACATGAGGATGCTCTTCAGAGGAGAAGAAAGAGGAACCCTCAAAGAAAGTGACATCAGCAAAGATGAAGTACTGATTTGTGTTGGTAGAATAACATCTATATGATCAATACAAAACGGAGGATGGCATACGATTAATCAAATAACAAGCAGCTAAGATAGCATCCCCCCAAAAACGTTGAGGAACCTTATGATGGAGTAAGAGAATGCGAGCGGTTTCAACTAAATGAAGGTTCTTGAGCTCAGCCACTCCATTTTGTTGAAGAGTGTAAGCACAAGAGGACTGTGAATCCCATGTGAGGACATAAAGGAGGAGACTGATGAAGAAAGATATCCCTTGGCATTATCACTTCGTAGGATATGAATGGAAGTATAAAATTGAGTTCGAATTTCAACATGGAACTTCTGGAAAATAGAGAATAACTCAACACAAGTTTTCATTAAAAATAGCCAAGTACATCGAGAATAATCATCTATAAAAGTAACAAAGTACCAAAACCCTAAGGTAGACTCAACCCAAGAAGGACCCTAAATATCAGTGTGAACAAGCTCGAAAAGAGACTATGTCTGGTTATCTAGACGCTTTGGGAATGAGACACAAGTATGTTTCCCAAGTTGACATGACTCACACACAATTGATGACGAACTAGAAAAACGAGGAACCATTTTCTGAAGCTTTGAAATGTTCGGATGACCAAGACGATTGTGAATAAGAAGAGGAGTATCCATGGAAGCCGCAGCAAGTGGGAAGATGAAGAATTAAGATGAAAGAGGCCTGAAATTCACGCCCTATGTTAATCGCTCACTCCCAGACCCAATCCTACAATGACAGAAAGTGATCGTAAAAGGTAATCAAACAATTAAGATTACGAGTTAACTTACTGATGGAAATCAAATTAAAAGGGGAATCATGTACATAAAGGACAAAAGTAAGGGGTAGGGAAGGAAGAGGGCATGCCGAACCGATTCCTATAGCTATGGTTTGAGAACCATTAGCTAAAGTAACCATGGGTAAAGGAGAAGTAAAAGTAAGAGAAGAAAAAATATCCTTATTACCGGAAAGATGATCAGAGGCTCTAGAATCAAGAATCCAGGGTCCAGAGGAATGTGAAAGGCAAGCAGAGGCATCACCGGTCTGGGCAACAAACGTAATGGATGCAGATTTGGATGCTTGAGTGCAACAGGGGTATGCAGCTAATTTCTCCGATGTAATAATAGCAAATGCAACCAAAATGGGAAAAAAGATTGAACCTTTGGTAGCCATAGAAACCAAAAAGTAAGAGATCACAACTATAAGAGATCTGAAGGATGAAACAAGGGGCTAGAGGGGGAAAACCAACAACCGAAATCCTGTAGATGTCGTTGGGTGTCGGAAAAGTCAAGAAAACCTAAAAAAGTACAATTGTCGGACACAAAATAGAGGAAAAAGTGCAGATGCAAGTGTTGGATCAGAAAACCAAGGGCATAGGCTAGTAGATCAACGACAAGCAACTCAGGTGGTAAAGTCCGACGACCGGAGAAGCATCAGCGCCTCACGCACCTAAGACGTTGAGGGACATCGGCCGACGCTGGGCATGCACTCGAGGCGCTGCGGAGGAACCCGATGCCGAGATTTTTCACTCCAGAAGGAGCCCGCCGTGCTCCAAATGATCCCGCGGAGTGTCCATGCGCTAGAGAAAATCTCGTCAGAAAAATTTTCCAATGACGGGTTGTTCCGACTATGGTTGTGGCTCCCAAGAGGCTTTGCGACGACTGTAATACGACTAGAGTGAGACACAGTCGTTGGATGGATCGCCGGAATTGACCACACGACGAAACTCTAACCCTAATATTCTCAAACTCTTCTATGGCTTTGATACCATGTTGAGAGAAAAGAAATTCAGTATTTTCATTAATTTACAAAGGAGGAAAATTACATATATATACTCTAGTGTTAAGGTAAAAAGAAAACAAAGTTAAAGTCTAACTATGAGACTAAAGAGAGAAGGAAAAAATCCTAAATGGATTAGGAGACTAATCACTTAACCAATTCCATAAGTAGAACAATTTTTCATCAAAGTCAAAGAACAAAAAAAAACTCTGACTTCTTCACTCATCAATCGATTTCAAACCCAATCAATCAACAAAATCCACCATGGACATCGGTGCATCCTCTATAGAATGACTACACGTTCCACAATAAAACTGCACTTAGGAAAGAAATTGAGCATTTGCTTCAAATGTTCCACATTCTTCAATTTCACCATATTGTCCAAAATAAACACAAAGGTGCTCTCCATGCTCTCTTACCATTAAAGTTTTTTAAGTAGATATTATTGAAGGCCTAGATACAGCCATCATAAATGTAAAGAAAAGTAAAAATGGAGTTTACTTGGATATTCATCAAATGTTACCAAGATTTCCAAATGAACAATCATGACATTACAGTCACTATCTGATAAGCCACTCTTAAGACAATGATCAAAACACTTAAAGAGAGTTCCAAGCTTTGATAGTCCCATCATTCTGATTGAAGAACACAACTCCTAGACATTACTGTCATCTGGATAATAATCAAGTGGTAGAGAATATACTTCCATGAAACTGTTTCTTTCACATTGCTCATATCTAAGACTGTCTTGCATAAATAAACCTTCAAGGTTACTTTCTAGAATCTCCATAAACATTTGAAGACTGGATTTCACTCTAATACCCGTCTAATTCAAATAGGAATGCAAGAAGAGGTCATCTAATTATAGAAGCATACTTCTTACATGTTTTAAATCTTGGTTGAAACCCATGAGGATATTTGATAAAACTTGTTACTTATAAACTCCAGTTAACTTCAAGCCAAAAATCATTCTTTAGCGGATTACTTAAAACCCATCACTTAATTTTTACTTCAAGTAATAAGGTTGTTTGGTGAAGCAACTAAAAAAACTTTATTTATTTATTATTATTATTTTTTATAGTAAGAAACGTGTATGTAACTACAAGAAAAGTTGTTTCGTCAGTGGTGGTATATTTTATCCTCATTAATTTTAATTAATATTTATACTTTCACTTGTTTTAAAAATAGATTTATTTGTTAAACATATATAATTAAAGTATTATTATTATATAAGATGCCCTTGAGCCTTGACTCGGGTGGCAAGGGGATGGAGAGGATTCATGGGAGGCTCCAAGTTTAAGTCCTAATGGGGACAAAAAGAAGCTACCTATCCAGGAAAAAGCTTATTAATGCCTCACAAGTGTAGAAAATGAGGTAGAAAGTATTTGAGATTAAAGATAAGTTAATTGTTTTTACTTGATACTTAAAGTTAAAAGCAGCTTTAAGTTATGATATTAAATTATCTTACTAAACATGCTTAATCCACTTAATGACTTAAAGTTTCTAAGCACATTTAAAGTTTCTTAAAATAATTGCTAGGACAAAAGGCTAGTTTCCTTCATAAAAAAATTTCTTAAAGTGATCTTATAATATACAATAAAATTAAAATTATTAAATCATGAAATTACACTAGATTTGATCTAAGCCCTCACTCAGATCTGATATGATATAAATTCATGATATTAACCCTAGCTATAGAAGAGGAACTGTGAAATGAGAGAAGAAAATAATATTTTTCTTTATTGAATGAGTAAGTAAGACACAAAAATGAAACAAATTAAATACAAAAATGAAGGAAAATAATGTACAAAAAATGAAGGAAATAAACCAAAGAATATCCTATGATTCTCAACAAAA
Source organism: Tetrastigma voinierianum (assembly GCA_016808115.1). Taxonomy (NCBI): domain Eukaryota; kingdom Viridiplantae; phylum Streptophyta; class Magnoliopsida; order Vitales; family Vitaceae; genus Tetrastigma; species Tetrastigma voinierianum. The sequence continues at coordinate 168,183 of JAEQBH010000115.1, forward strand.
ACAATAATACTGCAGTAGCAAGCTAGACCCCAACCCCCATTATGTAAACTGACACATCTAAATAACCATTGTTTATACTCTAGAGCTTAAAGTTTAAATCTTATAAGTTGCACACATAATTTATACGGCATTATCTATGATAAGTTAAATTCATGAATGGAATAAACTTAACAGGGACTCAAGCCTTCAAACTTGGGAGTGCATCAGATGAATGACTTCTGGTCATAGAAAGAAAAGAGAACTTTGTCTTCACCACCCTTCAATTCCGTATAAGTCCTATTTGATCCACCCTCAAGTCATGTAGGCTTGGGCCCTTTGCATGGCCACCTTTCAGTGAAAATAAGAAAATAAAATTACCTGTAAAGGTTACAAAAATTTCCTCAAATCCTTGTCGATCAAGTGTTCTCAATCCTGTTTTCTTGTTGCCTGGAACTATCTGTAGGCCCATTATTGGGTTCTTGTATTAGGTCTTGTAATTGGTGATGTTGCTGTTGCTGCTGCTGCTGTTGCTGTTGTTGCTGTTGCTGCTGCTGCTGCTGCTGTTGCTGTTGTTGCTGTTGCTGCTGCTGCTGCCACTGATGGTGGTGGTGATGTTGTGATTGTTGCACACCTCTGTTATTTTGTTGATGGGAAGATCGCAGCCGCCTGCTTGCTCTCCATCTCAGGTACTCTACTAGAAGCCCGAATTGTGCTTATTGCAATTTAAACCCAGTGAATGAGGAAAGGAGAACTGAAGAATCGGGTTTACATTGAAGAACTACACATTTAAATAAGTTTAAGAACAAAAACACAACCAACTCCCTCACCCTCTCTTGCTAGGTGATGAGGGAAACCACAGAAAATCAAGTTGAAGGAACAAAGTCAATAAAATAAATTGAGTTGGCTTACTATAGTATAGAAGATATGAGCAAATAGAATCACAATTGCAAACTGGAACGAAGCGTAAGCCCATATATAACTCTTGCTCACTGCCACCAGCAAATATTGTAAGGATTTCTAGTCGCAAGACTTAATGGAATACTAAAATTTACCATACCAGTTGAAAAGAGCAATCAAAAATATTCTGAAATGTTACAACAATATTATGCAGTATATGAGGAGCATCCTTACTACTCAGTGAGACTTATCAAAAAAAAAAAAAATCCTTACTACTCAGTGAGATCTTATCAAAGTTCTATCAAATACGAAGCCAACCATAAATGCCTATTCTCTCTATCCAGGATGAATTCCCCTACTCATCTTTTTTAGAAAACAAAATATATTATTTCTTTTTTCCATAGGAATTACAAACAAGCTCACATAGAAATACATTTTCTCTATCCTAGATGAATTCGCCAGCTCTTTTATTCAATAATTTCCTTCTTTTTTCCCAAGGAATTATAAAAAACCACATCAGCACAAATCTGATCAGTGGTACTTTTCTCTGGTCCACATTGCCTATCATTTTTCTATTTGTTAACATATAGAGTTGTAACTAGTTAGGAAACTTAACATATAGAGTTGTAACTAGTTAGGAATCCTAACATGTAAATGTAGTAGCAGTTAGGAATATAGACTATCCCTCTGTGTATATATACATATATTAATTCAATGAAAAAAACACCTGAGGAATTTGCCACTCGATTCTCTCTTGGTTGTCTTCACCGTGGTATGAACTCATTATTTGGATGCATGTCTTTCAGAGCATTTTGGGTTGATCTTTGTTTCCACAGCTTGTTTTTTGATTAACCGGATGCCTTCATCAGTCTTGAATTGGGACACACCGTATCACATCCTTTTCCCCAATAAACCTCTATTCCCTATTGAGCCTCAGATATTTGGATGTACCTGTTTTGTTCGAGATGTTCGTCCTCAGGTATCTAAACTTGACCATAAATCTTTAAAATGTATCTTTCTAGGTTATTCCCGGGTTCAGAAGGGGTATCGGTGTTACTACCCTAGTCTTCGTAGGTCCTTGGTTTCTACGGATGTCAAGTTTTTTGAGAATGTCCCTTTCTCTTCAACCCCGACCCACACTAGTCAAGGGGAGGCAGATGTCCTGCTAGTGTATACTATTGCCTCCCTGGCCCATACATTCCTACTCCGAGTAAAAGCCGGCCCTCATTCCCTATTCGGTAAGCCTTATCGCTCAGTGCACACTTAATGCGAAACCCACCGGTCTCGGTCCTTCACTGACTACTTGACATCGGATCCAGGTTCTTGATGATGATCTCCATATTGCTCTTCGTAAAGATAGACGTCGGTGTGTTCATCCAATTTCCTCATTTGCACTATAACTTGAGTTGTCTTCTGATCTGTTCTTTTATTCTTGCTGGAGCTATTTCGTTCTGCAACACTTTTAAGGAAGCCCAACCATGCTCACCTACAGTTGGCATGATGCTATAATAGAGGAGATGGATGCTCACAGATAGAATAGTACTTGGAACTTGGTACATTCTCTCTTGGGGAGAAAGTAGTGTTGGATGTCGCCCAGGTCTGCCGATCGAAGTGTCGGATGGTTGATTTACTGGAGTTAGAAAGCGAGGCTTGTGGCGAAAGTGCGGACCATAGTGCGGACTATTCGATACCAACACCGCATTCTTGAATGACATATGTTCGGCTTTTTATTTCCTGGGCGCCACGCATAATTGGGATCTTCATCGACGATGGCTAAGAGCGTCTTTCTTCATGGCGTCTTCGGAGGGAGGTATATATGGAGCGCGACCTCCGAGGGGTTTGTTGGTCGGGGAGATTGGAAAGGTTTGTCGCCTTTGGAAGTCGTTATATGGCTTGAAGCAGAGTCCCATAGTGCTTGGTTCGGTAAATTCAGCCCGGCCGGTTAGGAGAATTTTGGCTTATGAAGATCATCCCAGTCATTCAGTCTTCACCGGAACTCAGTTCGGGTATCGTTTGTTAGTGGTGTATGTGGATGATATTGTTATCACTGGGAGTGACTACACAAAAATTTCATCCCTTAAGTCCTTTCTTCACGAACAGGTTCATCTGAAGTACTTAGGGATGTAGATATTTCTTGGGTGTTGAAGTTATGCCAGATAAACATGGAATCTTCTTGGCCTCTGAAAGTATGTGCTTGATTTATTATGCGGGGCCCGGAAAATTGGGAGCAAGTCGTAGTTCCCATATGGCTCCGGCGTCACGCTTCTTAGAGAAAGCGATTGTTTGAGGATCTTGAGAGATATGGAGGCGAAAGTTAGAAATTTGAGCTACCCAGCCTTCTGATAACTTCGTCACGATATTGCACACTCGGTCCCGATGTGTAAGGTATTTTATGTCTTATTGTTGTGATTGGGCAAGCGCAGAACATATTCTATGTTACTTGAAGACTCGGACGAGGTATTCTATATAGTAATCATAGGCACAATAGGGTTGAATGCTTCACATATGCTAATTGAAGCGGTCGAAAGGAAGATAGAGTCGCAGCGTCGCAGTTCTGTGTTTTTGTTGGTGGAAATCTAGTCTCATGGAAGAGTAAGAAGCAAGGGATTGTTTCCCGTTCAAATGCAGAGTCACAATATAGAGCAATGACACAGTCTGTGTGTGAAATGATGTGGCTTCATCAACTCTTGATGGAAGTCGACGATGGGGCGTGGTCCCTGACAAAACTTTGGTGTGATAAATGAGTTGCCGCTTCATATTGCCTCGAATCCACGTAATTCCGTGAGCGAGACTAAACATGCTCCGAGATTGGCCCGCTACGCCGTTCGTGAGAAAATACAACTTCGGTTTGATTTACGGGATATGTGCGGGAGAAACAGTTAGGTGATATTTTACGCAAGGCTCTAAGTGGGGACGGGGTTAGCTATTTTATGCAACAAGTTGGGCATGGTCCCGACATCTATGCTGACTTGGCGAGAGATGTTAACATATAAGTTGTAACTAGTTAGGAAACTTAACATATAGAGTTGTAACTAGTTAGGAATCCTAACATGTAAATTATATGATTAGGGAAATATGGAGCTACTCCTCACAGTATATATACACATGTTAATTCAATGAAAAAAACACACAAGGAATTCTTTCCTCCAATTCTCTCTTAGTTGTCTTCTACACTATTCTAATACTATATTTTCATGTGCCTTGGAGCCTAGTGATCCAAAACATTTCATCCACCCAAGAACACTAATTGTTCTCAAGGCTTTGCTCATAGAAGACTGTCTGAACTGAAAATGTGAACACCAGATTGTGCCATCTGGCATCTGTATAAGCTGATAACAACACCCTACAGAGATGGCATAACATCTTAATAAAGAAAAAGCGCAAGACCTATGGTTTTGGAGTTAGGCAGTTAACTTGTGACTATAGTTAATTTGGTAGGTTTTAAACTCCTCCAGTGGTCTTACCTTTTTCTTAGAAGTGGTTGGGGTTGATAGATCCTCCTCTGGTCTTATCTTTAGTACCCACTTTCAAATAATGATGGCTTTCTTCTCTTTTTCTCCCCATTTGTGTTTACAACAGCAGATACTCAGCGTATTTTTTTGTAAAAGACACTGTTTCTGAAACTAGAAGAATGGTGTAAAAGATTGAAATGCGGTCAGGATGATAGACTATCTTCTGCTAGTGCCATACAAATGACATCCAACAAAATTACATGAAATTTGGGCAAGAGGCACCACCAATGAAATGACTAGATCAAACTTTCTGCCATATTAGATGCCCATATTAATTTTATCACATGAGGACCAGGATATCCATCACTAAATCAGAAACGGAATGAAAAAGAAAAAAATAGATCAATATTACTTTGTTCAATCTAGGAAAGAAATTGTGATGTGATGATAATAGTAAACAAAACAAAACAAATTAATAAAGCATACCCATGGTGGAAGCTATCATGGACGAAAGAAGACCTAAAACACATGAGAAGGGCAAAGAAATAGCAAGAGCACGAGCACCCAGATTAGTTACCTGCCCAAATGATTATCAACAAATTCAACCACAAATTAATCTTGGACAAGAGAAAAAAGGATTAAAAGGGAAATACAAACAATAGAGAAGGCTAAAAGCCAGCAGAAAATGTTAAAAAACCAGAAATTATGTAAACCATGTGCCACAAGTAGTAATAATATAAGGCTTCATTTCCACAAGATATATTTGTTGGCAATTCATTTCAAATTGTGTAGTGCCTTCTTGTCCCCATGTCATTCAATCCATCCACATTAAACAAAGATTGCAATTTTTGTAGACATCCATACACCTAAGACTGTGTCAGCATTGTGAAGACCAGTTTGCCAATTGGAAAACCAAAAATTATTACATGAATTATAAAATGTGTTTTCTTAGATAGAAGTGTTTGTGCAAGAATCGGGGCTAGAATGCGACAGAAGTAGCAGTCACATGAATCAAAATATGGCTTGATAGATTAAGTTGAAATTTGTACTCAATCAAGGGAGTAACCCGATCACTAAAGGTAGAATTAATCAATAAAAAAACACCCTGGATACATCAAGCGGCCATTCAGACAGAATTAGAAAAGTGCTTTGTCTTGGTTAAAATTAATTTTTGCAGTTTCAGATAGTAACATGATCATTCAAAATAAGCTGACAGCAGATACCAGGAGGTTCTTTCTTCATTAGTCAATGTCTCCATTTAGGTGATCTTAAAGAAACTCCAAAATTACAAAGAATGATTTGTAACCCAGCCACCACCTCCCAAGCTCCTGGTCCATATGTACTAGGAGAGCACAGCCACAATTACATTAGCATCCAGGCAGCAGGTTGTTGGAGGAGGTGGGATGGGGTGATTCCAGGTTTGATCCTGTATTTATATCTATAAGAAAATGTAGTTAATTTCTTCATTCTCAACATCCAAGATCAGGTGTACAATTCTTTTACTAGGACTATCATTTCTTATTAATTTGTTAAGCCTCCAAGAGAATCAGGATATGATAAGCTGATTCAAATAGCAAGGCTAAAATTCTTGATCCCCTAGAAGCAATCTACAGCATAGAGCATAAATACCATTCAATATCCTCATTGACATTTCCAGTAATGTATGAGTGCCATCAATGCATCTCAAAACATCTACTCATATCTTACATTGATCAAATTAATTGTTGAAGCCACATTTTGGGCACAAATTCTACAAGCTTTAAAGCCTTCAGGAAAATTGGTTGTTTAACATGGCATTCAGGCCTTGATTGGCAAGAGATCATGCGTTCAGACCTGACGCTAAACACTCACTATTATTACCCATATGCAAGCCCAAGAAGAAGGTAGTTTGTAGTTTGTTTATCTATAGGTCTTTGTGTACCTATATGTCTCTCCATTTACCCAAGTTGGGTGTATGATAAACATTCTGGACCTACATCTTATAAGCTTAAGCTTTTGCAAGAATTGATTGTCTAACTCAAATATGCACATCTAATAGAATGAAATTTTCTTAGTGTCATTGACAATTTTTATCAAGTAAATCCTCTCAAATAAAAATGTGTGATGATACTCCTTAGATTCTGTGATAGAAATCTGTATTGTTTTAAGACATCCCAGTAATTGCAGAGCTGCTCAAATCTTTGTATGGCTCTTTGTCAAATAATACTACTTGCAAAGATTCAATTAATGTCACAAACAAATACATTGCAGGCTCCACAATCTTACATCTTATTGAAGTTTATGATGGCAACTTATAATTCTGATTTTCATGTATACCTCGTACAACACAATTTTTTCTTCTTTTGTTTTTGTTAGCTTGTATTACTTGATGAGGTAACTAAGCTATTAAAGGAAAAAATAGCCCAAACCAATTATCAAAAGCCACTGGAGCATCGAAAACTTGAATGTATTATGGGGAGAAAAGTGATTTAAGAACTTTTACAATGGGGGAAAACTCTCATCCACTACTTTTATTACAAATAAAAAAAATTATAAATTAAAGATAAAAATAAAATAACTTTCATTTTAAAGATTATGCAAAAGTTTACCATTTTATAATTTTTTTTATCCATTCATATTGGACATATTTGCAAAAATATCCCTTACAAGACAACATAAAATTAACTATAGACTCAGTTATTCAGATAGAAAATGCAAATGTAAACATTCAGTAAATTGAATAGATGATATCCATGCAGCTCATATCAAACTCTAAATCTGGCAGATGAATTCTATCAGAAAGCATCTCCTGGGGACATAATTTCTATTCCCTATCTAATCATATACTTGTTACTTAATAACTGTTCTTGTTTGGACTTTAAATGGTTCACTACATTCTTCTTAATACTTCCAAAAGCTTCCATGTCCGACTATTAATTTTCCTTTCTTATCAAATTGAATAGATAGCTCTCCTATTAATTTCCTGTCTATCAAATAGAATAGATATCTATCTCGCATTAATATTATTTCAAATTTTATCTATGTTCTTTCTTATATCACTCTATTTATATGCACAATGACATCTATCAATTGCTATAGCCCTATTAGCCCATCTAAATACAAGTTGTCCATTCTTCTTAACTTTAATATCTGAAGAATCTCCAATCATTTTTGTAATTTCTTTTTCTTAATTAACAATATTTGAATTTCCTATCAGTACATATATAATTATGTTTGTGTGTGAGTGTGTGCACATGTTTATGTTGCAAATAGATGAGCTCATCGCTAGAATTAATTAGGATCTTATTCATGGGGAGTTGGGACATGGCTATCATATCAAAGTGACAGATAACCTAGACACCAACTCTTCCAAGAGATGAGGGTAAAATCCCTTAGAGGAATGCCTTAGCATATATCCTATAAATGCCAAATAGCATTAAGAAGCATGATCCCCCGAACTTGCCATGAGTACATGCCGTTCAGTACCATTAATTGCTCAGAAGCAGAAATAATACCAACATCCCAATCCCATTATTAGAACTTGGAACATCCTGCCAGACCTGTCAAGAAGGCCTGATAGCACCCCGTATTAGATCATGCATTTCACAATGATTCTAAACTTTTTGAGTCTTGAATGGACAAGCAAACATATGTGCCCATATGACCTAATGGTTATGGAGTATATTCCTGAATTTTACATATACATGTATTTACCAATTATAATCAAAATAAGAAGCAATGAAGTTAAATACTTTTTTAATAAGAATGATAGGAAATACTTATATGCTAAAATCTGTTCAACTTTTAATGCTTCATGTTGTTTAGTACTTTATTTATTTTCAAGATGTAACTTCAACATTCTAAGAAGATCCTTTTAATGTGAACATTTTTAATAAGTAAAAGTGTATTAAAAGAGACTAAAGTACAAACTTAAGTAAGGAAAAAAAACAAGGCCCCAAACACACGAAACAATTTTGGATATACAAAAGAATCCCAAACCTCAGTTACAACCCAATCAATGACACCTATTATAAAGTTGAAGGCCCATCAACTATGAACAACTTGATCTCATTTTAAGAAGCAAAATTCTTTATCGTTGTATGAAAACTCCTCATCCTTAAAAACAATGCTATTCTGCTCTCACAATGTCAACTTTAGCTCAAGACACTTCATAAAGCTTCTTCACCTCTTGTGACATTGGCTTTTTACCTTTTCAACTCGTGACCTCTCTACAAGAAAGGAAGAGTTCACCAATGATCGAAAAGAAAGTGAGTTCCCGGACATCATCTTGTTACAATGGTGAAAGATGGTCAACAGTTCCTCATGTTAAGACATGTTTGCAAAGTGAATCCTTTGAGATTGATCCCAGATTTTGATCTTTTCTGAAATTGTTTCCTGAAACAAATCTTCAGTTGCACTCCGAATCTCCAAACCATCATCCAAGAAAAATGCTCAAGGGCTCTAGGCTGCAAAGCCTTTTTTTTTTTTTTTGATATGTAGCTGCAAAGCCTTATAAAACGACTTAACAGAAAACAAACCATTTTTTTATTCTTTCCAAGAAAGCATATCTTCCCTCCCTTCTACCACAGATTCTGAACCAAGCTGTAAAAATAAACCTCCACTTCCATTCATTAAGAGTCTAGTGAAAAAGAGTTCCACCCTCTCATCTGTGAGCATCAATAATCTTTCACTCATGCGTCCTTTGGCTCAGCAATAACAAACAAAGAGGGAAACGAGTCACAAAGGCATCTCCCCACACCAAACATCCTTCCAGAACTCGACTCCCCTTACATTTCCTACAACAAAAGAAGATCTAAAAGACACAAAGGGGCCACCAGCTGCGGACTGCTTTCCACAGTCCTACACCAAACAACTCCCTCCTCCCCATACTTAGCTCTAATTACAAGATTCCAAAGTGTTGCAAAACGCCAACCCCATTTAGAGAGGAGAGCTTTGTTCAAGCACCCAAGGTCCTTCACTCCTAACCCCCACTCTCTTTTTCCAAGCACGCAGTGGCCCAATTTACTAAGTGAGGTTTTTTCTCCAATCTCGCTCCTCTCCACAAAAAACTCCTTTGCAACTGATCTAGCATATACTTGACTGTCTTTGGCATCTGAAAAATATACATAAAGTAAATAGGCAAGTTGGACAGTGCACTTCTAACCAAGTTAGTTCTTCATCCCTTAGAAATGTATTGACACTTCCACAAGCCTAGTCTTTTCCTGAATCGTACTTCCACTCTATCCCAAGCCACCACGGACTTGTGACGCGCACCCAATGGCAACCCAAGGTATGCAGAGGGGAGGCTACCTACCTTACAACCAAGCTCCCTAGCCAACAGATCAATACTAGGGATGCTGCCAATTGAAATGAGCTCACATTTCGTCAAAATTTATTTTAAACCCTGAAAGAGCCTCAAAGCACATCAACAACTAGCACAAATGAGAAATTTGATCCAACGTAGCCTCACAAAACATAATGGCATCATCAGAAAGCAAATGAGACACTTCACTCCCAGCCCATCTCTCCCCAGCAAGCCGAAAGAAAACCTCCCTCAATGGCTCGCTCAATGAAGACATTGTTAAGATTATTGCATGACTTATCCCCCAAAACATGCAACTAGATTCTGGAAGCAATAAGCATTCTGATATGGCACTTGGGAGACAGTTTACACAACAGGATTAGCCTTCAAGCAAGCTCAATCCGCATGAGTTGAAGCCCTACCAATGCATAGGCTATATGTTAATGATTTATAGGATCAAATTACTTAAACCTAGTTTAGTTGCTCTGTGATGTCAATCTTGTGTTTTCTTCCCCCCTCTTTTAACTTAACTGTGAACTTATTTTTTACAGATGGAATGTATAAGAATAAAAAGTTCTAAACAGTTCAAGGTACAGATACTTGACCCAATTTCATAATTTAGGAATGTTATAGCATATATCTACTTTACATATAGAATTGTAACCTATTAGGAAACTTGTCTTATAGAGTTGTAATCTATTAGGAAGGTTAGATTGGCTTTTATAAGTATATATACATAAAGGTTCAATGAAAACACATGGAATTGCTCCTCCAATTCTTTTGTCTTTCTTTCTACATAGTATCAAAGCATAGAAAGATTAGGATTAGGGTTCAGCCATCTAATCAATTTTGGCAACCCATTAGGTGGTCAAGGTCTATTATGATCATGTCAATCTTACCACGGAGTTCTCTAGAAGCAGTCGTTGAAGTCGGATCCATCAAATTCTCTCATCACTGCTGCATTTTTTCCAAATGACCATCCATTTCTCGCTTATCACAATAACCTAACAGTGTTCTGAGGTCTCTTCACAAGGCCAACCACGCTCTATTCCGACAAGCCACGCGCCGTCATACGCTACTTTTCTTCTGGCTCGTAGGGGCGTGTGGATCACTGTTTCGACACGAACCTCCTACCCCGAACTCGCCACACGCCAATGAGCCTCTCTGGACTACTCCCATCCCTTGTCGTCGCCAAAAAGTTGCTCTTTTGCCTCTATTTCTCTCCGGTGACCCTAGTTTTCTGGGATTTCTTCCCTTTTTCCTTGATTTCTTCGAGATTCAAGGGCATGAAGAGGTGATTTATGGTTTTTAGGCCACATTCCATTCGGGGGTGGTGTTTTTTTTTATGGATAAGTTGTCGTCTTCCTTGCAAGATCCTATTTTTCTTGTATTTTTCGAACTTTCAGAGGCTTGTTCGAGTTAGATCTGCTTCTATGACTAACAAGACACCCTCAGGAGGGGTTATGTGTCACACACATAACCAAGACATGTACACCTAATCAGAGGAAGTCATAATAAAATCAAATATTTCAAATGCTTCATTATCATAAATCACTTAAGTCTACATCTACTTCTATCACTACACTCGTCGCATCAGGTAAAACCAACACATGTTTTATTTCCTCTTCCTCCACTTGGGTCATTCACTCTAGAGCTACATACCACATGACAAGTAATTCCAGTTTATTTACTACGTTTCAGCCACACCCTTCTACCTTTACTGTTACCCTTGCAGATGGGTCCACATCTTGTGTCCTTGGGTCAGGGACAATTCATCCTACTTCTTTAACCACTTTGACCTCTATTATGAGTTTCATCAAATTTCTTTTAATTTAATTTCGTGGAGTAAACTCACTGCATAATTTAATTACAGATCTCTCATTTTTTCCCGATTATCGTTTACATCTGTGATCTTTCGACAAATGCTATTGGTGTTAACGCGAGTCCTGGGGTCTCTATGTACTTTGAAACAGCGCGCCAATGCCTATTGCTTACTCAGCTTGTTACCCCATTCGAATTACATTATCGCTAGGTCATCCTTCTCATTCACAAGAAGCTTATATCCTCAGCTTTCTAAATTTATCCTCATTGAACTATCACAAGTAATAATACGCTAAGCTCCAACATGTGCATTTGAGTCCTAGAGTTAATAAACGAGTTTCCGCTCCTTTTGAGTTAGTTCATTCTAATGTTCGGGTCCTCATTCAGCTTTGTCTCGCACCGATTTAGATATTTCACATTTTCGACGATTTATCTCGTGTTACTTAGTTTTATCTAATGAAAAGTCATTTTGAGCTTTTTTTTCTCATATTAGTGTCTTTTGTGCTGAAATTCAAACACAATTTTATGTCTCTGTTCAAACATTGAGAAGTGATAATGCCAAGGAATATTTGTCGAAACCTTTTCAGTCTTCATGCTGGGCCATGGGATTCTCAATCTAATTCTGCAAGTTGATAAACCCTCCCAGAACGGGTAGCTCGAGCAAGAATGACATCTTCGAGATTGCTCCGGGCCCTTTTATTCCAAATGAATGTCCCTAAACATTTTTCGTCGATGCGCCTAGCCGTACCGCTTTTTTTTATTAACAGGATGCCCTCATCGCTCTAATCACATTCCTACCACCGCTTGTTTCAAAACAAACCGTTGTTCCCTATTGATCCCAATGTATTTGGATGCACATGCTTGTTTGGAATCGCCCATCCTGTTTTAACTCGACCCAACGACCTTAAACAGATCTTTACGGGTTCTTCACGTGAACTAAAAATGAAATAGTGTTATCATTCCACTCTCTTCGACGTTACTGGCGCTTATCGATGTGGCATTCTTGAGAGACTACCCCGTTTCCTTCCGCTTCATCGTTACGAGTCCGAGGGAGGATAATGATTTATTGGTTTATTATGTTACCTTACCAATTCCTACTCCAGCTCCCATTCCGTTAAACCTCCCCTTACTCAGGTATACTCTCGATGCCAAAACCCCCCAGTCAGTCTCGAGTCCAACACCAACTACTTCGACATTAGATCTAGTCTCCAGTCATGATCTTCTTGTTAAGGTTTAGTCTCCTAATTCATTTAGGATTCTTTTCCTACTCTCTTTAGTCTCTTAATTAAATTCTAACTTTGTTTCCTTTTTTACCCTAACACTAGAGTATAAATATGTATGTTTCCTCCTTCGTAAATTAATAATAATATAGTATTCCTTTTCTCTCAACATAGTATCAAAGCCATAGAAGAGTTTGGGAATATTAGGGTTAGGGTTTCGCAATGTGGTCAATTCCAACAACTGTGTCTCCGATTGTATTACAGTCGTCGCAAAGCCTCTCAAGAGCCACAACCACCGTCAAAACAACCCGCCACCGGAAACATTTTCCGAAAAGATTTTCCAACCACCCCGACTTCGGCGAGTGGACACGCCACCAGGATCGTCGAAGCCTGCTCTCCCCGCCGGTGGAAGAATCTCCGACAATAAGTGTCCCAAGCGCCACCACGAGCAGATCTCCTCTTCACCGTTGTCCCTCGCTCATCGGCGCTTGAGGGCGTGTGGCTTCTTCTCCGATCGCCGGACTTCATCACCTAGGTCGTCTGCCTCTGATCTACAAGCCTATGTACCTGGTTTTCTAATCTAACACCTGCATCACCCTCTTTTTTCCATTTTTCTCTCCGACGGCATATACTTTTAGCTTCTTCTTGATTTTTCTTCTAAAAGTATTGGTTCCATTGATTATGTGACTCTCTACTGATTTCTCATCTCTATAGCTGAAAAAGACGTCTCTATGGCCAAAAAAGATGTCTCTATGGCTGCAAAAGGTCATATTTTTAATTCTTTTGTATCTGGAACTCCTATGATTACCTTGGATAAACTCACGAGCAACAAAAATTATCTATCATAGGCGGATTTTGTGTACCTATGGTTTATTAGTAATGGTTGTGAGGATCATCTTACTACTGCAGACACAAGTATCCTAGAAGATCAACGTCCTCAGTGATAAAAAACTGATGATTTACTATATTTTCAAAGAATCTATCACAAGATTCTATATATATCAGCCCTATAAACTTGCTAAGTACTTCGAATCAGTGAAGAAATCAGACACTAATGATATTCATTGGGCTTCTCCACCGAGTAATATCCTCCATTGCTAATTTGAAACATTTCTAAGATGGATATATCTTCTTATGGTGGACGCACTGTCTCACTCTTAAGATGAACTTGTATCTATCTTCACAAAGTCTAATACATCGAGACTTAATGGATCGAGTCTTTATGATCATTCTTCTACTTAACATCGGGCGTATTTTTGAGAAATATCCGAACAAATACCACTGGAGCACTTATTCCAAACTGATGAGGCTTCGCTTGCCATTTCGCCATACCCACCGCCACTACCCATGCGATCTAAGATTACACCGGACACTTCTGTGAACTGTGATGGTTTCTCGATCTCATTCTCGAAGTGATTTCAGAGGTGAACGCGCCCTCAATGCAATATATTGTCACAAAGCTGGGAGATTACCAATTCGTGATCGATGCTATCACTACATGGTCGACCTCCCGTACTACTATTGGCTCACCGATCATGCAACGAAGTTCGAGTTCGAAAGCCCGTCTCGTGTGGAGCCTATCCACACCTCTCGTGGGGTCATTCTTACACCCGACAAATATGAGGAGTACCTTCGTCTCACTCAAGTAACCAAATCTTTCCTCCATTGCTTCTATTGCCCAGACCGGTAATGTCTCTACTTGCTTTACACATTCATTTGCATCTTCGATCCTTGATATTAAAGCCTCTAATCATATCTCTGATAATAAAGATTTTTTTTCTTCTCTTACCTTTCCATCTCCTTTACCCACTATTACTCTTAGCTAATGGTTCTCAAACCATAGCTAAAGTGTATCACTCAACTCATTCCCTCCCTTCCTTGCCCCGTACTGCACTATGTTCCTGATTTTCCTTTTAATCTTATTTCCATTAGTAAGTTGACTCGTGACCTTCATTATGTACTTACTTTTTCACACAACTTTGTAACCTTTCAAGATCGGAGTACGGGGAAGACGATTGGCATAGGACATTAGTCACAAGGCATCTTTCACCTCAGCTCACCTCTTTATTCGACCGCTGTAACTTCCACTAAGCTCCTTCCTCCTCCCGCTCATCTGATCATCCAAGTTTCGTGTCGGTTCCTCATTTTTCTAGTTTATCTTGCTCGAGTGTGAGTCATGTCACCAGGAAAACATACTCGTGTCTCGCTCCCAAAGCCGCTAGATCCCCGACAAAGTCTCCTTTAAGCTCGCCCACAATAATGCTCGAGGTCCTTCTAGTTCGCGCTACTTTAGGATTCACATTTTATACACGATTATTCCTCGATGCATTTGGCTATTTTTAATGAAAACTCGAAAGGAGATATTTTCTATCTTTCAAAAAATTTCATGCTGTACCGCACTCTCAATTCACTACTTAGGTATTCTCTGTAGATTTTAAAAGTGATAATGCAAAGGAATATTTCTCTATGTCATTCTCTTTTTATGTCTTCCTGGCTAGATTTTCACTAATCATCTTCAGGCTTACACTTCTCAATAGAATTGAGTGGCTAAGCGTAAGAACCGTCATTTAATTGAGACCACTCGCACTCTCCTCCTCCATCATAAGGTTCCTCAACGTTTTTAGGGGGATGCTATCTTAACTGCACGTTATTTGATTAATCGTATGTCATCCTCTATTTTGCATGATCAAATCCCTCATTCTATCTTACTACCTGATCAACCTCTCTTTTGCCTCCTTCCTCATGTCTTTGGTTGTGTCTGTTTTGTTCATATTCTCACTCCTGGTCAAGACATACTCTTAGCCAAAACCACGAAGTATGTCTTCTTGGGTTATTTTTGCCTTCAAAGGGGTTATCGATATTATTCTCCCGACATTAATTGCTACTTTATCTCTACTGATGTCACTTGTTCCGCATGTTCATCTATTTCTCTCGTTTCACATTTCCAAATTTCCCTTCTCCACCTTCAGATGTCGTGACTCGACCACTTCAGGTTTATACTCGTTGTCCTCGTCCTCGCTCTCCTACAAGGCCTCTTGTTGAATCATCTTCTATGCCACAGTCATCTCCTACTCCTGTTCCGCAACCGTCTAATGATCTACCTATTGCCATTCTGAAAGGTACCCGCTCTACTTCTAACCCACATCATGTTTATAATTTTCTCAACTTTCATCGTTTATCTTTACCCTACTTTGCCTTTGTTTCCACCTTGTCATCTATCTCTACCCCTACAAACAGTAGCAAAGCTCTCTCTCATCCGGCTACCGGAAACAAAGTAAATGGTTATGAAATTGATGCTCTTAATCTAATGGCACATGTGAGCTTCACACTCTTCCCTCCTGGGCAGCCTCCCATTGGTCAGTCGCTGGGTTTATACAAGAAGGTGGGACTTGATGACTGTGCCGATCTACTATGGCCCTCGTTTCTCACGCTAAGGGTACACTCCTAAGAATATGGCTCGACCATTATGATAATTTCCCTTTTCTCCCAGGGCCAAGATTGCCCGTCATTGGCTTTCTATGGTTGCTATACGCTCATGGCCCCTTTTTCAGTTAGATATCAAGAATGTCTTCCTTCATAGTGATCTCGCCGAAGAGGTTTATATGGAGCAACCGCCTGGTTTTGTTGCTCAGGGGGAGTCTAGTTTGGTATGCAAACTACATTGTTCCTTATATGGTCTGGGGAAACGCTTCCTCCAACTTAGTGTAGCTCTGCTTAGCTCTGGATCAGAGTTTGGCATGATTCTAATCAAAATGCACTATCTGCTTTTTTATCATCATACCTCATCGACAAAGTTGTATTTACTTGATTTGCTTATGTGGATGACATCGTCATTATAGGCAAAGGACTGTGATGGTATTCGTAATAAAACAACACCCTTCGGGCCACTTTCGCACAAAAGACTCGAGAAACTCAAGTATTTCAGTATCGAGGTAGCTCACTTAATTCCGCGCAGTGATAATTTCTCAAAATGAAGTATACCTTATATATCATGACACCGGTATGTTTGATTTGTAGTTTGCACACTCATATTTGATCCGACACAAACTCAGACCAGTCAAGGGAAGCCTCTACGAGATCCAGGGAGATATCAACGACTTGTAAGTAAACTGAACCATCCTACTATCACTCGGCCTAACATGTCTTTTCCTGTGAACGTAGTTAATCAGTTCCTATAATCACCTTGTGATAGCCATTGGGATGCTACAATTCCTATTCGCTATGTCGCGAACACTAAGTCAAGGAGTGTTGTATGAGAACAAAGGTCATACTCACATTGCCACAATGGATGCGCATCGGGCAAGCTCACCCTCCGATAGACATACTACATCAAGGTATTGTGTGTTCATTGGAGGCAACTTAATATCCTAGAAGAGTAAGAAACAAGATGTAGTAGCTGGATCTAGTGCTAAAGCCGAGTATCAAGCTATAGCCTTAGCAACATGGAACTCATATGGTTGAAGCATCTCCTCCAAGAGCTAAGATTTGGGAAAGATGAAAAAATGAAGGTTATATGTGATAATCAAGTCGTCTTGCATATTTCATCTAACCCGCTTTCCAGGCTTATGATCAAGTATATCAGCTGGGATACTTTATCAAAGAGAATATTGCATCGGGATGCATTACTACTAGTTTTATCAACTCTAATGACCAACTAGTAGATATCTTCACTAAGGTGGCGTTTGTTTTTCGGGTCAATGTCAATGTAACGAAAGCTTAATGTCAATAAGACTTAACAAAGATTAAGCATAAGCCGTTTGTTTTTTAATATTTTATCTCTATTAAGGATTAAGTTGTTAGTTTCCATTTTGATCCTAATAATTATTTTTTATAATTTATTTTATTCAAAGTTAATAATAATAATAATTTATTATTATTATTATCATTTTTATTATGCAAACACGATGAAAAGTAAAGAATAAATTTAAATAATACAAATGAATCTCTATAAATACTGGATTTTGAAAATTTATATAAAATCCATCCTTAATCCATTTATCTTTAATAATGATTTGAGAAGAGGTGGGATGAGCAAAAAAAACCTACTCTACACTAAAGTTATTTTTGGTTTCCTGAAAATTGGAGGGATATATATATATATATATATATATTATTTTTTATTCTAAACTTGTTTTATTTATCTTAAACTATCAAGAAAATATGTAACTTTCAAATAATTTTACTAACCTTGTTGTGAATAATATAAAATGCAAAATTTTAAAGAATTATATTTCTCTCGCATACTCGCAAGAAATAAAGACGGAAATACGAAATGAGCCTATTTTGTATGGAAAGATGAAAATCATGGTGGGAGTGAGTTTTTCGAATGGAAAAAGCCAAATTTTTTTGGCTTTTGTTTCAAATGATTTTTTCAAAATTTCAAGGATAAGTGAGTGAAAAATAAAACAACGGGCTAAACGTTGAAAGCAATTGCTTTCTAAAGATTCACCAAACAAACAGACCTAAGTCTCTTAAAGATCCTGTGGATAAAGTATATATGTGACAAACTTCGCTGACTATACGCTCCAAATTTATAGGAGTGTTAAGGTTTAGTCTCCTTATCCATTTAGATTCTTTTCCTTCTCTCTTTAGTCTCCTAATTAGACTCTAACTTTGTTTCCTTTTTTGCCCTAACATTAGAGTATAAATATGTGTTTCCTCATTCGTAAAGGTAAACGTCAATGTGTTCACCCAATTTCCTCGTTTTGCTCTTATAACCATTTCTCATCACATTCTTGTTTTTTTATTGCATCCTTGGATTCTATCTCTCTTCCTAACACTGCTTGCGGAGGCTTTATCTTTACTCCCCGTCAAGGTAGCTATGGTGAAAGAAATGCAGGCTTTAGATGACACAAATGGCATTTGAACTTCGTACGCTACTGCCAGAAGAAAGTCATCGATGTCCGATGGCTTTGGCAGCTTAAAGTTAATCCTAATGGTTCAGCTTGCTCGACAAAGCACGACCAGGGCTGGCGGTACGCTGCACTCATGGCGTGACTATTTCGACACTTTTCCTATGCTGCTAAGATGATATGTTTGGCTTTTATTTCCTCGTCATACTTTAATCGTGATCTCAGCTTGATATTAAGAATGTCTTTCTTCATAAATGACTTCGTAGAGGAGATGTATACGGAGCACCTCCAAGGTTTGTTGCTCAGGGGAGATAAGGAAAGTCTGTGGTCTCGAAAGTCTCAGATGGTTTGAAACAAAGTCCCGTGCGTATAGTATCATTCCATCGATACAGATGTGGATGATATTGTTAATATTTGACCGACTTCTCAAAAGATCTCGCCTCTTTAAATCCTTGACCGTAGACAATTTCATACAAAAAAGACTTTAGTGATGCTAAAAATACTGGCATTGAAGTTATGTGAAGCAACATAATTCCTCTTATCTCAAAGGAAATATGATCATCAATTGTCTAAGACTGAAAGTTGAAAGTGCCGCACGCCCCTATGGTTTCGTATTAATCTTACTAAAGAAGGCGTAACATTCCGAGGGATCCTAAGATATAGGGAAACTGCTAGAGTTGTAATTACCTTATAGTAACTCGCCCTAATATTGCTAACTCAATCAAGAGCAGCCAAGATGTTGTCAAGACTCGAACAAATAATTATCGGGCAATCGCCGAATGTATTTCTATGTTACTTGAAAAGGGGCCTTTTATACGTTAATCATGGGCATAGCAATTTGGTGCTTTTCTTATCTGATTGAGGCGGAATTTAAAAACGAGAAGGTCCACTTGAGTGCCTTTGTTTATTTGTTGGAGAATCTAGTCTCATGGAAGAGTAAGCAGTGTTGTCTCTCGAATCGTGTAGCCAGAATTAGAAATGGCGTGATGGCTCAGTTAGTGTGTGAGATCATGTGGCTTATCAGCTCTTGAGTGGAAGTCGACGTGAGACACCAATCCAAATAAAAACTCTTGTGTGACAATCAAAGTACGCCCCTTACATGTACTCTAATCCCATGTGTTCCACATAAATAGACTAAGCATATTATTGAGATGGGTGTCGTTTAGTTCATTGAGAAAATACATTTCGGTTTGATTTACATGGGATATGTGAGAGACTGAGAACAGTGGATGATATCTTCTAAAGAGGCCCCTAAGTGGGGCTGGGTGTAGTTATCTATATGAGTTGGGCATGATTAGTAATACATGTACTCCCGACTGGGAGGGAATGTTATAACATATATCTACTATACATTGAAATTAAGTAACCACAATGGGGCTTGTCTTATAGAGTTGTAATCTATTAAGAAGTGTTAGATTGGTTTTATATGTATATATTCATAAAGGTTCAATGAAAAACACAAGGAATTTCCTCCAATTCTTTTGTCTTCCTTTCTACAAGGAAAACAATAAATATTCTAAATTTATAAACAAATGCATAAAAAAGTATACATAAAGACTGAAAATACAGAATCGGTAAATTTCTTTGGAACTTTCAAAATATGATAGTCAATGACTCATAATGGTCACCTTCTTTTTAGTACTAAATCTTCCAAAAAAAATGGGAAAATTAAAGAAGTACTTCAATTTTTCTGAGAGAATTAATTCTGTAGGGCATTGTTCTAAAAGGAGATAAATACTAGTATTTTTTGTAAGACAAAGAATGTCAAGATTCTCAAGGATATATATCGATCAGTGTGATTAGCCAAAATTCCAACAGTTGATTGAATTTACCTGTATCTAGTCTCTTCTCTCTGCTGTGGTAGAGTTGGTGGCCGCCTAATAACAGTTTGAGGATTTTGTATTTTCAATAATGTTACTGGAAGGTTCTGGACATCCTGCTTGCAGACATCGCATGTCTTGTTTCCTTTAATGCTAAACCACTTTACTGCACAGTCTTGATGGGCAAGTGCAAGTTCACCTTTGCAGCTGCACTCCAACTTAAGAGTATCACCTCCTTCCCCAAGCTCAATGAAACAAATTCTGCAAACTGCTTCTTCCTCAGGAATATCTTCTCCGTCATCTGCACCCTCTGTAATAAACAAGTTACAAGAACATCTGCAAAAAGTAAGTAACAAGATAATCTTTTTTGTCTTTTAGTTTTTTCTTTAACTTTTGTTTGATAAGCAGAAGGACAAGATATATAAATGCCTTAAAGGGGCCCCTGAGTACACACAAGGTATACAAAAAGCACCATTAGGCAAGCAAAACGGAACAAAGAAAGAGCTAAACCAATCTACAAAGCCGATAATGGTCAAGGAACAGTAATCCATGCATACTCTAACCCAACCCAAAAGATGCACATACAGGAAGATTTAGTTGTTTGATCTGGCTATTCAATATCTACAAATGACTTCCTAATTCTTTTTATCCATAACATCCAAAACAAACACAATAAAGAGGCCTTCAAGCTTCTTTCATTCTTTTTATCATGGTCAAGGAACAGTAATCCATGCATACTCTAACCCAAACCAAAAGATGCACATAAAGGAAGATTTAATTGTTTAATCTGGCTATTCAATATCTACAAATGACTTCCTATTGAGTAACAAGGGATCACCCTGCCTCAGGCCCCAAGAGTTCAAGAAGAAGCCATGACACGACCCATTAATCAAGACCAAAAAGCTGGCAGTGGAGATACACCACTTCACCCATTGAATCCATTTTCCACCAAAGCCCATTTTTGCCAAGACAGAACAAAGAAAAGACCGGTCCACAGGATCATAAGTCTTCTCCAAATCCAATTTAATGCAACAAACAAAAGGTGTTCCTAAAATAGAATAGCAACAAGATATTGACTAGTGGAAAGATGAAAAGAGCTGAAAATAGCCATGAACATCAGAGCAAAGCACATGAATACTCATATAGCTAATTGTTGAATGATCCTACATCACGGAGTGGAAACAGTTGATCTGTAATGCAGAAATCACTCATATCCAAATTAGCACCTACCAATTTCTGTTACCGGGGCATCATCTTGTGAGGCACCATCAACTGCCACCAGACGAGGAGTTGCTGATATCACACGGATTAAACCTCCTGTAGAGTCCATCCGCCTTAAACTTCTGGCTTTGACATTAACAGGAACTGACAATGAGCGTGTCATATGACGCTGAACCTCTGCCTTCTGTTAGAAAACAAAGGCACATTGAAGAATACCCAAAAAGGAAAATGTAAAGCATTTGGTGTATGTATCCACTTGAAACTCCAGCTGTTAAAGCATACAACTACCAAAAGAAGATCCATTGATTAAAATCTTAATTAAATGAAAACAATAAACACTTACAGAAAAATTAGATTCACCACCCAGATTCTTTTCCTGCAGCGATTCAGAACCTGAACTTGCAATTGGGGTAGCTGGTAAAGAATGCGTCGCTTTTAGTGAAGGGAAAAGAACCTTGTTGAGAGAAAATGACCTCGAAGTAGTAGGCTTATCCAAAGCACCATCCGATGATGGTGTGTCTGGGATGATAAGAACTGTCTTTTCCCCATCCTCAGACAAATTCTTAACCCTTAAGCTTCTTTGGGGAAGCAGATTTCTCATGGATGATTTCAATTTGGCTGAAGGTGGTCTAGGCGGCAATCCTGCTTTAGTGGATATATTGGACTTGATATAGAGGAAATTTCTATCCTTGTAAAAGCAGATGAATTTTCAAGAGACCTTACAGGTATCTGTAAAGACGACAAGTTTGGCCGTCTAGACTGCTGAACAAGAGAGGTTCCTTCTCCTTTTTCCTTTGGTTTGCTTTCCTAAAAATCCTTAAAAAAATCACTTCAGCTATTTAAAAATCCTACAGTAAGACCAAATGGTTATCCAATTCCAAGATTTTCCAGACAATAAGTGCATGAACAGAGAAAGATAGAAAATCCAAGTTGCAAGGAAATTTATGTTTGATATGATCCTACACTCAGATATGAAAAGTATTAGAAACTTTATGATTATAATTAATTATTAGCAATTGAGAGCATAAGTGAATGATCAAAAGAAATAACATATAAAGTAACAAGAAGTGAATGATCAAAAGAAATAACATATAAAGTAACAAGATGCTTACTTTCCAACTACTCAGGCAGGCTACATGAGTCCTACTTAGCCATCTAGCTTATGCATAAGGCCTTTCAGTTAAATCATAAGCCCTCATATCTTTTCTCTCTTCATTGATTCACATCCTCTTTAACCTTCCTCTTATCTTAGTAGCTTCTCCACCTAGCATCATATTGCACAAGTAAAGCTGAAACCTTTTCTGCAAATGAACCATCTTAAACAACTTTCATTATCTTGTTCTCAATTGGTGCTAACTCTATCTCGTCATAAATCCATTTATTCTTTCTTCCCTTAAATAGCCTCAGATCCATCCAAACATTTGTACACTTAACTGCAGTCACTTCAGGAAAATAATGTCCAAGAAATGAGTAGGGCAACAAGAAACAAGCTTGTATATGAGAAGGCATTTGTGGCAACAAACAAGGACAAGATGTTGGTGAGGAACACTTAAGATGTTTTAGCTGAGTAACATACAGACTTATGACTGGACCAGCACTGATGAATGATTTTATTCAAGTTGAAAGCACCCAAAGAACAAGGGTTACTTAAGAAAGGCAAGGCAAAATGCCAGAAAATTACATTTCTTCTAAGGATATTACTGTGGATATGGCATTAAATGGATCTAAATGGTGAAAAGGCATTCATGAAGCCAACTTCATTTAGTTGGGATTAAGGCTTTGTTGAGTTCACTTCAGCTGAGTTGACTTTTACAGGGGCCAAAAACCTCAAAGCAATTAAAAAGCACTTAGCTATTACATCATGTTTTAATTTTAAAATTGATATGTTGGTCACTTTTTTTGCGCTCAAATTGCCTACAGACAAAAACAGAAAACATTATTTTAATATTTTTATTGGATGGTAATGCAAAAGGAAATGCCCCCAAAAGTACATGACAGTAACCATTAGCCTTGGTATAAGCATAGCAACAGCTATCACAAGCAGTTACCACATTTGAATAATATCAATTTTTCTTTCAAATAAACTTTTATAAATAACCAAAAAAACACTATTTACTAGAAATCATATACCAGCCAGTTTTGTACCCCTCCTCAAAGAAATTCAAAACTACTTGTCTTGGAACAACACAAAATTATTACAAGTCGCCAAGAAAATTAAATGAAGAGGCCTTGGCCAAGGCATTATTCATTTAATAACTTCTCAAATCAACAAGCACTAAACAGAATTTCAGAGCTTTTTGCAAGTAATTTTCTTCTAAATAATTTATAGTCTCACCAAGGTAGCCACTTTAGTTGAGTATGATGCCATAGATGGCAAAATTTGCTTGCGTCTATATGACAGAAATTTATTGATAATGGACATGCAATTATGATGATGTAACTACTTTTGAGGATTTTATATTAGTAAGAATTTGTTTCTAATATAAATTAGAAGATGCAATTGTAGATAGGAAGAAAGAAGCTGCTTTGTTTTTTAGATTAATGGT
This sequence comes from Tetrastigma voinierianum, assembly GCA_016808115.1. Classification (NCBI taxonomy): domain Eukaryota; kingdom Viridiplantae; phylum Streptophyta; class Magnoliopsida; order Vitales; family Vitaceae; genus Tetrastigma; species Tetrastigma voinierianum. Next base: position 192,272 of record JAEQBH010000115.1, read on the forward strand.
CTATTATGATTAAAAAAAGCATGACCATAAATTGTTTAGGGGATTTTTATCAAATAAATTACAAAAAAAATAATAATAATAATTATGGGATAAATTTAGGCTGTGGTATGAAGAACGTGGTGCTTTGATCTGATAAAAATTATTCCTTGAACTATTTCCTATGTAAAATTTATAAACTGTAACCCAATTAGCTGGTATTGATACTTTTTTGAGCTAAGTTGAGTAAAATATTTGATATAAGTTTCGTTTTCTTCAAGCCAACATCAAGATAGCATTTAAAAGCAAGATATATGGAAATAAGAGGCTATTCAACTAAATGTTCTATCTAAAATAATTTTGGTCATTCAATGATAGCTGAACATTTTCCAAAAACTAGTGCCAGTTCTAGAATTTCCAACTGACATTCATCTACTTTCCTTCACTAACCAGTTACCACATAATCAAGAATTCTGAAGCTATACACATCCTCTGAGACACCTTACAATTTCCAATTTTTTGAAGCTATACACCACCATAATCATCAAACTGGACCCAGTTCCATTCAGCAGATCAACACCATATAGGCATGTTTCTTCCCATCCAAACGGTGAAAAGTTTTTAACATAAGTGTCCCAGTACCAGATCAACACTGAACAAAATTACTGTTTGGGCTGGTGGGTCAAGAAAATGTAGGAAAGTAGAAAACTAATAATTCGGAATTGACTCGTTTTAGAACTTGGAGAGAAAACTAAAAACTAAAAACCTTCTCTCAGCCAGGATAAAACCAGTTGGCTGCCTTGAAGTTTCTTAATTTATCATAGTTTTTTCCATTCGGAAACCCAACTAAACACGTCCCTGAAAAATGGGGATCCAAAGATCCATTTCTTTTCTTTTTTTACCTTATTTTTCTCACCAGCCAAACAGACCAGAACACCACTTTTAGTGAATACACACAAGACTCAACAATAAATAAATAAAGTGGAATCAACTCCGAACAAAATTTCCCACCATTCGGTAGCTAAAAGAATGCAGGAAAATGGCATGGCAAGCTTAAATTCTATCCATTTTAAAATTTTCAGAGAACTAAAAATCAAAATCCATACCCCTGCAGCTAAGAAAAACATTTGCCTTCTTGAAGCCAGTTCTTCATTTCACGTAAACCATAAAAAAATAACAAAATAACAATAAGAAGAAGAAGCAGATTCAAGGATTTTCTCAATATCATTTTCTCAGCAACCAAACAGAGCACACAATTGAAACCCAATGAAAATAAACAAAACCCAGAAAAAAAAAGAAAAAAAAAAGCCTTAATTCCCAAAAAAAAAGAAAGAAAATCACCTGACAGTGATCAGGAGCATCTGAGCTGGTATCCACCTCAGGATGCAGTTCAACTTCTGAAACTTCCATTAAACTCGGAGAACCAAACAAATTAAACCCTAAACGTCAACAGACTGAGTGAGGTGCAAGGAGTGAGGTATGCAAGAACCGAAAAGGCAAAAATGTTTACATTAAACTGAGATCAAATGAGTCAGAGTGTGAGAGAGACGGGGAATAAAGCAGCATTTTTTTTTAGTTTAATCCTTTTCCGGGTTTTCTCTAAAGAGTAAAGAATGATGGTGGCGGAACTCAAACTCGTATTAAACGAAATTTAATTTTCTTTATTTATATATTTTGCCCGCCAACTGGTGCTATGATTTCTATCTTTTTCATTCCGTTTTACTCTTTAAGATTCTTCCTCTCTGTTTTTTCTTTTTTTAGCCCTAAATAATTGGATCAAGCGGTTAAAAAATGGGATGCCATATTCGGGAATTCTTGATAAATTTACCAATAATTAAATAAATAATTATCAAAATATTTTATATTAAAAAATAATTTCAATTTTACGAAAGTTTTTGACATATAAGCATTATGGTATAAATTTTTTTAATGAAATCGTGTCTTCAAAATATGACTTTAAAATTTTACATTAAAATCATGTCTTGAAAATATGACTTTATAATTTTATATTAAAATCGTGTCTGAATAAGGTATATAATTTTACGGTAATCGTGTTTTCAACTTGATGCGCCATGAGAATTCTATTTGAAATCGTGAGCTTGTAATTGTGTCTCCTAAAAATACCATTTCATATTTTATATTAAAGTATATATTAATATGACTTCGTAATTTTTATAATTTATCTTGAAATGTATTGAGAAATACGATTTGCATTTTGACTAAAATTGTGTTTTGAATCTGAGACATCTATATGACGGCAATTAATAATAAGTGTGTCATAGACACTGAAATTTTTGTTTTTTATTGTATATTTTAAAATATATTTTTTTCTAATTATGGTATTATTTAAAAAAGCCCCCAGTTTACTAAGATCCCAAGTTCTAATACAATAACAAATTCGAATATGTTTTTTGAGAGATCTCGAATCTTCAAATTTAATAACAAAGTATTACAATAATATAATATAAAGTGAAAAAAAAATAAAAAAAAAATAAAAATAAATGAAAATAACCTCTTCCTTTTTTCTTTTTTTATTTAATTAATTCAAATATTTATTTCGGCTATGATAATTTTGACATGGTTTGACACGGTGTGACTACATAACATAATTTCGTATACAACATAATATAAATTATTTAATGAAAATAATATTTCTTTGTAAATATTAACAGTCCAAAATTATAATAAAGCGAATAATATTTAAAAATTAAATTAACTTGTTTATTGGGTTTATAATCTTATTGACTAACTATCCATGTCATTGCATACGTAATATATTTACTAAACAAGGTTTTAAACGTGTTGCACCATGTTATTCTTGTAATTAATTAATCTTATTGAATAATTTTTTCTAATTTCTTGTCTTAATGTGGGCATGTGACGTGGAATCCACACAATATAATTGGTTGTCACCCTCAATCTTATAAATTTACTCATTATCATATTTTTCAAAAATTTTAATTGTTGGTATTTACTTGAATGTAACTTAATAACTTTTAAAAGCAAAAAGTAACTTAATAACTTAAATGTATTGAATAAATTATGTATGTAGTTTCAAAAAAAAATATATTATGAATGTTTAGTAAAATACCTAATGGCATAATTTGAAGTTAGAAATAAACTAAAATAACAAATAAGAGTAATTAATTTATTATTGAGTAAATATTTTAATTTTATATTTTTATTTCCTTTTATCTCTTTTATTATTCCACCATATTCATTGTTATTAAACTTCCTTTGCCCCGGACATATAAGGACAATAAATACCTCAATTTGATGATTAAGAACAAAAATTTAAGTCTCCTAAAAAAAATTTAAGTCAAATTTTCAAATAACTTAATACTTTAATAATTAAGTGATATGTTTTAGGTTAATAATTTAACTTTTTTTTTTAAGAATAATAATTTTACTGATTCAAATTAATAATACATTCGATGAACAACGTAGTAGTGTGTGGCTACAAGGATAGCATATTGTCAGGGTAATTATAATGAATCGGCTGGAAATCTGCAGCGTTTGATAATTATAATACGTATGAGGCAATAATTCTGTTTATCATAGCTATGAATTGACTTGATGTCATTTCCTGATTAAATTTGTTTCTTTGTTCCGAATAAATTTCCGAAGAGCACGAAGTCGCGAGATGGCCAATCATCAGTATGTTGTCTTAAGACGAAGACGAGCTACGCGTCGTCTGAGATGACGGCTTAATGACTTGGTCTTGTCACGATGACAAAAAGCAGCGAGTGTAATTGATTAAAGTAAAGGAAAGGGGCTAACAGATACAAGGAGGGGAGATGCGGCTAGGGTTTTTTAAAAATTTACGTTATTATCCTTTAAAAAAAAAAAACTTAAGTTATTATGTAATAAATATTAAATTTGATCGAATATCACTAACTTTATTCTATTACCATTCTATTACATATATTTAAATAATTTAAAATAGGATCACATAACTTAATTAAATGTCTACGTTTGCTCATATATAATATGATACTCCCATATAAAGTAAATGACAAATAAATGTAATAAAAAAATTTGAAAAATATAAATTTAATTTATTCAGGACACTTAGACATCGAACACAAAAATCAAAGTGTTAAAAACATTAAAGGATAACACGGTATCCACGTTAATAGAAAAAATAAATGACTTTTAAGACTCTGTGATTGGTAATTATAAAGTACTGAAATATTTGAAGCTTATGAATCAAATTATGCGTAATTATTGAGCGTCACGTTTGATATGAGTTTTTATATCACAGTCGAGCAATCATACCCGATGCGAATTTACTGCAATAAACGAGAGCAAATCAATCGTCGTCTGACGACATATGATGCATGGCGTATATGATTGATGAAAAAAAAAAATAATAATAATAAAAACTCATATCGGGTGGAAGAAATCGCTTTATTGAAATAAAAAACTCATATATGAGACGAACGGTGGGAGGGGTGATTGCAGACGAAGGAATGCCAAAAAGTCACCCTTTTTTTTTTTGAGAGGGTTGAAAAGAAATAATATAAGTATAACACCCCAAACTTCAAACAAAAGGCTTTACTATCCATTCACATATAGGGCTCTAAAACACTACATATTAATGACACATTCAATTTTATACTTATGAATTTTGTGTTGTCCTGGATATGCTCATAATAAAAATTAAACTAATTCGTTAAATCAAAATCTCATAATGACATAAAACTTTATAAAGTATAACAAAATATCATTAAACTAATATGTTTCAATAAGATAAATTTTTCAAAACTAATTTATCAAAACGCAACATTCGAGCAAACATAAAACCTTTTAAGTGAAAGTTTGGAAACCCTCAATCTTCAAGCATTAAAGTAGTCAAACAATCATAAGTATTTCAAACAAATACCAACTAAAAATAGTTATCAACTTTCATCCATGTCTATCCCAAAATCACTCATCACTAAGGTCTAGAGTATCTAAAAATGATCAACAATAAGGGTGAGTTAAAAGCCCAATAAAGAATGTTAATATAGTTTCATTGATAAAGTACTTTAAAATTCCCAAAATTGAAGATATAACATATTTTTTTTATTTCCTCGAAAATCACATAAAATCCTTTAATACAATAAAAATAAGAGATAAATATATTTCAAACAAATGTTCATCATATTTTATATTTCTCAACAATTTCATATCATAGTCAAATCCACCATTTTTTTTTTCTTTTCTAAAACATATACTTATGATTACCATATCTTTATTTAATAAATGTCGATGTGCTTTATGAGACAATTTACATCCATTCTATAACTCATTGATTAAGGACCCATATACATCGAGTTTATCTGCTGTCGACTCGAGGTCATATTCGTCAAATGTATACCTATTGAGAGGGATCGTATTTGTAAGTTTGCTCTCATTGACAATTCTTAGTGTTGTCAAATTTATATCCGTTGATGGGATCGTATTTTATCGGTTATACGTATTGACGCATGGAGTCATATTGTCGCTCAATCACTATAACCCGTTAACTTGGGTCATATTGTCAAGTTGTCTATTGGCCCACGGATATAATGATCAATTATTATAACGCATTGTGATGTATAAAACAAAATTAAATATTTCCTTCCTTGTTTAATTTTCTGAGAATATAAAATTATATTTTCATGACTTTCAATATTTATCATAAACATTATCAAATATATTTTCCATATCAAACATGTATTTGATCAATGCATATAATTTAAATAAATATAAAATTTCAAAACTCATAATTGCATATAATAGCAAGATACTTTGTTTATATAGGTCAAGCTGCATTAGTCTTCCTTATCTAATATTTCAATATATTAGCAAAACCAATAAACCTTAAAAAAGTCATAATCACCTGAGTAATACGAACAATGTCATATTAGATAAAAATAATATTTTATTCGCACTCATAGGTTTTATATCCCATTTTTTTATTTTATATGGATCCAAAATATTTAAACTTAAAATCTCAAAGGCAATTTCAAATAAATTAGGTATTTTCCCAAAAGCCTTAAAATCACTAATTTTCCAAATCTATCAATTTCATAAATCCCAAAATCATGGATTTGATCAGAAAACATGAGTTTTTTAGTTGAAATCCCCAAATATTTTATGAACTAATGGTTATTTGTAACTTATAGAAAATCCTTTAGGGTTTCAAATCTAAAGTTTGGTAGCCCAAGAATCACCAACACACATTAAATACTCATTCATAAACAAATTTATCAATACTATATCTTTCTTAAATTTATAGGGTTTCATATTTAAAGGTTTAGGAAACCCAAAGTTTTTAAATGTAAGATTCTAAGAGTTTGAAAACTCATCAAAATATATCAAATATCAAACCAAAACCAAGATTCTTGTTTCTATGCATTTCAATAATTTGTAGGGTTTCAAATATAAAGTTTTAAAAAGTCTTAAGCTTTCAAATATAGACATTTAAAAACCCTAACTACAAAAAATCAAAGGGGAAAATATATACTTACTTGGGATTGAAGCTCTTGAGACTTGAAATCTCAAAACTTTTGAAACCCTAACTCCTTTATCACCCTTTTCTCAGAAAATTAAATACACAGAACTTATTTACACCCCATTTACTTATACACCCCATTAGTATTCAGCAGTATGAAATACAAATTCTACTCCTTAAACCTATTTTTTTCTATTTATTTATTATATTCTTCTCTTCATCTTCCTACAAGACTCATTTTTAAATTTCATCATTTTTAATGATGAATTAATTTTTCATAATAAGATTTATTTATTATATTTAATTTAATTAAATATAAATAATTAATATAAAATTACTTCTGATTTTTGAATCCAATGTGAAAGAAGAGTTTTTCCTGATTTTGAAACTTTACTATTAACATTTGATTTTACTTCCTAAGAGCAAAACTTTCCCTAGATTTAAATTTCCTGATCACGCAAATTTCCTGATTTAATATCCAGATATAATCAAACATTCTTATCATTAAATCTGATTTTATTTAATTTTTCAATATTTTTTAAATTTTCAAAATAGCTTAAGATATTATAAATATAAATTTAAGTATATTAGAGAAATTTATTTATTAATTATAAAATTTAATCATATTATATAAATTATTTTAATACTTATAAAATTTAACTATACTGTGGTATAGCGATGATACTTGTGGAAAGTAAGATTTGAATTATGCCGCACAAGATATTTTTGTGTGTGGCTAATTTTAAGAAAATTAAAAATATTTAAGGTGATATGTAATCATCTCAATTAGGTTAATGAGTCATATGTAGCCAATGTTTCTTTTATATTACAAATTCTATATTTTCCCCAAAGGCCCTCCATTTTTTAAAAATTGCAACACAAATCTTCTTTTTTTTTTCTTCTATTTGTTAGAAAACCAGGGGTATTACAAGAAGGAATTAGAATTTCCAATGAATAAACAAATGTAATAGTTATTTTTATTTTTTTTACTTATATTCACTTTTGCATGAATATAACGTTGTAATACCTTATTCTTACAAGGATTTGATATTAGGTTATCCCATTTGTCTATCTCATATTTTTACCACTTGAATATGAATTATTATTGTTGAAATTCCAAATATGCACAACCTCTTATCAAATCAAGTTTTAGTATCACCTTAAATTATTAATTTCCTTTTTGTTTTAAGTGAAAATTATTATTAATATTATTAAAAGCTTAAACTTACTTAGATTTGGGTTTTGATATGCATGTTAGACTCCTAAAATGTAATTCATATATATGTCGTGTCAAGACCTAAATATTTCACCACTTAATTTAACCAAAATCTAACATAAATAATAATTGAAAAAAACATAAACCACAGTATTACTTAATTATTAAATAGGTAACATATTGTATAAACCATTTAATTTTTGTATATTCCTATTTAAAAATTAGGTTGATTTAGGTTTTAATATGATTGGTATTTCAACCAAAGCGATATATTACCTAATTGACCAATTTATTTAAAAATTATTTTAAAATGAGTTACATATTGGCTAAATAATTTGAATTATATCAATTTTGTGTTATACAAGTAGACCAGTAAATTATTTCTATTTTTACATAACATACTGACACATAAAATAAAACTCAACTCCCCAAGTTATTATGATATTACACATATTTGTTAATATTAAAAAGGGTTTTCTATTGAGATTGTTATCCATTAATGCTTTAATAATGTCTGTAAAATGAACTGCTTTGTTTAGAGAAAATCAAGGAAAATAAAGTGTGTTTGGAGTAAGAAAATTGCTTAGATGAAGTGATGGGGGGATTTTGAATGATTAAGTTTGAAGCAAAGAAAATAATAATTGAAGACCTTTTTTTTTTTTTTTCTTCTGACCCAATCAAGTGAGATCCCCCTTTTTACCTTTTTTAAATTATTCTTTTTACTTCTTTCTCTCTTCCTTTTTCTCCAACACCTTGTTCCATTTTTGCAGTTTTTTTCCCCATGTCTTCCAAGTGATTTGATCCACACGCTCTCCTTTTGTTTTATTTTATTTTTAAAATAATAAATTCCTCGATAAAATTAAAAGACCTTAATAATATATATATATATACACATATAAAGTTATCTATATATTTTATTCTTCATTAATTTTTCATTATTATGTATACCATTGTCTTTGGGGACTCAATTATCCAACGACCCTCAACTGCTTGTACCCTGTGTCCATTTACCATCAGCCAAGGATTGACCACCAAGACTCGAGAATCCTAAAAGAAAGTCAGATTGCTCTTCCATAGACGAATTTCAAGACGATTCATTCATAATTTTAAAGTTTTTAATAACAATCTCTATCGCATACGAACTTCATATGCAATAAAGATACAGCATCGAAAAAAATAAGAAATATATTTATTAACAGATTTTCGCTTCCAACCCTTATTTCCAAAAGACGATCTACTGTATTAAAATTAATATTTTATAAGAAATGAGAGATTTTGTCCTCAAGATTAAGAGATATTCTTTCAAAAAATCAAGAAGAAATTCGTGAACAATTTTCTATAAGTTTGGAAGATCCCACGAGGGAAAATGAGGCAATTCCAACTATAAGTATTTTTTTTCTTCTTCTTCATATTTTTATCACTTTAATTATCAAAGACAACCGACCCATCACACCAGACGTCTCTTTTCGTTGTGAGATTTTGAGACACAGACATCGATGTCCAAAGATTCAGACGATCTAGGTAATAACAATTATGACTCGAACCCTGAACCCCTATGTTTTCTATGCCATTCTCGACTCTTTGATCACTCAAATCCTATCCTCATTACTCTACTGTCCTCATTATAGCTTTTTGACCTTGGACCCCTTTGTTCACTAATCTAAATTACTCTATATATTTTACAATTATTCAAACAAATTTCATTTTATATAGGAGTCAATATTATTATTTTTATTTTTAAAACGAATAATTAAAAAATATGTCCAAATAAACACATAGTTATCAATTTTTTTGAAAAAAAATAATTTTATTGATTTAAGCTAATAATATATTAATAGAAATACATATACCAAATTCATAAATATCACAAATGCATTTAAACAACACCTAAGGCATTAAGACAACAACAGCCAAAGCCTTATGCACGATAATACTATAATGCACTATTATACCCAAAAGCGAATCCATCATAATAAGTACTATATTACATGTACGATCAAATATATTTTGTCAATTAATCGCCCACACATAAAGATAAATTAATCGCAATAAATAACAAAACAAAACATCGTTACACACAAAGCAGTGACAAAAACATCGCAGAATAGCATTTAAAAAATAACGAAAAGTAAATAAATCATATAATTATATAATAAACATTTGCCAAGAAGTACATACGCTGATTTCGATCAAAACGACAAAAATCACTTCCTATCGTTTTAAGATGAGTGATTGAAGATAAAATTGAAATAAAATAAGATTAGACATTGTTATCAATTTATTTATTATTTTTTGTTTCAAATTTATATGATTATTAATATTAACACTATTTAACAGGATAACACGATACATTTAAATATCGATACATTTTATAGTATAATAGTTCATCGAATGATATGATATTATTTCAAAACAAACATAATATTATTTTAAAAACAAAAACAGATAAAAGAAAACAAAATAGAACAAGCTCCTAAAATATCTATAATATATGTATAAAACTTTTCCAATCAGATCAAATAAAATTTAAATCACCGAATTCAAAAAATTATTTCGATATCATGCTCCAAACAGGCAAATATGATAAGTTAAAGTAGAATATTAAGGAGATGCATTTATATTATAAAATTATATTTATTTAGAAGAAAATCTAATATTCTAATGAGTGATGTATGTAAAAATAGAATTTGCATTTAAATCCTAATATATGCTCTCCACAAAATATAAAATCACAATCTTTCGTACGTTTAATATTATTTGAAATCAATAGTTTTATACTTTCTTTGACTCGAGATGAAATATCTCTCATAAACAAAGAACATTTTATTCATTTATTAATAACTCTCATACGGAAAATATTTAAAAATTATAATAAAAATATTATATTATAATATGCAATGCATTTTCTTTCAAACTTTTCCGAGAATCAAACATAATGTAAGTAATGTTACATCAAATAAAAAATCGATAAACCTTTATTAAATAAAATTGTGGGCGTAGAAAAACAGGGTGGATGAATAGCACAAGAAAACAAAGGTAAACTCACTTTCTCTTTTGCAATTTTGTCATGAAGCTCATAGATGCAGTCAACGTGTCACGGTTTTTTAGGCATCTTTTACTCCCAGTCCCAATCTTGACTTTCAGTCAACGATTACGGAGGATATTTTTTTATTTTTTTATTTTTTTAATATGATATTAGGATCAAGATACATATGTATTAAACTTTTTTTTTTTTAAATTCTAAACAGGGGCAGAGCCAAAAAATATATTTAAGAGGGGGCAATATGACATATATGTATAATTCATAAGGCATATGATAGGTCCCAGGCCCACTAATAAAAAATAATATGAAGACGCCTCTTCTCGAATCGAACCACACTTCTTCAATTCTTTCTCATGTCCCATTTTCCATTAACTTCAAAAGGATTTAAATACAAAATAAATTAACTAAATCACTAACCTGAAAAATAGGTCACTTAACAAATAAGCCACTAACATATCAACTAACCTAAAAACATGGACACTAAGTTAATTGACGTATGATAAACTAAAATTTTTAAAAATAAAAATATGACTAATAAATCAACAACCCGCATGCGACCAAGAAATGATTATTAAAAATCGAAAAAATACAAACTGACGTGAGTCCTTTTGTCTCATTTATCATACAAAGAAAACAAAGAACGTAAAGATACTGCTAATCGGGTTCCCCTTGAAACGGCGTCTTAAGCCGCATGTATGGTTAGTAAATAATAGTTTTCAAATATATCTTATTCTATATGAAAAAATATAAGAGTTTTTATTGGGTTTATATACTAAAACTTATTTATGGGTTTATACAAGGCTTAAGATGATGGAAGGCCTCATGTCCATAAGAAATGGGTCGAAAGTCTAATTTCAATACAAATCGACATATTCCATTTACTCAAAATCCATTTTGTTTTTAGTTGTCAACTTAAAAACCTTGGTTTTTTATTATTCAAAAATCAGTATGGTCAAAGTCATAAAATCACAATAAATTCAAACCGTTTTTACATTTTGAATTCAAATTCTAAAACGATTTTGCATTCGTTTCCAGTCTTAACGGTCAACATCCATAATTTTGAATTTATGTTAAATCCTAAGGAATAAAATTTATAAAAACAATATTCTGAAAACACGTATCAATTAAATTTTATTTTTTACAAACTACCCTTCATTTATAAGTACATTATCAATTCCGAACCTAGTAGCCAGCAGTTTCCGGCCCTATGAGTTAAACTTCTATTATAAACAGTTTTTTTCCCCCCAAAATTCCCTCTAGGTCGTACGTAGCTCCGTCACTACCTCGAATGTTATTTAATTAAACTTTTATATACAGTTTTTTGCTTCCCAAATAAATAAGAGGTGCCCATGATATCTAGTTTATGTGATTTAGGGCCTAATGTTTTAAAAGGTAACATGTATGAAGGGGACAAGTCTCGAGTTTGAGTTTCTTGTCCACATGTCTATGTCAAAAAAAAATTCCACAACAATATTGTTGATTCCCATAATCCCATCTACTAGTCCCCAATTTGATTTATTTGTTGTGTTTACTTTATCGTAGGAATTATAATTTTCTCCGAATTGGTTACGATCAAAATGTTGAAGGAGGGTATAAAATAATATTTTAAATTTAATTAAATATTATAGTAATAAAGTACATAGATTTTTGGATTTGAAATAGGAACTAGTCTAAGTATATCCCTATCCATTTTTAAATTGAAAACCGATTAAATATATATATATATATATATATATATATATATTTTTTTTTATTTTTAAACCTATATTAAATAAATTTGTGGGCGTAGAAAACAAAACAGGGTGGATGAGTAGCACAAGAAAACGAAGGTAAACTCATTTTCTCTTTTGCGATTTTGTCATGAAGCTCGTAGATGCAGTCAAAGCGTCACGGTTTTTTAGGCATCTTTATCTCTAGTCCCACCTTGACTCTTCAGCCACTGATTTACGAGATAGGTTTTTTTTTTTTTAATTATTATTACTTTAATATGCTATTAGTATCAAGATACACATGTATTAACTTTTTTTTTTACTTTTCTTTAAAAAACTTTTTCAATTTAATAGCAGAGCCAGAAAATATATTTAAGAGGGGGCAATACGACATATATAAATTTCATAAATTTAGAATAATTGGTTCCCTTTGAAATGAAGGTCTTTGTGGGTATGTGTAGTTTGTAAATAATAGTTTTCAAAATGATATCGTGTCACGTGAAAAAAAAATATAAAAGTTTTTATTAGGTTTATATATTAAAACTTATTTATGAGTTTGTACAAGACTTAAGATAAAGGGAGGCTTGACACGCCATAAGAAATGGGTTAAAAACTTAATCTAAGTACAAATCAATACATTCCATTTTACTCAAAATCAATTTTAATCAAAACGGTTAAAGTCATAAAATCATAATAAATTCAAACCGTTTTTACATTTTGAATTCAAATTCTAAAGTGGTTTTGCATTCATTTATTGTCTTAATGACCAACATCCATAATTTTGAATTTCAAACTAATCCATTATAAATTGGTTTTTCTATAAATTGAGATGGGTCTTAGTGTTGAAAAACATAATTTTACATCCATGCTTTTACATGCCTTTACTGTCTCAAATGTTATGTAATTAAACATTTACATGTAGTTTTTTGCTTCCCAAATAAATAAGTGGTGCGCATTATATATAGTTTATGTGATATAGTGCCTAATGTTTTAAAAGGTAACATATATTGAGGGGATAAGTCCCGAATTTGAGTTTCAATAAGGATAATTTACTATATCATAACTAAAATATTTAGTTGTAAACAAAAACTTAAATAGGCAGAAAAAGAGAAAGGATCCAAGGTTTGGGTCTTATTGGAGAAAAAAATTTTCTAGTGGGACAAATTTTAAATTTTTTTGATAAATATATATTATGATATATTGTAAAATGAATAAATGTAAAAAATTTTAAAATATTAAAAATTAATTAGTGAAATTTGATCTTATAATTAAAAATATATGAAAATAAATATAATTAAAATTATTTTTATAGTTAATCTTTATATAATTAAGAAAAACAAGATAAACAATTTAAAAAGACATATAGATAAAGTGTTAGCTCTATTTTTACTTTAAATTCCACTTTTCTTCTCCACATGTCTATATCAAAAAAAAATTCCACTGGCAGGACATGGTAGAGATAATAAGCTTTCAAAAAAAAAAAATTCCACTCTTCTTGCGGATACCTTACCTCTAATAATATCGTTGATTCCCACCTACTCGTCCCCAATTTGATTTATTTGTTGTGCTTACCCTGTCGTAGGAATGATAATTTTCTCCGAATTCGATACGATCAAAATGTTGGAGGAAGGTATAAAATAATATTTTTAACTCAATTAAATATTCATGTTATAAAATACGAAATTTTTTGAAGTATATCCCTGCCCCATCCCCAAACTGAATACCTGATTAAATAAATAAATAAATATATATATATATATATATATATATATATATATATATATATATATATATATATATATATATATATAAATTTTTTGAAAAGTTTTTTTATTTACATATTATTTGTTATATAATATTTTATTATGTTTACATTTTTATTGACTTCATGAAATCATGACATAATAATTCTTATTAATATTTTACGAATAATTTATTTTATGTATTGGAATAAAGTATTAAGATAAGATATGGGGTACCCACCAAATAACCAAATAATAAATGTGGATACGAGGATAAAAATAATAAATAGGGATGAAGAATCTAAAATCTTATCCGAAAATGACGTATCGTCATCCCTATACTCTATTGGCCTACGTCCTCGAAAAATGGGCTTAATGTTGTTGAGTACAAGCCATCTTTCTTTTTTTTTTTTTGATAACGAGGCGTCTGCGCCAGCACTGGGCACTGACTAATCCCTCTGCCACAACATCCTACCAACCTTTTCGACACCAGCAGCGACGCAGAAATTCCTAGGCTCCAGAGATTTAACTGCGACCTCGCTCGAAAGACCAATCCATCCCAGCCACTCCTCAAGCAATGCCATCCTTCACTTTTCACTAAGTTGATTGAGAAATATTATATTTCTTGATTTTTCTCACTTTTTCCCCTCAAATATTTGGGAATCAAATAGGAACAAATATTCTGGAGAAAAGAAAAAAAAACAAATATTTGTGAGAAATTGATAGTTCAATACCATGTTATAATTTGATTTGACAAAAGATATATATGGGTTGGTTTCTCTTTATAAGGTTTAAGTAGTTTCTGCGTATTGTTTTTTAAAAGTTCTTCTAAAAATAATAAGACAATATGAAGATAATTCAAACTAATACTCTCTATATATATAAATTTAAATAATAACTAAAAGTTATCATTCCTTTTTTGGGATTATAGAAAAAACAAAACTATTATTTAGAAACAATTTCTGACCAAACATTTTCATCTCATCATCTGAATAGGTTATCCATAGCCGCCCCCCCCATACATAGGATAACAATTCCAAATTCTATATATGATGGTAACCTGCAAACATCAACACTCAAACAAAATAAAGCATCTCCAAGTTACTCGTCTTCTAAGCAAAGTAAACTTCAAGCTTAAGCACCTAAAAAAGAAAGAAAGAAAGAAGCAAACTATCACCATTTGAAGTGGGGGCAACATCCATGGCTTTCAGCCCACATGCAATTTTAGATTCTATGTCACACACCAAAAACTAGGCAGTCATTGTAACACCTAAATTCTATGTTATTATGGGGTCTTTGTTTTCTTACGGTTGAAAATATAGATCAAAAGACCTTAAATCAAGAATGCCCTTCCGATTTCAAAAAAATATGTGATAAGCGACAACAAAGATGATTCGGCTAAACGGCTTAACAAATATTATATACGTATTTCACGTCGCGTGAGATCACAACCTTTAAGATTCACTCGCTTCACCCGACGGCGCCCGCTGCCTATTTAACGAAAATGTACCCCCAACCCCACCATCGATCGGTAAACCAAACGGATACTTTTCAGATAGGAGGATATGAAAATACCATATGTGAAAGTTAGGGAGTCTTCTTAAAGGCCAACTTTAGGTCGGCCCGTCTAGATTGTTAAGTCCCCTAACCGGCCATCATTCCAGATAAGAAATTAAGTATCGATAATGATACGATGATAAATATATGTCAGCCTCTCGCTTTCCAAATCCATTACTGGATGAACGATTCTTGAAAATCAGTTCCAGATAAGGAAAAACATATTTATCCCTTTAAAATAAGACTGCTCTCTTCCGAAATAAGTAAGAATATTCAAGATTCACAAACATAACTAATCGCTTATTATATGCGACGGAACCAATCATGCAAATCCTGCCTTCTTCTATATCCGATTTTTGATGATTAATCATCGAATAGGTGGCTGGGCTCCATACTACCTAGAACGCCTCTTTTTACAAATTTATATTACACCATTGATTCTGTGATACTTATTACCAAGAAACAACAGCCGGGCATATGTCCTATATCATTGGGTTACAACACTGTCGGTAAAACACATGCTCATCCTGCTAACCATAGGCCCTCATAATCTTAAATTATGGCTCCGCTATTGTCATACTACCACATGTATTAGTTATGACCTCATACCTAAGGTTTATAAAAGCGTTTGTTATATCATTTATCAAATATTTTATTTTATTTATCAAATATTTTTTAAATCAACGACCTGAAATTCATTTTTCATTCCAATCATGTTGGTCTTAATTTTTAAAATAAATTAAAGTAAGGAACATATAACACAGTTTTACATAAAAACAACGTTGAATGAAAAAAGCATAAAAAAACAAAAACAAAAAAGTGTTTTTTGGCATAAAGAAAAACGTTGCTTGTGGGGTGAGAAATCAAAGGAGAAACTGAAGTTGTTCTTCTATCATTTTCAGACGAAGTTAAAGGTTTAGTGGTTGCAATCGCATCATTCCATCCATTGCAATGTATAGCAGAAAATGTGAAGTAACATTTTAAAAATATTATCTATCATTTCAAAATGTGTTTTTATTTTATAGAAAATATTATTTCACCGCAAGTTTATATAAAAATATTTGTTTAGTTATTTATTTCTTCCTAGTTCCAGAAAATAAAGTTATGTTTTAAAAAGTGTTTTTCCATAATAGTTTTTAAAAATGGCGTTTAAAAATTAAAACTATTTTTTTTAGAATTATTCAAAGTTATTTGTGGAATAAAAACTTATTCGGGATTGTTAAAATGTTTTATAGGTTTTTAAAATATTTGTTATACGTAGTTTTTTATTTCTAATTAATTTTCTTATTTCTATAATTTCTTTTTAAACCATCTTAAAAATATTTTATAATTTGTTTAATTTTCTAGAACAAAAACTCTATTATATTCTATGGCAACTACACATATTCTCCTCATTGTTTTTTTTTTTTTAACTTATTTATTTATTTAGTATAAACAACAAAAAATTGTTCTAAAAAAATAGTTTTCAAACAAGACTCACGTTTGTTTTTTTTAATTAATGTTAAATATAATTTTTGTTATGAATAATGTTTAATATGACTAACTGTTTAGTTGTTTGTTTTTTTTTTAAATAAATCAACTTTAATTTTTTATCCAAATTTTTAACAATAATTAATAAAAAATAAAAATATAAGATGTTGCTTTTTATTAATCTGCAAGAAAAGTCAATTGACTATAAAAAATGGTTTTCTTATATTATACTATCTAGTTTTTTAATAGAGAATAACATTAAAAAAAACATTAAGAAAAAGTAAAAAAGCCATATGTTTTGGCATTTTTTATTCAACAAAAAGTTTCAAAAAAATCAATAATAAATCATGAAAAATGTAAATAATAATAATAATAATAAAAACTCAGGTTGAATGTTGAAAGCTATTTAGCTTTGAGTATGATTTAAAAAACAAAAATATTTTTTAAATAAAAACTACCTATGTTTTAAAATAGTTATCAAATATGTATTTACGCTCATTTTTATTTTAATTGAATGTGCTCATCATGCTTATGTCCGAGAATGCTTAACGTTTAAAAAATGTAAGACATAAGAAGGGAGAGATCTTGAGTTTGAATCCTATGAGAACATTTTATTAAATTATAACTAAAGTGTTTATTAAAAAAAAAAAGTCATTTACCTTTAGTATTTTTGACTTTTTTTTATATATATTTTAAGACATCTATTTACTTCTCATTATATCCTTATAGTATTATGCTCCTACTGGACTCCAATCTCGAACAGCTCATACACCCATCCCTTTTACTTTTTTAATATTTATTATTTATTCCTTTTTTTTGAATAATTATTTAGTACTCATTTATTATGGTTATCTAAATAGAAAATATTTAAATTTGTGTGAAAAATAGTTTTAAAAATAATCAATACAAAATCCTAACTCAACCTTCTCTTTTTCAATACTTAATAAAAACAAACCCAATATAAGAGCTTGATACGGTCGTTTCCTGCAGAGGCCCAGCTTCTCGCCACTCACTGCGACTTCAAGGTTTTACTTTACACTCCATCAAGAGCAAAGATACAGACTAGATAATGGCGTATGCTGTAGTTCCCGGCCCGACACTGCTATCAAAAAAAAAAAACTTAATAAAAACAATATAATAGTAATCATATATAGAGTTAGAGCAATTTCTATTTATATTTAAGTTAAAAATTAAAATACCACACTTTGTTTTTGAGTAGTGTTAGAGTTGGGTGATGAATGCAATTTACAATGATATCGCCTATAAACCAAATATATATACTTTGTGTTGAATGACAAATCCCATTAATACTGAAATGATCTGTCCACTCTACAATTAGTTATAAGTGCATTTACACATGCTTTTCAAGATTTGCACAGTCATTCTCCAGTAATTAAATGTATGATTATTTAATTATTTTTTTATCAGATCATGACGTGTCATAAACAACCCGTAATACCATTAATTAAGTTATAAGAAACTTCAATAATTTCACTTACATGTTTTGGTGATATTATATTATATTTAATATTTATCCACAAATTAGAAGCTTCTATTTGAGAATTTGAAAACTATATGGGCGTTGTTACTTTGATTCAATTATTAACATATCATCATTTGAGACAAGAGATGAATTATTTCAAGACTATCTACTAGCCAAGTGAAATAATTGTAGAAATTAAATTTATTTCAAATGATTGAATTATCGGTCACAAGGTCCATAACATTTTAATAATTCAAATTTTTGAGGGCCCAATCCAAGTTTCTCTCTCTAATTATTTATTTTTATTTTATTTTTACTGAAACATGTCAATATCAAGTTTTATTTATTTGTTTACAATGTGAAGTATTCACAACAACAAAATGTATATATATATATATATATATATATATATATATATATATATATATATATATATATATATATATATATATATATAAATTTAAATTTATTTAATTTATTTTAGCTTTTCAATATAAAAATCAAGTAATTCAGAAATATATATAATTTTATAACTAATTTTTATTATATTTTTTTTAAAAGGGAAATAATATTTCCTATAAACCAAACATAACATAATGGCTTTGAGGAGGAAAACATAGCATCAAATCAACATTTTTGAAAGCAAATTACGAACAAGGAGGTTCGTCCTGTCAGGGTCAGATTTATTTCAGGGGATACTTTCCTTGGGCTGAAACAGGCCCAATACTCATCTTTGGCCACGAACCAAAACTTCTTCACGCCCAGCCCAGTAAGCCCAACCCCAGCCGATCATCCCCATAATATTCCACACAATAGCCATTGTACATAAACAACTAAAATAACAATTTGTTTTATAAATATTTAGTTAAAATATCTTAAATAAGTCAATATTTGTAAAACAAAACTATTAACACGCAATTTTCAACTCTATCCAAAATTCGTATTGCTTAAAATTTTCAATGATTATAATCTTTGGGCCATTTTCAAATACGCTTTCAGATTAATTCATTAAAATACTTTTCATTTTCAATCCCATTCGTTGACTGCATTCAAAACAAGGAAAACAATTTTAATTGCTCGATTCATATAAAATGTCAGTAATGTCAATTCATTTTATTTGCTTTTCAAATTTGTTGCTATTTTCGTAACTAAACGCTGCTTTTCCTTGCTGAAAAGCTTAATGTTAAAACATAAAATTTTATACCTACTAAACAGGGCCTAAACCTCCCTATGTTTTTTCTTGATAAATGATTTGCTATGGACACAATTGCCTTTTGCCATTTTATGTATGTTTTGAAAAAAAATTGTTATTTTTATAAGAAAATAATGAAGGTATTTTTGTCAAAAATAGGTCAAACTTTAATGAAGGGGTAGATTTCGAAATTTTAGTTTTCTAAAGGCCTTTTAATCAAATATTTTAACAAATAGATAAGGTAGATCACGATAGAAAAATAGGAAAACTACGGTGGCCATTTGTTTCTTTAATTTAATGTTGAATATAATCTTTTTTTATTCTTAATGCTCAGATTGATAATATAAAGATAAGTCATTGCTTTTTATAAACTAAAATCAATATTTTAACCTATTAACTTATTAAGACAAATTAATATATCATTTATTTTTTATATTGATGAATTAAAATAAATAAATTAGTTTGAAATGGAACAAGAAAATAATTCATCAAATTTAATCATGTTTTATTTTTATTTTTTCTTTATTCTTTTTCTTTCTCCTTATTTTTTTCCTTACAATTTCTCGAATGAAAGAGAAGGGACCATCATACTAGGGAAAAAAGCCATTATTTTGGGGATCAATTTTTAGGGATGAGAGACCATCAAGGGGTTTCTTTTTGAGAGTTTACTTAACAAACTTTGCGCCACGCTTAAGAGTAAAATTTTCCGTTTTCTCTATTTAAACTTTTCGAAATGTAGTTAAAACACGTTATAATTAGACAAAAACAAAATTTGAAAAACAATAAATGAATTCACTATTTTTAACATTTTATAAGGCATGAATCGTAAAAGTTGCTGAAAGCTCTCGCTTTTCTAATTAAATCGAAACAAGGGATTTTATTTTCAATATTTTATAACTTCATTTTCAAGAAAATGGTTTTACAAAACTGATTTTTATTATTTCATTTTCAATCAAATTCAAGATTTAAACGCATTTTCTAAAAACGAAAACTAAAGATTATAATACATCAAAATTTTCTATATTCGAATTTCTATATAGCTTAAAAATTTTCATTTTCAACTAAACAAGTACTTCAGAGTTTATT
This sequence comes from Tetrastigma voinierianum, assembly GCA_016808115.1. Lineage (NCBI taxonomy): Eukaryota > Viridiplantae > Streptophyta > Magnoliopsida > Vitales > Vitaceae > Tetrastigma > Tetrastigma voinierianum. The sequence continues at coordinate 213,227 of JAEQBH010000115.1, forward strand.
TTTAAAGAGAGTGGGGCATCATTAGTGTGCCATCAGGTAATAGTGTAATTGTTATTAGTTTTATATTTCAATAATAAAAATGTATTTTCATTATCGTCTTATGTTTCTAATTTGGTAATTCATTTCATGAATAGCTGATTATACTCATAATCATCAAGTGAGTGACTTGGTAGGAGAACCCTAGTCTTGACATGAAATACTTTTCTAAATTGTCTATGATCTCTCACTATTGATGGAACAATAATGAATTATGACTAATATGGAGTATGACTGATAATCATATTCTACTGATCATGGATATTTGATATTAAGTCAATTCATAAGTACATGTTGATGAACATTGTACTGAATTGACTCACTATGAGAATACTACATGGATTAAGGGGTCATACTAAATTTTTTGAATATATCTGACATCTAAGTGAGGTTAAGTGATACTGACAATCGATAATCCTACCGAATGAAGTTTTGGGGAAATGTTTGTAATATCGCCGATATATCAACATTATATTGGTCGATAACCGAAACATCGAGGAAATGTCGCATTCATGGAACACGCGTGCGTGAAGGAGGAAGCAGTTAATTTTTCAGTAAAATATCGTCGATATATCAGCGATATATTGAGATATATACAAAGACATCTAATAGCAGACTTCCCAGGATGATCTAACTACTGTGATTGCACTCGTGTTTTGAAATTTTCTTAACTAAGTATTTTGATCGATCTAAGGGCTATATTCTCAATTTGCTTGACCGACTACTTCACCTAGGATTTCACCCGAATTTTGCATGCACTCCAATGGTTGGATTTGTGATCCAATTGTCAAATTTTAAATCATGACTTAATTCCTAAACAATTACTGACGATTCAACAGCTTTAAAGAAGATCTTTAACCTAGCCATATTCGCACTAAAAATTAAATCCAACAACTATAATTAAATTACAAAGATTGTGGGTATAAGTCAAGTATGACATGTTCAATCCTATAATCAATATTATTGAAACACCATATCCTTGTATAAGTATTGTTTTCACCAAGATGAGATATCTTCATCAAACAGAATGAGCCACATCATCTTCATTTTTGGCTTTTTAAAACCTATCAAGAATGTAATCTCAATGTATATATTTGATTATTAATGTCATTTTTACATTTTTACAAAGTATATTCATGAATTACAAAATATTTTTGTTAATATCCGATATATCGATACTCATGTAAAAATATCCATCAATATATCCGTCGCGATATTTCCAACCTTGGTCATAAGTAATCTTAATCAAGTGGAAAAAACTAGTTCAATGATTAATGAAACATATTTGAATAAATATATGGGGCCACAACATTATCCCGGAATTACTAGTACCATAAATGGAGTTGAAACATGTTCAAAACTAATTTTTGGGCTGGTCTATGAGAAAAGAGGTCGGCCAATAACTCTCGACTCAGTCATGAATCTAATCTGAATCAAGTTCAAAATTTCTCATGTAACCCTCAATCAAACTAAAAAAATATATCTTCAATCCAATGTTGAATCACAAGTCACGTCATTTAAAGATCTATATCTGCCTATAGCCATACAAAAAGGAAATAGGTCTTGCACAAGCCACCCTATGTCCAAATTTGTGTCCTACAATCTTTCAGCTTCTTTTCTGCATTTACATCTCAAATTTCTTGTGTAGAAGTACCAAAAAATATATAGGATGATTTAAAGGTTCCAAAATGGAAGGAAGCAATACTTGAAGAAATGAGGGCACTTGAGAAGAATAGGACTTGGGATGTCCGAAACTGCACCAAAAGGAAAAAGTACAATTAGATGTAAATGGGTGTTTACCATTAAGTATAAGTTAGATGAGACCATAAAGAGATATAAAGCAAGACTTGTAGCCAAAATTTTCGCTTAAACCTACGACCTTGACTACTTGGAGACATTCGCCCCTGTAGCAAAATTGAATATAGTACAGGTACTATTATCACTAGCAACTACTCTTGATTGGTCCTTGCAGCAGTCAGATGTTAAAAGTGCTTTTCTAAACAGAGATTTGGAGGAAGAAGTATATATGGATTCTCCTCTAGGGTTTGAACAAAGATTTGGAATGAAAGTATGCAGATTGAGAAAATCCTTATATGGCGTCAAACAATCATCAAGGGCTTGGTTTGAAAAGTTTACTTGCTTTGTGAAGAAACAAGGATACACACAGCCCAAACAGACTACACCATGTTTATTAGGCACTTTGGAGAAGGGAGAGTTATTGTGCTATAATAGTTTATGTGGATGACATCATTCTTACATGTGATGATCAGCTAGTTTGGCTACAAAATTTGAAATTAAAGATTTAGATCCACTTAAAAAGATCCACAAAGAAATGAGCAAAACCCAGAGCCAAAGCCAAATATGGATGCCATTTGAAAAAAAGCATTCAAGAAGGGAGCCAAACCGGTTGTAATTGTTGTTTGGCAAGATCAAATAAATTGAGGCTATTTCACTGATCACTGCTCATTACCAAATGTCAATAAACCATTTCTACCCTAAAAAAATAAATGTACAAACATGCGAACAAAGAACAGAGACCGAATCCAAAAGATTTCTATTTTGAACCGATAGCTTCACAAAACAGATTCCCACACCCGTGAAACAAAAAGCTAATCCATTTCAACTCCCACCAACTAAACAAAAATTTCTATAAATAGCAAAACCCAACCAACTCCAGACAAAGAATCTTGCAAATCAAGGAAAACTAATTAAGAAGGGAAGGTCAGCTTGAGAGCCAACCCCATCGCCATTGCCGCAGCCACGCTGCTTCGCTTGCCGTCGTCACCGTCTTCGCCGTCTCGCCAAAAACGTCGCACCCTCCCCACTCGCGATCTCTTCTCCCGGCGATCCCCCCCCGGCGCTGGAAGGGAAGAGCAGTTCTCTTCTCCCTTCCCCTTCCCCCTCCTCTCCCCCAAAAATAAAAACCCCACGCGTTTTGGGTATTTGATATGAAAAAAAAAAAAAACCTTTAAATAATATTTTTTGTAAATACTTTAAAATACGAATTAAAAATTAATTTATTTTATTAAATTTCATAAATATATTTTTATTAACTTCTAATTATTTTCAAAAATAATATTATAAATAAAATATTATTAATAAATGAAAAAAACCATAAATCATATTTTTTGTGAATAATTTCAAATACAAATTTAAAATAAAATGTTTTATTTGATATGAATTAATTCTATTTTATTAGCCACAAATATTTTCTTATTATTTCCTTTTTATAAGAAGTACAAAATTTTTTAAAATTAATTAATATTTGTAACCCAAAAAAAGTTCAACTATTGAAATTATTAATTAATATATATATATATATAAGAGTATATATATATATATATATATATATATATATTTTTAATTAATTAAATATTTATGGCCATTTTTATTTTCTAATTGAATCTTTATATTTATTTTACCTTTAATTAAATATTTATTTATCTTTTTAAATCACCTATAGTATATGGAGTGATATAAATGAATGAATTGTACATGATGTAATTAAGGAAGATAAAGGGTAAAATTAACAGATTAGATAGATTTAACTCTAGACGCTTCATCGCCTAGACGTTTTAATTAAACTTCAAAAAAGAATCGTTTCGGTTCAAAAAACGGCTGATGTTTTTCGGCTAATCAATCAATGCTTCAAGATTTCTGAACTAAGTCGCTTGGCCCAAGATAATAGCTGTCTCAAAGAAAGTACATCCTAGACCTTCTAAAGCAGTTATGGATGAGTGGATGCAAGCCGACAAACACACCAATTGACCCAAATAAGAAATTAGGAGATGCTGAGAAGGGAGATTCGATTATTGCAACTCAATACAAGAGATTAGTAGGTAAATTAATTTATCTATCACAGACACGCCCATATATTGCATTTACCATCAGTTTTATAAGTCAATTTATGCACACTCCACATAGAGTGCATCTTGAAGCTGCCTATTGGATTCTAATGTACCTTAAGAGCTCTTTAGGAAATGGGTTGTTTTTCAAGAAAGGAGGACAACAAACGATTGAAGACTACACAGATGCAGATTGGGCAAGTTCAATAACAGATGTAAAATCAACTTCAAGGTATTACACAAATGTATGGGGGAATCTTGTCACTCGGAGAAGTAAAAGAAAAACGCAATGGCTAATGGGGTTTGTAAACCGTTATGGTTCAATAATTATTGGCTAATAGTTGTGTTGGTAAGCCTTATCAATCACTGCACTACTTGATTGGTACCTCACTTAAGGTTGTCTCTCTTCCAACACATTTGTATCATTAATAGCTAGTGGTTGGTTGATCGCTAAAGCTGCTTGATTTCATTATTCATCAAGTCTTAACAGCTTTTACACTAATCTTTGAGTGCTTCAACCCAAAATCTACACCAATATTTCTATCATAGCTTTCTTGTATTCAATTGAACTAACCTTATTACAAGGATATTTTTTCAGTCATTTCTCAAAAGATAAATCTAATCAAGAGATTTCAAGAGTAATTAAGGTATCTCTTGAGAGGTTAATCATTGAAGGTCTATTTGGTTCTTAGGAAAATGCAAGTGAAAAAAAAACTGATAAGAAAAAATATATATATATGAACGAAAATAAAATTAGAGTGAAGTATCTATCACATTTTATTTTTATTTACCACTTCAAATCTATTTTATTTATTTTAATTTATCAATTAAAAATATGAAAGTTCTTAATGATTTATTTGTATTTTGATTTTCTTTAAAAAAAATGTTTTATTACATAACCAAATGAAAACTATTTTTTATTTTCTTGATACTTTCAAATATCAAACCAAAAGTTACATTACTTTTTAGAGTGAGACGAGGATGGTCGGGCCTAAATTTTGGGGTGGTAACACAATTCTGGCCCCTTTATAATATGTCTGATCCATTAAAGGTTTGGTACTACTAATTTTAGAATATGATGGCCCTCTATTAAAAGAAGCAGCATAATCAATTTTAGATGGGAGGTGTTTGGATGCTGCCATTTCACTTCATACTTTTGAGGGACATATCATACATGTGATAAAAGGCAAAACCAGAATCAAACACTCACTTTCTTGTCAAAAGGAATACATGTAATGGGACATAATATATCGAAAATGTCCCTTTAACCAAACCAACTCAACCCTTATCATGGTTGTAATTAAGACTTTTAAGGTAATACATATAATTTATTAAGATAAGAAATTTCACTAATTATCCAAGTATGCCTCGCTCAAATCTGCAGAAAGAGATGGGATAGATAGTAATAAAAAAAGTCATGATAAATCATTGGAATAAGTGATATCAAAGTACTATAACTCGTAATATAAAAAAAATGAATTAAAAAAAAACCTTAAATTTTTATTAAGGTGAGATACAATCTTAACATATTTGAAGTAGTACCTTAATAAATTAAAAATACTATTTTAATATTCCCATGTGCTATCATAAAGAGTAGAGGTGAGTTGGTTTGGTCAAAGCAACATCCTATCACCATTTCCATACATTAAACATAATTATTTTTTGTGAAGCTGAAACATGTATTTTACATTATTTAATATGTTTTTTTAGTATTATTCCCAGATAATGGGCTGAAACACTGAGTTTCCCAAGGCACTTTAGTCATTGTTTAGTGATACTAATCATTAAATTAAGAAAAAGAAAAAAACCCATGTCGGTTGAGTTAAAAAAGTGAATTGGGATGGTAACGTCTTGTCATTTACTTTCTTAGCAAACAAACAAAACCATGGTCCATATGTCAGGAGTTCTAAAACTGGATGGTGAAGTACAGTTTCCTTTCCCATGTTTGCCATCCCAGAAAATTCTCCTTATATCTTACTCACTCAGTAATTTCATTTTGGTAATAACATAAAAATATGCTTTTTCAATCTTTAAGGAGAATGTACCACCAATCAAGTAACGTCCTTTCCATATAAATTTTTTAGGATGTGTTTGGTTGTTAAAAATTTTGAGGGAAAATATAAAGGGAGAAACTGCATTCTTTTTTTTTTCTTTAATATGGAGGAGGGGGAATCCCACAACACTGTACTGTTTCTTGTAGCGATGTTTTAAACATAGCTAAAACATTTTCCCTGAAAACCCTTTTATCAAAAATATTTTTATAAGAATCTCAAAAAGTGATTTTATAGAAGTTTTTTTTATAATATATCACATATGTATAAAAACTCTTTTATAGGAAAATATAAAGGAAGAAAATGCTTTTTTTTTTTTAATCGAGAGGAGGGGGAATCTCACAACATTGCGTTGCTTCTTGAAACAATGTTTTTAGTCAAAACGTTTTTCCTAAAAACCCTTTTATTATAAACGTTTTTATAAGAATTTTAAAAAGTGATTTTATAGAAGTTTTTTGTAACATGTCAGCATAAGTATAAAAACACTTTTATATCATTAAAATTACAAAAAATGACATTTAATATTTAATTATGAAAATAGGATATCATAATAAATAAATAAAATTATTACAAAAATATATAAATACATATGAAAATTATATTAATAAAACCTAAAATAACTATTTTTGTGATTATAAAAATTTTGGGAAATATTTATAAAATTTTGAATTAATAAATAAACATATAAAAATATTTATATTAATAAAACTTAAATAATTATTTTTATGATTATAAAAATATTTACAACAAATTAAACTATTTAATAAGTATACATAAACATACATTTGTATTAATAAAAACCTAAAATAATTATTAATATGATTATAAAAAATTTAATTAAAAATATTGAGAAAGTCGTTGACTGGAATTCTTGGTTCTTGGCAGAAGAGGAGAGTGAGAAAAGAAAAGCAACAAGGGAGAAAAAATAATTATATTTTAAGAAAATATAATTAGATTTTTAAAGATAATGTAATAGGAAGGAAAATAATTGTAAGACCCGAAAAAATTCTAATTTTCGGAAAAATGGCAAAATCGTAATTTTGGTAAAAATCCGAAATTTTTCTAGATCTCGGATGACGAAACGGACTTCACCGGTCGACTGCCTCAATAAATCTTGCTACTACGCTGACTTTTACACCCGGCAAAATAATTCAGATCGCTTCGAGGCGACCAGCGTCTGGGTGTCGTAAAACGATACGTGACGCGACAAAGTTCACCTATAACATATACCATACGACACATATTGCAATTTAGCAGAGTAGATGGGATTTAAAATTGACAATTTGGTGATAATGTCAATAAAAATCCAAGACTGAGGACATGGGATGATATTAATCAATGTTTAAAGAGGAAAAAGACAAAATGAATAAATTATTTTCTCCAAAAGACAAAAAATGGGCGTAAACTAAAGTACGGGGTGGTGGAGTGCAGAAAAGCGAGATTTTGATTTTTTGCAGTAGGCTGACCTTCTCTAGGATTCTACTGATCTGACCGTCGCTTCAACGAAAGAAGAAGGAAACTGCTCTACGCCACGAGGCCACGCTGTGGGCACCAATTTCGCAGCTCACAAACTCTCGCGGTAATGCGTTTTCTCCTACTTGATTTACCTTCATTCGCTTAGCGCTTTTGTCATGGTTGGAGCTGACAGGTCGCGGAGTGGTCAGTTTTCGCTGTGACCGACCAGAACATTTTCGAGCCTCGTTGACAACTTACCTAATCGCCGTGGACAATAACTTCATGCATAGAATTTCGATAAAGAATAAATTACGTTACTAGCAGATGGCGCTTCTGACATGTACATGGAATTATGTTCCACAAAGTAAAGAACCGACAAGCCATGAATAACACGACTGACAAATTTATTGTTTGCTGACCGTTAAAAACAAATCTTGCCAGGATTTAATCAACCAAAACGCCCATGCTATTGCAAGGTAATAAATTGTTTGAATGAATTTACTGAAGGTGTAGGAAATTAATAGTTAATGTACTTAACTCATGTTAATGACATGATGCCAATTATAGCAAAAACATAATCAACGTAGGCCATTGAAATGGAATCGTGATTGGGCCTGCTTTGTTAATTTGGGTCTTCGCTGGATAAAAATTGAATAACATGCAGACATTTTTAGTAAAATTTGAGAATATATGGCCAATTGATATATTGATATAAATTATGCTGACCTAAGATAACGCATTTCATATGCAATCCTGTGGTAATCTAGTTAAAAAGGAATAAGCATTATAATGTAAAATGTTAAAACGACACGGTTATGGAAAGAATTTTCACTGATGATTTTCCTAATGGTGTTTGAGACGGTCCAACAATTACACGTCTGAGGAGCCCATGAATTGTTTAGAATATTTCAACATACTGGCAGACGGAGAGAGTCCAATACTTTATCGAAATTTGAAGGTGTTTTCGGTAACAATAAGTTTTGTTTTGAAAAACGTGTTTTCATACATGACTTAAAGTGCAGAGAGTCAGCGTATGACTGAGACATGAGAATGGGCATGTAAACATTCGCAGATCACGTATTTACTGAAAGTGCGTGGTTTACATTGAATAATCGTATACGCACTTGTGCGAAAGAACCCATTTGCAGAATTCCACCACTGGGCAATAGCTAATTCCTGGCTGGCGGGAATATTATTTTGCGCATTATATGAAATACTCGGTAAGACTACCATTATGTAGGCCAATTTTGAAGAAAGCCGTTGCGGGCTTGATGTTTTTTCAGAGCAACATGTATTAAAAATTGTAAATTTTAATATATATTCAGGAGCAAGAAAAAGAATGTAATAACTCTTGAACTATCGGAATATAATACTGGGTGTATTTTTGATGAGTATCGTGTGGGCCCACCATTTTACTGTGTACTGCCCCCGCGATACAAGACGATAGATTTTTCGCGTGTCGACTGGGTTGTCAACTGACACCCCGGGCTTTCGGCGTCACAATAATAAGATAATTTAAGAAAATATAATTATGTTTTTAAAATGAATGTAAGGTATTATCAAAATATTAAAAAAAATTGAAGTGCTTTAAAAAAAAAACCTTCCCAAGTGCTTCTCAAAAAACACTTTAAGTGTTTTTTTTTAAGTTTCAAAAACGTTTTTCATAATTTTACCAAAAGCTTTTTTTTTCTTAAAATTTAAAAGTGTTTCTAGCCTAAAAACACTTTTTAAGAATCAACGCTGTAAACGTATCCTAACATCGTGTCAAACACTTCGCCTCGGTCCTATAGTATCTTTTGATGAAGAACTTCACCCAAACTCGTGAGGGCTATACTGATTTTGCATCTTCGTGTCGCATCAGGGAGGCGAGTTTGTTAACGAGTATGCAACTTGATTACCTTCTTTATACCCAAACCGAAAAGGGACTAACCAGCTACATTTGAGCCATTCTTGGCATTCATGTACCACGTTAGCATGGGAGAAAAAAACCTCCTCCACCCCTTTAATCCAGTTGAGGACTGTGATGCATTTCCTTACCCTAGAATCCCATGTCATCTTAGGCCATGCAGCAAAGTCCATGTCTTCACAACCTCGATCGAGTCTTTGAGTTGGGTAGTGAACCCGGTGTCAGGTGATCTTGGGCCTTCTCAATCCCAAAAGCTAGGTCATGAGATGAGGTTTTCCGTCATACTTATAAACTCATCACCAACCCCTTTCACAACCGATGTGGATAACCCAACAATCTCCCTCACACATCTAGCCTCGGTCTGAGAAGGCATAACCCGCTCTCCTTGTAATGAGACTTGTTGATAACCGGGCTTTGATACCGTTAGTGATCTTGCCTTCTCTAATCCCAAAGCTAGCTCATGAGATGAGGTTTTCCTCACACTTATAAACTCATCACCAACCCTTCCACAACCGATGGGATATCCCAACAATCTCCCTCACACATCGCCTCGGCCTATGAGCGACAACCCGCGCTCCCAGGCCGAGACCTGATGAACTAGGCTTTGATACCAAGCAGCCAGTGATTCTGGGCCTCTCAATCCCAAAAGCAAATTTCATGAGATGAGGTTTTCCTCACACTTATAAACTCATCATCTTCTTAATCATAAACAATTTATTATTTCGCCGAGCATTGGCAATTGTTCGAGCTCGTTCCATAAACTTCGCATGTTTCTCTTCACTACCACGACTGGTAACATTATCATCTACCCGGCTCGATATAACCACAAACCCACGACAAGAAATTCATCTCAGACGCAGGCTTTATTTTCCGCTTTTCAAAGCAAACAATGCATAAACACAATCCTCACATACAATAAGTCTTCCATTTTTCCTTTCCAAACATGATAATCGGAACTATCCAAAGTGATCATTCCACTTGTATTGCTTTCCATTGTTCTACACAAGGCACAACTTATCTCAATCCTCGATACCACTTTGATGGATAAACATAAACAATGTACAACCAGATTTTATCCCCTCTTGTGAGAACCTAATAGGAAAACAATTTAATAGAGCAATAACACCACCCAAAGCAACAAATATAATACTAAATAATTTGGGCCACAAGGAAAACCTTCCCTAAATGTGAGAAGTAAACCACGGACCCTTAGGCCACTTAAACACCCTCCACTAATATAATTAATGGGTTACACAATTATCTCTAGATAAAACTAGAGGCATATACCAATCATATCTCAAGAATTTTAATCTTGGCAAATGCAAATCAACTTTGCATAAACAATAGAGAAATCTCACAAAACAGAGTCACTGTTCTCGGACATAAACACCACTGTTCAGAACTCCAATCCAATCTGCACCGTTCAAATGAAGATCACGTTAAGAACGTGCTCACCAAAAATCAGCTCGGATCAGACCACGGATGAATCGATCAGACTGATGATGAAACTGTCCGGGTGAAACCCACACAGAGGCACCGGATCTCTCGGACTGCAAATATGACCTTCCGAAACTCCAAATCAGATCTCCACTGTTCAGAATGAAGATCACTGTCACCAACCTCTCCTCCAGATTTCAGGTCGATCGAACCACAGATGAACCGGGGTATCGTCGTTTGATCAAATCTGAGTAGTGAAGATAAAAGAAAAAACCGCGCTTCTTCTCTAACTTCAAAATGGACTTCTTTCTCTCTTCCTTTTCTCTTATGGAGCACAACAAAGACAAGTAGTTATGAAGACTACTTGATACTGCATTAAGCAAAATCCTCAAGAGAAACGGGCACCTAATCCTCTTCTTCATACTCTAAGACTTAAGAGCTTGCACGGCTTTCCTCCTCCACATGGCTAGAAATAACCCAACCCAACACCCGCTATCCATCTTCCCATTGCATCCCTCGATAGTTCCTCCCGACCCTACTAATTACTCCACTCCCTTTAGAGTGCTTCTGGCTTCACGCTTAGTTTCACCCACTATGAGAGGTAAGTGCCTAATTCCTATCCAATTTATTTTGGACTTAAGCTCTCCTCGGCAAACAATAGCTTGATTTGAAAAGGTTAACATGATCTCCTGGATAAATGAAGTAATCCAGACTACCTTTCTATTCAGGCTTATCTCTTTCCCATTGAATATTACATCATTCCTCCATCTCCAAATTAGCCAAAAACACACAACAAAGCTTTCCTTCCAAGGACCCTTTTCCCCATGCCCCTTACTCTTTAAATTCCATCTCACCCAATCTTTGAACGGCAAGTTGGCCCAAGCTTCTTTGTTAATGTTGTCAGCTACATAATTCCAAACAGGGATAACGTTGGTGCACTTTCTAAAGAGGTGGTCCAGATCCTCGTTAACTTCATCACAAAAAGGTTAACTAGGATCCTTCGTGAATCTCCTTCGTTTCATCTCCAAGTTGGTTTGAATTCTTTCATGGTAAACTAGCCAAATAAAATACTGTATCTTTTAAGGGATACGGAGTTTCCAAATCCTGCTCCAAGTGGCAGAACAACAGTTGTTGTTGGAGGCATTAAGGCTTCATAGGCCGAAGAAAGGGAGAAGTTTCTATTACTACTTAACCCCCAACAAATAGCGTCTCGCTCGTTATCATCTGTTCGGATACTAGTCATATTTAGTCTTCTCAGGTCTTGATGTGGAAGCAAACCATGGAGTACATTCCAAAGCCAGCTTGATCAATTATTTCAATAGTCTTTCACACGTTTATAGGACTATGGCAGAGAGATGTTGGTAAGGGCATAATCTAAAAAAGGAGAGTCCCCTAGCCACGTATCTCTCCAAAACAGTGTTTCTTTCCCGTTATACACCTTAGCCTTTGAGCTTTTATTAATAAGGGGGCATGTTACAAAAATACCTTGCTAAGCATTGGAGGATCGTCTTTTCTTCAAGAATTTATCTGGATATATCTTGCCATGAATATATTCAGTGCTTAACACCTCCTTTGCCCAAAGCTCATTCTGCTCGGTCAATAATCTCTACCCTAACTTAGCCATAAAAGCCAAGTTGATATTCTGCATGCTTCTAATCCCGAGCACCCCATTTGCTTTTCTTCTCGTCACAATCTCCCATTTTTCCGGGTAGATACGTCTCCTTGACTGAGGTCCACTACAAATGAAAATATGAATTTCCTATCAATGGTGTTACAGAGTATCTTGGGCAAGATAATGGACTAATGCATTCTTATTTATACTTTTAAATGTATTTATTTATTTATTTGAACTTACTCAAAGGAAAATTGGAATAATGTATTCTTAACCCCTGCACTCTCTGTTCTTTTTTGACATTTAAGCCTTTACAATTTAAAATATTAAAATTAACCATTTAGCCCCTGCACTTTCTTTCTTCTTCTTCTTCTTCTTTTTTTTTTTTTTTTTGACATTTACCCGTTTCGCTTTATATTGTTTAATTAACCCCCTACATATTCATTTTCTTTACAGTTACCCCTTTAAGTTTTCTTTTAAATAATTTATTTTAGACTCATTTTATTTTAAATATTATTTTTTTTACAACACTAATTTTTAACATACAAACCCAACCCAACGTCAAATTGACATCGTAACCCTCTATTCAAATGCATTGACATGAATGAATGACATTTTTGCTTTATTTAATTAATTTAATAATTTTGTATAACGTGGTAAACAAATTTTATTTTATTGATTTAGTTTTTATTTTAAATTATTTCAAATGGTTTATCTAAAATAATATATTTTACTTTTATTTAAATAAATATATATATTTTTAATATATTATAGTTTTAAAGTAGTGAATTATCTTTATAATAGTGAACACTCTATCATTTGAGTTAGATAATATGGATTAAAAATTTATTTAAAATAAAATAATTCTGAAATAAATTGTTTAAAATAAAAATTATAGGGTATATGTGAAAAAAAAAAAGTCCGAAAGGTCTTAACATTTTAAAGTGCGAGACAAAAATGTAAAAAAAAATTAAAATGCAAGGGTTAATCTTAACATTTAAAGTACAAAGGGTAAATGTAAAAATAATTGCAAGTTTAGGGATAGAGAATATATTATTCCTAAATAATTTAAAAATGTATAAATTTTTAATTTTAATAATAATTTATTTTCTAATGTAAGAAAAAATCATTTTTTTTTTACATTTTTTCTTTCTTAGCACCACTTGTAACCAAACACAATCTGAATTAAAAAAAAGTGAGCATTATAATTAAAAAAAAAAGATTAAATTATAATTAATTTTTAATATCATATTTTTGTAACTTAAATATCCAAAGTTTTTTTGACACCTAAATATTTTAATTATAATATAATAAATTATTTTTATTGAGACTGAAATTTGAGATTTTTTTTTTTATATTTTATCCTTTTGAAACGTTAAACGTATTATTAAACTAGACATAATGAACTAAGTATCAAAAGTTATAATAAAATAGTTGGAAATTATAATATTACTGTGTTATAACGTCACAGTAAAACAAAAGTACTACAACAAATCATGGCGCACTTAAAAAAGGGATGTCGTAATCTACAGTAAAGATAGAGAGATATCATTATATTTGTGTCAAAATCAAAAGTTTGTCTGGTTGGTGAGGCCCCAACGATATCTTTTCCAACACCCACCACATATATTTATTTACCCATTTTCAAACTTTCCTGAATTAAATTAATTGATGGCAAAATTATTATTCCCAAAGCTTGACTTGGAAGCTTCATTTGCGTCAAGTCAATGGAGGCCTCCCCAAATCAAGTAAAAAATAATAATAATTCCTTTGTTTTGTTCCTATTTTTTAAAAATATAAAAAACATGGTGTTATTTGAAAATTATAATATTTTATATTTTTTTCATAACAAAAACAAGGGAATCAAATGTCTTCTTCACGCTTTCCCTAAATTTGTTTGAAAACATGAAGGACACCGTTTTGAGGTTTTCTAAAAATTGTTATTCTTCTTTTAATTTAGTATTTTATGTGTCCTATGTGTATTTTCATAACAAACAAAAAAAGATAATCAAACGTGTTCTCACTATTTCTTTATTCCTCTTATTTTTAAGAACATAAAACAGTTTTTAAAAATAATAACCAAACATGCCTTAACTCTTCATCAAATTTTGACAAAAATACCCTCATTTTTTCTTATAAAAATAACACTTTCTTTTGAAAGATACATGTAAATAAATGAAATTGTAAATAATATTTTTGTTCATGGTGAGTCATTCAATGAGAAAAAAACACAAAGAGGGTTAAGTTTATAATTTTTGAGTTATTTGACGTATTTTAACCAAATATTTGGTTAAAAAGCTTCAAATAATCCTAAATTTGTTTGTCTAACTTATTTTTTTTATATTCTTTTTAAATTACTTGTGTTTTGGATAAAAATGTATTTTTATGTTAAATGTTTGAAATTCAGTTTTCAAATCCTCTCGAACAAAGTTTCATCGAGCTTCCTTAAATCATAATTTCGTTTTATCAAGCTTAAAAGACACGACTTACGCAAGACCACCACAAGATCTCACCGCTTTACCATAACAATTTTTTATTTCTACCCACATGACATAATAACCCAAATTGATACCACTTCCTTGTTGTTTAATTTTAAATAAAACATAAAATTCAAATATTAAAATACAAATAGTAAATTTATAATCCGATTTTCTTATTCAGCGTCATCAACACACAAGACAACACAATAATTATCCCATCAAATCATATTCGAAATAATAATCCTATCCTATCCCACACACCAAACCTTGTTTGTTTTTGCTCAAATTTGATGTAGTAATTCCTTATAAAGTGTTCTTTAATCCTAGTGGTTTGGATTATTTGTTAGCTATCTCCACAATACTCATTTGGTCATTCTATCATTTGGTGAGATATTTCATTTTCTCTCTTTAAGTTATTCATCATTGTGGATGATGTTTGTTGTATAGATATTCAAAGAATAATATCCTTGATGTGTTATTGTCGTGAGTCTCTAGTTTGTTTGCTAGATAAGAACTTTGTTGAACCAATTATTGTTACTGTTGAAATGGTTAAAGTTTAAGTAACTTTCAGGTCGTGTTCTTTTTACTTTTTTTCATTTGAGAGTTTTCCACATAAAAATTATTGTTTCATTGTTGTTGATTTATTGTTACTTAGTTGACTAGTTTGATTGTTGAACCTATTTTGGTACATAAAAAGAAAATTTTCATTTTTAGAATCATTGTATTTGATAGTACTTCTCGAAACAAACAATGCTTTAATCAAACCATCTTATTGTTGTTTTTTTTTTTTTTATAACTAAACATTTTAGTTATATGTAGTAAATTATCCCAATTGGATCCGAACTTGAGACATTTTCCTTTCTTATGTTTTTTTTTTTTTTAAATATTAAACGTTCTATTATAAAAGATAGTCATAACGGACAATCACCTTATTGCTTATCGGAATATAATTTTGTTTTTCAAAACAGTTACCACACTTGCTTGCGAACTCAAGCTTTACAAGGAACCATAAACTTTTTTTGGAGTGCATTTTTATTGTTTGGAAATATTTGATTAAAAAATATCGAATTATCATAATTTTGTCCTCATGTTTTTTCTCAAAAAATAACACAAAAATGTTATTTGTTAATTGCTATTTTATATATTTCAACAAAAATAGTTATTTTCACAAAAAAAGAAAAAGAATAATGAGAATATTTTTATCAAAATGAGGTCAAATTCATGGATGGCCCAATTTCAAAAACTGAGCTTTTAAACAATGTTATTATTAAATCACCCTATCAAGAGCCATTTTTTAAAATGAAGAGAATATTATTTCTCGGTGTTATCTTAAAATTGCTTTTATTATTTAAATTTAGTGTTTTATGTATTTTTAAGAAGAATAAAAAATTAAAGAAAAAAAAGGATAAGTAACAAATCGTGTTCACTTCATTTTCATTGTTCTTTCTTGTTTTCCATAATAAAAAACCGGTTTCAAAAATTGTAACTAAGTGGGCCATTAATTTTGAAAGGCGTTTTAATAAAACCAGTCTATTGTTTTTAGGGTGATTTGATTAAAAATATTTTTGAAAAACCAATTTTAAAAATTTGATCCTCCATCAAGCTTATTTTTAACAAAATATCCTTTTTTTTGTTTTTTTAATATAGCAAGAGAAAATGTAAATACATAAATGGAAGTGGGTATTTAAGTCTAAAATAAGTTATTTTTCAAAAAAAATATATAGGATAAGTTAAATTCTCATATTTAAGGTTATCATTTGTCTTTTTACCAAATATTTATTGTTTTTGGGAATAGAAAATCAATTAGTTACCATGCTTGCCAATAAACTTCAAGCTTCATCGGTGAATTATTAGAGATGTGCATCCGGAGGAGTTTAAGACATATTTAGTTTATTTTAAAAATAAAAATAATATCGAAATTAATGCGTAAATAATAATATCACAGTAAATAATTACTACATTAGCTTAAAATATTTTCAAAACATTTGCAATGCCACGACTAGTAAATATAACATTAATTTATTTCTTTAAATTATTATCATATTCAATGACTACGATATTACCTTTAAAAATTTGTTAGCATTGATAAATTAGTTTGGACATTATTTTTGTTTTCAAATTATTTTATTATTATTTTTTTTTCTAAAAAACCTAAATATGTGGAGTGGGGTTCATAGACAGCTTCACTGTCCATTGGCCAATAAGGATGGGCCATGCTGAAAACAAAGGAGAAAGGTTGAAAGTAGAAACAGAAAAGGGTTTTAGTTCTGTAAATCTGAGTCATCCTCACTCCCCTAGGGCGGCCTAGGCTGTGTCTGGAACTCAAGGTAAAAAAGGCAAAAGGAAGGGAATAAGGATAGAATTAAGGATGGGATTATGAGATTATCATCATCATCATCTTTGTCTGTCCTTTGCATGATACCCTCAATCAAATTGTGTTTGACAAATTTTTGAAAGGTGGGAGGGCCCATTCCTGCTTTTCCCACCCCCAGCCAACATCAACATCCCCTCCCCTCTGATATTATCATCACTCTCTCTTCTACACTTTCTCTTACACTTCCCCAGTTTGGTTCAGTTTCTGACTTCAAAAGCTGTGGGGGAGGGGGAGTGAAGAACCCACATCACTCATCATCATCATCTCATTCTCCTCTGTAAAAAGGTGCTTTTCATCTCCATCATTTGTGAAATTCCCTGTTTCCCCAGAAGGGTTGAGACCCATTTCTTGACCCATTAATGATTTTGATCCTGAAATGGTTTTTGTTCCTTTCCTTCTTTTGGGGGCAGGATTTTAATTTCTTTTCTTTTATTTTCATGCACAAATTTTGAAGATCTTGCCCTGTTCTCCCTTCAGGGTAGTCTGGGTTTTTTCTTTTCATCGAGTCTGAATGAAGTTGTCAGAAAAGGGTCTGTTCCAACTCATCTTACACGAACGAAGGCCCTAACTTTTCATTGATTTGGTTCTAATATGTCGTGGGTTTGTTCCTAAATTGTAAATTTTGAAGGGGTTATTAACCCATCCAGCGACCTTCATTGATGCTCTCTTCAAAGTTCTTCTTTTTCCGTGATTAATGTCTCTGTATCTTCATTAACTGGGTAAGGAATTATGTCTGCTTTGTGCTTGTGTCTGGGATATAGGTCAATTCTAAGTGGTTTGACAGTCTGTGAGTCTGCAAACTGAGGGAAATTTTAATTATACAGCCCCTATTTGTCAAAGAAATTTAGTTAAAAAATAGTGGGTTGCTCATAGTCTCCATTTTGGTCATTCTGATAATCATTTTGTGTAGGATTGTAGTTTCTGATAGAGAGGAGACAATCCGTTGAAAGACCCAAGACCATTTTATCTTTATTTTTTATTATTATAAATTTTCTGTATCTTTTAAATCAGAAATCTTCTTGTATGATGCTTGAGACTGATGTTTGGAGTTCATTAATGGTATCTCATATTTTTTTCATTCTGAATTGTCTTTAAAATCTCACTGGCATCTGGATCTGTATGGATAATTATTTTTGGACTGTTATATTAGTTCATACTTGAATGTTGAGATTTAGAAAATTTTTGTTAGTATGGAATTTTAGAATTGGTGATATTAGAATGTTCCTGCGTTTACCTGAACAGGTTTTGTGTAATTGGAATCAATCCAGTTACAAGAGAGGAAGGTTTGTGTCGTTTCACACTTCGGGCTTGACATGTGAAATGACAATCATGCTCCTGGACCGGGTTTCGGGGCGTGACAGGGTGTTATTTCCATGACTGCCTCAGTTTCTGAAAGCAGGGTTGCTGCTAAGGCATATCACATGCTACTGCATCATTCTTCATCTTTTGTCAGTTTCTGAGTGCTGAAAATTTATTGATTGGATAAAATATACTTTGATTTCAATCATAAGTTCAGGTCATGTGTTTTGGAGTTTTGTACGGAAATGCATACTCAAAATAAAAAAGCATAAAATCAAGCCAGATGAAAACACCCACTAAAGAAACAGAATCGCCCAACTGAATCCACGCCTTCAATCGGGATTTCACTGGGGTTCCCCAAGAACCTGAATCTGGCACGATTTCAGATCCAAATGCCGCCACTGGCCAATCCGCCTAAAAGATTTGAAATCCACTCTATTTCAAATGTCACGCTAAGTCAACGACTCAAGATTTAAATTAAGCAGAAACGTAAAGACTCACGCATATACCTTCCTCGCTTTTTCTTTCTCTCACAAACACACACACCCTTCTCCTTCCTTTTTCTTTTCTTTCAATTGAGGACATTGAAGAACTAGCAAAGATCATCAATCATCATTTGCTTTTTCTTTCTAATTATAAACAACGCGTCTTTATGCTTTCCAGAGCTTTCTTTTTTCTTTCTTTCGGGAGTGTTTAAGATGGAAAAGGAGAGGTCGGTTTCTTGAATGAAGGCAACACAACAGCTCCAATCTTTAACCTGAATTTAGGCATGGAAATTCATCCCAATGACCTCGAATTGTTCTTCATCCTCACGAGCCGCTCGTAATTGTTTCTCAACTCCTAATTTGGACAACTCGATGGATCAGAGCGATCCCTTTCTGGAAGTCGGCGTTTGAGCTCCATCAGGTCTTCTCCCGTCCTGTTCTACGGGGCATGCCGGGAGATAGCATTGCCATTAGAGAATTGATTGGGAGACTGGGAGCATTTTGCAATTCCGGTATACTCACGCAATCTTACATTGCCGCGGGCCACCAACAACAAGATTCAACACTTCGCTATAACAAATGCCTTTACATTTATTGTTTTAAATGCCGTTACAACGATCAGATTTTGAAATAATTCAAATGCCGCCGTTGACAACGACGGCATTTGAATTCCTAGAAATCAATTGCCGCTGCCCGCTGTTGCTGCACAAGAGAGGAAACTCACCGTCAGTCGCTCCATCACGGTGATCGGGGCGACTTACTTTAGCGTCATTATTTTTTCGCGAACCGATTTTTATCTTTATTTTCAAATGTACCATTCGCACAAAACCGTGTTTTGTACGCATATGGTACTCTAAACGCAGAGCACGGCGTGTGATGACAGTTATTTATTCTTTCATCACCCATCAATATCTCATTATGGGTATTGAAATCTTGTCTGCAGTAAGATCTGCAAGTAATAGATTAGCGCCATCTCTACCAGCATGGGTTTCAAGGCATGCCCCGGGAAAGGAGTGGACATGCCCTTTACCTAGTTCTCTCTCGAGTAATTAGGTATTGACATCTTTCTGAATGGCATCTTTCTTTCAAATTTGAATTTCTACTTTCTCTGTCTGTTTTTTTGCTTAATGTGTGCTCTTACTTTGTGATTGTCTGATACATAATAACCTAAAGTGGCTGCAAGTCAAGGTAGTACCCTAGCTGGAGAATTAGATAGTGATTTCTTGAGTTCTGTCAGTCCTTAGGATGACTCAACAAGTGGAATTCCCAGCTGATTTTGCTGAGAAATTTCAAGAATTTTTCCCTGAGCATGACAGTGTTGATGATGTTCTTCAGTATCAGGTACTTAAAACTTCAGCATCTTCCCCTGATTATTGCAGGGGAGATACTTAAGTCGATTTATGTTGGACAATCATGATGTCATTAATTATTTCAATAATTGCAGGAAATTGTTTATCAATCATTACAAGCTAGTGGCCTGAACATCAGAAATAGTAATGCTGATCATTGTGACCAGGGGCTCAGATATTCAGAAGAGGGTCAATCTTCAAATGCTGAAAGCATTGACTCACAGTTAGCTTTGGATGAAGCTTATGCGAGATCCTTGATGATGGAGGAAGAGTTTGCGAATTTATCCATCTCCGAGCCCACTGAAACCGCAGAAGGTAAGAAAGTAATTTCCGCTTCCATATGGGTCTTAGATGGAAGTTGGTAATTTGTTAGGTTTTTTTTAACAATTTTCTGCAACTTTGCTTGGCACTTAACATATTGCTATTCTAATTGATTTCCCAGCCTATATTTTGATGGGATGACTGTAATTACTTTGGTTTTAAGGATGCTTTGAAGGTAGACTTTTATTGTTTTGGCACGTACTCATGTAGAGTTACACACTAATGTTCTACTGCCAAATTACTCAATTTTCAAAATGCTTATATAGCTTTTAAGGCCCTTCAAAGAAGTTAAGTGATGGATGTGCCAGACCATATGTGCACTTCAACAATCTTCCAATGCCATTTCCATACCTAAATGTGGATATTGTTATTGCCAAATTAGTCACAAATCCTAAAACTCCAAAGAAAATTTGTTGTCAAGAGGACTTCGTTGTTAGAAGATAAAAAGAAATGAGAAAGCAATAAATTTGGATTCAAGTGTAAAGATATATAATTCATTTGTGATGATATGAAAATGGTGCTAGCAATTCTTTTTTGAAACAGTACATGAACATCTTCCTTTTTTTTGGTTTGTTCGGTATGGTGAGTTGGAGAGATGAGAGACTATCCTTAGGTTGGAAATTTGTAAGTGTCATCAAACAGGTTATTGCTTGATCTCTATTAATAAAGTCAAATATGAACTCCTCCATCACCTCTGACCTTCTACTTAAATATGGGCAGAAGGTGGGTTGAAGCATACTGCGGTGCAGGGAGCCATCATGGAAAGAATCCAAGGATTTCTTTCTCATTTGGTTTTTCATTTCTCAGCTGATGGAGTCTTTCCTTCTTTCAGGAAACATGGTTCTCTGCCTATAAAGTTGTCCTCTCCTATTTATTGATGAGAATGCCTGGAGGGGGATGCTGCATCAACCAATGCATAGGTGCTGATATGGTTGAAAAATTTGTCCCTGCTATTAGGCTTTGATTTTGGTAGTGATATTTTATATATGGACATTGATAATGGCTTTACCTTTCCATGAACATCAGTCCCTAATAATCTTCAACAGGCTGCATATTGGCAGCCAGTATCCAGGTCCTTGCCTTAAATTTATAATAAATCTTGTAAGGTAAAATTAAAAATGCTACAACAATCTTTCCCAATAATAAGCCAGCAGTTACCATGTCTCAGATTTACCATCTCATCTATGCTGCAAAGTTACTAATCTGGACACTGTGTTCATGTTTGGCCCAGATATGAAATGCATGGGCAGCTATCTGGCAATATTTATGTTGTTATTCGACCCTTTCAAGTCTAATTTTGGCTTTTGTTACACTGGTATAACGTCTTCCTGGTCAATATTCGAAATCTTTATAGATAGATGTCTTTCACATTGTTGGATGTCGTTAGTGTATTCCCGCCATTGATTGCCCTTGTTATATATTGGTAACATGGCCTGATGAGTCTATGCCATTTGATATTTTAAGATTTATTTCAGGACTCTTATCTCTGAGGTGTGTTATTCTTGTCATTGGAAATAAATTTAGGCATGCTTGCATAAGGATACACTTCAGTTGGAATTTGTTTGTATTTAGAAAGACAATTTGGAATGTTCATTTGTAATGGAGTGTTACTATCCTGATAATGGATTCTTAATGTTGAAGCATGATATTCATATTAAACCCAAATCCTACAAGTTTGAGCTTTTAAGAGTTTGGCCATTTAACACTAGACAGAATGGCTTAAGAAGAGGCCCTCGTTCAAATCCTCTCCAATTTAATCCCCATGTTTATTTGAAAGTCCATTACATGGACTCGACTCTCAACGGTGCGGGTATGGTGGCCAGCAAGACACGAGGGAGGGTGGTCAAAGACGATATTCATATTAAGCCCAAATCCTAAAAGCTTGAGCTTTTAGGAGAGTTGGTCATTTAACACTTAATATCATAATTGTTACTATTTCCGACAACTTGAGCCCATGTTCCAACTTGGTTGACTTCCATCCACTAACATCCTCAACGTACCCTATCAATCAATAAAAAAAAAGTCCTCAACATCCCTTGCCACTACTCCCAACTGCTCTCTTGATTGTTTCCACACAAATCCTTTGATCTGATTAAGATTTTTTTTCTATTATTATCATTCCTTTTAGGGAGGAGGGGGTTTTGCATACCTTTCATTTGTTTTGTTAGCATTAAAGATTTATTTTCGAAGTTCAATTTTACACCTTCTTGGTTGAATTGAATTGACTCAAAACAATAGTATTTAGATTAAGATTGGGTTGGTTTTTTCTTTATGCCCACTTCACTCTTGAAGTTCACTATGCACTAGGATTCGTTTTATAAGCTCCTACCAATATATCTAACTGTGAGATATTTGGATTTTTCTAGCAAATATCACCTCTATAACCCCATGTTTTACATATCCTGCAGGGGAGACAGAAGTTATTGGGACTGTAGAAGTTCATTCTGCTGATGCTTCTGTTGCAGTAATATTCTTTATGACTGTCTAATACCCTATTTAACATTTCTTGTGTCTTGAAGCTATGATTCATAGATACTAGACATTTTTTATGAATGCAGGCTGTGAATCAAGATGACGTTAATCCAGATAATATGACTTATGAGGTGAGTGCACTGATGTGGCTGCAGTGTTCATATGTAAATTGTGGTCCAAATCAAAATGCTCCTAGATTCTAATATTCTTGCATGGTGCTGCTCAAAATGATTATATGTAACAAAGTCATATGCTTTGGCCGTTGGTAACCTATTAATGTATTTGTGTTTTTTTTTGTGTGTGTGTGCGTGTTAGGAATTGCAATCGTTGGGAGAATCCATTGGTGTTGAGAGCAAAGGTCTATCAGTGGAGCAGATTGCGAGTTTGCCATATTCCAGGTTCAGAGAAAAAAAGGGGTTCTTTACAAGTAAAAGAACTGATAAGGAGTAAGATCCATCTATCTAAGACTCCTCATTACATGGCATTATATGACAAAACTGAAGCTAAAAAAATAGGGAACAAAATCACACCTGGAAAACTAGTTTATTTCCTATGATGTGAAATCCTTATAAGCCTGTGTAGTGAGACAACCTTAAGCAACACATGACATGATCACATATGCTAAGAAAGAGAAGCCTGATGGGCTACTAAATAATTATTTTTTTTTTTGATAAGTGGCTACTAAAGAAATTATTAAAATTCTTTTCATTCAAACGGACAAATAAATAAAGCCACTAATATCATTCATCTACATTGCTATTTGAAGGGATGGTTCCTACTTATGTTGGGACAGAACTCATCTTGATGCACATATCGGTGCAAGTATTTGGGAAATCAAATGCATTAAGATTGATTCCAACTGCCCTCAGAGTTTAAAAAGAGCCTCTCTCTCTCTCTCTCTCTCTCCCTGTGAGTTCAGCATGTAAATTGTGCACATGCTACCCACCCTTATATTTATGTAATAACGCCCATAATCATGTATCTGGCTGGGCAAGAAGATGAATAACTTGGAGAGCACATACAATAAATCAATATATATAATAAGTGATCAATATCAGAATTTGTTCTCCTTTCTATTCACCAATTCTAGTGTAAAGGAGTCCAGCATTATGGCTTCTCTGAGGGATCGATATCAGAGTTTGTTTTCATTTCTATTCACCCATTTTTGTGTAAAGGAGTTCGTAGCAGTGCTATGGCTCCTCTAGGATAAGGCATAAACCATTTACTCAGTGGTTTTCAAGTCTCTACTTCTTTCAAGCCCAGTCCATTGCTATAGCTTGGGAAAAGATACTGTTGAAGTGGGTGGCAGCTTGTAACCCATGTCCGTTTCTGCTCTTTTTAAAAATATTTTTACTCATTCATTTACTTGATAGTAGTAAATTTTCTAATGTTTACAACAATCAAAGAGCAGATAAAATGGTACAATTATATTCACCGTCCTTGTTAACTGGAGCTGGATTTTTTGCATTAAGAGTAATGTTGATTGTGTTTATGGAGGGAGAATGATTTTCATTTCCATGAGAAGAAAGCGTGTCATGTTTTGACTAAAACTGTGGATGACTTTGAACATATTGGATTTTGGGTTAATTTCACTAACTTTAGTTCTTAAATTACTTATATTGCAATATGCTATTTCATGCAGACCAGACAAAATACACAAGATTATAAGTAGATTGATGGGATTATTTTGTGCTTGAATTTATTGTCATAAATCAATTATGAGCAAGAAAAGAAAGTTGAAAAAGGGAATTTCTATGACTTTAAGAGGAGTGAAGATTGGACTTGATTACTACATTGTAGGGCATTTCAGTCAACAAAATATTTATACCGAATGAAGCCCATGATTTTTGAAGCATTGATTGTGCACTAGTTACAGCCTACAGGGATGTGGAAACTAGTATGATATATAATTCTATTCTACATCATTTTTCAAGTGGTTGATTTCTGTAAAAGAACTATAATTTTGTGAGTTTATTAATGTTAAATAATCAGTGACTTAATGGAAAAAAAACTTAATATCCTTGAGAAATTGCATCGTTTGCCCTATTATTTAAAGCCCATAATCAAGTTTTTGATGGGGAAATGAATAACATGAAAGTTTATGCGCATGCTCAGGTGCACACATGTATGTGTTATTTACTATTTTTCTTTTTTATTTACTGTGCAATTGGGTGAGTTCAGTTTTCTGTATGGTTCATGGAAGCAGTCCTTCTACTGGGTCATACTAATCGCATATATTAAGTCTGGTTATTTTGTTACTGGGCAATTGGGTAAGATCTCTTTGCTGTACTGTATAGGACTTAATAGAGGACTCTGGTGACTGTACCACCAAATATGAAAACTGCAGAACCCTGTGCATGGAGTTGGTGTATCTCTTCCTAAGGCTGCTTGTTACATCTGCTCCTATCCAGCCTTCTTTATATCTCTGTTAGGTTTTGATATTTGGAAGTATTATCATGGGTTTATTTCTAGGATAACATTCGATCTTTCCTAATAGTCTCAACAGGTGGAAAATTTTATCTACTGAATTTGAAGCTGGTAAAATATTTTGAGCCCCCCAGTTGATTTATTGCTTAGATCGGTTCTTATTTTTGTAGGTATAAATAAGCTCATATTAGTTTCTGGGTGACCAGAATACCTGGTTAAGTAATTGTAACTTGATTGTATCACCTATAAGCTAATCAAGACTTAAACTGACCTTGTTGAACCATCCAATGTCAGACGAGCCATTAGAAAGTTAAAATTATCTTTTTGTCAACAGAAGAATAACTTTCCATTGCCTATTTGAGGGGTCAATGTCCATGGTTCAGCCAGTTGATTGTTCTGGAATTCATGCATATCCTCAGATTGACTGCAAAACTGGGAAATGTCCATGGACGAGGCAATATCAGGAGTTTCTTGCACTTTTTTATGAGATTCATTGTATTTTTCTGATTAATTTTTTTGATAGGTGTGTTATATGCTTTATGCAATACAAGGACAAAGAGAAGATGACCGTTCTGTCTTGCGCACATGACTATCACAAGCACTGCATTGCAGAATGGCTAAAGCTCAGTAAGGTACGTTATAATGTTCAATGATCTTCAGATCGTCATTCTTTCGATGGTCCTTGACTGGATTTGGCTGCTAGTAGTAACAAGGTCTCCTAGAAATAAATTATGTCATTCACTGAATATAAATATGTTTTGCATCTCTAATGAAATTCAGGGTAGTGTTTGAATTCGAATTCACTTGGATTTTTGACCAAGGATTCAGATTTGAGTCCCTAAATCCGATTTTCTATGTGGAATTCATGGAACTGGAGATTCAGTGGGAAAACACTCACCTGTCTAATGAAAAATAAGATCTATCAATTTTCAAGAAAGTAGATTGATATTTCTCTCTTTCATGTACAGAACTGCCCGGTCTGCCAGAGGGAGGTGGCGTTACCTGATATCTGAACAAGAGAAGCTTGCCGGATTCTGAAAATTGTTCATATGTAGATGAGGGTTGTCATTTCTAGTTTCAATTTTTCCTTGAAGAGTAGTGGATATTATCAGTCAACAGAACATATATGAATATAATGTATCTTCCTTGTCAGGAAGAATCAGGTTTCCCTGAGTGAATTCTCAAAATGAAAAGTTTCAGGGGAAGCCTAGTTAGCTTAAGCCTTTACACATTGGTGCATAGACATCCAACTTTGATGGAGGACAGAGGACTGCTACATAGTTTTAGTTTTTGCAGATTGATTCTTTTTTCCTTTTTCCTTTTTTTTTTAGAATTTTTGTTCTTCCCCCACATGCAGCATAGACTTTCAGAAATCCTCCAATCTTGGATAATCTCTCCTTTTTTCTTTTGTTTTTTTTTCATCTTTTTAGTTTTTAAACAAACTTCTATACTTAAGCATAAAAATATAATTTTCTTTAACATTTTTTATTTTCTTAGTATTTTCCGTGAACAAAGCACAACCCTAGGCTTTGTTCGTAGCTTGAAAAATACAGAGGGAAGGAAAAAAAAAACTATAGAAAATGATTTTTTCATATCTGGTTTTACCTTAAAAATTATAAAATAAAATAAAGTATTATAATAAGTTTTATATATTTTCTTAGACCTTATACCATGCTACTAAAACAAATGGTGAATAAATTGCATTGAGATAATATCATATCAAGCTTTTAAATAGCTTAAACTTATAGTATTTGAGTTTAATATGAATCTCATGTTTTTAAGAAAAACAAATAAAATAAGTTTGAAAAAAAATATATATAATTAATTTATTAGGATTAGACATATATATATATATATATATATATATATATATATATATATATTGTTTTCCTTTAAATTTTGTTCTTTCAAATTTTTTTCCTTACACTATTACTTTCTATATTTCTTTCCCTACTACTACTCTACTACTTTTGGGGTTTCAAATGAACCTAGTGAACTTATTTTCTAGCTCTGGCTCCGGCACACGCCATTGATTGAGAAGAAGAGGAAAAAGAAATAGGCGATGCAATTGAGAAGATTGAACACCTAACAATGACCTATAAAACCCAACAATGAACCGCTCCGAGAAATCATGAGGCCGCGACGAGACCTCAACATCCCTAGATTTTCTCTTCTTCATTACCTTTGAGGTGTCTGTTGGTGCCTTGTTTGCTGTCCCATTGACGTGGTTTCTACATTCAATGTTTGCTGTCCCATTGACGTGAGACACATTCAATGTTTGCTGTCCCAAGACGTTGGGAGCTATCTTTTGTGCCGATAAGGAGAATTGGGAACTGGACATCAAAATCAAAATTGTAAGAACCTTGATTGTTGGAACCTTTGAGCATCAGCAACATATCTGAACACAATAAAAGGTGATCCAGGTAGTATGATACCTTCGTCGTCTTCTCTGATGATTAAGTAGCTGCGAGATGAAGAAAGAAGCGAGAGAGTTCACGAAATTGGAATTGTCCTTTTAGGTAGGAGATCCAGGTTATAGAGCATGGTTCACAAATCTGCTCTTAATTTTAGGGATAAAAAGCTCTTAATTTTAAGGATAAAATATTTTAATTTTAGGGATGGAATCTCTTTTCTCCTATCAAGGATTAATCTTCCGAGAAATAAGGGATTTAGAAACTGAGAAATCCGCTGATAAATATCTTTTTTACGTATTTTCCGCTTTCATATACTTATTCATAACGAACTTCTCATATGCGGTAGGATGGCCGGTTGGGGACTTAAAATTCTAAATGGGCCTCCCTGAAGCTAGTTTATGGGAAGACACCTTGGCTTTCTCGACTCTCCCGTTTGTGCAATGCCCCTTGGTTTTAATACGATAAGTGGACTTGGGCCATTTCACAATGTGGGCCAAATTAGACCCCCAGGCTCATTAAGTAATTAGATGCAAAGATCGCTAGCCTTCATGATACTCGCTTTCTCGGTTGAAATTTTGTGCTTTTCCAGTCGAGTGAAAATACTATACTTTTAAACCTTGGGGGCGGAAAGTTGAAAGGATTGAGTGAATTGACACGTACATTGAATGCATCGAAAGGTGAAGTGCATTTGGATACAAAGCGCATGGGAAGTGCATGCTTCCCAACATATTTGCGGCGCATGCTACTATGACGGCACATTTAATGTGCTCGTTGATGCTTTGCTCCTATATATAGGAGTTGGGCTCCAAGGACTGTTTCTTTTACGATTTCTCTAGCTATTACAATTTTCTTTCTCCTGTGCTTCTACAAACTTTTCTTTCAAAGAAATCATCGAAGATCCCTTGACAACTTTCGACTTTCCAGTGAGTTTTTGCAACTCAAATCTCGTTTGCATCGTCTTTTCTGTGTTGATTTTTGTGGCTCTATTTGTTGAGTATTTTTAGGTTAGAAAGTTTTTGTTTAACCTTTCTTGGTCTGATCATCATTTCTTGGGTGGGGTTACGGTGACAATGTTGTTAGGCGGTTTGAAATATTCAGGTTTGAGGCATCCATTAAGTTTTGCGAAGGTTCCTAGTTTGGGGTTCTTAGGTTTTGTCACTAGTGGGTTATCAAACCTCTAAAGGGGGATTTATTTTCTCTTTCGAGGGTTTTGTTGCCTTCACTGCTTAATGGGCCTCAAGCTAATCTTTTTTTTTTCTTGTTTGCTTATAGAATGGCGAGAGGTCATGAAGAGGCATCTGTGGTCGGTCGTGATGGGGGAGACCCCTTGGGAAACACCCGCGATGGCGACTAGTCAACGCTATGTCACGTAGAAGAATTGAGGTCATTCAGTCATGTTCCTGCCAACATTAGACTGAAGGTGGCAGATGGTCCGGCTACCCCAACCATAGGAGGGGCGGATAATGCTGTTTATTTCACTCGTGATCAATTTGTTGCTGGACTTCGCTTCCCTGTCCAGTCTTTGGTGAAATGATTTCTGCACTTCACTAGGGCACCTCCTGCCCTTGTACATCCTAACGTCTTCTGGATCCTAATGAGTTGCAGTGTGCTAAACCTTCTCTACTAGTTGGATATTTCGCTTTTATTTATACATTGAAGCTTAGGATTGAGGGTTGTTTATCTATGTCGGCCCATAGCCCCCGAATGCAATTTGTAATTGGGCTCCCGGACTCCCCTAAGACTGAAGCGAAAGGGGTTGTTTTGGTTGAAGGTCTGTGGTATGAGACACTAGGTTCCCTTGGGCTTCCATTTGATTTGAATTAGTCCCTCACGTTTCCAGATTTGTTTCATCTTGATGAAGCTTGTACTTTCTTAGGACGTCTGTATTCTGATATGCCCTTTCTCTCTGAACTTTTTGTAGGTAGGAGCAGACGAGGCCGGCTGGTTAGCTAGGTGGAGAAGGCCAGGCTGGATCGCATCAGACGGCTACTCGAGATCATTGAGAGGGAGCCTTGATCACGAGGCTTCTTTTTGTGCGCGAAAAACTACGGGAGTTAAGCCAACCCTCTTACATAGTGCATCATCCCTCGTGTTTGCCGGAAAGGCTTGTGGGTGAACATTTCATTCTTGTTGACCTTATGAAGTCGATCTCGGGTATTTCTTCACAGGTGGGGTCCGATCAAGAGCCTCAAGCTGAGTTCGCTCAAGGAGCCTTGACTACCTTTGTCCGGCTCGATCAATCTCCTTTGGCCATCTAGATCAAAGCTGCTTGTGAACTGATGAAATAAGAGAGAAGATCGAGGGCGTCTGGCTAGTGGCTAGGCTTTATGGATTAGATGTCAGTTGGTTTGCCTCTCTTGGCTAGGCAGATCAACCTCCCAATTCTTGCGACCCACCTGAGGCCAAGGGGTCCTGATAGGCTAGTGTTGAACTCACCTTTTCAATCGATGAAGGATCACCTTTAAATGGACACATTATGTTCTGATCCCGAATGTTGCTTGATCGATTATTAACTTTAGGAACCCCTTCAACCGAAGGCTTTATATGGCTTTGAATTATACGCGATAGTTTTATAACATGTTTTGGAATAATAAAAGGTAATATATATTTTTCAAAATAAAATAATGCTAAAAATAAAATAAGAAAAATTCGAAATTAATATAAGGGTTAAGGGTAAATTAGTAATTTACTAATGCAGGACCCAAGGGTCATAATTTATGAAGATTATATGTAAAGTGAAAATAAGATAACTTAGGATTGCAATTAGAAGGGAAGTTAAAAAAGGAAGGACCGAATGGCAAAATGGAATTTGATGCCAGGAGAATTTTTGGATAAAAGCCCAGGCATGGCTTTAAGAGAAACTCATTTTTGGCTATTTGGATAGGGCAAATTCGGTGAAGAGAAGAGAAGAGAAACGAAAAGAAGAGAAGAAGAGAAGAAGAAGAAAGAAGAAGGAAGAAGAAAAAGAGAAGGAAAAGCAAGGGTATGGAACTTTGTATGGAATACTAGTATGGAAACTATGTGTTTGGAACTTTGGTATGGAATTGTTTGGAATTACTTGTCTAAGTTGGGTTAGGAAAACCCTAACTTTTCAATACATGTGTTTTTGGTTGGTTTAAGTTAGTTTTATGGTTTTGGTTTCGAAAGGGTTTGATTAGGTTAAAGAATTATGGTGTGTGCTTGGCCATTTATGTTTTGTTACCCTACGCCTGACCGGTCGAGACGGGTTTTGAATTTTAAGTCCGCCTAGGCGTACTTGTCTTTCTGCTTAGGCGAACCTCTCCGCCTAGGCGTACCTGTAAGCTTTGTTTTTGGTTCCTCTTAAGTTTAACAATCGTCCATTGGATTAATGAGGATCATAATAAGTGAATGACAGGGCTCATGCAAGTATAAACGTTATATGAAAAATATTATGTACCTCGCCGCCTCGTCGAAGCGAATCAGTCATTGGGCAAACATTGTTTCTTGCCCTCATTTGTTAATGTGTTTAAATGTAATGTTACTTATGAAAAGATAAATGTGTAATGAAGGTATATAGAAAAACGTATAAATGTCTAAATAATACAAGAATAAAGATGCATGCGGAAATGATTAGAAAATATCGCATATAATTAACGGATAACAATAGTTATTCGGTGATATGGGATATATATCGTAAATGAAATAAAAAAAATAGATTGTCTGCTTAGAACCTAATAAAGGGATAGATGGGCATGCCTATTAGGGAAACAAGTATGCAGCATTACTGATCGGTTGGCCCCGTTTGGGTCATTACAGCGCATTTGGGCCCTTATAGATGGTCATTGCCTCGTACAATGATAACAACGCTTTCGGGCCCTTATAAATGGTAATTGTCTCGTACAATGATAACAGCACCTTCGGGTCCTTATAGTTCATTGTCTTGTATAATGATTATAACACCTTCATGTCCTTATAGTTCCGTATCCACTTCTAAGGTATTTGTAGGCATGAAACATAAGAGAAATGACAAAGAATATGCAAATGACATGACATGATATGAAGCATAACAACGATATGTAGTGATCATTATCTGATGATAAGCCAAAGAAAGAAATATGTAATGAAATATGATATAAAATGAAACATGATAAGATGAATAAGTATGATACATGAACAAACATATGTAAGAGAAGTGATATGCAGTTGTGTAAAGTGTGATGACTCTTATTAGAGGTCGTCAACGAGTATTATTTCCCATTAAGTTATAAGTTTAGCACGGGTGTTTCATCCAAGGTAGTGAGTCTGGAGAAGCGAGGAATAAGAACCGGGACATTATCAACGACGAGGCCCGACACACTCTGAGGTGCCTTGAATACCTTTAGTCTATTTTTTGTATATGTTTTGTTTTGTAAGCGATGTCTGAGAATTTTTATATCTTTGAACACTCCCATTTATGGAGTTTGAATATATTTGTAATCATTGCTACATAATATATTTCAAGTTAAATGTTTAACGATGCATGGATAGACAAGTTAATGGTATGGTAAAAAGTAAAGATAGTTACAAATTAAAGTGGTATATAGGCACACCTGCAGTGTCGGGCGTCCTGAGTCGGATGGTAAAGAAGTGTGACGGTTTAGTGGTATCGAGCACCTCGATAAGGGGGGTTGGGTGTGATAACCTTACTATCCGTAATATGCGAACTCTACCCGCTTGACCTTCGAGATACCGTGGTGGCTCTTTACAAAGATTCCGTTACTTCCCATTTATAGGATAAAAAAATCCTACCCGGCGCGTGGTGAAGATGGAATGTATGTCGCAACCATGATTTTAACGAGGCGGTGGTGGTAAAGAGTAGCCTTCTAATGTTTGAACGTGAGTCTTATGTTGTGATTTTTTTCTAACACCTCTTCCTTTATAGGCTGTCATCGCAATCCGGAATATGGTGCGCTAGAACAAGGAAATTCATCTTCGATTAGACGACGCCAAGAAGTTGCGGTGTTATGCTTAGTCTACTGCCTCCAAGCACCACGTCTTAGAAGACACCTTAGACAAGACTAAGGTTAGGTCTAAGAATTGGAAACGGAAGGCCAAGGAAGACATAAAGATGATGACCGGTGCAGAGAAGGAGAAGGATGAAGCCAAAGAAGAAGCTCGGATTGCCCGATTGGCTGTCATCGCTGCTAGTGATGCTAATGCGTGAGCTGGCTAGGGTCTAAGATGCCCTGGCGGTCAAGGCCGAGGCTGAAGTTACCTCCTTGGAGGTTGAACCGACTTCACTTTTGTTGGAGGTTGGGGCAACCAAAGATGAAGTGTCGTCTCTTCAATCTTAGGTGGGCAAGGACAAAGCAGCCATGGAGGAGGACTATTAGAAGGCTCAGAAGCGATTTTTACCTATGGTTTTGAATGTTGTATATTCAAACACAACATCTGTGGTGATCAACTAAAAGTTCCAGACGGCATGCCCGCTTCTTCCGACCCTCTTCGACTAAAGTTTTTCTGAGCCACAAGTGCCCCGTCTCGTGACAAGCGAGGCCCGCAGCGGCCGAGTGGATCGGAAGTGATGGCGAGGAACTGAGAGGTGTATTCCCCTGCAGTTTTGTTGGAACATCTTAAGTTCCTTTTCTTTCTTTCTTTCTTTTTTTTTTTTTTGGAATTTTTGTAAGGGGCCCACATGGCCGCCATGATATATACTTTTATGGAACCGTTGACGCCATTGGCGTATTTTGGAATTTCACTAAAATTTGATATTTGATTTACTTATGCAATTGATATCTTTCTATTTTACATCTTTCTGCTATGAGTCTTGACTAGGATAGTTGCTCAAGAAATATCATTATTATAAGTTTTTCAGAGATAGAAGCTGGTATGGATTGCACACGGGCCAATAGGCAAAGCACAATTTTTGGGCTTTAGCTTTAGCAGCAAGCTAGGAGCCACTAATGGTCTTTGGTATGTGCCAGTAGGCTAGGAGCCACTTATGGTCTTTGGTATGAGGGCTATTCAAAAAATTTAAAATATTTAAAAGAAAACTTTATTGATAATACCTTTTAAGATGCATAACATTCCACATCCTAGGCATTAGCATCATGCAAGTTTATTTATCTGAATGATCCGGTGCCCTACTCCTTTATCATGTATGGCCCCTCCCTATTTGGTTGGAATTTTCCAACTGTTAGGTTAGCCGTGTTTTCAAAGACTTCTCTTAAGACTAGGTCTCTGGCTCGGAATGCACGTTATCTTACACGCATGTTGTATAGGTTTGTTAATCTTTGCTAGTACGATGCTATATGTACAGCCGTAGCTTCACGAAGTTCGTCTGTCATATCTAAATCTTTGGAAAGGACTTCAGTATTAGCCTTCTCGGGGATTTCCATTCGTAGCGTGGGCACCCCAATTTCTATAGGAATTATGGTCTCTATCCCATAGGTGAGGGCAAACGGGGATACTCTAGTTGGCTTCCAGCTGGTTGTTCTATAAGCCCAAAGAACTCCTCGTGCTTCGTCTGCCCGTTTCCTTTGCTTAGAATGTAGATGCTTTGAAGCCATCAAAGAGTTTTGTTAGATATACACGACCATTTCTTAGTAAGAACGTGGGGTTGAATCTGAGTTTTTGATTTTCAACTCGCGCAAATTTACTCTCTGCACATATCAGCTGTGACCCTTTGTTGATTCTAGTGGCGAAATTACGAATCGGACTATATTCTTCCACTGAAATTGGGCGACATCTTTATCTTTGTTGGAAGTGAAGAAGCGGCTTACATCCATTTACTAAAATGATCGGTGGCAACCAACAGTAACTAACCGAGCTAGGCGGTGGCGGCGATCTGACTATATCGATCCCATTGGGCAAAGGGTCAAGGGCTTGTGATGGTGGTCAGATCCTAGGCCCGTACCCTTGAGATGGGGGCTTGTCATTGGTAGCGGTCGCACTTCCTGACGTAAGCGGCAGTGTCTACTCTCATGGTTAGCCAATAGCCAACCTTGTGTATAGGCGTATGAGCCCAGTTCTTAACCACCGCTTTGATGGTTTCGCATATTCATGCATGGAATTATTATAATGCTGTCTGATGAGGGTGAGACATAAGATATGGCCGTCTAGAGACCATTTATATAATTACTGACCTGAGAAAATCGACGGCTTTGACACGAATCTTATGGGCTTCAATCTGTGCTTGACAATTATCGGTCGAAATAACGCATTATTGGAGTCATCCAAGAAGAACATGCTCCATCTATCTCATTTACCTGGTTGGTAATAATTGATGATGCCGGCTGGTAATAAAAGGGAGGAATACCGTTTCTTTTATTGGGAGGGATGACCACTCTTGCTAAACATATGCCACTTTCGTTCAGCCTGGGACATTAACCAAGCTTCAGTACCAAAACTCTCGATCATGAAAGCAACGAACATACATGCGCCGATAAGTCGCATTTGGTCTCGAGTTTCGTATTCTCTGTTTACTTGCCTTACTACCAGTTGAGAGTCACTTCGTATGATGATTTTTTTTCGAAGATATAGACGTTGCAAGGTTGATTCCAACTAGGATTGCTTCATATTCAGTCTCGTTATTAGACACGGGGAAGTCCAACCGTTTGGCATGTTCTATCCTTTCTGATTGGGGCTTTAAAGAACGCAACAGGCTCAGCTCCCATTTTTGGTAAGCAAGTCACACACATTAAGGATCCACCGTATCATTATCCGGGTCCACATCCTGTTGGGAAATTTTTGCTAAAAATTATGTCAACAACTACCCCTTCAATGCCAAGCGAGGTTTATATTGACTACCGAATTCACTTAGCTTAATCGCCCATTGGACCATTCTCTCTGATAGGTCAGGCTTGTGTATAGTGCTTCGCAAAGGGAGATTGGTTAGCACGACAATAGGGTGTGCCTGGAAGTAGGGGTGAAGCTTCTTAGCTGCCACACGGAGTGCCAAAGTCGCTTGTTTGAGACGGGTATACCGAGTTTCTGCTTTAAACAGAGATTTGTTTACGAAGAATATTGGTCTTTGTTTTTGGCTTTCATCTTCTTTTATCAAAGCTGCACTTACTAAGACTTCTAAAACCGCTAGATAAAGATAGAGCGTATCGCTTAATTTTGGGCTAGCCAGAATTGGTAGTTCGATAAGATATTGTTTGATCGCCATGAAAGCTTGATCTCATTCCTCATTCAAACTAGCCCTTTTCGCTCCACTTAGAGTTAAGAAAAGGGTTTTAACCGATCTGTGAAGCGAGATATGAACCGCCCAAGGGCTACTAGCTGGCTAGTCAGTTGTTGTACACCTTTTTTGGAAGTAGGAATTTGAGAATCTATTATAGCTTTGGGGTTAGACCAGTTGGCCTCTATCCTCTACAGGTCACCATAAAGGCTAAAATTTGCCGAACTAACTTGACGCACATTTACAATGGTTGAGTTTCATCTTTATTGATTTCATGATAGCTTAAAGCTTCTTACATATGCTTGGTGTGATCGGACCGCGCACTGAGCTTTAAGCATATCATGGAGCCTCCATGGTTTCTCCCGACCAACGAGTTTAGGAATATCTGATTATAACCTTTGATGAGTTCTTGCCGACATTGACCAAAGGCATCACATTGTAGCAGTATAACTCGTGTGGTATAATGAAGGTCGTTTTCCCTGCGTCAGGCGAGGCATGGGAATCTAGTGATATCCAGAGAAAGCGTCTAGAAACGACAATATCCCATGCCCAGATGTGGCATCAACAATTTGATCTATGTGTGGCAAGGGGAAGCTATCTTTGGGGCAGGCTTCGTTGAGGTCAATGTAATCTACACATACTCGCCACTTACCGCCTTTCTTTGGAACTACCACCACATTGGCTAGCCATTCGGGGTACTTTACTTTCTCTGATGAAACCTACTCTCAGTAAGTTGTCTCCTTCCTTCTGAATAATCTGATGACAAGCCAGGTGGAAACACCTCACTTTTTGCCTTACTGGTTTGACCGTGTGAATAATATTCAGTTTGTGAAAGGCCACCATCGGATTAATTTCAACCATATCTGAGTGGCTCTAAGGCGAATACATCTATATTATTTAATAGTACGAGTTATAATCGTTCCCTTTCTTCATTTGATAGGAGATAACTGACGTAAGTGAACTTTTTCGACCCGTCCAACGCTACTTTTTCTAGGGGATCCGCAACCAACGGATTCTTCTTTTCCACCATGATTTGGGCGGTGAACTGTGATTAATATGCGGGGGTTTGATCTTTGAGGGGAGGATTTTCAGAGTTCTTCTCCCTTCTCTATTCCTATATAGATAGTTGATAACATTGTCTTGCGGCCAGCCGACTGCTTAAAGGTCAACCTGCCCAACGTTAGTCAAATAGCTGACCTTTTGGTGGTAAGACGAAGAAACATTCTTCATCGAGTGCAGCTAAGCCCGCCCCATTATGGCATTGTAAGGCCCTAAGTCTTTGACAATTGAGAACAAAACCTGTTGCGTGATTGGCCTTGCTTTTACAGGGAGCGCGACATCTCCTAGTGTTACTGTAGTTGCTCCATTAAAACCAAAGAGGATTTGCCCCGCTGAGTTCATCATTCCTAAGGAAAGCTTCATCTACTTGATGGTTGTTAGCTACAATAAATCTATCGGGCACTACTAGGGTCTACCAGTACCTTATGGACATCAAAACCGTTAATACATAGGGTGAGCACCAATACATCATAGTGGATCATAATGATCCCGTTCGAGTTGACAAGAGGAGAGGATATGAGGCCATATATTGGCTTAGTTTCTTCATGGTTGCCTTATGTGTGGATAGCGTTAACCCTGGCTTTAATTGTGGCAACTCTCAAGAGCTTCTTCTATTTGTGCTTCGATTGATATTGGTCGTCAGACGGGCCACCTAGAATATAATTTATGGCCGGTCTGGATTTTATTGGGATTGCTGCTTTGGATGTAATTCTATCTACTGCTTGCCCTAATTCCTCTTCATGGTCACCTTCTTTGACATACCTCCTGAGGTGTCCAACCTTGATCAGCTTTTCCACAAAAAACTTTAGGCTTCGACACCTGTCGGCCTCATGCCCATGATCTCTATGATAATTGCAGTGCAATGATCTGTTTCTTTAGGAAGGATCCGTCTGGATCGGTTCAAGCCATTTAAACTCTGGGAAGTTGCAAATGATGGACAGTAACTTCTTGCATGCGATATTCAGGGGGTGAATTGTGGGAGCTCTCTCATCTTTTGTGACTGATCACGGGACCGCTTTTGGTCTCTACCCTGACCTTCCTTGGACTCGGACATCTTCTTCCCTTAGTCGGCTGGTTTGTAATCACGATGGTCTGGGTTGTTGCACGGATATTGTCCTCCAACATTAAGTACTTATCAACCCATTTGTATAACTCTTCCATTGTCGTTGACGGGTCTAAAGATAGTGACTGGAATAAGGGAGTAGATGGTCCAAAGCTTATCCTAAAGTTTTGGAGGATTGCGTCCATGCTATATGATTCGTCTACTTGCTGAACGGCTTGCCCAAACCTCTTAGTGCAATCTCGAATAAACTCCCCTTCTTGTTTTATAATAGTTTGCAAAGATCTAATGTTCATCTTTTGTCGCACAGAACAAAGATATTGCAATATGAATGCAGCTCATAGTTCATTGAACGAATTCATTGAATTATGCAGGAGCTTGGTAACCGGGGCTAACGGGCCACAAAATAGTCGAGAATCTTTACCTGACGGTAGGTTGTTCTTAGATCATTTAGTATCATCGTTTGATTATGATGAAGCGTATGATCGTAAGGGTCGTAGACCATCGAAACTGGTATGACAACCGCGAGGTGGCTCATAGTCGAATGTCAGCCTGGCGGGAAAAAGAGAGCATGTCATCGAGTCTCCGAATCAAGGCTACAGGCGGCATGTAGATTGTTGGCCATGTACCAAGGCAGGATGTACAAGCGACATTAGTAGCACCATGCCTGCGGGTAATACTGGTGGCATCGTACATGCGGGTAATACTGGTGGCATTGTACTATAGGGCAATACTGATGCGTTCCTAGGGTTTGATCTGGCTGGTTCTGCCTTCTGCCTGCCTCTCTCCTTGCCCTGAGGGATTTGTCACTAACGGCATCATTGAAGGCAAGGTGATGCGAAGACTTCTGCAAGGATCATTCTTTGCCTTCCTCATATCTTATTCAGAGAGACTGAAAGATGTAATCGCAGACAACTCATCATCCGTTGTGGTATCAGATTTGCTGGCGAGAATGGGTTCTTCCCTTATCGAAATATATTCGATGTACAATTCAACCGCTATCTCGTACATCTTTTCCAAAATCGAGACTTTTTTCTATTTGGGCCCAACACTGGTCATTCTCTCGCTGCAGGCGTTCGACATGACCTTGCAACTCCTTCATTTGTCTTGCTTGCTCCTCCTGTTTCTCCTCCATCTCCTGAAGCCAATGGAGAAATTGATCTTTAGCTTATCGTCTATCAATTGCTTATCAGAACCGCCTAAGATCACATGGGAAGGTGGACCGACAAAGTTCCAGGGGAGGAAGGGCTACTAGACAGTCATTGAAGCCAAAACCTTACAGCCTGTAGACAAGACTTTTTGTTTGATTCCCATAGATGGAGCCAATTGTAAGAACCTTGATCATCAGAACCTCTAAGCATCAACAACGTAATGTGAACTTGCAAAAAAGGTGATCCGGCAATGGTGCGTCGACCACGCTCTCCGATGATTAAGTTAACACAAGATGAAGAAAAATGAGAGAGTTCATACAGTTGGAATTGTCATTTTTCATGAGAGATCTTTCTGATTTATAGAGCATGGTTCATAAATCTTCTCTTAATTTTAGGGATAAAATATCTTTTCCCCTATCAAGAATTAATCTTCTGAGAAATAAGGGATTTTGAAACTGAGAAATTCGTTGATAAATATATCTTTTATGTATTTTTCGTTTTCATATACTTATCTATAACGAACTTCTTATATGTGGTAGGATGGCCAGATGGGGACTTAACATTCTAGATAGGCCTCCCTGAAGCTAGTATATGGGAAGACATATTGACTTTCTTAGGCTTTAAGACTTTCCCATTGGGGCAGTGCCTCTTAGTTTTAATACGATAAGTGGGTTTAGACCGTTTCACAATACGGACCAAGTGGGCTCTCGACCCATTGAATAATAGATCTAAAGATCATGACACTGGCTAAGTAAATTGATACATACCTTCATATTTGAAGCGCCGAGTAGGGTGTGTGGGTGCCTTGGGCCCAGGCCCAACCCCCATGGCGGGCCAAACCGATCCAAGGGTATCAAAGGGAAAAGGCCCAAGAACCGGCTGGCCCACAAATGCCGAGCCAACCTTCCACCCGGATATCTCAAGGAGATCGAGCCCATACATTAGCCGGCCCATGAGTGCCAGGATGATCTTCCGCCCGGGTGCTTGGGGATTTACAGCCCTGACGTACTGATTAGCTCATACGCTATTTTCCCGAAAGGGTACCTCCCAAACGAAGTCACAAACGGGATCTCTATCTTATAAGCTTAAGTTCACTGTTTAACCGACTTCGTCATTCGACGAAATAGGGAGGCACTCTCAATAGTGTCCCTATCTGGAAAGCAGTTACGCACAAGGGAAACAAATCTCTTTTCCGAAATAAGAGCCAACTTCTCCTACCATTAGGGGAAGAAATCGTCTCTTCCCTTATGATCAGGGGAAGAAATTATCTGAGGCACATCTTTACAGTGGTAATCACCCAGGCGATCTGAAGAAAACGCTTTGACTCAAGATCTTCCGTAAAAGGCCAACTTCACCATCTGAGGGCACTGGAATCACGTCTTCATTGCGGTTCGCTTTTGCAAGCTGCTACCAAATTGTCGTTAATCGTGAATGCCAACGACGATCAACTGACTAATTCAAGACCACACTGGCGCCGTCTGCGGGGAATGAATGAGCAAAGTCACAAAGGCGAGCACGCAAGAGCCCTGGGTACCCGCTCCTGTGTGACCCTCCGACCAGAAAGCCTTAAATATTCCCAAACTTCCCACCTGCATCAAGCCGAATTCAGCACCACGCCTAGTATCCCAAATCTCGTCAAGAGATCAATTCCTCTCCGCGCCAAGAGAATTAGCAAGATAAGAAGAGCAGCCGCATAAGTGGCTAAACTGCTGCATGTGACAAACCGGCCGCGGAAGAAACGAGCGGCCCGTGGAACCCGCCTCGGGGAAGCCACCCGAGCCGTGCATTCACGAGTCTCCCTCACTCTTCCTCCTTCTTCCCTTCCCTGGTAAGGGCAAAGAGACTACAGGCCGACGATCTCGACCTACCGTGCCAGATGATGAATTATCCTCCAGCTTCCCTCTCTCTCCCCTGCCGCTTCTCCATCTCCGAACGCCGCGAAGCCCACTCAAGCAGGGCAGCCACCTCGTCGCCGCCTGGCCTGGGCCAAGACATAAGGCCGTGGGAAGAGAACTCGCCAGGGACCAACGACCGACACCGGGCCCCAAGATGCGCCTAACTCGGCAGAGGGCTTCCCGCTTGGGGCCATCCATATACCAACTGCACGGCCGCCCTCGCACTACAAATGATCGCCCCCAACCGCACTAAATAATCGGACATGCTTCCACTCCTCGCAAAGATATTCCGAACCACGATCCTCCCCGCTGGCTTTTCCATTCCACCGCTACGTACGATGGATCATCCGACCCATATGATCACATGTTACAGATTACAATCAGCAATGATCCTGTTGGCCGGGGATGACGGCCACTGGCAAGGTATTCCCTGCGCCCCAAACTTCAAGGGCCCGCTTTTAGCATGGTTCCACAAGCTCCCCAGAGGATCGATAAACACGTTCGGTGAACTATGGACCGCTTTCGTCTCCCAATATTTATGCTCTGTCAGGCAAAAAGGGAACATCAGCTCCCTCCAATCCATCCTCAAACAGGAAGACAAGTCCATCCGGGACTTCACACGTTGTGTTCCGCAAAGCATTCAAAGAAATAGACACGCATAAGACGGATGCTCTACACATACTCGTAAGAAGCTTCGGGCCGACCACCCCATTCTTTCAGTCTCTATCACTAGACCCTCCAAGAATCATGAAGAATCTCACTCATCGAGCGGATAAATTCCCTACCTCGGAGGGATAAATATCCATAGCCATAAACTAAGAGGATAGCAATTCACCTGTAATGTAAAGAAACCACCCGGTCAAGTGTCCGTCTCGAGCAGAAAAGCACCATGCAAGAACTGGGATGCACTCGGGCGGGCAATCCGAGAAGAAGAAAGATCTCCCCTGGGCTTCACCGCCTCAACATCGCCTACGATCAACTCCTGCCCCTCATTCGGGACCTCCCCGACTTTAAATGGCCCCCACCAATGAGGGCCGGTCCAAACCAACGTAATAGGTCCCTGCGATGCGACTACCATAGGGACCACGACCATGAAACCAATCAATGCCAGAGCCTCAAGTTCTTGATAGAGAAGCTAATTCGGGCTGGCCACCCCGGGGACGGCAGACTCTTGAGATAACCAGAATCATGGCAACACAATTTCCACGACCGACGCTGGCGGAAATCAAACATGCTCCAGAGCCCCGACCGACCATCAACTTCATACTGAGGGGACCGGCCGACAACCAATACCAATCCAAGAAACAACGAAGAAGAACGCTCCGGACAGCCTCAGTTAGAGCCCGAGTAAACACCATCAGCAACCAGGGAAACGCCCCAGCCGCGCAGCCGGTGGACAGCCCTATATCCTTTCCACCTATTAACCCTACACGGGTCATCACACCACACTATGACGCACTTGTATTAACTGTATGCATTAACGGCTTTGATGTACATAAGGTCCTCGTCGATCCGGGTAGTGCGACTGATTTGCTCCATCTCCCAGCCTTTAAGCAAATGAGAGTCTCGATTGACCAACTCCAATTTCCAGATTATGTCGCTTCAAATCTGGCTACCACATTGTCAATCGAGACGCCACCTTTCTATCAAGGCAGGTCCAAGAACCCAAAGAAGTACTATTTTCTATAAGAGAAGATTCGGGGTCTTACAATGCTATTTCAAATGAGCTCGTCGCATGCAATGAAAGCAATGCCTTCCACATATCACCTAACAATGTTATCCGGATCAGGTCGACAAGTCAATTCGTAGCTTTAATTAGTCGCATTTTACGTGCTGTTATCGATCTCCTGCCAAGAAGGCGTTCTGACTACTCTGAGAACCACCCTCGAGAACCAACCCGCATTAGCAATCACAATTAACCACCATTACCCATGGACAGCTGTGGAACCGTGGTCGTGGATCCCTTTAGAAATCGTGTCCCGACGAGCCTGGACAGATGCATCCATTAGCACCCTCCTCTCCAAGGAAGAAAAGTTCAAGATGCTAAGTATAATTCAATGTCGATGTGTTTATTTGACTCATGCAGATATGCCCGGGATCGCAATTCTGCTCACGCCTCACACAAGCTAAATGTCGCCCTCCCCGCTGCCTGCTAGACAAAAGTGAGACGTTTCCACCCTGATCGCCACCTGGTCATCCAGGCCGAGGTCGATAACCTTCTACAAAATGGATTCATCAGGACAGTGAAATACCTCGAGTGGCTAGCCAACGTAGTGGTGGTTCCAAAAAAGGGGAACAAATGGAGAGTATGTGTGGACTTCACATACCTCAACGACGCATGTCCCAGCATACCTCTCCGCCCGCAGATAAGATCGTGGATGCCTCCTGGCAGTGGCACGACATGTTATCCTTCTCTGACGCTCCGATATCACTAAATCCCAATGCACCTGATGCGTGAAAGACATCTTTCATCACGCCT
Source organism: Tetrastigma voinierianum (assembly GCA_016808115.1). Taxonomy (NCBI): domain Eukaryota; kingdom Viridiplantae; phylum Streptophyta; class Magnoliopsida; order Vitales; family Vitaceae; genus Tetrastigma; species Tetrastigma voinierianum. The sequence continues at coordinate 256,956 of JAEQBH010000115.1, forward strand.
ACGTGATCGGGGACAAGTATAATGGATGCCCTTCTGACAAGAATGCGGTGGGCCACTTTATCAGGTTGGTGACGGAAATGTTCCCACCTCCGCCAGCATCAATGGAGGTTTATATCACGATATGTCGGGTGAAATCCAAACAGACCCTGATTCACACTACTTCCAAAGAGTTCGATCTCCTCCGAGAATACGGCATGAAGCTCAACCCACTAAAATGCGCATTCGGTCAAGGCTTGACAATCGGATTTTATGGTAACACAAAGAGTGAATAGAGGCAACCTCACAAATTAAATATATTGCACCTACTACTCTAATTTCTAAGAAAGAGATCCAAGAATTGACCTATTCATAGCTCTCATGCTTTTATCTCCGCCACCGACCGACCGAAACCCCTTTTTCACTACTCCCGAGGGGAGCGCCCGGCCGAGTGACGAGGAACGCGCACTTGTTAGATTAGTAGCGATCACAATATCTGCATGTAGCCCCCGATCCTGTGAGCCCGGGCATGAGACACGCCATCTTTACCTGGTAAAATTAAATCGCCGTTAGTGTCACTTATTTAAAGAAGGCGAGATGCAAAATCGCGGCCAAGATTCTTTTGTTAGCAAGTCCCTAACCCGATAGAAACCAGTACACCCACCTTCAACAAGCCGCCCTAAATTTCACGAATCCACGCCTAAGCTTCACCTCCCTATTTCCAAAGCTCCATCCCGCGTAGTGCGATCGATCTTCGCTCCGAGGTACTATATCCATAAACCAGGATCTATTCAGGAATAATGGCCCGAAGGGCTATGGAACCGAGCGAGTACTTTAATACAAGATGTCGAGGCTTTCAAGAAGGGGGTAAGTCTTTTAGCCGATTCCTTGCGTAACTTCATACACAAACACACGCCTAAAACACAACGAGGGTCAGACCTTCCAAGGCTGATGGGCCTCCAGACAATCAGAGCCTCAGATTGTCTAAAGTTAACCTTCTAATGGGAAAGGATCGAAAGGTGCTCGGCTTTGTTTGTGGGCTTGATGCTCCACAACGAGTCGAGCACGGCTTCTCGATCACCGGAGTTGAACTCGGCCGCAGCGGATGCTAACAACTTCCCGATCCGCGACCGTACCGGTCGTAAGACAAGTTAACGACTCAATCCGTGAGAACCCCGACGACCTAAATATGCCTTTAGTCAAACGGTGACTAAATACCTTCCTGCTTGAAACCTGAACATGTTCCTGTGGACCGCAACGAGAGTCGATGCCTTAGCCGTCATGTCGCTTTACCTGAAGGAAACGATATAATTCCCATCTACTATAAACCGACTATCCATACCGTGATACCCAAGCCGTGATGTGAGGCTCCCCATCCTCGGATGGATCCCATTCCTACCAACATAGCCACACAAGGGAACCAATTCGATGACGTAAAACATAGCACACAAAATTCGCATTCGCCTCACAGCCCCATAGTGTGACTGGGCAACTATATATAAACGATCCCTCCGCGACCATACTTTGAAATGCCTAACTCCCAAACAAGGCCGTGATAAAAATGGGTCGAAGTTACATGAAGGTATATGCGGAACCACCGGAAGAACGCTACTCAACAGCTCACACGCAGGGGTACCATCGGGCCAACTATGAAGTCGGATGCCGCTGACCACGCCGAAATGTGACCCCCCGCCGAACGTCTCCCATTTGGAAATTTCCAAGGTAAGATCTGTCTCCATTCCTTAGTCCGTGGCCATTCGAGACAATGGGGAATTGATATTGTGGGTCCGATTCCCACCGCCTCCAAAGACAGAAGAAATCATTTATCGGGTCGCTACTGACTACTTCAAGAATGGACAGGTCAAGCCTCGCGATCTATCAAAGATAAATATGTTACCCGGCTCATCCGAAGAACATTGTCTCTGCCAACATTCGAGATCAATCGTATTTCGATAATGGGCCACGCTTGACAAATGTATATCGGTATTTCCTCGTCAGAACCTAAAATACAAAATTTATACCCACTCTACATTCCCCAAAGCTAAATGGCCAAGTCAAGCCCCAATAAGACCCTATTAACCCGCCCTCAAAGTTTAAGTAGACTTCGCTTTAAAGGGAAATGGGTGGAAGAACCGGTCAGGGTGCTCCGGGGCTTGCTGTGATCACTACGGTCGACGGCTGCCTCCGGTTTCGCACTCACCCACGGATGGAAGCCGCTTATCCCTATCAAATCTGGGTCAGTTTCACCGTCCGCATAGCAATGCCCGAATCAGCAAATGAAGAATCTATAGTCAGAGAATTAGACACTAGTGATGAGTCATGGAAGCAAAGATCAACTCGAAAGTGGCATCTGATCAACGCCGTTCGCTAACTCTCTTATAATAAACGTAAGGCCGAGTGTTCAAAGCAGGCGACCGGGTTTTGCGAAAAGCCGAGAATACTACAGACTTAATGACAGAAAATCTAACATAACTAGAAGGCTCGCATATCAAGGCCTGAGAACTGTCCTATGCTATAGATACAATTGATGGAACTCCTGTACCTAGAATGTGGAATGACATGCACTTGAAAAGGTATTATCAATAAAAGAATGTCTTTTTCCCCGATATCGTATATCTTCTCCCAATGTGGTCAACTTACAAGTCCCGTGGCGGAACCTGACCTCGGGCCTACAGCATAGCCACGCCTAGCCGGGTCAATTTAAGTCCTGTGGTGTAGTTCACCTGACCTGGGCCTTACCAAAGATAGATCACATATACTAATCACCCTAAGTCCAAGGGCGCAGCTTCATCAAGCCTCCGGCCTTACCCAAAGATAGATCACATATAGCTGGTCAATTTCAAAGTTCGGGCGGCGCAGCTTCATCGACGCCTCTTATCAAAGATAGCCACGCCTAGCCGGTCAATCTCTGTGTCCGGCAGGGGCCATCGGTCGGGCTCATCAAAGCATAGATCACATCAGCCGATCAATCTCTAAGTCCAGCGGCGCAGCTTCACCGACTGGCTCGGGCCCCAAAGATAGCCATGCCTAGCTGGTCAATCTCTAAGTCCGGGCGGCAGCTTCATCGGCTCATCCGCCCGAAGATAGATCACATCTAGTCGATCAATCTCTAAGTCCGTGCTGCAAGTAGCTGACCGACGCCCCGCCTCACCCAAGATAGCCATGCCTAGCCGGTCAATCTAGTCCGGGGCAACGAGCTTCACTAACTCATTCGGCCAAGCATAAGCTGATGTCCTACCAAAGATAGATCACATATAGCCGGGTCAATCTCTAGTTCAAGGCCATAGCTTCACTGATCTTCCCATCAAAGATAGCCACGCCTACCGGTCATCTCTAAGTCCCAAGCAGCCCACCCGCCCGGCCCCGGCCAAAGATAGATCATATCTACCGATCAATCTTAAGTCCAGCGGGCGTTAGCTTCACTCGACTCCGTCTCACTAGCATAGCCATGCCTAGTCAATAATCTCTAAGTCCGGCGACGTAGCCACTAACTCCGCCTTTACTTAAGTATAGCCATGTCTAGCCAATAATTCTGCGTCCCGGCGTGATAGCTTCATCGATTGGTTTCACCCCAAAGACATATCACATATGGTCAAGGTCAATCTTCTCGAGTCCCACAAGTAGCTTCATTGATCTCGCCTGACCTAAAGATAAATATGCTCTAGTTAGTCAATTCAGTTCACAAGACAGCTTCATCGATCGATCTACTAAAGACAGACTACATCCGGTCGATTCCATAACCCAGTAACGCAAATGACGACTTCGTTCAACCACCGCTCTAACCAATCAAATCACAAGTCCTGCTTCTTATGTGTGAATCAAAACCAATGCACATACTAAAAGCAAGAATGAATAAAAATCCATATGGGGCAGTGCCAAAACATCTAAAATTGTCAAAGTGAGAAAGAAAAAGAAAAATTGTTCGGTACGACAACATCAAGTAAAATAACGAACTTAAACTCTAATCAGATGAAGGATCCGTCGGAAGAATAGTCTCCTCTTGAGCCGTTGGAAGAACCGCCTCCTCTACGGCCGCGGCTGGACTATTCTCCGAACGATCCTCCCCATCGACAACACAGATCCAGCGTAGCGAAGAACTCGACGACCTGGGGGCGCCGAGGGATTACGTAAGAACTCAGAGTCAACGGAACGTGGAAGGGTCTCGGCATTCCATCCTAATTTTGAGGCTTCGTTCCCACATATGTTGGCACAGAGCGCAACACCCGTAGCCATAATTAAAGAGCGATCGCCACTGAGTCGACCGGCCTCACCGCTCCCCGTCTGAAGAAATTTTATCTCGGTGCCGCATATTCATCCTTTAAAGCCCCGAGCTCAATGACCAAGGCGAGCTTTTCATTCGCCAAATGACCATTCCTCCTCCCGTCTTTACAAGCCTCCCGCCGCCGCCTGGGGGCCTCCCGAGCGGCTCCATGCTCATGCTCGCCTCCACAGCTCTCCCTTCCACAAGCGCCTAAAAGCATTCTCAACCCGAGCGAGCCTCGACCCATCTACGCCCCGTATTAAAGGCCCCCCCGGGCCGCCAACTTGGGCATAGTCGCCTCATGAAGTGTCGTATCTCTCCTCGCCCCGGCCCTTGCGTGCTCTTCAGCCAGATTCCTTAGGGCTTCCAGCCTCCAAACGACGACACGCCTGCCGCCTTCTCTGCACAGCATTACGCATCTTCCGTCTCGCCATACTGGCCTGAATAAATAACGCAATCATTGGCATCCCTAAGCGGCTCGAACTCATGATGCTGCAAGTACATAGTTATGTATAGCGGGCCAAGGCCCGTAAAGAAACCAATTAGCAACGAGGAAGATAAGTAGTAACGATAAAATTACCCAGTAGGAACCGCACGCCTTACTCAAATTTCTACGACCGAACAAATTACGATTCCGTACCAATATCCCATCATCAGCAATCTGCTGAAAATCTTCCTTCGGAGTAGAGGTAGGAAGATTCACTTAATAGTTTTCATGAGTCGCTCATGCCACGGCAACCACAGCACTCCTGTGAAATGTGCGTACAATTATTCAATCGATCGGGCCGTGGATGCTCAATGATGGAAGCGGCTCCCACATGCCAAGCAGATACCCCACCTCTTCCACCCCAGAGCCGACATACCTCCACTCCCTGGCCTGCCCGCTGGGAGAAATGTAGCCGAGGGTTAACACCTCGATGAGACTGCAGGCTCTGGGAAGTCCCGACCGCCAGAAACTAGATCCACTCGTCGCCCGCCCCGATCCGATGGCAGACACCCCTGCCGCGGCGCCGACCACCTCCACGTTTTCACCCCGTGGATCGCCACCCAACCTTATGTTTAAAAGGTAAATGATAAAAAGCTCCACCAACGAAAGATCAAGCTGGTACAAATGGTTCAGCACGCAACAACCAATCAGAATGCGAATCACGTTGGGATGTATAAGAGCCGGCAGCGCCCGGGTAAAATGTAGAAACTGTTTGACTATGGCCGGCATGGGAAAACGCAGTCCGACTGCTAGATGTTCACGAGTAAAAAACACACCGTTGTGCTCCCCACTCAGCGTGGACTCATCCGCCCTCTCCATCAATCGAAGGTCGATGTTATCAGGCACCTCGCAATACACCTTTAGTTCCTCCATCATTATAGACTATCGATATTGCTTGCAAAGGTTTCGCTGGCCATCCTCCGACAACCACTGTGGAAGTTTCCTCCCGAACCCTCACCATTCTGCAAGCATATCAAAAGGAGAGGAAAAGGTGAATACGCCCTGTGCATATAACAAGCAGGTATAAAATATACACTAGCCCGAGCGATGAACGCCCGCGTATCACATGTTGAGACTCCTCTCTTCTAGGTTCTTAACGACCGGAGAGTCGTCACCCACCAAAGACTAACACTATCGAGAAACGATTCAAGGTACTTGTAGAGTGAAATGCGCTAACACCTGCAACGATGACTCTGGAATGAACGCAAGAAAGAACCAAGTTGGTCACCGAGAGGAAACAAGATAAATCCAAAACTACTTCTCACGATAGGAAGTGCGGGTACAACTCTATGATGCCTATCATATACTTCCAATTTAGGTATGTAGTCGCACTAATGCAACAAGACCGATTCAGACAAAGATCTAAACCACGCGACGGTTCGCACTTGTGGCACAGACATGATGGGCCAAGCTCCAAAGGCCCTCTTCAACCCTATAAACCGAATCTATTAGTTAATTAATAGTAATGGTCGAGCAGCCAAAGATTTAGATAAAATTATAGAATACTTGTACATAATCGCAATAAGGTACAAAATGATAAGGAACTACGCTTTTATTAATATCACCAAAAAGGGTGTTTCGGTAAGATACATAGCAACGCCATTGGCCGCTGAATGTTTTACGATACATCGACGCTTATAAACGCTTGAAGTAGCGGTTACCCATGCTGGATCCGAGACAAAAAATGTCGCCGAGGCCAAAAAGAAGAAGGTGGTGATGGGACTGAATGAGAAGCAGAAAGCCCCCGAACTGCCGCAGATGCCAAGATGGTGATGGGGCCAAACGAGAAGCAGAAATCCTCCTCGCCACCACGAGGGCTAAGAAGGAGCGTGAAATGAGAGATGAGGTCAGTCCAAAACTCTGACCGAACCCCGCAGATTTAACAGGTGCCCCTGGCGAGGCCGCCATTCAAGTTTTAGAACCACCCAAATCATTCTCAAAAATTTTCGACTTCGCTTCAAACCATAGTCCCCATAACCATCTTACCTGGGCATGCCAATCAATTGATAATTATCCCGCATCCTCTAGTCCCTGCGGCACAAGGCCTTCATCATCGATCTAATGCCTTTCTCTACCATAAAAACTTGGATAACCAATGAGATAACGAACTTCATCTCTCTCTCATTTTATAACTGTTCCTATGTCTCATGATCGATCTAGGTGGTCCAATGATATCTGATGCAATTGCATAAAAGTTACAAAATTCACATTGAAAATTAAGTGACATTAATAATAAACTATTCCCTATGATACGACTGGCCAAACCTACTTTTCCCAGTCAGACTGCTACCTCCCCGGCAGAAAAGTGGGGCATCAGGGGTGCCTGGGCTCAGCCCAACCCCCATGGCTGGCCAAACCCATCCAAGGGTATCAAAGGGAAAGGCTCAGGAACCACCGTTTACACAATGCTTCGGCCAATCTTTTCATTCGATATTTAAGGAGATCGGGCTTCCATATATTAGTCAATCTACGAGTGTCTCTGATGATCTTCCGCCCGCTACTGGGGGATTCTATAGCCTGCACGGTTCTGCTAGTCAGACGCTTACTTTCCCAAGCAAGAATTCTCCCAAACGGTTTCGCCAACCGAATCTCTATCTTACTACGGAAGTTCACTTCATGAATCGACTCGTCGGGCCCGACGAACAGTGAGTGCACTCAACAATGGTCCTTATCCGAGCATTTATGCACGCCAAGGGAACAAATATCTTCTCCGAACAGAGCCAACTTCTCCTACCATTGCGAAGAATCGTCTCTTCCCTACGATCAAGGGAAGAAATCATCCACCCTCCGGAAAAGCCTGATCTCCCATCTCGCGACGCCTAAACCCCGGGTTCGCTGGACTCACCTCACAACTCGCGAATACAAGTGGATGTCTAAGTCATCTTTTAAATGAAATTAATTCAGGCCTGATTTAGGTGACACAGTTACTTAGTCTCACAAGGCCGGTCGTGACCACGAGCTAGAGAGGCCCATTCGAGCAGCTCATCACCAACCCAGCTAGTTAGCCTCGCTGGGAGAAAGGGAACTACCTCGACGGGCATTCAAGCTCACATCTGTGTCTGTTCTCACTGATACAGCAAAAGAAACCCCGCGAGCTGTGGGATAGCCTCTGTGAGTGGGACCACCCCTCGTCGGAGTGGGCCAGGGGGTGGGGCCCTTATATATCTCCCTCCATAAAAGGGAAATAAATCACACCAAAGAAGGTACGCATTCCTAAGTCAAAAACACGCTTCGACCTGATCTTCCGTAAAAGGCTAACTCGCTTACTGAGGGGCGACATACACCCCCTCACGCTCGTGGTTGTTTTGCAGTGTCATACCAGACACAGCACTGTGAATGCCACGCATCATCAACTCCACTCATAATTTGTGTGAGACCATGTGGTGGGCGGGGTTGTAAGTAACAAAATTCCTTACTATTTTCATTCTTTTTAATCATATGTACACGGCGATGTGAATTTTTTTTGGGAAAATTATGTTATGTTACCATTTCAATTTATTTAAAAAATAAGGAATAAAACACATGAAACTTTTCAAGGCCCCATCTCATAATTTCAAAAATATTTGATCAAGGTTTCAACCAATTATAGATACAACATCAATAAATATTAGGTAAGTAAATCTTATATAGAGATCATACCTAACACATATGATAATACTCAAAGTTTATTGAGATTGATCTTAGATTTATTTCAACCTTTATTAAATAATTTTATCTTTTTATCAAATATTATTTTAGAATAATACTTAAAAATAAAAAATATAAATCTAATACAAATTTATAAAAAATATCCAAATTAATGCTTAAATTAAAATTGTAGTCATTAACTATGATTTTAACTTAAAAAAATTTAAAACCTCAATCATCATTTACTATTTTGACGAGAATGCAATCGTTTGGGCATCATTTTGGAATTTTTTTTAATAAAGGATTATTTTTGAACATAGCTATGTAAAATCAGGAGACTAAACTGGTTTGAGATCTTTTATTTATAAATTTTCAAATAAATTGAATTGGGACCATAGTTTTCCAAAAATTTTCTATTTTATTTTTGTTTTAAAATTTAGCGCCATTTCCTTCCCTTTAAGGCTTTAAAAGCGTCTCCCTCTTTCTCTCCTTCTCCCTCTCCTTCTCCTTCTCTCTCTCTAGCTCCGATGGTACTCCTCCACCAGCAACTATCTTCCCGGAAACGGCCCGGCATCAACCGCCAATTTCCACTACCCAAAATCCCTAAACCTACCGCCACAACAACCACTGCCACCACAAGTGTATCCGACGAATCCCGTAGACCCCAAAACGATGACGCAGAAGGCACAGACATCGACAAGATGGTGTCGCTGCTGGCGGAGGCAGGTTGCACCCTCTTCCACCCCTCCGGCCCACCATGCCTCCCCTCTAATCCTCACAACTTCCGGCGCCACCTCCACCGCCTGCTCCTTCCTCCTCCAACGCCTCTCTCCGCTCCGCCTTCCTCTCTGGCTTCTCCCTTTATATTCAATCTTCTCAGAATCTTCACAGGTTTGTCTATCCTCTGTTTAATTTCCAGTAAAGAACAGAGGAAACTGGGAGGAGATTGAGTTTGGAATATTCTGTTACGCTCAGTTTGGTTTTTGGAAAAAAAATAGATTTAATCGACAAATTTCCTTTCATTCACCAATTATTACGTCACGTCTTTTCCGGTGAAGCTAAGCAACCGGGGGAAAATTGAAGTCGAGATGTCAAATTCTTACTATACGATCTTAAAAAAAATCAATTGGGCAAATAGTTCAAAATTTGATTTCTTTTCTTTTTCCTTTATTCCTCAGTTTTTTTTTTTTAATTTTTAAATCATCTGCTTAGTTGCCTGATAAAACTGAGGAATTTCCAATATCATGTTTTTTCAGTGTCTGGTTCTGAAAATGTCAATTATAGGACACAGTTTAAATCTTTTCCTTACATTTTCTGGGCAAAAGAAAAAAAAATCAATCATATACTCAAGAAAATGGTGACAAGAGGAAAAAAAACTTGGAATCTTATATCTTCTGGAGCAGATTTGCCATTGCAAGATTCCCATCTTTGTTTGGATCTTAGGGAAGAACCAGAGAAAGGAAAACGATCTGATGAAAGTTGTTTAAGTGAAGGAATTCAAATTAAGTAAAAGTTACATGGTTTTCCTGTTATTTTCCTCACTCATACAAAAATAGGTTTGTTATATATCTTCTTGGCCACCGAACGAAATATAATGATTTGTTTCCGAAAGAGTAATTCTTCGGACAACCTGTAGAATCTAAACTATTTGAAAGGAAAATTTTCCACTAATCAAGTTCAGCTAATGAATAGATAGATTGACAGAGAACTTCATAACTATAAGTAACGATAAAACACAAGTAAAAGACCACATATTGCTGAAGACGTTCCACTCCTAGTGACAAAAATTGGAAGTGGAAGTTTTCATTTGGATGTGAAATAAGTCGACAGGGAATGGTGAACTGAAGTCTCAAAATGTCGGGGGAAGAATCTGGAGACTAATAGATTTTTGTTTTTTTTTTCCAGTTTTGTTGGGTTCTTGTTCAACATTGCTAATGCTCCATTTGTTAATTTAAAGACACATGAGAATAAATAAAACCCTAGATTTTCAGTTTGAAAATTTTCTTTGCCTTACTCTTTGGCTACGGTGAAATGGGTAAAATATAATACTGCAATTATTTTTTTCTTTTATTTTGATGTTTGGCCAGCAATTGAAACGATAGTGAAATTATATCCTAATGATTTACATATCCTTCAGGGTTCTTTTACCTTCAAATCGTGATGGTTTGGGTCCAGCAACATGTGAGAGCCTGGTCCGACATCTCTTACTTGTTCCTCCAATCCAAATAGATCTTCAGAACGTGCTTCTCGAGAAGCTTCCAGAATATTTTGATATAAATCCAGAATATTCTGGAAGATTATCTTCACTTGACGAGGATGTGGCCCGGCTTATTGTAAATCATTTCCGCTGGCTTGATTTTCTTGTTGATTCTTATGCATTTACCAATAAATTGTTACAAGTCCTGTCAATTTGCCCTTTACACTTGAAGAAAGAGATTATTGTATCTTTGCCCGAGATTATTGGTGATCAAAACAACAAGGCTGTGGTTGATTCACTTGAAAAAATGCTTCAAGAGGATTCTGCTATCATTGTGCCTGTGCTTGATTCTCTTTCCAATTTGAATTTGGACAATCAGTTGCAGGAGCAGGTTTTGTATCTCCTTTATTTTAATTATTTCAATTTATAGCTCTGTTTGGTTGCTCAGGAAATGCAGGGTAAAACAATAAAACTTTCCATGTTATATCATTGGTCTTTGGGTATGTCAACGTAACTCAACCAATTAAAGTAGTTGAGTTAGAATTTTTGAATGCTGCACATTCATGCTTCTTTTGGATGCTGAGAAGCTGGTGGAAAGAAGAAAAGGAGAAATGAAACATCCTGTGTTTATGCCTTTTTTAATCGTTCTCATACCTGGATGAAAAATCATTTTAAATTGAGTATTACGGAATCATTTGGTCAAGTTAGATTGAGTCTTGCATTCTGTTAGGAATTAGGATACAGACTTCTCTGTTGTGTCAAAAACTGAAGCACAGCCTTCAGATTCATTTTTTTTTCCTTCATCCTCTTTTCCTGAAATTTGCTTTGTAACCAAATAGAGTCATAATAACAAGCTTTATCCGTTTTCTGCTTTGTGAAGGTCGTCACCATTGCATTGTCATGCATCAGAACAATTGATGCAGAGCACCTGCCATATTTACTCCGATTCTTGTTTCTTTCTGCAACACCAACAAATGTTCGAAGAATAATCTCACAGATCCGAGAGCAGTTAAAATTTGTTGGGGTAGCAAGTTCCTGTACAGTGAAGCACAGTAAACTTAAGGGAAAGTCAACTTTGGGCAATACAAATGCTTCAATTCTTGATGCCTTGAGATCAAGTCTACGATTTAAGAATGTATATTTCATTTCCATTGTTTGTTTGTCTTTTGATTTTCTTAGCTGCGTTTTGGAAACTTGGAAATTTGAATGAAAAATAAAATTGGAATCTTAAATCTTCTGTTGATTTTGTTCCCAAGAGCAACAAAAAAGGGAGAACTAATAATGATGCTTTTATTTTCTTATGAATAGTCTGATAGAAAAAATATGGTGCCTGAAACAATGAAATTTTCTCTTTGCTTTTCCACAGTTTTATTGGCAACCAGGTAATGTTAATTTTAAGAGCTAACATAGCTTTGTGCTGGCTGGAATTATAGATACTATGTCAGGAGATCTTGAAAGAAACAAAATGCATTGAAAGAGTTCAGGACCACAAAGTGATTGACATATGGCTGCTTATGCTTATATACATGAATGGTGAGTCCTTGCAAAAAAGTGTTGAGAAGATATTCAAAAAGAAAATTATTGAAGGTTGTATCCATGAGGTTATGATTGATCAGTGCATTGGCGGAAACATGGAATTAGTACAGGTGTGAACCTCTTTCATTCATCTTTAGAAGAAGGTTTTTCTGTTTTTTTTCCATTTTTTGTATGGTGACAGACAACATGTCAAAGAGAGCCTGCCTGATTGATGTGGCAAGGAAGAAATGAGACAAAATTAATGGGATAATGGTAGTTGTTTTATGGTTAAGTGGAATGTACCAGATCATCTACTAGGGATTTAGTTTAGTGTTTCTATAGCTTTCACTTCTGAAACTTCTTCGAGTCTTGAACTACATTTTGTTGAAACTGTTCTACTCTCTTGAGTCTTGTACATCATTTATGATTTATTTTGTGTTTTGAATGTTCTATTGATGTCATTTAGGATTATTTCTCCTCCTTCCTCTCCTTGTCGGAGTACTTATTGGCATGCAAAGAACAAAAAGCAAGGGACTTTGGCATTCACATGTATTCCATTCTATTTGAAGAATTTGTTGATACTTTTTCAAGACAGGAAGTAAGTAACAAGTGTTAACTTTTTCCGTTCATTATCTTTCTTTTCTGATTATCAAGGCCTTGTTCGGATAGTTGTTGGAATATGGTTTCTGTTTTTTAAGGTTATGAAACAGAATACGTGGAGAAGATATAATGGGTGCATGTGTATTTTTGAAAGGAAAATGTAAGCTGAGCTTGAAAAAAAAAGTAGTTGAATAAGTAAATGGTGGTGTGGAAGCAAACTCACTGAAATGAAATTATAAAATAAGAAGGTTTTAAAAAATGGAATAAAAGAAGAGAAGAAAAGAAAATGACGCACTGGCATAGGCGCCCTAAATATATGCAGTATGGGGAGCGTAACATCTGTGGTTTCCTAATGCAGATTCTCGGTGCACTAGTTACTCATGTGGGTTCTGGCATTAATTTTGAAGTGACCTCTGCTTTGGACACCATGATTATGCTCGTCTCCAAGTATGCACATGACTTGGTTCCACTCTCTTCTCATATAAATGGTATTCTAACCATTCCAAGATCTTGTACTTAGTTCTATTGATCCTGTGCTAAGAGCCTCTTCCCTGATGTAGTTTCTATTCTGCTATTCAGGTGTCCTGGATTACTTGGAGGGATTTAGTGTAGAAAATCTGCACAAAGTAGGTCATGCACTTTTTCTATATTATTCTTGTAATGATAAAATGAGTAGTTGTTCCTCTGTTTCACTGGCTTACTCCTCTGCAGGTCTATGAATTTTTCAGCCATCTAGCAATATCGGCTCGATCTAGAGAAAATTTTTTTGGATCATCCATTTCAAACGAACTTTTCATGATGGTTAGGAAGCAGGTATTATGGATTATGAACTGAGTTGTAGCATTTTATCAGTGTTTCTTTGAACCGAACATCTGTATTTCCATTCTATTGATTACCAGAATACAGCCTCTTTGTCGATATTGGATTGTTTGTTTTATGCAACCCCTCCAATGTGGCAGGTCAACAGTTCAGATTTGAAGTATAAGAAGATGGGGCTAATTGGAACTCTGAAGATAGTTTCTTGTCTTGTAGATGCTAATATTTCTACCTGCCCTGCCCCATCTATGGTAGGCCCCAGTATCTTCTTATTTGTGTCTGATGAGATCGATTACTATTTCTTTGATTGTTTTCTTACCCCTCCCCCCTTATTTAGTATTCTTTGTCATGAGAGTTCTATCAGTTTATTCTATTTCAAAGAGCAGGTGTGTGTATTTATAAGTTTCATCTCCTTCCTGATTTCAGGTGGGACCTAGCATTGCTTTATGTCTAAATTTTCTGTTATAATTTACATCTACTGATAGTGAATATTCTTCAATGACTTTTTAAATATTGGCAATTTTAGCAGCAATCCTATCTGTTTTTTCTACTCCAATCAGCAAGTGTGTGACACAAATATGTAGAAAGATAGATAGATTGATAAACACATTAATTTTAGATTTAGGTTTGTTATGATAATTATTAAAGTTTAGTTGCAGTTAATTTTTTTGTATATTCCTTGTGTACCTTGGCAAGATTGGTCGTTTGTGATGATTCTTTGATATTTAGAAAGCTGGTGCATCTGGCTAGGTCTCAAGAGGAGGATTGGTGTTTTTGTTTCTTTTGTATAGGCCTGGGGTCTTGCTGTATACATATGTTAAACGACCAACCCTCCCAAAAGCTCAAGCTATTAGGGTTTGGATTTAATATGAATATCATGCCTTCAACACCCTCCCTCACGTGCAGCTTTATACCCGCACGTGGAGAGTCAAATAAACCAAATAGCGTTCTCCATGGACATTGAAATCAACAAATGGGGAATAAATTGTAAAAAGATGGTTCAAACTTAAGACTTCTTGTCAAACCAGGCTCTGAGAACATGTTAACTAAAAGATCGAGCTTGTAGGATTTAGATTTAATATGAATATCATGCCTTTTAACACCCCCTCAAGTGTAGCCCCATACCCGCACGTGGAGAGTCAAATAAACCAAATAGAGTCCTCCCTGGACTTTTTGAAGAAAACAGAACTGAGCTAGAAATTTTATTAATTTCTGAATGAATTTATACAACCTATATAACACACTATATATACACATATTTTGTACAATCGGTGCTGAAGTTCCTATAATCAATTCCCCCAAATTTTCAGGATTTGATTATTATCTTCCATAGTTGATTCTAGAATCGACATCGATCTTGATTCTTTCCTAAAATATATTATTTTACATAATTTCACATTATTCCCTCAAGCCGGTGAATATAGATCTTCCATTCCCACTGCTAATATTTTTATGAAATACACACGTTATCAACCTTTGTTAGCACATCTCGCTTAATCAGATGTCTTCAGAGAACATAGCGGAGTACAAATTAACCCACTATCCAACTTTTCTATGATGAAGTGCCTGGTTTATCTCTATGTGTTTTGTCTGGGTCATGTCGCACCTGGGATTATGAGTAATGCCGATGGCCGATGATATCACAATGAGGTTTATAGTTTACTCCATCAACTCAAACCTTCAAGAATGATAATATCTTAATTCTCAATAATTGCAGATAGCTCCCGTCGCTATAGCTCTAAACTCTGCCTCTGCAATTGATCGTGTTACCACAATTTGCTTTTTACTCCTCTAAGATACTAGATTTCCCTTAAGAAAGGTACAATAGCCTGTAGTTGATCGCCTGACCAATGGAGACCATGCAAAATCTGCATCGGTGTATATTTCCAAAGCAATATTTGATGTTTTCTTGAATAAGATTTCCTTTCCTGGATGTGTCTTGGCAATCGAGGACTCCTGTGAGGGTCACCAGATGAATTTCTCTGGGATCATGCATGAATCGACCGATTACATTCAATCGAATAGACTATGTACGGGCTCAGTATGTGCAAGATAAATGAGTCTCCCAACAGTTTGATACATTTTTCTGGGCCTTCCACTTTCTTCTCTCCAAGCGCCTACCCAATTTGTGATTTCTGCTCAATGGGAGTCGCGAATCGGTTTACTACCATCATACCTGTTTCCTTGAGAAGATCAATGACATATTTCTGTTGAGATGAAAATGCTTTGCTTGGATCGAGCCACCTCAATTCCAAGGAAATACTTCAATTTTCCTAAATCTTTTATTTCAAAGTCCTTGGCTAGGACTGCATTTCTCTTTCTCATCATTCCTTGTCACAATAATGTCATCTACATACACAATTAATGCTGTGACTTCCCTTGAAATTGAACGTTTTATGAAAAGTGTATGATCTCCATGACTTTGTTTGTAACCATTAGTTATCATAACTTGGAAAACCTTCCAAACCAAGCACGTGAGGATTGCTTTAATCCATATAGTGCTTTATTTAACCGAAAAACCTTGTTTCCATCACTCCCATTGAACCTTGGTGGAATACTCATGTAAATCTCTTCTTCTAACTCACCATGAAGGAAAGCATTTTTTACATCATATTGTTGCAATTCCCAATCAAAATTAACAACCAAAGATAGTAGTGGATTCTTATCAGATTCATCTTGCCATCGAGCAAATGTTTCGATAATCCACTCCATATGTCCAGCATACCCTTTTGCAAACTAACCTTGCCTTGTATCGTTTCTAGTGGAACCATCACCTTAAATTTTATCAGAACACCCACTTCTCATAGCCGCTCCGTTTCTACCACTAGGTAGATCAACCAATTCCCAAGTTTCATTCTTTTGTAATACATCCATTTCAGTCTCCATAACAAGTCTCTATTCTCTCTTTGATAATGCTTTAGACAATGAGTTGGGAATAGTAATAGTGCTTAAAGTTGATAGGAAGCTTTTATGATTCAAGGAAAATCTCTGGAAAGACATAAAGTGAGACAATGGATATGGGCCAGGCATTCACGGGTTCCTTTCTCTCGAAAGCTACAGGTAGATCAAGATCAAGAACTGGAGCTGAAGTTATGTTCAAGAATTGTTACCTCATTTCCGTGACTCGTTTATGTGATCGTTTCTATGTTTAAGAACGGGTCCCTTCCTCAGATACACCCGATCAAACCGAAACCGATCAAAGATTTGATCGCTCTTCCTTTCCTCTACCAACTCTTTGGATTGTGATATTGGAATTGGTTCCAAAGAAATTGGTAACACTGAAGTGGTTTCTTTTGATTTGAATGACTCGGATGAGGGGATTATTTCTAGTGGTAGTATGGCCGACTCCTCATCTTCAAGTATAGATAACTCCCCTTGAAGATAAGGAGTGGAGAAGTATGACTTATTTTCAACAGAGGTATCATCAACTGAAATGTAACGTTTCCTAGTGGGTGGAGGATAACATTTATACTCTTTCGGAAGTGTAGATGAGTACCCCAATAAAAACACACTTAAGAGCTCTAGATCTAATTTTTCCCCCGATTATGATTTTCAGAATATGGACAGAGGATGTGCACTCAAAACTCGAGGAGTAAGGTTGAAGGAGGATCGAATGTCCAGATAGAATTCAGACAAGGTTTCTAGTATACTTTTGCACCCCAAAACTCTAGAAGGAATCCTATTTATGACATATGTTGATGTGAGTACAGCCTCTCCCCAGTAGGATTTTGGTACATTTTGTTGAAACAATAGGCTCGAGTACATTCAAGAAGATGACGATTTTTCCTCTATGCCACCCCATTTTGTTGGGGAGTGGTGATACAAGATGATTCAAGTATGATTCCTTTCTTTTGAAACTAATGAGACAAAATTTGATCAAACACCACAAAGATTGCTTGAAGAGATTTTCGATTATACTAAATTGATTTTGGAACCACAGATAAAAAAATAAAGGAAAATAAGACTCACATCGTATTTATTTCGAGCAAATAGATTCAAGAAACTCTTGTACATCATAAATGTTACAACCACTGGATCCCGAGATATTCGAATGGTGGACGTCCTCAAATGTCACTGTGAATTAGAAAGAAAGGAGAAGAAGATCTTTTATTACTAATAAGGAAGGATACACGAGTATGTTTTGCATACTCACAAATGTCGCAATGAAAATGTTGAATATCTAGTACCTTGAACAAGGTAGGAAACATTAATTTTGATGTGGAAAAAGGCACGTGACCTAGACGCTTATGATGTAACCAAATGACATCTTTATTTGATGAAGAGAAAAGGAAGAGACAAAGTAGACTTAACCAAGCATGATGACTTAGATATACTCAAGAAGTGTGGTCTATTGTGCCTCGGGCAAGTCCACCTCCTCCCTAACCTTGGTCCTGAAATTCACAAAAGGAGGCATCAAATATAACACGTCACCTGACCTCGGGGTAAGTTTCTGCATTGAAACAAGATTAGTGGATAGTTGAGGGACATGGGAGAACATTTTTTGTATTAGATTCCGAGGTAATCCCAGACATCCTATACCAGCCATCGTGGTGGTAGTTCCATCAACAACAACAATTTCCTTGCTTATTGCTCGACAAGGTAAATAGGTTTTAAATTGATTTGGATTATGGGTCATATGGTCAGTAGCACCAGAATCACGGATCCAAGCATTCCTAAACCCATTACTTGAAGCATTTAATCCAAGAAAAATTAGAGTCTCACTTGAAAGAGTCAATGAACACATACCCATAGTAGATGCTTGAGAATTGGAAGATGGCTGAATATTTAGAAGGAAATTTGCCACGACAACTGTTTCTTCTTCTCAACAAAGGAAGAGACGGAGTTCATGATTGATGCCGATGAAATAGCAAAGAGATTTGGCCAAGAAATAAAGGTAATAGGGGCCATTGAAAAAATAAGCAATGAAGTCTGAGGATTACACCAACAATGAAGGTTGGAAAAGGAAGCGAAAAAGCTAGCACGAAGTAGCCTGAAAAATGATTGAAAAATTATGGTGCAACAATGAAGGCTGCCTAGAAAATTCCCTCAAAAACTAGTACAACAATGGAGGATGCATAGAGGAATCCTCAGAAACCTTAGGGCTTGAAACTAGGAATGAAGGTTGAAGGATGGTTGAAAATCCGTATAACAATGAAAAACTGAGAAGTGGAAAAAAAACCGATATAAAGAAGCCCTCAAGAATGGCTGAAAAGGTTAAAAAGAATGAAGGCCGTGATAGAAATTCCCAAAATGAAGGGTGTGTGCAAAATATGAAGGCCAGATAGGAAAGGTCCCAACAATGAAGGCCGGATGTAAAAGGCCTTATAAAAACTAAGGCTCGATACCATGAAGAAAATAGGAATCGAGCTGAAATTTTATTAATTTCTAATGAATTGCATGTTCTATATAACACACTATATATACACATATTTTGTACGTTGAAAAAGGAAGTTCCTATAACCAATTCCCTAAATTTTGGGATTTGATTATTAACTTTCCATAGCTGATTCTAGAATCAGATTATTGACCTTGATTCTTTCCTAAAATATATTATTTACATAATTTCCCACACTTTCAAATCAACAAATGGAGAATAAATTGCAAAGAGGTGGTTCGAACCCAAGACCTTTTGCCAAACCTGACTTTGATACCATGTTTAAACGACCAACTCTCCTAAAAGTTCAAGCTGTTAGGATTTGGATTTAATATGAATATCATGCCTTTAACAATATCCTGTATACTCTTTTTGGGGTTGTTTTGCTCAGCCCTTTTAATGAATTCCCTTTTGCTTATTATAAAAAAAAAAAAAAATTATAACATGTTTTGAGGTATAAATATGACCACTGCAAATATTTAATATTGGGGATAAGTTCCTTCTTCAATTTTACTTTACATGAGACTACTTTCTATGGAATCCTTTGATTGGATACTGAAGTGAACAAAAAATGGAAAATGCATTGAAATACTCTTTTTTTTTTTTGTGGGGGGGTGGTGTTGGGGGGGATGATTCTTTAAAGTATAGCCTATATTACTCACTGCTGTTATGAAGCTGAAACAATTCCTTAATATCATTTTCATAATTTTGCTCAAAATTCAACCTTCTGATCTTCCTTTGCTAGTGGGAGCAAATAACTCTATTATTCCACTCAACTGCATGTTTTGCACTTGAGAAAAGAAGTTACATAGATTTTTTTGTTTTGTTTTTTAAATGAAGGTCAAAGACAAGACCGTAATTTTGACAGTTAAAGAAACATAGTTGACTTCTTAAGGTTAATATGGTTTTTCTTCTATTGGGTCGGATTAGTGTTTTATAAAGTCATGAAGCACTTGAAAAGAGATGTTAAGTGGCATCTCGACTATTCTCTAGATGGGCGTTGAATGACAGACATAAAAAGAAGGGGTTAATGATAAAACATATTTTTAGATTTAAGGGGTGTTATTTACATGTATAGAGCTAAAATTATGAGAAATACAAAAATTTTCTTTATGATTATTGATGAAACTCTTTCTTAGTAAGGTTATAGTGTAACCAATGGAATGGTTGTTTGGCTCAAACGTGTGGCATTCCTAAGATTTTAATACCAGAAGTAAGCTACAAATGATTAATTCGCCATTGGGATTGCTGATTTTGGCTATATATATACCTAAAGAATGAGATAGAACTATTCATGAAAATATCTGCTATATGATGTATGAAATGTCAAAAATATTTGACAAGCTAATTTCACTTTTATCTGCTATATGATGTATGAAGCGTCAAAAATATTTGACAAACTAATTTCACTTTGATGTTCATGTATGTGGTTGATTTCTTTGGGTGTTTCAGTAACCATTACATCATCTTAATTAATGGGAAAAAGTTTAAATGATCTAATGCTTCTGTAGTTTCTCCTGTTTTTTATCCTGGTCCTAGATTCAGGGATATCCACTGATCATCTTGAAAATCATTTCTACAGCAAGCAAACTCTGAGGAGGCTTTGGAACTCTTGAAAGCATCTCTGGAATCTTGCAAACAGTTTCCATTACCATTGATTCTATTTTATGATGAATTAATCACAATGTTGGACTGCAGATCAGTTCAACCTGCAATTGTGGATTGGTGCGTTAACCTGAACAGACTGTAACCACAATGATCAAGTTTTTTTTGTCATTTAGGCAGATATTCCAATAAATATGTTTTAAATGAGAGTTGTCCATATCCTGTAGGATTGGCAAACATGTTGGTGAGTTTGAATCTATGTTTTTATCTGATCTTGAAGGTGGGCAGTTGTCTGTTAAGGACTTGTATTGTGGTTTAGAAGGTGAAGTCTTGCATTCTATATTTCTTCCTGGTTATCACAACTGTATGAATTCCTACGGGAAATCAAGTTGTGTATGAATTATAATTCTCTCTCACTCTTATTTGTAGGAGAACTAATGATGAACTTGGATGGTGATATCTCTCCAATTTGTCTGAACATTTTGCCACTGGTTTCGTCATCCTTACAGTAATTTTTCACCATGTTCTCCTTTGTAGTATACTATCTCTGTCAAACCCGTGTCAATATGAGTGACTGCTAAAATTTGTCATTTTTCTCTATTCAGGTCCTCTTCGAATTTACAAATTCTTCCAGCTAATTTTCTCTTACTTTCTACGGTACGTGCATGGTCCCTAGTGCACTGAAAAATCTAAAGTAATGGGATAAATATTTGAACTTGATTGATTGTTTGCAGATTGAGAGGTTGGCAAATCATGGATCTCTAGGTGGAATTGATGCACTGCTTGGCTGTCCTTTACACCTTCCTTCATCTAAGGTGAGGCTAAGTTAGATGGTCATTAAACTTATTGATTTGCTCTGGACCTTTTGTGACATTGTCTTATAGTGTTCTACATTTGAGCAATATTTTAAACAGTTGCAACTCTTTGATATTGACCACTGTTGCCAGTTTCAACAAAGTTAAAACTTTGTTACCTCACAGTTGGAGTTAAATTGATAGAAATTTATTTTAATATTGTAGAAGTTCAAAAGCAACTTTAAATTGCTTCACTTGTGAACTTCTAGATTCTTTGGGACAAAGATATCAAATTGGACCAGAATGAGCAATGGTAAATAGCTGTAAGAGATGGTGGGGTGTTTTCTCTTCTAGGATCAAAATCCAAGTGGGTGATGGTTGCTAAAATTTTGATAGAATCATTTATGGAAAGAATGATTTTGTTCTTTGCGTTTCTAACATAATGGCATGCTATTTATACAATCCCACAAAATAGGAGACTAAATTACACAAAGAAATGTGCTTGATTCGAAGAAATCCTTTCCCTATAAATCAAGAAAAACAAAATAGAAGACATAAATATATAATGTCAACAAATTAGGGAATTATACAACTATACAATCCTAAAGTTAGAGAATTAATTCCTTAGTATTTTCAATCAATCTTGAAAATTAGGAAGTTATTTCCATGGTATATTTAATCAGATTAGTTAATGCTTCTCCTTAAAATGGTGAATGGTATTGTCCATTTCAAACTTGATAGTTATCTTATGAAATGAGTGATGCCCTTTGCTAGTTTATGGACACGTTACCTATCCATTTAAACATAGGGAGCATAGATTAGTCTACTTCCTAGTTTCTCTTTGATAAAGCATTGACATGCTTCAATATATTTGTTAAAGACATGATATTCATATTAAACCAAAATCCTATAAGCTTAAACTTTTAGAAGAGTTGGTCGTTTAACATGGTACTAGAGCCTGGGTTGGCAAGAGGTCTTGGGTTCGAACCATCTCTTTGCAATTTATTCCCCATTTGTTGATTTGAAAGTCCATGGAGGACTCTATTTGGTTTATTTGACTCTCCACGTGCAGGTATGGGGCTGCATATGAGGGAGGGTGTTAAAGGTATGATATTCATATTAAACCCAAATCCTACAAGCTTGAGCTTTTAGGAGAGTTGGTTGTTTAACAATACTTTGGATAACCATGTTGATCTGAGTTGTGGATAATATTGATTATTGACTTATTGTTATGGTATAGACAGCTTCATGGTTACATTCCACTTCACTCCTTGTTGATTGTTGACTTATTGTTATGGTATAGCTATTTTTTTGTTTTCATTCCTCCACACTCCTCAATTATCAAGAGTTACAAATGGTTGAAGTTTTCATGCAAAATATTCTTTTAGTGAGAATAATGGGCATTCCTCATATGAAACAGTGAGAAAAATGTCGAGTCCCCTCAAGGCTATTTATTAGAGGTTATCTGGTCATTAACTTCAGGGTCCCATGAGATTAGTCTTGGTGTAGCTTGCCTACGGTTATAAAAAAACAGTGAGAAAAGTTGCAAATAATATGCTTTCTATGGGAGTTTCCTTCAAGTTTCCCTAGAAGGGGTAGTGTTTGGGGGCTCCCTCGAAAGTTGCTTTCTTAGTTTAAGAAGAAGGATGAAAAAAAAAAAATGGTGATAGATAAGTTGAAAGGATGATCTGATATTGCTTGCTTAAAGCCAATGAGGAAACAACAGTTCGCCTTCTCATCCATTGTGAAAAAGCTTAGATTTTATCCACTATTTTTGTTGTTGTTGTTGTTGTAGTTTCTTTTCTTTTCTTTTCATTTTTTTAGGGTAATAATATATTAGTTGAGGGGTTAACACTGCAGATTCATGGGGAAGAGATGGTTGATAGTTTGGAGGATGGCACTACCTTGATTGTTCTGGCGTATTTTTGAAGGCAATAGGAGAACTTCTGATTCAGAAGTTATAAAAACCCAGAAAACTTGGATTGGTTGTTGAAAACTCTTTCTTAAATATGGATTTTGGTTGGGTTAGTTGTGTTGCAGGTTTTTTCCTCACTGGATTTTGTTGATTATACAGACAGAGGGGCTATTCATCATGGATTTTTGTTTGTCTTCTTCTATAACTTCAACAAAAAGAAAAAAAGAAAGGAAGATGAATTTGATATTCAGAGTTCTCTTAGCCACTGAGGCATGACTCAGTGGTTAAGGGTTGGGGTGGGCATAGGGAGGGGACCAGGTTCGAGTCCCAGTGGGGACAAAGAATTAAAAAAAGAAAAAAATTATTTATCTATAAAAAAAAAGATATTCAGATTTCTCTTCGTAAATTATAATGGTCATAAATTCCAGGTTTTTCACATAATATATAGTCATATCCTTTGTGATGTTCATAATTGAATTATTAGTTTAATTTGGAATAGGTTGCTTTATTTGTTTGTCTTGATAAAACTTATGGCATGACCAGTTTGTGGGCATGTATTTGGCTTGTGTTATGGCAGTACTTTTCAGGAGATTGCTTGCAGTCTCTTACTGGAAAACAGAAACATATTGTGTGCCTCTCCCTCTATTATGCAACTAATTGGATAAGGGAATTGGTAAGTTGAGGTTCAATGGTTTTACCTCAAGTTGTTTGTTTTCTAATGATTATTTGATATGGATTGTAATACCTATCGCTTATGATGCCATGAGCAGCTTAATGCTTTTTGCACACAAGTCATCGGTAGATTTGCATGCACAACTCAGGCAACAAGAGAGGAAATGATTGTGAAGCTGTTTAAACGTTTGAGGAACCTCTTGTATGTTCTTTCTTGCCTACTCTATAATAATTTGTACATAATTGGCAGTAGTTGTTGTTTATGCTGACTGCTGATCTTCTATATGACCGAGTTATTGGGGAAAAATAATTTAATTTTGACTGAAACATCACTTTGATTGCTAAATATCATGATGAAGATAATTAATATAAGCAATTCTATATATCAATAGGTAAACTTTTGAAAGTTCCAGTAGGATCTGTAAATGATATATGCAGTCTGCATAAAACGAAGTGTTATCCAGCAAGAATTTATGGCATCTTGTCCTTGGTGTGTTAATATGGGCACTTCGGTTTTGCGGTTGCATTTCCAGTAAGAACTAAAAATTAGTTCCCAGGTGGCACTTAGAAAACTGGCAGATACAGAACCATATAAAAGAGTATTTGCAGAACATAAAAAAGAGGAACCTTGGTTTTGTTCTGTCAGTGCCGTAGTTTTTAGTTTTTACTATAAATTTCCTCAAATTTCTAACTACATTCAACTTCAATTTCATGTCATAAGACTGAAATATCCTTGTTTCTTTGGTCCTGGTGAATGAGTATTAGTGTTGCATTATCTCCCTAGCATTGTGAATATTTCTGTTGTGATAAATTATCCAGAAAGGGCAAAGAATGAATACCTGGACAAGAAATCCTTTCCTAAAATGGGAAACCTGAACAAAGCCAAGGAAAAGAAATATAAGCCAATAGACATTTTAACATCTCAATATTGCTATTTTAACCTTTTTGATCTGCATATTGAAAAAAATGAAATGAAGTTGAATAATGTTGAATGCAAAGCTCTGAAAGCTGTAATAGTAGAGGCTTAAATAGAAATGCTGTCAATCTCTATAAATGATCTCTTCACTTCTTTTATTCATATGTGCTGACTGGAAGAGTAGCGATGCAGATTTCTGGAGAGCTTGTTAAATAATTCCCTCAAACTGTATCCTCTATCTCTACCTGAGCTCCACCTTCATGTGGAGCATTCTGGATTTCAGCCTAATCTTGTGGGGCATGTGGAAAAGAAGAATGAGCATGATAAAGCATATGAAAGCTTATCATCAAGCAAAAAAAGGAAAGACAGAAAGATGTCAAAGGCATCAAAAGATTCAGGGATTGATGGAAAACTCAGACAGCCTACAATTTTTGATGTGTTGAAGAAAGCAGGAGCCACAACAAGCCAGGGAACACCAAATGATGATTCATCTGCTCTATCTCCTAAATGCAGGACATCTGAATCAGCTGATCAACATACCTATGACACCAACAAGAACATAAGTTTAGAAGTTTCTGCCATTTTCAAGGTTCTGGAAGCACAGAGATCCAAGTTCAGGCCTCTACTGGTTGACTGTTTTTCCATCCTCACATTTTCAACGGTATTTCAATACACTCTATGCCAATGTACTTGCTTTATTTTGTTAAAGTTGTTTTGGCTGCCACATGCAAATTGTATCTTCCATTGGGATTGATGTGGGATCTTGCTCCCTCTAATATGGAGCTTGCTCCCTCTAATATGGAGCCACTTGACGAGCTGTTACTACAATATTTATCACTCACCGTTTCAAATCCTAAAAACAGCCTTTTATTGCTGCAATGGGTAAAATCATTTCAAATACCAAGCTGCTTGAAATCCTGAAATAGCCCTTTATGCTTATATCTCTTATAACATTACTTAAAGTTCTGAGAATGGGCCTTTTATAGTCTTGGATAAAATCATCTCAAAAACCACATTGCTTCAAATCCTAGAAACTGCCCTAGGATAGGCATTCATTTTTTACCAGTTCTTCAAATTTTTTACCAGTCCTTCAATAACTATTGGTATTTCTGTAGAATGTGATCAATCTCTCTATCCAGAATGATGTTCTTTCTTCCTTTGTTCAGTTGGTATTTTATTTTTAATTTATCAGTTGCTTAATTTTCGATTCTCTTTACAGCTATATACAACTATATATTACAGCTAAGGTAATACAGATTCTGCAGCTATCTAAGGTAAGTTGACTAAGGATATTTACAGCTGTATGATACAATAACAATATATCTCCTAGAAATCTGCTTTACATAATAAACCCTAAAATCAAGGAAGCAATATCTTCTAAATTGTCAAGCTTGATTCTCTACACTTCCCCTCAAGCTGGACGATATATGTTTGACATTCCTAACTTAGAACTCAGTTCATGGAAGCTAGGGCGTTGAAGAACTTTAGTCAGAATGTTTGCTGCCGCTGCTTAGAAGGACCATGTTTCAAAGTGATGACATTGTTCTCAATTTTCTCACTAATGAAATGTCGATCAATCTCAACATGTTTTGTTCTATCATGATGAACCGGGTTCTTTGCAATAGCAATAGCTGGCTAATTATCACATAGAACCTCTATAGGACCCTTGACCTCAACTTTGAGATCAACAAGTAGACGCTTTAACCACATGCCTTCACATATTCCATGAGCTAAGGGTCTAAATTCTGCTTTAGAACTACTGCTAGGGTAAGTTAAATGGTGTGCCTTGTTATAGAAAGGAGCTGCAACTTGCTGCTTCTTGCTACGCCATGTCACTGAATTTCCCCGCACAAAACGAGCAATACCCTGAACAGATTTTCAATCAATCGATGATCCTGCCCAATCTGCATATGTATAAACTTCTAGGCTTCTATTGAGAGTTTTTCTGAACACCAATTCCTTTCCAGGACTTCCCTCGAGGTACCTAAGAATTCGGTACACAACATTCAAGTGTTCTTCCATGGGATTATTTAGGAGTTGACTCACAATGCTAACAACAAAGCTTATTCTAGGCCGGGTGTGGGTTAAGTAGATCAATTTTCCTACCAAACGCTGGTACATAACTTAGTCAACAATAGTTCCCTCAGTTTGAGCTTCGAGTTTGGATTGAGGATCCATTGGTGTTTCAACTGGCCTACACCCAATTATCCCAGTTTCTTTTAGGAGACCAAGGACATATTTTTGTTGTGAGATTGAGATGCCTTGGCTTGATCTTGCCACTTCCATTTCCAGAAAATATCTCAATTTCCCTAGGTCCTTAATTTCAAATTCCTTGAAAAGTAACTGCTTAAGATGAACCATTTTCTCTTTGGAATTCCTAGTAAGTACTATATCGTCTACATATACCATCAACACTATGAGTTTACCACCAGCCACGTGCTTCACAAATTGAGTATGATCTGGTTGCCATTGAGTATACCCATCTCTCCTTAAGACTCTTGTAAACCTATCAAACCAGGCTTGAGGAGATTGCTTGAGGCCATAGAGAGACTTTTGCAGTTTACATACCTTTCCCTTAGTAAACATGTCTTCAAATCCTAGAGGTACATCCAATGTACACGTCTTGTAACTCTCCATTTAGAAACGCATTCTTCACCTCAAGTTGAAACAAAGGCCACTCTAGATTCACGGAAATGGATAGGAGGACTTGAATGGTGTTCAACTTAGCGACAGGGATGAATGTCTCTTGGTAATCAATACCATAAGATTGAGTGAACCCTTTCATCACAAGACAGGCCTTGAATCTCTCAACACTTCCATCAACCTTGTTTTTAACTAAGAAGATCCACTTGCGCCCAACTGTGTGTTTTCCTAGTGTAAGATTAGTAAGAGTCCAGGTTCCATTCTTCTCAAGAGCTCTTAGTTCTTCTAATGTGGCAGTTCTCCATTCTGGCACTCGGAGGGCTTCTTGGACTGAATTGGGAATCTGAATTTGATCCAAGGATGTAATAAAGGCCCTATATGTAGGCGACAAACTTGTGTATGTCAAATAGTAGTGAAGAGGATGTTGTGTGCATGACTGCACCCCTTTTTCAGCAATAGGTCTGTCCAAGTCTGAATACAAATCTGTCCATTTCTCAACCAAGGAATCAACATCAGTTTCAGCCTTTTCTTGTGCTTGTTCAAGAGCTGCTGGGCTCAAATTAGATTCTTGACTCTGCTGAGTTTGGACAGGGCAAAATTCTGACCTTTCTAGTTGTTTTTTCCTCCTAGAGTAAACCTGGAACTCTTTTCTAGGGGCGGATTCAAGACTGACCAGATTTGGTTTAGGACTCATTAGCTCATGCTCAGCTATATTATGCTCTATAAACACAGATTATTCTGGTGTTTCTGGAGTGTCCTTATGAGAGAGAATTTAGTAAGGTTATAGTAGGTTCAGGAAGGATGATATGAGTTGGACTTGTTGATGATTCGGAAATAGGCTCAATGAGGGACACCCAGTCCCAATTTTGTAATTCTTGTCCATTTTTCTTCCCCTGAATCACAAAATTTGAGTAATAAGACTGATCTTCAAAAAAGGTTACGTCCATAGAGTTGAAAATTTTCTTGGTAATTGGACAATAGCATTTGTATCCCTTTTTGTTGGATGAGTAGCCAATTAGGATGCGCTTTGTTGCTCTAGCATCTATCTTGCTTTGGTTTGGTGAATGGGCATGTACAAACACAGTACATACGAAGACCTTAAGTGGAATTTGGGACACAAGAAGAAAGTGAGGATAGGTTTCTAAGAGAGTTTGCATTGGAGTCTTGAATTTGAGGACTCATGAGGGCATTCTATTTATAAGGTATGTAGCAGTGAGAATTGCATCACCCTAGAATATTTTTGGGACATGTGAGGTAAACAATAAGGAGCGAGCCACCTCGAGAAGGTGGCGATATTTGCGCTCTACCACACCATTTTGTTGGGGTGTGTCCACACATGAACTTTGATGAACAATTCCATTGGATTTTAAGTAGGGACCAAGAACATAATTGAAGAAGTCACGGGCATTATCTGTCTTGAAAACTTGAACATTAGCTTGGAATTGATTTTGGATCATTTTATGGAAGGCTTGGAATATATGGTTGGTTTCAGATTTATCTTTCATAAGGAAAGTCCAACTTACTCGGGTATGATCGTCAATCAAAAGTAAAAACCAATGTGCCCCAATGATATTTTGAATTCTTGATGGTCCCCAAATGTCCTTTCGAAAGATAGAAAAAGGTTGAGATGGTTTATAAATTTTTGGTGCATAATGGCTTCAAGTATGCTTAGATAATTGACAAATATCACATTGGAAAAAGGAGGATTTTTATTTATGAATGGGGATGTTAAAAGACATTTGAGATAAAAGAAATTTGGATGTCCTAGACAATATTGCCATAACATGATTGCACTATCCTTATTAGAATGGTTTACTGACTGAACACTGCTAATAGACCAACACTATGGACTAAGAGTTCTATACTTTGGATCGATAGAAGAATCCTTGACCTTGAGAAGGTACAAGCCTGCACTAAACTCAACATTGCCAATTATCTTCCCCGAATCCAAGTCCTGAAAAACACGAGAGTTGGCAACATACTTAGTCTCACATTTTAAATCTCTATTTAGTTTGTGCACAGAGATTAAATTACAATCAAGTTTGGGCACAAATAGGACAGATTTCAGAAAGAGAGTTGGAGAGATATAAACAATTTCAGTACCAGCAACTTTGGAACATGAGCCATCAACTATTCGAACAGTGAGATTATTTGAACATGGACTATAGGATGAAAATAGTGATCTATCACCTGTCATGTGGTTATAGGTGCCAGAATTTACAATCCAAGAGGTCAGATGGTCTGGTGACATGAAGAGCGTATGTTGGTACTCAACGACTTCTGAACCAATGGTTGTAGAAAAGTAGAGGACTGGTTGGCCTTGTTGATTAATTGTTGAAGCATATCAAGTTGATCCTTGGTGAAAGGGACTTGACTTGAAGAAGTATGCTCAGTTTCAGCCATGAGGACTGTAAAAGATACAGCAATTCCAGAATGATTTGATGGACTGAAAAAGAAGAATCAACAAGCAGGCGAAAAAACTTGAAGGTGAGAAGATGAATTGACAGTGGGATCAAGCCAAAACTTGCTTTGATACCATGAAGTTTTTGGCAAAATTTTTCTCTAATCTTATTGGCATTAAGCTGGATACATATACAGAGATGATGATCTCTTTACAGCTGTATACTAATTTATATTACAGCTAAGGTAATACAGATTCTGCAGCTATCTAAGGTAAGTTGACTAAGGATATTTACATCTATATGATACAATAAAAATATATCTCCTAGAAATCTGCTTTACATAATAAACCCTAAAATCAAGGAAGCAATATCTTCTAAATTGTCACGCTTGATTCTCTACAATATCATTTCCTGTAAATTGCTTTCTATAAAAGTGTTGCTTGCTTACTTGCAGTTCACATAGAATCATGAATGTACAATATTAGTATAATTTCAATCATGTATCCGTCCATTTTACTTTTCCCAAAAAAGGCAGTTTTAGGATTTCATGTAACTTGTTAGAAAAGAATCCAAGTATCGCCTAATAATGATAAGTTCAAATGTTAAAGCTGGCACATGGCTTGTTTGTTGTTTTCTCATCATCTTCTCCTTAATGTTTGTATTTGAAGCAATCCATGTCTGCCTTGATGGAACAATATAGAAAGAATTGCACTCCATTCAATAGTTCCTGCGCTTGGGTTGTGTCCTCTTGTTTTTGGGTGCCTCTTTGTGATAAACTATTTATCGTTTGCCTATAGAAGTAGGGAAGAAAGACTATCACAATTATAGGTAGGAGGGTTTACTTTTGAGTAGTATTCCTACTGTTGAGAATCATAGGATATTCTCTTGTCTTTTCTCCTTCCTTTCTTCTACATTATTGTTCTTCTTTTTTGTATTTTATTTTGTTTCCTTTTTGTTCAATTCTTTTGTATATATATAGATGTCTTTATACTATGTAATACTCACTCACTCCTTCAATAAAGAAAAACATTCATTTCTTCTCTCATTTCATTATGGCACGTAACCATGGTCAGTTCCCGGGAGTGGGCCATTTTTCCTAAGAGCTGTCTGCGGTCGACCCTTCTCTGCCTAATCTTTTCTAAGCAGATCTTCTTTGTCAGACCTTCTCCATTAGATCTTCTCCGATGGACCTTCTCCGGCGGATCTTCATCAACGGACCTTCTCTAGTGGACCTTCTTCGGTAGACCTTTTCAATCTACTTCTTCGCCGACATCTTCTTCGAGGATCTTCCAATGACCTTCC
This sequence comes from Tetrastigma voinierianum, assembly GCA_016808115.1. NCBI lineage: Eukaryota > Viridiplantae > Streptophyta > Magnoliopsida > Vitales > Vitaceae > Tetrastigma > Tetrastigma voinierianum. The sequence goes on from JAEQBH010000115.1 coordinate 288,058, forward strand.
TCCGATGGATCTTCTCTCATGGATTTTTGTTGTGACCTTCTCCTGCATGGGGCCTTTTCCATCTGATCTTCTTCATTGACATTCTGGTCTGGATCTTCTCCGTCTGACCTTCTTCGCCGAATCTTTTCGTCGACCTTTTCACAAACCTTCCATCCGATCTTCTTCGGCTTCTGGATCTTCTATGTCATCTTCTCCTCGTTCGACCTTCTCCGTCACCTTCTCCGACGGACCCTTCCAATGGACTCTTCATGGCCAACCTCCTATGGACTCTCTTGGTAGACTCCTTCGCGTACTCCCTGACGGACCCTGCGGACCTCCTCCTGTGGACCTTCTCCTGGTGGACCTTCTCCCAGTGACCTTCTCCGGTTCAATATATATGTAATAAGCTTGGTACATAAGGACCTATACGGTTCAGTTTTCGAGGAGGAGGCTGAGAATCATAGATATTCTTCGTTTATCTCCTTCATTTCAGACATTATTTTCCTTCATTTTTGTATTTTATTTTGTTTCCTTTTTGTTCCATTCTTTTGTATATATATAGTTGGCTCTATACTTTGTAATACTCACTCACTCATTCAATAAAGAAAAACATTCTTTTCTTCTCTCATTTCACACCTACCATGACCCATGATTCCATGCGGAGTTTGGTCCTTACGGGAAACCCCTTCTAGGTGGTTACCTAAAACTTAACTCTGGTTGCTGCTCTTTGGGTGATCCTAGACATATTGGGATAAAATGTTGCTTTAGAGACCATAAGGGCCATGTGGTTAGAGCATTCTCCAAATATGCTCAAAGAGGTTAGTCATTGAAGTTAGATCCTTGCTAGAAGGATCAACTTGTAAGCATGTTGAGCTATAACAATCTTTCAGTCGAGGGAGACTCAAGGGAGACTCAATAATAGTGATACATTGGATATTTCATTAGAAGTCATGATCATGGAAATTAAACATTTAGACTCGTGTATGAGAAAATCTATTGATGCGGTTAAAGCTCTAAACTATTCTTTCTCTCATATTCGTTTTATGCCTAACTAAGCTATGGATAATTTAGCTAAGTGAGGGGCCTCTCAGTTTGTGTCCTTTATAGGCATAGTTGAAAGTTATAGCAATGATCACTGGCTTGATAGGATTTGAGGTTGATCATTAATAGCATCTTAGTTTGGTATTGAGCGACACACACAATATGCTAGTTGAAAAGCTCAAGCAAAGCTGTGAAATATTAGATACTAACAAATTGATTTTGTTATAGCATATATCTACTTTACATATAGATTGTCAATAGTTAGGAAACTTGTCTTATAGAGTTGTAACCTATTAGGAAGGTTAGACTGGCTTTTGTATATATATATATATATATTCGTGATGGATCAATGAAAAACCATAAGGAATTCTTTCCTCAAATTCTTCCTTCTTGCTTTCTACATGGTATCAGAGTTTAGGGCTCAAAATTGAGGAATTTTTGGAGAAATTCCAATCTCGGCAGGCAGGGGGTGTGTTCTTTTGAAACACACATCTCGAGGGCATGTGGGACCTCACCGTCAACACAGGGAGGAGTGCTGACCGCCGATGAGCCTGCCACCAAGTCCGGTGATCAGCAACCTAGCGCGTGAGCCACACACGTTGCATTTTTTTTATATTTTTATTTCGCTGCTCCACACACGTCACTGGTCATGCATGAGAGTCACTCACCTCCGGGTACTATGTGGGTTCATCCTCCTAGAACCCATCGAGGTGGTTCAGGCTGCCATAATTCTAACAATTTGGGATTTTGAGATCTACAAGTGATATAAGGTTTGTTAGGGGATTTCTGTACGTTTGGTTTCTAAAGGTATCCTTCAACCCCGATCTCTTGGCTTTGGCCTCATAATGAGTAGTTCAGAAGATAAGAAACCTATTTCGGCGCCTGAAGTGGTCTCGATGATGTCTAAAATCATAGAGGACAAACTGACTGGTCCTAATTTCTCGGATTGGAGTAAAACAATCCACCTCTACTAGAGGAGTATTTGTATGGCTAGCCATCTTGATAAGGACCCTCTTACTCTGATGATTCGAAGAATCCATGGTCGGAGGACGATGTCGGGCTCTCTTCCCTACAAATCTGCAGAATCTACTGACCGTAAAGTACTCACCCTCATTAATCACTGTGAGTTTGTTAAGGAACTAATGGAATATCTAGAATTTATGTATTCTGGCAAAGGGAATATTTCTCGCATATTTGATGTATGTAGAGCTTTTTATTGCATTGAGACCGGTCCCTTACAGAACTCTTCATGGACTATAAAAAGACATGAGGAATTGAATACACTACTACCATTTAGTCTAGATGTTAAGGCTTAACAAGGTCAACGGGAAAAATGGCAGTGATGGGTTTCCTAGTCGCCCTCCCTTTGGAATATGATTTTGTTAAGGCGCAGATTCTGTCAAGCCTTGAGATTTCATCTTTCCAAGAAACATTCAGCAGGATACTCCGCATAGAGATCTCCTCATCTACTCCTCCTTTTGCCCAAATGAGTAGTGCCCTTGTTGGTCAGAACATTGATGATTCATAAAAGCAACAATACAGAAATAGTGGTCTAGGCTATGAATCCCCTAGGGGACAAGCTCGAGGAGTTGTTCACACATTACCATATGACATGTGATATGAGATTGTAAGAAGCGCCGAGCCTAATCAAAGATTTTCGCTTTGTCACGAGTTCCACTAATGAGGCACTGTGACGGCCAATACCAATATAGCGTAAGAATTAGCTGTGTTCCCTTGTATCAGAATCACCGGTCTCCATCTACTCTAATTATTGCTATTACTAAGTCATGTAACCCGAATAAATGCCTTGTCTCTTCTTCGTCCTCTGAATGGGTCATTGATTTTTGAGCCACAAATCACATGACAGGTAGTTCTAACCTATTCTTTACCTTTCAATCACAACCTTCAACTTCCATTATCACTTTGGTAGATGGATCACAGTCCTGTGTTCTTGGGTCAGGCATAATTTTTCCCACTCCATCTCTTCCTTTGTCATCGGTCTCGAGTTTGCCAAATTTCTCTTTTATTTTGATGTCTACGAGCAAATTAACTCAAGCACTGAAGTGTTATATCTCATTCTTTCATGCTTTTTGTCTCTTTCAGGATCTTATGACAAAGCAGATTATTGGTAGAGGACGTGAGTCTGGGGGTCTCTAAATTCTTGATTTTGCATTATCGAGACATGTCGCTTGTTCTGGAGTTACTACACCATTTGAGACGATTATCATCAGTCATCCCTTCCTCATTAAAAAGTCAGGTCCATAGTCTTTCAAGTTTGTCATTATTAGATTGTGAGTCTCACACTCGCGAAACATCATCATCTTCATTCTAGTTCTAAAGTCAATAAACGAGCTAGTGTTTCATTTGAATTAGTCCATTCGTGACACATAGTTTTATGTCCGGGCCAGGTCACCAATCGGTTTCGACATTGTTACTTTCATAGATGATTATTCACGAACCACTTGGTTATATCTAATGAAAAACCGCTCTGAGTAATTTTCTTATTTCGTGCCTTTTATGCTGAGATACACACTCAATTTCATGTTTATGTTCAAAGTCTAAGAAGTGATAATGCTAAAGAATATGTTTAAGAATAGTTTCAGTCATTCATGTTTCAAAATCACATCCTTCATCAGTCCTCTTGTGTTGATACTCCTCAAAATGGAGTGGGTGAGAGGAAGAACAAACACCTCCTTGAAACTGCTAGAGCTTTATTATTTCAAATGCATGTGGCTAAGCATTTCGCCGATACTGCTTTCCAATCGCTCGATTTTGATTAATCGGATGCCTTCTCGCTCAATTAGACACTCGTATCACATCGCTTCCAACAAACCTCATTTCATCGAGCCTCGGGCATTCGGGGTGTACTTGCTCTTGCTCGATGTTCGTCTGACATGTCTAAACCTCGATCCTAAGTCATCAAGTGTATCTTCCTGGTTACGCTGAAGTTTAGGAATGGCATAGTGTTATCATTCTAGTCTTCGTGAGGTGCTTGGCTTCGTTGATTTCACTTTTCTTGAGAATGATTCTTTTTCTCAAGACCTGATCCACACTAGTTAGGGGGAGGATGACGATTTGCTCGTTTATACTCTTGCTTTTGTGCCTCCTCTGACAAAGCCTCTTATCACTCAGGTCTACACTCGTCGCCAACACCCTTGGGCCTGAAGCCCTCCACCGCCTGCTTCGAGCAGTGCTCATCCAATTTCATTTGCTTTCTTTATGACCACTGTCATCACATTCTTGTTCTTTCAACAAGATTCTCGACTCATTCATCAAGGTATCATAAGTTTCTAAAGCCCTCGCTCATTCAAGCAGCGAGTGCTGATAGGAGATGGATGCTTTACCTAATAATGGTAGCTTGACTTGATCTCGTTTATCTACCGAAGAAAGCCATTATCGCGCTGGTGTTTATTGTTAAGCAGTTTAGTCTCCTAATCCATAGGATTCTTTTCTTTCTCTCTTTGAATTTAATCGACTCTAACTCGTTTCCTTCTTTTCACTAACACTGTGAGTATAAATATGTATGTTTCCTCATTTGTAAATTAATGAATTCAATTGGCCCATTTTCCTCAACACAGATTGAAAGCTCCATAAAAGAGCTACAGATTGTGTTGGGTTTCATTGTGGTCAATTCCGAGAATCTATCCAAAGACTGTGGTTACATTTGTCAAAAGCATACTCTCTTCTAAGCCCTCCATGGAAGCCAAACCATCGGGCTCGAAAGACTCCTCACAGCCTGCAACTCCTTATCGAGACTCCGGCCGACCTCCATTCGATCAAGAGCACAACACAACAGAGCGCCCTCCAATCTACTCCTTCCTATGGAAGCCCTCGTCTGAAAATATCCTCACACCGCCTCACACGCTGATCTCCGGTCCGACGCATGAATTCATATGCCAGCGTGACGGCAGCATGTAATGTTTTTTATATGCGCCTCAAGAGGGGTCCCACGCCGATAGCCCATCCATCCAATCCCACGTCGCCGCCGCCGGTCGAAAAGCCCTCTCTTCCTTTTAGTTTTTCTCTCCTATCACATCGTGGTTTTCTATCGTCCTCGAATCTCCATTGCTTTTGTGTTTTCTCAAGCTCTACGACATTTTAGGACCTTAGAGTCAGACATGTTGATTCCTGCTGCATTTCATCTCTATGGCTGAAAAGACTTCTCTCTATGGCTGAAAGGTCACTTAATTCTTTTGTATCTAGAACTCCTATGATTTTGATAAACTCACGTGAAGTGAAAATTATCATCATGGTGTACCATGGTCTCGTTTCATTGGTAATGGATGTGAGGATCATCTTACTACCGAGGACATAAGTATTCCTAAAGATAAACACACAAAACAAAACTGATGCTACTTTGGTGTAATATTTTTCGGTAACTATTGACGCCGACTTTTATATAATATCGAGCTCATAAAATCTTGCTTACACTCTCCTGAATCAAAGAAACTCCAGACACTAATGATATTTAATGCCTACTTGTAACATCCATCGCCAATTTAAACAATTTGTATGGATATATCTTCTTATGTTGTCCAAGATGGATCGAGTCTCATGACTGGTCTTTCACTAACTCCTGCCATTTTGGAGAACATCCGAAATTGTATACCTCACTCGGAGCAATGAGCCCAACCTCGATGAGGCCTTACTCATTACTTCACCACACCTCCATCGCCACCTCAATCCATGCGATATGAGATTCATAATCTCTAAACTTCATGATGGTTTCTAGTCTCTTTCTCTGAGGTGATTTTGAGGTGTGATCATGATAGCATCCGAGGTAGAGTGACAATGTCCCCAATGCACATATCACATAGGCTCGATACACCCATGATCATGCTATCACTATATATCACCCGTCAGACGCCTTCTGAAGCCAGTTCACTCTGACGATTCAAGATGTTCGAAGGCCCCGTCTCAAGGAGCCGGTCCACACCCTTGTGGGGTCATCTCTACGCCCCAGCTGATGATGAGGCCTCGCCCACTGCAGCCACCTTCCTCCATTTGCTCGTTGCCCGATCGATAATGTCTCTCATTGGCCTTACATCGCACCTCGATCCTTTGACAGGCTGAGCCTCTCCGACTAGCACATCTCCGGTAATAAAGACCTTTTTTCTTCTCTTACCTTTCTCGTCCCATTTATCTCACATAATTACCTTTAGCTAATGGTTCTCAAAAACCATAGCTACAAATGGTACGGGCTTGGTTTATTCCTCCCTCTCTCTTGTTTCTTACTCTTATACTTTATGTTCATACTCTTCTCCCTCCTCCCCTCCTCCCCTCCTTAATTTTATTTATTATTGGAAAGCTACTTTATAATACCAGATTGGCTTTTTCATAACTCTGTATCTTACAGATCAAGTGATAGGAAGACGATGACGTATCGAATACGAGCTTACAGCTTTTTTGCCTCGCCACTTTTATTCCATCAAGCATTTTACTTGGAGTTTTTCTTCCTCGATACTGCTTTTGCCATTCTAATTCTCTCCAAGCTGGGTCGGGGTTCCTATTTTTCTAGTCATCTCGCCAGTGTGGGTCCCACTACTGGGAAACATACGTGTTCCTGCCTCCTAAACGTTGCAGATCCCCTTAACAAAGCCCTTTCGAGCTTGTTCAACGATGTTCGGGGTCTTTCTAGCCCATCTCTACTTAGGATTCCTTGCTACTTGTTACCTTATAGATGATTGGCTCCTCAGAGGTACTGGGTTATTATTTTTTAATGAAAACTCAAGTTTAGTTATTTTCTATTTTCAGTAATACTCATGTTTAAATTCACACTACACTTAATACTCATTCTATTTTATCATGATAATAAAAGAATGCAAAAGAAGTGGTATAGAAAACTCGTGCTTGCACCCTCAATGTAACGATGGCCAGAGTGTAAGAATCACATTGAGTTAAGACACAGACTCCTCTTCCAATATGTTCCTTATGTTTCGTGATGCTATTTTAGTTGCTTCGTTATTTGATTAATCGTATGTCTCCTCTCTGGTTTACATGATCAAATCCTCTATTCCATCTTAGTATTACCCCACTAAATCCTCTCAATAAACAATGGTATTTGCTATTTTTTTGCTTATTTCTCGCCTTCTGTGCGTAAGACATTGTTATTCTTTTGATACTTAATCACTACGCGATCTCGGGCCGATGTCACATCTTGGGAGCTCTCTTTCTCTCTTCAGAGGGGCGCTTTTCTCGCTTCTAGATGTCTTATCTATTCATCTTTCTCAGACATTTTCTTCACTTGCAGAGGCTGTGGATTTTACCGCTTGTGTCTGGCATTGCTGCTCCTGCCTCCTCCTTGCTAGGCCCTGTTGATTTATCTCTATGCGCTGCAGCTTATTCTCTCTGAGTCTCGGCTTCCAGAACTGGGAGGATTGACTACTCTATCGCTATTCTGTAAAGGTACTCGCCACTTAACCTATGGGCCTTTATAATTTTCTTTAGCTTTGTATCGCTTATCTTTACTCTCATTTTACTTTATTTCCACTCTATTTCTTCTCGGTTTTTACTCCTAAAAGCATCTAGCGAGGCTCTCTCTCATCCGGCCAGAATGTGCAAACGTTTATGAATGATGTCGTTTTACCTAATGACATATGAGTCGTTTTTCTTCTCGTGTCTCTCGTTGGTTTGTTGCTGACGAGACATTGGGTGGGACTGGAGTGGTCGGGTTTGAGAGTTATGCTCATGATCACAAGGGGTACACTCAAAGAATACAATTTTGCATCATTATGATGCATCTTTCTGTATCGGATTGCTTCCGTTTCATTTGTTTCCTTTCTAATACGGCTCTTGCGCGTCTACGATCCTTCATTCTGGATATCAAGAACGTCTTTCATGGTGATCCTCGTCAGAGGTTTATATATGAGCAACCATGGCTCCTACATGCTGCCTGCGGAGCCTGGTTTGGTATACAAATTACGTCGTTCCTTATATGGTCTCAAATGGGTTTCGAGCTTGGTTTATTCCATTAGCTTAAGTGGTTCGTGAGTTCGCAAAGATTCAAGCTCACAGATCTCTTCCGGCTTTTTATCAATCATTTATCTAATCTGAAAGTCGTGATTTACTCGATCGCTTTACGCGATTATATCATTAATACATGCAAGGACTGATAGTATCTTAAACTCAAACAACACATCTCACCACTCTCTGTGGCCAAAAAGACTGGAAACTCAAGTATTTTCTAGCATTTCATTTAATCTGTTTAGCATTTCTTTGAGAAGTATACTGATATATCAATATAATCGCATGGCTGGACCTCTAGTCTGTATTGACTCCTATAAATTAATGTCAGTTCCTCAGACAAGTTTCATGAGAGCTTCACTTAGATCCAGGGATCACTCACTCAGAGGTAATCAACTGTCCCACCATCACTCCTGGGCCGACATCCTTGCTTCCGTGAGGTGGCCAGCCAGCCCAACTGTTCCTGTGATAGCCACCCGGGATGCTTGTGGGGCCAGATCCACAGGTCGAACATCAAAGTTGGCGGTGGTCATAGAGAATCGCAGGTCATACCCGTCAATGATTACAGCCGATGCAGACCGGGTGTGCCCACTCTACAATGCTCATCAGTGTATCGTGGTGTTCATTAGAGGTAACTTAAGATTCCAAGAGTAGTTAATGCATTTAGCATTTTGGGATTCAAAGGTCAAGCCGAGTAATCGAAAGGCGCCCCAAAGAATACGCAGAACTGCTGGCGGCCAAGCATCTTCCAAGAGCTAAGGATTCTAAGAATGGCCAACTGCTTATATGATAATCGTCGCGCTGCATATTTCATCTAACTCCGCCTCATGAGAGGACTAAATATATTGAAAATGGATTTACCACTTTATCGTATAGAAGATTGTACGGATGTAACAGATTACTAGTTTTGTCAAATCTAATGACCAACTAGTGATATCTTCACTAAGTGTCTGTAGGTCCTGGTGGGATAGTATATATGTGATATGTTTGCTTTTTGACTCATATGCTCCAACTTCATAGAGAGCCACATGCTTAGTTTCCTAATCCATTTAGATTCTTTCTTCTCTTTTAAGGTCTTCTAATTAGACTCTAACTCTGTTTTCCTTTCCCTAACACCAGAGAGCAATATGTATGTTTCCTCATTTTGTAAATTAGAATAGAATCAATGTGTTCCTTTCTCTCAACATTTATGTTCATATGTTAATCCTCATGGATCAATTGTTTATTGAAAGGCCGCCTCTTATTACAGTGCAGATGCCAGATTTCATGTGGGCACTGTCTTCTAATACTCTCTGACGCTGTTGATTGCCTTCTCGTTATTTATATCTTCTTTGGCAACAACCTGTATGTCGGGACCCCACCAACTTGATATTAAAAATGCCTTTCTTCATAGGTGTTGAGAATCAAAGGATATTCTTAGGATATTATCTGGTTTATTTCCTTCCTTTCTTGTACAATATTTTCCTTTTTTTTTTGTACTTTATTTATTTCCTTTTTATGTCTCCTTGATTTATATAGTAGATTTAGATTATTCTTTTACTCAATTCACACAAAGAAAAACACTCTTTCTTCTTTATTTCATGGTATTAGGAGCCATAAAAGTCTGGGTTGTAGGGCCTTTCCATGAATTCAAACTCGTAAACTCCGTTTAGTGGTCAGGATTCATTCCCACCAACTCACTTCCATCTCCTGAACTCTGTTGCCACCACTACCCCCATTGGTCCCAAAATTCTTCGAACTTTTTCCGGCGACTCATTCCAGATATCTTCATTCACACTCCCACTCACAGTGATCAGACCGCGATTCATCCATCGAGCGAATCCTCCGGTATCGAACCAAGACTCACGATCTCCCATTGGCGATCGATTCCTCATGACCTCCACGCGGCTTAACGATGGCAATGGATCACTATCTCGGAGGTGCTTCCATCCAAGATTCGTCGCCTTACTTCGACAAGGTCTCTATGCCCCGTATTCTTCCGACTGGCTAATCTGCCGAGCCATGCTTTTTCTGATAGCCTCTGCGATACGTCCAGCATCGGTGCTGACCCCAGCTGATTGGGTCACCGTAATGACTCTTAACACCGATGTATCAATGGTCACCTGAAATCTTTTTATTGACCAAAGTCATTTGATTGTTTTCCTTACGCTGCAGTGGTTTCCATCTCCACCCTCTCTAGGTGAGCTTGCCTTGCCTTTCACTGAGTGGCATGATACATCCACTCCACACCTCAAGCAACCCACTCCAATCCATCATGCTGCTTGCCTCAATCCATACCCCTGCTCTATGTCCTCAATGCCCCATCTCCGACCGACTCTGCCCTGTCCCAATCGCCATTTCCACATCTCCCTTACTATCAGATCACCTTTACCTGGCATTATTTTAGAATGGATCGCAAACCATGGCTTAAGAAATCGGTTCAACACCTCTTCCTTCCATATCCCCATTTCCGCCTTTATGTCTTCGATTCTCCTTTAATCTTCTTTCACTACATAAGTCGACTCGTGACTTTAATCGTTGATTATATTTTCCAGCACCGCTACTACTGTAGGACCTGGGAGTGCCAGGAGTGACGCATCGACATGCGATACGAGTTTCGCTGGCCTCTTCATCTTAGCTGTTTTTCATCTTCCATCACGCATCTATGAGACTCCTCCTTATTCATACGCTGTCATCCGCTGAATTTACAAGTTTTAATGGTTCCTCGTTTTTCTAGTCTCGCCTCTTAATCTAGCTGAACATGGAGCCAAACATATCAGATTCTATTCCCAAGTGCTTGTGAATAGCTGAGACAAAGTCTCCTTTCCCGAGCTTCTCTGGCTCCACACCATATTCGGGGGTCCCTCGCCCCCCGAGCCCACCCAGTGGCTCACACTCACACTTACTGGAGCACTACGACTCGTCAGATTTCTACTCATTTTAATAGAAAACCGGTTTCGTTATCTCTATACTTCTGAGACTCCTCACACTGAAGCTCAACCCCGATTTAGTACCAATCTTATCCCCACATGATACCTGTAAGAACATATTTCCGACCCTCCCTCCTTTAAGGCCCTCTCATACGGGATTCTTCATCATTCCCTCTCATTTATATCTCATTAGACTATCGATAAATGGTGAACCCTTCATTTTCCGTAATGGAAAAATGCAGATTTCTCTCAAGCATCATCAAGGTTCCTCAACGTTTTGAGATGCTATCTAGCTACTTCAGAATTTGATTAATCATATGCCATCATCCGTCTTACATGATAAAATCCCTCAATCCGTTCTTTTTCCAACCCAATCTCTTGTCTTCCCTTGTCTTCGTCATGGTCTCGTTTCTTTATTCATATTCCTATTCCTAGATAAGACAAGCTTTCAAAACCCAAAGCCACTGTATGTGTTCTTCCTGCTATTTCCTGCTTCAACGAGTTATTTGCTACTCCTCCTAATACATCGATACTTTGCTCTCTCGTCGATGTCACCTTAAAACTCCTTCATGTTCCTACCACCCACCCTCCCGCTCCACGCTATCTCACCTTTTATCCCATCCCGGGATACTCCCCATCCTGCACCTTCATTACTCCACCCTCGACCATTGCAGGCTTATACTGGCTGGCCACAGATCGACAACTGCCCCAAATTGACTCATCTCCTATGGCACCCTCCTCCACGACGCCGGTCTTGCCATCTCTTGTTGATCTTCCCATTGCCGTTCGGAAAGGTACCCATTCTTCTCGTAACCCTTATCTTATTTATAATTTCTTGACTTATCACCGCTTATCTTCACCATATTCTACTTTTATTTTCACCTTGTCTTTTGTTTATCTTCTTAAAACCATGCATGAGGCACTCTCTCATCCGTGTGCCTGAAATAGATAACTAAGAAATGGTCGCTTCAGATTTCATCATGATATGGACTAGCCACTCACCCGTGGTAAGTCTCCTCGTTATTGGATTTATACTGTTTTATTAAATGTCTTGATTGTAACGCTCTTAAGGCTCTCGTGGAAGGTCAGATGGTATACTGGGAGGCATGACTCCTCGACTATGACACCTTTTCTCTCAAGCACTGCTCCATCTCGTCTTCATTACACAGATCTCACCCATATTACTGACATCACACCATTTCTCCACACGACCCTTCCAATGGTGGTGATATGAGCAATCACCGGATCTGCTGCCTCAAGGTGAGTATGGTTTGGTACTGCAGGCCACATCAGGTTCTGAGACGGCCCAGCTACCCCCTCGAGGTCTCTGCCTGACCATTTTGTGTCCTGTGGCACAAGAGTCTCTAAGATTTAATTCTGAGTACACAGATCCCTCAGGTTTTCAATATCATATTACTGGCTCGATACGTACCTATCTCATTTGCGATGCATTTATATTTGCGTATACAGTGCAGCTGACACATTGTGATTTTAAACTTAAACAACATATCTTTTAATACTTTGTACAAAATTCTCGAGAGAACTGGCAATTTTGGCTGTGGATTATAGCTCAATCTAAGTTCAGGTTATGTTCCTTAGATTGAAGTATGTTCGATATATTTGGAGTAAAACATATGCTAGGGATCAGAACTGTATACTCCTATGAATCCAAATGTCAAGTTTCAGATTCTTATGAGAGCTTTACGAGATTCGAGTGAGATATTTCCGCGACCAGCTGGGAGACTAAAACTACTCCCACCATCACCCGACTGACATTTCCTCTCGTGGAGTGTGGCATTTAGTTCCTGTAGTCACCATGTGATAGCCACTCGATGTTGTGATTCGATCCCTCCGTTTATATCAAAAGAATACAAGTAAAAAGCCAGCATTAAAACTGAAAATACACCTGTGTTTGATATCATGATGCAACCTCGGCGTGCTCGGTCAAGACGTAGACGCCCACTTCGTGAGATATCATTTATTAGAGGCAACTTTAATATCTCAAATAGTAAGAAACGGATGCCAGCGCTATGTCTAGTGTCGGTTTAGATTTAGCAGATTTGGTAACTCAGAACTCATATGGCTTAACTGGCTTTAGATTTGCGCCCTACACATGGTGCCAACCCCGGGCCTTCAAAGAGGACGGAACATGTCGGGCGGACTGGCTACTGGTCGTGAGAATGCCAGATGGCGAACAACAGTTTCGCCCAACCTGAGTGACCAACTAGCGTATATTTTCACTAAGTCTCCTGAGGTTCAAGGATTCAAGATACTCAGGTGCTCTCACGAGTACGACCTATATGTCACAGAAAGAGTTGCAATCAAGCTTATGTTATCCGGTTTATTCCTTTTCCTTTTCTTTGCATAATATTTTCTTTCAGCTTTATTTTCTCGCTATTTCCTTTTTTTTTTTATGTCTCTCCTGTAGATATGGCAGAGTACTTGATACGGTTTCTTTTTTTATCAATTCAACAAAGAAAAGCACTCATTTTCTCTCATTTGCATCAGATCTTTATGTAAGAAGTTTATACTGAGCAATCTCCCCTGGCTTGAGCCATCAGTGTGATTGTAGAGTTTGTCGTCTCTCGCAAATCATTATATGGTTTAAAAACAGAGTCCATGTGTGCATGGTTTGACAAATTATGAAGTGATTTGAGAATACAGCTCGCAGAAGAAATCCTGTTCACTCCGTCTTTTTACAGAATTCTCCTGCCTGTAACACACAACACTGCTGGCATATCATCTTATTAATATGGAAGGATGATCATCACATCGGGACGCAGTACGACAAATATATCTCTCACAATAATTCCACATAAAGGACTTGTGGCAAGATACTCGTGTCAGGCTATGAGGATAATCACAAATTCCTTTCTTATCTTCAAGGAAATACGCATTTGATTCATTGTTTCAACGTTAAAATCATGAAAGAGTGCCACGCCATTCCTTGCATGTCAGATTTTATGCGCAATAATTTTGAGCATAATAGACTCGTTATTTCATTGATGCTGATCGGTAGGATCTATGGAGGATGTAAGGTCCACTTTGGCATCGTGTTGGCTTGTCAGTGGAATTTAGTCTCATGGAAGAGGGGTTAAAAACAAAGCTGGCCGCTTCCTGATCTAGCTGCGCAGTCCCGAACATGCAGTGATCAGATAACGCTATGCGAGATCATACGGCTTCCAAAGAACCCTCATGGAAGCTCCACTTCAAGACACCAGTTCCAACAAACTTTACGACAACTGTGGTTGCCTTCATACGTTTCTAATCCCAGAGATTCCACATCCAATCCAAGCATACCGAGATAGATTGTCCTTTTCGTTTTCAGTAGGAAAATACACCCTGATTGATTTTGAGTAGTGATATGTGAAGATCAAGAACAATCGGGTGATATCTTCACAAAGGCCCTGAGTCAATTCGTTAGTTATTTTGCGTATCAAGTCAGAATGATAAATATCTGTGCCTAACTTTAGGAGTGGTATAACATATCTACTTTTAGATATAGATTGTCACAGTTAGGAAACTGCCTTTATGTAGTCAGAATCACGAGAATCATGGGCTATTTCTTTAGACATTACTTATCATTTCCTACCTTTTGTTCTTACATTTTCTTTTCATCCTTTAACATGGTATTGTGAGCTGGCTGGTTCGAGGAGGCCATCTTCTCCGACAGGCCCTTCTCCGTCGAACCCTTCCTCCTCTACGATCTTCCCCAAGTGATCTTCTCAATCGGATCTTCTCTAGAAGATCTTCTTAGTCGGATCTTCTTTGATAGATCTTCTTCGATAGATCTTCTTTGTCAAACCTTCCCCATCAAATCTTTTTTGACGACCCTTCTCTTCTTCGAAATTTCAATCCGATCATCACATTAACTTCATCAGACACCTCGCTTGTCGATCAAGGCCACAACATGGACAGATCAAGTATATCTTTATAATAAGCTTCATATTATGACTTATATGCTCTGAACAGTGGCCGAGAATCATGGAATATTCTGATATTCTTATCCTGCCTTAGATACCCCATTCATCTGCACTCACTGATCTAAAGTGGTTAAACTAGGGTCGAGGATCGCTTGTTACAGGTATGAACGAGACAGCCTCGTGATACTAAACCACCCTCTCGAGCAACAAACGTATCTATATACCTCCTCCGGCGCAGGCCGCTATGGTAAATGTATTCTCGATGTCCCAACTGATAGCCAAGATCTCATGTGAGCTACAGAGAAGAGAAAAAGGCTTCAGAGCTGAGCCATATATCTCAGTATACCCTGCACTAAACAAGCCTTAAGGCATGCCTCACTCCGCCATTCGTACTTTAATCTTAATAGTATAAACCCAACGACAACCAACAAGAGACTTATCGACGTGTAAGGTGACTAGGTCCCCATGTGCCGCTGCAGAATGCACTAATCATTTCTTCAACCATCGTCTGCTTCTAAACAACAGAGGCCTCGCATGCTCGAGAATGAAATGTAAGACGCGGAAATAAAACAGAGGGTGAAGAGCGCGGTGATAAGTCGAAATCTCTCCTGGGGCCAAGACGGGGTTATCACGTAGATGAATTTGTAGGTATCTTTCGAATGACAATGCTGGGAAGACTACTGGAAACTGGCAAGAACTGCCACAGGAGTGAGTGGTGCTTATAGAGATGAGAGTCACTGGTGAGAATCATGGAATATTCTCTAGATGTTCTTTGATTTATCTTCTACCTTTTGTATACATTTTCTTCTATCCTTTAACAAGAACCTTATTAGAGATGTTGTTCTGAGAAACAGAACTCCACAATTTACTGACTTTGTGTGTGTGTGTGTATATATATATATATATTCGTGATGGATCAATGAAAAACCATAACGAATTCTTTCCTCCAATTCTTTCTTCTTGCTTTCTACAGATTCAACAAACTAACAAAAAAAACGCTATGACATTTGACATTGTTTAAATAATCATAGAAGCAAGTCTCTGTGGGATTGGTTTTGCTTATAGCATTAAGCATCACACTTTAAAAACTAAACATACCTTTTATTCAATACTATTATAGCAATGTTTAATAATTGAATTATTTTAGAATTGTTAAAAAGACCAAAACAGTCAAATAAATGTGACTGATAATATTTAAGATTTTGTTGCTGATAAAATCATTTTAATTTTTGTTCCCAGTAACAGATTGAGGTATTTCTTGTTGATTGATATGGACAACCTTTGAGAAATTTAGAGATTCGTTATTGTTTTCTTCCGTGTCCATCTAATTCTTGTTGGAATGTTGTGACTTTGAGTCATCCCATGAGTTGCTTGAATTGCACAATACTCAACTTATGTCTTTTACTTGTCTTGGCTGTTGGAGTTGGTCGAGTTGTACCTTACTTGGCCATTACTTTAAACATTGTCTAAGTAGTATTTTTGTCATTATGAGTAGTAGCTTTTAGTTTTGTTATACTTATCTTTCTTTGTTATAGTTTTATTTTGAGCATTGCCTTTTGAATACAATTCATTATTTGCTATTATATTCATGAAGAAAGAGATACTGACATAATTCAGGGTTCTGAAAAAGACAAAACTAGATTCTGTTTCCTTATCACACAATGCTTTGTTTAATCATGTTTAGCTTTGTATTATCATTAAATCCTTTGAAGTGTGGCTCTACTAGAATAGGTGTTTCAAATTATTCTTGAAATAGAATGCATTTTGGATATGGTAGTTAAATTCACATAAACTTTTAGTAAAATCTTAACATGGTAATTAATCCTATTGACCCAGAGTAGTTTTTAGCTGTTTGAAACAGAATAGGTGCTTTTTACAACAAGAAAAAGGTAAGAGTTTAGTTTCATTTTGGCTTTAGGTCATTTACCAGCTTTATTTTAATTGGAGGGTTTTTCGGGAATATTTGAGTTGTAGTTCTCAGAAAATTGTTTGGGAGTGTCTTCTAAAATGTGGTTCTCGTAGCTCTTTATGAACAAAGTTCTGCTTAAAACTTAACATGAAAACAGTGTTAATAGTTAATGCTTCACAAAGGTATTATACTCATGTACAGTGTAGAAGCTCCCAAAGTATTCTTCAGTGTTTTTTTTTTTGTTGCTAGATCACTGAAAATGAAAATATCTTTAAATTTGTTTTAGAAATGATATGTTTATAGAATGCTTTCAGAAAATTGTTTTCTATCGTGCCTGAGTAAATATGCTCGTTAAACTATCTATATTTTTAAAGAACGGAAAACTGATTTCAAGATAGCTTCCAAAGAGGCCTGAGTCTCTTCCACTGCTAAATTATGTGCTCATCGTTTATTTTGTTTCTATGACTTGTCTCTTCACATGCGGGCATTAGCCATTAGACAAAACCCATTTAGAATCCCTAAAAGTTCATGATAAGAAAATAAAACAGCTCAAAAAACAGGTAAAAGCTTCATGAGTATAAACAATAGACATCGGCGCTATTTCTTCATGTTATGTGGTGCCACTACTATTCTTCTGTAGATTTGGTACATGCAACTCAGAAAATTATAAAGGGAAAGGGAGAGGTATGAAATTTGGATCAGACGTAGCTAAAAGGGGCGAAACAGCCAAAATGCACAAGTTCAAACTGACTCTTTTCATCCAATAAAACCGGAAATGGATCCATAAGAATCCTATTGTCTCATGTATGAAGATTGTAAAGAAACTTTGTCTATCCGAACAAGCTTGTCCAGTACTCTTCTGTTTCTCTTTCTATACACTAATTGAAAGCAGAACAAGCATCCTCCAAAAAAGTTATTTTCCTTTTTCTCTGCATCGATAAGCTTCTGAAATGCTATCCAATGGTGACCCTTCCTGAAAATTTAAGTACATTCCAATATAAAATTTAAAAAAGAAAAAAGAAAAAAATTGGAAGGTGCTACCTTAGGCTATGGTATAAAGGTCTCATTGACTTGTTCTTCTTTCTATATTACAGTGGTTTGTTGAAAAGTTTTCACTAATACTAGAAATATGCAGCTGCCATAATAGAATTTATTTTCTCTTTTGCCAAAGCTATCAATGCTTCATGTAGAAAGTTGGCATCTCCATGATGCAGTGTAAAAGGGATTAGGGTTGAAGGCTCCAAAGAACTTATTAGCCTTTATGTTCTAGAAACAACAAATTCTGTTGCGAGCCACAGCACTAAACTACTTCTGGTTGTCTCTATGGAAAAATGCGGCATAGCAGGCTTAATTTCTAAAAGCGGTAGAATATATGTAAATATGTGGTAAGATTCATGAAAATTCTCTACACACATTTCTCCCAGTCTCTTCTCCCTCCCCTCTGTATCCCCAGCCAGCAAGAAACCCACCCCTCCCACCCCAGCTTAACCCAAGGCACCACGCCCTGGGCCTGTTCCTACTTGCTTGCCAAAGGTCTGGGGGCCTTCTATCAACATGGCCACTCGAATCCTTACTGATGCCAGAAAAGAATGTCTCAAAAATTGAGGCTGAAACTGGCAGATGATCCTACTTTAAAGACTCTTCTGTGCTGTGTAGAATTATGATGACAAAATAGGTTGGTGGATTTATAGCAGAGAGAGGGGCAATTGATGAGCAGATCTCCTTGCCATTCTTGTTGGCATAACTGCAGAGCCTCCTTCAAAAAAGAATATTCTGAATGTGTTGCATGTTAGCCCAAAGAAGACAGCCCACCTGCATCTTATAGAAGTTCATGTTTTATATTAGGCTAAGGGCTTCTTTATCCTAGTTACAAGTGGCAGTTTATTTGTTTGAGTAGAAGGATAATGAAAATAATTTTGTTTTTCTGTTTCTTTCTTTCCTTTTCTTTTTACCGTCTATTCATTTGCAAAGAATAATAGTGGAAATCATATTTTCTTTTGTTTGATGTTTTTTTTTGGTGGAGTTGCAGAATCAAGATTCCTGTTGCCCTGACCCTGAGCCAACAGATAGTGCACCATGTTCATTTACACGTTGGTAGTTTATGACCTTTCTTCAGTGAATTTATGAGTTGCTGGCTTATTCACTGATCTTTTGCTAGTTACCCCTACATCTGTACCTTCTACATGATATTCGCCACAAGTTGGATTTCTTCAGTCCTCCAAGCAAAGCATTTTCAGCCCAACACTTCAGCAGAGTGCCGTTCCACCTTAATCACAAAGGGAGCACAGGAATAATTTAGCTAAAATTATACCACTGTTTCCTAACATTTAAGGAACATTTAGTTGCTACAGCAGTTTCTGTATTCTCAAAAGAAGGTAAGCTGGTAGTACCAAGATTTTAAGTTACATACAACATTATAGCGCTTTTCTGATATCTTAATAAAATGTCTGCAGGTAATGAAAATTGTGAAGAACACGTTCAACAGTTTCCTGCTGAACTTAGATATACCAAACTGTGCTTCATGACCTGTTTGTACCCCAAAGTGTTAAAGAAAATACTTATTGCTTCACAAGGTAAGGATTTGTCCCTCACTCTAGAATCACCATTTGTATTTATTTATTTATAGTTTCATTCTTCTTGAATCATTACTAATATTTTATTTGACTCTTGATTTGTGATGTTAGTCTAGTTTGATGTTAGAATTCCTGATGTCAGCATCCTTCCTCAGATTCTTATTTTCCAGCCCCTCAAAATATCAGATAGTATTTTCTCTGGCCTACAACCTGTCCCTTTGCCTGGGACCATAGAGTATCTATATTGCGGTGCTTATTCTTTTGTGGAAGATGTCTTGGATTTAGGTATATGCCTTTTGCCTGTTTCTCTTGGTGCTTTATGGTGAATGCTGATTTTATTACTCTTCTCATGTTTTCTTCCTGCAGCATGTTCCTCTCTTTTCTCTTATAGTTGTTTCTGAAGCTCTACTTACTTCTTGAATCACTGTGTTACTTCACTGAGAAATTAATGATGGAGTTGATGTATTAATAGAAGCATTGAAGCATGGGATCTATTGAGGCTGTTCTTCCTGGTTTACGCAGCATCTTAGCAATCTCTCTTCTCCTCACAAAAATCCCAATGATAATTGTATTAAATTGAAAATCTCTAAGAATAGTGTTTTAAGAGCAAGTGAGGCCATCTATGGCAGTGTTTCAGCCCATTTTTACATTATTTTGGTCCCTTATCGCTATACTCATTCTTACTTACTAGAATTGGGCATCTTGCACCAAAAAATCTGTAATTCTTTTCCTCATAAGAAAATAATAAGAAGCATATTGCAAGCATACCTGAGAATAGTGAGAGTCCACTCTGATTTGGTGGTTAAATGAGCTTTGCTGCTTCTATCTGCTTCTAGGTGCTAATTTTTCTGATCATTTTATAGATTGTTTATTAGTCAAATGCTATGTGTTTAATGATGACTTCTTACTATTATTTAATCTGAATCACTGACATCACCTGTGAATTGTTGGTCAATGATTAAGCACATACAATAGATTTTGGAAGCTCAGATCTAGGATTTTAGGTCACATTCAAACTTATGTGTTTCCTCTAGCCTTGATACATGTCCTTGGTGCTTTTGAATCTACATTGGTTTTTGCTATAGTATGCACTATACTCTTACATATAGGATTGAAACTATTAGGAAGCCTAATTGGTTATAACCTATTAGAAGGATAGGATTGCCATTTATTGACTGCATTTCAACTTTCAGAGAGATACTTTGATGATTCACTGGAAAATACAAGGAATCATTCCTCCAATCCCTCCTTCGCTCTTTCTACATGGGCATCAGTCAGGATCAAATTATATGAATTTTTAATGAGAACCTGCTTCTTCAGCAGAACAAATGGTATGAAGAGGTGAGTTTTGAAACTAGCACCCAGGCACGGGATCCATTCATTTATTATTTTACTGCTGCCCATTTGTTCCTCGCACCAAGTCCTGTTTGAAACTCATTTTGTTTTAATATTGTCACGCGCCATCTTTCTATTCTTGTTTCTGGTTGCAGTGATACACTTCCGACATATACTCTTTGGCAACCACGGCTGGTGCGCCTCTCTGTGAACTTGTCGATGTGGTCGTGATGCCATATCCTACCGCTTTTAGTTTCTAGATTTCCTTGTTTTGATTTAGGCTTTTCACAGATATATTTCAGTCTCGATTTTGCAGAGGTTTCTTGTAGCCTTTAGATTTCCTTCTCACTTCCTAATGAGTAGTTTTAAAGATAAGAAGCATGTTTTGGACATTTATGGTCCTTATGATGTCTAAAATGAGACAAATTGTTTGGTTCTACTATTTTGATTGAGCAAACGATTCAGCCTCACTTAAATATATACATGGCTAGCTATCTCATCTAAGATCCTAACCCGATGATTCAAAAGAGCAAAGGCCGGAGGATGATGCCTCGCCCGTTCCCGCAAATTGCACCCATCGGGAGGCAGCTACTGCCTTCCATTGAATCATCGAGCTTGTTAAGGAGTTACTGATTATTCGGGAGTTCACATATGAAAGGAATGTTTCTTTATATTTGATGTGTAAAGCTTTTATCATTCGTAGAAACATGATCGATCTCTCATAATTTTTTAAGGATTATAAAGATATACGAGGAGCTTAATATGCGGCACTCCTTTAGTCTAGATGTCAAAGTTCAACAAGTTAACATGAATTAGATGGCGATGGATCTCTAGTCATTCCTTCCTTCAAGCATGATTCGACTGGCGCTTGTGTGATTCCCATCAAGCTCCCAAGATATCATCCCTTTAAGAGACCTCAAAGAGATACCCACACGCAGATCCCCTCACTCTCGCTTCCTTCCATCCCGCCTGCATGAGTGCACTTTGTCGGGTCGGAACATCAGTGAGTTGTGTGGAAGCACCCAAGGGGTAAAATAAGTGGTCCAGCCACTGACTAGAGGGCCAAGCTTTAGAGGAGTTATGTCTGTTATACCGCCAGAACTCGACACGGGATACGAGATCTTCCGTGAAGAAGCCGGCAGGTCGGGCGAATTAGAGACTGATGCCCCCATTCAGCCTTCTAATGCATCGGCGGCCAATCTGGGCCTTTGTACATCTAGCCAGGTTCCACTCAGACGTGTGCATCATCAAGTCTCCATCTACTCCGTTTGCTACTATTGCTAAGTCAGGTAACCTGAATAAATGCCTTGTCTCTTCTTCTCCTTCGAATGAGTTATTGATTCTAGAGCCACAGATCACATGACAGTTAATTCTAGCCTATTTTCTGACTTTCTACCACAACTCCTTCAACTTCCATCACACTTTGGTAGAGGTATCACACTATGTGTTCTCACATGCATACTTTTACTCCACATCTATTTCTCGCTTGTATCCCCTTCTTTAGTTTACCAAAAATTCTTCTTTTAATTATACTAGGAGTTAAAGAAACTCTGAGCACTTAAACAAGTTATATCTCAGTTTTCTGTAATTTTTGCTCTTTTAGATCTTATGATGGCTATATTATTTGCAAAGGACGTGAGTCTAGGGATGAGTATTTCTTGAGTCTTTCTTGCATTTGCCATACATGCTGGGCCTCCGCTCTGTAATCACACACCTTTAGACCCATCGCTCACCTGCCATCCCTCACTTCCTCATAGCTGTCGTGTTCTAGCTTCTGTGCATGTCGTCATTATCATTAGAATATGAGTCTTATTAATTTCTGAAGCTTGTCATACGTCTTAGTTGTAGACCTAGAGTCAATAACAGACCTAGTACTCCATTTGAGTTAGTTCATTAAGATGTGTGGGGTTCTTGTCCAGTTGTGTTCCCAATTGGGTTTCGATACTTTGTTACTTTTATCAATAATGAAAAACCATTATGAGTTATTTTCTCACTTCTGTGCCTTTGGTGTTAAGATTCACACTCAATTTCATGTTCATGTTCGAAGTTTGAGAAGTGGTAATGCTAAAGAATATCTTTTAAACGATTTGATCATTCGTGCTTGAAAATGGTATCATACGTGGATCTTTGTGATACACGCTACCGAATGGAGTTGTTTGAAAACGTACACCTCCTTGAAATTGCTAGGGCTCTATTGTTTCAAATGCTCGTGCCCAAGCATTTTTGGGCCGATGCTGTTTCCACGACTTGTTTCTTGATTAATCAGATGCCTTCCTCAATCTTAAATTGGGACACTCCGTTTCAAACCCTTTTTCCAAATAAATCTTTGTTTCTCATTGAGCCTTGGATATTTGAGTGTACTTGTTTTGTTCGAGATGTTCGTCCGCATGTGTCTAAACTCGATCCTAAGTCATTGAAACTATGATTGCTCTCGGAGTTGGGGTATAGATGTTGTGTCTGAGTCTTAGTAGGTACTTGGTTTCCTCTTGATGTCCGCATTTCTTGAGATTGCTGCTTTCTCCTCCAGTCCATATTTAGAGGCATGTGCTCGTTTGCCTATTGTCTCACCTTTTCTTGCTTCGATAAATCCTCCTATTACTTAGGTCTACACTCGGCGCCAAAATCTCATAGTATCGAGTCCTACACCGGTTGCTTCAACATCAGATCCAGTCCCCAGTGGTGATCTTCCTATCGCTCTTCGTAAAGGTAAACATTAATGTGTTCATCCTATTTCCTCATTTTGCTCTTATAACCATTTGTCCTCACATTCATGTTCTTTTATTGCATCATTAGACTCTATCTCGTTGCCTAACAATGTTCCTAAAACCCTATCTCACCCTGGTTGGTGTAGTGCTATGATAGAGGAGATGAATGCTTTGAATAACAATGGTACTTGGGACTTGGTATAGTTACCAATTGAGAAGAAAGCCATTGGATGCTGTTGGGTTTTTGCTGTGAAGGTTAATCCTGATGGCTCAATTGCTAAATTGAAAGCACGTCTTGTTGCTAAAGGGCATGCCCAGGCCTATGGGGGTGGATTTTTCTGATACCCTCACCCTGGTTGCCAAGATGTCTTCTGTTTGACCATTGATATCTCTGGGAATCACTCATGGTTGGTACCTCCATCAGCTTGATATTAGGAATGCTTTTCTTCATAGGTGTAGAAACCAAGAGAAGAATAGTTGGAGGAAAGAATTCTTTGTATTTTCCATTGAGTCATCATACATATGTATACAAGAAGGTTAGGCTATATTAGGTAAGATGATCTACTCTTCCTAAATGGTTACAACCTTATAAGTAAAGTATCCTAATAAGATACACACCAATATGTTAACGTATGATACATACTATAACAAATATGTTATTAGATAATCGTATTATAGCAGCTGCTCTCAGTTAGAGCATAGATGTTAATCATGCTGACTTGTTATAGAAGTAATAACCGGTCTCCACTTAGGGCCTTTGTGAAGATATCACCTAATTATTTTCCAGTCTTCACGTATCATGTAGAAATCAAATTGAGTTGTATTTTCTCACGAACAAAATGACAATCTATCTCTATATGTTTAGTTCGTTCATGGAAACTAAGATTAGAGACAATATAAAGGGCAACTTGGTTGTCACACCAGAGCTTTGTCGGGACTGAGGTTTTAATATTGACTTCCGCCAAAAGTTGATTGAGTCACATAATCTCGCATGTAGACTAAGCCATTGCTCTATACTCATATTCTGCATTAGATCGAGAGATAACGCTTTGTTTCATACTTTTCCATGAAACTAGATTATCTCCAACAAACACACAGTAACCCGAAGTGGACCTTTTGTCTTCCTTAGATCCTGCCCAATTTGCATCCGTGACACACTCAAGTCTATTATATTCATAAGTATTGTATAAAATACCATGTCCCGGGGCTCATTTCAAGTAGCATAGAATCTGTTCTACATCCGCCTAATGATCAACTATTGGAGAAGCCATGTATTGGCTTACAACACTGACATAGTATGCAATATCAGGACGTGTTACTATAAGGTAGTTCAGCTTCCTAACCAACCTTCTATATCTCTCAGAGTTTTTAAACAATTCGCCTTCTCTAGTAAGATATAGGATTTGTTTCATAGGAGGCGACAACTGCTTGCTAATTTTCTATTTAGACAATAGATCGCTTTCTGTATGTCATTTTGAGATAAGAAGATTCGCATTCTTCTCATGCTTGACACCGAGATGTATTTTAGCATTCCCTAAGTTCTTTATTATGAAATTGGCCATGAAAAATGACTTTGGTGAAGATATACCTCCCATATCATTCCGTGTGATAATATCATCAACATACACAACTAACAAGATGATCACGCCTTGAGGGTATGTAAAACCAGAATGATCGGATTTGCTCTTTCCATACCAAATTTCTCAATCACTTCATTGAATTTGCCGAACCATGCTTGGAGACTTTATTTTAAGCCATATAATGATTTTCGGAGACGACAAACTCTACCAATCTCCCCTTGAGCAACAAATGTGAGAGGTTGCTCCATATAAACCTCTTCTGCAAGAACCCTATGAAGAACAACATTTTTAATATCAAGTTGATGGAGGTCCCAAGTGGCTGCCGAGGATATAAGCTTGACCGAATAAGTCGAAACAGCGGTGGGGAAAAAGTATCGAATAATCCACCTCTGCCGGAACTTTGAGCATACCCTTTAGCTCTGAGACGGACTTTGACTGTGATGATCCATTGAGATTAGCCTTCCCGCATGCCTGTGAGTAACCAATGACTTTCTTCCCAGGTGAGTAAGCAGTGCCAAGTCTAAATGCCATTATCGATTGAGCGTCAATCTCCTGCATCATAACAGCATGCTGACCGGGATGAGCTAAGACGAAGCTTTGTTGGTGATGAAATAGAATCTAGGATCTTGATAAGCGAAGCAAGAATGGGATGAATGGTTATAGACAAGGAGAATTGGATGAGTATATGGCGTTACGCTATGGAGAGCAATGGGAAGGCCATTATGCAGGAGAATTGTATCCGATGTGACAATCGATGGAGGCTCAGCGGGGTTTAGGCAGGCATAGACACACGAGTGATGGAGGCTTTGTTAGAGGTGGAACATAAGCAGGAGCTGACGAGGCAATGGTATAAACAAGCAAATCATCATCCTCCCCCTGACTAGTGTGGATCGGTCACGGAGAAAAAAGTATTCTCGAAGGTGACATCGAGCGAAACCATGTACCTACGAGGGCTAAGATAATAACACCTGTCACACATGCAGTTCGAGGTAACCAAGAAGATGCACTTAAATGACTTGGGATCGGTTTGAGCATGCAATGGTATCGAGCAAAACAAATGTACTTTGAATACCCAGGCTCGATAAGAAAACAAAGATTTGTAAGAAGGCAAAGAGGTTTTGAAAGCAATGTTAATCACGAAAGCAGAGGAAGGCATCCAGTTAATAAAAAACAGGAGTAGTGAAACGATATTTAAGTGCAGGCGCGTGCGTTTAATGGCTGTGGAAATTCGGCGGTTTCAAGAAAGGTGTCGTGCATAACTTTTGGTAACTTACGGCCGCGAGAAGAGAGTATCAACACAAAATGTCCCGATAATATTATTACGAAGCATGAATCTTGAAGTATTGAACATATATTCTTTGGTATTATCACTTATATTTTGACCAAAAACATGAACCTGAGTGTAAATTTCGGCATAGAAGGCACGAGAGTGAGGAAATAACTCCGAACGGTTTTTCATTACATATAACCAAGTTGTTTGCTGATAATCATCGACAAACGTAACAAAATATCGAGCCACATTGGGGTTACAACTGGCATTTATGAGTACGCGATGGACCAACTTTCGAAGGAGCGAGCTTCAGTTATTGACTGCAGACTCCAAATGCGATGAAGCAGCATATTGATACGACTCATAGTTTAATGAGGATAGGCTAGAAAATTAAGGATATAGCCTATTGTGAGAGAAAAGGTGAGTGGCGGCAAATGTAGTCGAATGGGTAAGAACTCGAAACAAGCGATAGACTTTGCTTACTCTGTCGAGGTGTAGAGACCCTGGACTCGTCCTCTACCAATGGTAAGCCGTTAAGGGTATGAATCAAACAATAATTAGGAAAGAATGAGATGCAATTAAGTGTGCAGTGAGTTTACTCAGAATTAAATTAAAAGGGTGTGAAGTAGGCTTCGAGCAGTCGAGTGGTTAGAAAGTAGGATACAATTATCACGTCAGGCAGCGAATGTTGACAAATGCAGTAGGTAACTTGGTAGGAGTGAAGAGTGTGGTGAAGCGTAATAAATATTGGAATTACTTGTCATGTGGTTTATGGCTCCATAGTCAATGATGTATTTGGAGGAAGAGGAAATGAGACATGTGTTAGGGTTACCTGACCCTGCAAGCATAGTTTTAGGAGTAGAAGCACTCTTCAATGATTCATGAGCATATTGAAACCTTCGATCTTTATTCTACAACTTCCTACAATCTCGGCGTACATGCCTTGGATTATGGCAATAGTGACACACAACTCTACTTAAGGGTTTCTTGTTAGTCATAAGAGTGGATCTAACTCAAACAAGTTTCTGAAAGTTCAAAAAATACCAGAAAATGGGATTCTTGCACAGAAAAGGACCACTATTCCACGGAAAGCTCCACACCAGAATGGAATTTGTCCCTCTGAGCCTCTAAACATAGATGATGTCATTGATCACAACTGATCATTGAAAAAATCAAAAAGCCACAGGAATAAATTGGCGGTTGAACGAAATTTTGAGTACGAATCCAGTACCAAACAAAGAAAGCGAAGTGGAGTTGGAAATCTGTCATTGGCCAACCGACCTAGGTGGAGAGGTGTGTCGTCGAAAGAAGCCCAGCGTGCCCTCACGTCTTGGGCGACAGTGAAATACTAGATAGGCGCGTGTGGATCGCGTTAAGCACTGTACTTGGATTTAGTGGCGGGACTTGTCAGTGGCCCGCGGCCTCTTTATGCAATGGTGTTATCACGCTCTATGGGTGTTTCAAAAGAACTTACCCCGCTCCTTCCTAACAGATTGCCAGAATCCTCGATTTCTTTAGACAAAATTTCAAATCGTACCACCAGGCTTTGATACCATGTAAGAAACCCGAAGAATAGTTGGAGAAAGAAATTCATTATGTATTTTCATTAGTCATCTTACATATATATACAAGAATGTTAGGCTATACATTAGGTAAGATGATCTACTCTTCCTAAATGGTTACAACCCTATAAGTAAAGTATCCTAATAAGATACACATCAATATGTTAATGTATGATTCATACTATAACAAATATGTTAACATATGATACATACTATAACAATGGGGATCTTCCAGAGGAAGTTTAAATGGAGCAACCTCCAGGGTTTGTTGCTTAGGGGGAGATTAGTAGAGTTTGTTGTCTCTGTAAATCATTATATGGTTGGAAACAGAGTCCACATGCATGGTTTGGCAAATTTCGTCAAGTAATTGAGAAGTTTGACATGTAGAATAGCAAATCCGATCACTCTGTCTTTTATAGAAATTCTAAGGTAGGTATCATCTTGTTAGTTGTGTATGTAGATGATATTGTCATTATTGTGAGTGATATGGCCGGTATATCATCACTTAAGTCCTTTAACATGACGATTCCACCTGAAGAACTTGGGGATCTTCAAAGTATTTATTGGGTGTTGAAGTTATTAGGAGTAAACATGGAATCTTCACATTGCAGAAGGAAATATGTCTTGGATACATTGTTTGAAATAGAAAAATTAGAGATAAAACAAGTATGGTTCCTGTAGCCTGAAACCTACATCTTGAAAAAGCAAATTGTTTAGGGACACTGAGAGATGAAGATTGGTTGGCGGAACTGCCTTACAGTAACACATTTGAATAATACATATCTATCGGTGTTGTAAGTGTGTAATTCTCTCTAACAGTTGATCATTGTTCAACTATAGAACATAATCTATGTTACTTGAAAGGAACCTTGGGGTGTGATATTTTATATGGTAATCATGGGCATAATAGGATTGAGTGTTTCACAAATGTTGATAAGGCAGGATCTAAGGAGGACAAGAGGTCCACTTCGGGTTGTTGTGTCTTTGTTGGAGGGAATCTAGTCTCATGGAGGAGTAAGAAACAGAATGTGGTTTCTTGTTCGAGTGCGGAATCTAAATATAGAGCAATGACACAGTTTGTGTGCGAGATCATGTGGCTTCATTAGCTCTTGGTGGAAGTTGGTATTAAAACTTCGATCTCAGCAAAGCTCTGGTGTGACAACAAGTTTGCTCTTCATATTTCATCTAATCCTGTATTTCATGAACGAACTAAGCACATTGAGATAGATTGTCATTTCGTTTGTGAGAAAATACAACTTGGTTTGATTTCTACATGATATGTGAAGACTAAAAAATAGTTGTTGAAACTAGGTTAGTTATTGTTAAGAATCATAGAATATTCTTTGGTTTATCTCCTTCTTTTATTGTACATTATTTTTCTTTCTTTTTGTATTTTATTTGTTTCCATTTTGTGTTTTCCTGACCTATATAAATAGGTAGGACCTATATTGTATTTTATTCATTCAATAAAGAAAAACACTCTTTTCTTCTATACTTTCACATGGTATCAAAGCCTAGTTGGCAGGAGGTCCTGGGTTCGAGCCACCTCTTTGCAATTTATTCTCCATTTGTTGATTTGAAAGTCCATGGAGGACTTTATTTGGTTTGTTTGAGTCTCCACGTGCGGGGATGAAGCTGCACATAAGGGAGGGTGTTAATGACATAATATTCATATTAAATCCAAATCCTTCAAGCTTGAGCTTTTAGAAGAGTTAGTCGTTTAACATGGTATTAGAGCTTCTTCGACGGGCCTTCTCTAGCAAATCTTCTCCGTCGAACCTTATCTGTCAGATTTTCTCCGACGGATCTTCTCCGACAGACCTTATTCGGTGGACCTTCTCCGGTAGACCTTATCCGGTGGATCTTCTCCAACGGACCTTATTCGGCGGATCTTCTCTTTTAGACTTTCTTAGGCGGACCTTTTCAGTAGAATCTTCTCACAGTAGATCTTCTCCAATGAGACCTTCTACATCAGGACATTCTCACGTCGGACCCTCTCAGCGTACCTTCTCTAATTAAGGCCATATGTATGAAACTTCAGTGCATATGACCTATATGCTCTAACTTGAAGTGTTGAGAATCATAGAATATTCTCTGGTTTATCTCCTTCCTTTCTTTTATATTATTTTCCTTCCTTTTTGTATTTTATTTGTTTCCTTTGTGTCTTTCTAACCTATATATTTACTATATTGTATTTTACTCACTCACTCATTTAATAAAGAAAAACACTATTTTCTTCTATACTTTCACAGTTATCTATGTAACAAGTTGGGCATGATTAACATTTATGCTCCAAATTGAGGGGGAGTGTTATAGGATGTATCATACTTTAGATATAAGATTGTAACTGGTTAGGAAACTTGACTTGTAGGGTTGTTTAGGAAGGATAGATTGACTTACTTATTGTATAGACTAACCCTCTTGTATATATACACATGATGATTCAATGGAAAATACAACGAATTCATTCCTCTAATTCCTCTCTTTGTTCTTTCCTAGGAAGCACGAACACGGACACGGACACGACCACGGGGATACGACACGGCGGGACGTGAGGACACGACATAATAAAAAAATAAAAAAATAATTATCCTTACAAATATTATCCTTAAAAAGCAATTTAGATAAGTAAAAAACAAGTGTTCAAACACTGTTCTTACAAATATTCAAAGACTAACATAAGTAATACTAAAACTAATTAAGTTATTAAATATGATATTTATAAAGCCATTTAATTAAAAGATTATTTTAATTCTTAACCCTAATCTATATAGTTGTGAAAATAAACCCTGATTTTAAATATTTAATTTAATAATTATGATCATTATGCAAAATTCAAGTTTAAATTTGATCTTAAATAAGGCTTTGAATATTTGAATAGTTTTTTATTGCAATGTCGATCTTCATTTTGGCATTAAATATGGTGCGACAACTAAATATGAATATTGTCTTTAACATATGTATTTTTGCTTAATTTGGTCATTTTTAGACTTTAAAAAAATATTTGCATCAAATTTTATATAATTTTTGCTTTACCAATATTTTTGTAAAAATATCCACTGATATCTGAAAGAATGGCAAAGTGAAGAAAAGAGCTAAATAAATTCAAAAGGTTATGGTTTTTTAAGAATTAGGGCCGGATTGCAGTGTGCTTTGTGATTGTTAGCCCACAATTTTATAAAAAAAATCAAGAAAAAAAACCTATGAAATATGTCAAACCGTGTTTGAAACCTTTGACTTTAAATGCGGTGACGGCGTATCGGCGTGTGTCGCGTGTATTGAGTGTCAACACCTGGGACGCTTCACCACAGTAGGCGTATCCATACTTCATGAAGTAAGATTCTATAGTTTTTTTTCCTTTTGATTCTCAGGTTTATCATTCTAAAAGTAAACAGATGAGAAGATTTTTTATTATTCAATTGAAATGTGACCTATTACGTTTGGAAAAATCATAAACTTCACAATAGAGCACATTGATATCCAAATTCTTGAATAACAAAGGGAACCTATTTCATAATATAAGAAATGGAGGATGTCTTAATTAGAGGTGATGTTGCTGAATTTGGGCTTTATTAGATGAGGGTCTTCTGAAAATAAGAGTGTTTGTCGCTACATCCACCCCTAGCTTTAAGAAGCTAGAGCCCTTCCTACCCTTTAGCTTGAATATTCTTCCCCATTAGTTGGTCTTGAAACACAATTAGAGGGCATGTTTGATTCCTATTTTTGAAAACTGTTATTGAGAATAGTTTTTGAAAACACAGAGAACACCATTTTGGTGTTCTCTGAATTTACTCTTTGTTATATGAATTTATTAGTGCTTTCTATGTTCTCCGTGTTTTTCAGAACAAAAACAGAAAATTGGGGGGGAACCAAATATGTTTTCCGTGTTCTCCTTGTTTTTCAGAATAAAAAAAAAAAACGGTTTTAAGAACTGTAACCAAATAGGCTCTAAATCTTTGCTAATTTGATAGATTGATGAAAGTTTTGACACATGTAACATTGACGTCAAGGGTAAACTAGTGACAACTTATTGTACCTTGACAAGTTATTGTAGCCTAAAATACCGGAAGTAATTCTTATCTTTTTATTTTGGGACATTGATTGTATGTAGAAAAAATGACGTGAAGAATTTGTCATATGATTAGTAGGTCCTGATTGAATGACCAGGAAATTGAGAAACAATCTTTTGAGGCACTACGAGCATGAGAATCAGAATACTTCAGAGTGCTAAAAGCATGGACTAGTTAGGTTCTTTGTTATGGGAGGAGATTCTTAAGTTGCTCAATTTCCTTTTCATTGAGAACTCCAGTTTTTAGAATTGTTCTTTGGATTATCTTGGCAAGTTTTTTCATAATGAGCAACAAAATACTGGTGCTCATTACAATTCACGTTTCTCTGTTTTCGTTGGTTTGTGTGAAAGAATAGAAGAAAAGAATACTTTTCTTATTGAATGAATGTAATTGCATAGTATATATCTATGATTTTCAATACTTCTCCTCAAGTTGGAGCATATAGGTCATATGCACCAAACTTGCTATAAAGATGTACTTAATTCTATCCGATGTCAACGGCAATGTGATGTCGTCAAGAGCTTCCGAGGTGTTTCACGATGAAGTTGATGTGACCAAATTAAGGGCCGTTGGAGAAGAGAAGGTCTGTCGGAGAAGAGAAAGTCCGACGAAGAAGATTTGACGGAGAAGATCCGATGGAAAAGGTCCTACGGAGAAGGTCCATCAGAGAAGGTCTGCTGAAGAAGGTCCATTCAATAAGATTTTTTTTTATAGAAGGTCCGTCGGAGAAAAAGGTTGCCGAAAAAGAGAACACGACAAAAACTTAACCCATGACTGTGATACCATGTGAAGAGATATAAGAAACAAATGCTTTTTTTATTGAATGGATGTATTACATAGTATAGAAACACCTATATGTACACAAAAGAATGGAATGAAAAGGAAACAAATAAAGTGTAAAAGGAAGGAGGATAATGTACACAAAAGGACCTTCTTTGTCAGACCTTCTCCAAGGGACCTTCTCCGCGAGAACCTTCTCCGTCCTTCGTCGGACCTTCTCTTCTTCGTCGGACCTTCTTCGATAGACCTTCTCTGGTGGACCTTCTCTTCTCCAGCAGCCCTCAATTCGATCACATCAACTCCATTGTGGAACACCTTGGAAGCTCTTGACAATGTCGCATTGCCATCGGCATCGGATATGATTAAGTACATCTTTATAACAAGCTTGGTGCATATGACCTATATGCTCTAGTTTAAGAGGAAGTGTTGAAAATCATGGATATATTCTCTAGATATTCTTTGGTTTATCTCCTACCTTTTGTGTACATTATCCTCCTTTTTTTTACACTTTGTTTTGTTTCTTTTTTCTAGTAGCCCACTTCTCCTGCGGACTTCTCTGAAGAAAAATCTTATTGAATAGATCTTCTCCGATGGACCTTCCCCTTTCCAGCAGCCCTCTTCTTCGCCAGAGAAGGTCCATTCAATAAGATTTATCTTTGGAGAAATCCGCCGGAGAAGAGGGCTACCGGAAAGAGGGCTTTTGGAAAAGATAACGCATCAAAATCTTAACCAATGACTCTGATACCATGTGAAATGATAGAAGAAAAGAATACTTTTCTTATTGAATGGTTGTATTGCATAGTATATATATATATATATATATATATATATATATATATATATATGATTCTCAACAGTTTGGCTGAATGAGTAAGGTTTGCTATGAAGCTTTCAATACTTCTAGGTGTGCCTTGGTATTTTACAGTAGTTGCGCTACAGACCATCTATTTTACAGTGGTTGCTTCTGTTTTCCCAAATTCTATAGTAAGTCCATAGTAGTTATTTTGCAACCATTGATTCATAATTGACACTCCATTAATAGATTTGGCTGTAACTAGTTTTGAACCTTTGGCGGATAGATTATCAAGCATTAATGCTATGTCTTTCCTTAAGTCTTTATCAATGAAAAAGATTCACTCAAGGATGGCAAAGGCTCTTTTCCTATGACTTGAACACTAACCTGGGCATATTCCACATAAAAGACCAATTAAAAGTGATATGAATAAACCTCTCAGAGTTTGCAGCTTTAATTTTTGACTGGAGTGTGAGCCCTTGAAACTTGGCTCCAATGGTAGAGGGATGGGATGGAGTTAATGGGAGGTTCCAGGTTTGAGTCCCAATGTGGAAAAAAACTTTTACCTATATATATATAAAAGTTGTCCGGAGTGTGTCCTTTCTCTTGCCTTACCTCATCTTCTTATCTTTGTGTTTAAATTCTGCTATTATAATTTGATTTCTCTGGAAATTGTCTCCACATTGTGTATTATTTAAGAAATTGCAAACTGGTCAAGATTATCTGTCCCAATTATTGAGATTATGCTGGGTAAAAAGAGTTGATAGTGTGCGTTTGCATGAATTTTATTATCCTTGATTCATGCTTGTAATGGTCTGGCAATATTTAATTTCAGATCAGCTGACCTAATATTTTCTTTGTTCTTTCGTAGGCACAGTCACCAAAAACAACAGAAGAAGATGATTACCATGGCTTCCCAACTCTTTGTCCCGCAACATTCAATATATGGTACAGGGTACTGGTAAGTCATATTTCATGGTCTTATGATGTTTACTGAGTTTGTTTCTGGGGAGAGATGCTTACTCAAGTTGATCTTTATCTGCAGCATGAAGAGAACCTTGCCATTCTTAACAAGTTGGTAAGCTGTGCATTCTCTTTTTGCATCTTCCAAGATTATAGATGAGCTTGTGAAATATCTTTTGGACAAAGAATTTGAGTCCTAGTTTTCCTTCTCCTGATCAGGTTAAGGAAGTAGTTCACTCGGAGAAACGCAGAGCTGCAGTTCAACTTGACATTGTAGAAGAACTTTTAACCAAATTACAGAAGTCAGTGAACGTGCTTGTATCATTAGTCGACATGTGCAGGACTCATGATAAGGTTGATTACTGAACAGAGGCGCACAATTTTCTTCACATTAGTCTTTAGCTTGGTTTGTTTTTCAATGTTCAATTTTATTGGAGTGAGAAAACGTCGAAGATTGTACAGGTAACCGTGCATGCAATGGCTGTCAAGTACGGTGGGAAGTTTGTGGATTCCTTCCTCAAAGGTATGATGTGTATATTCATGAGACTCAGATATGTTATCTTAGACATGATTCTCCATTGACTTGCTCAGAAAAAAAATTGAAAATTCTCTCCAGTTTTTGACTTTCTACAGATCCACTTCCAAATGCACAATGAGCTTGTAATCCAACTGGTAAGATAAGATATGACGAACCCATCTTTGTGCTTGGCTTGGTTGTGTGATACGATCCTTAAATAATTAGAATTCATTCAACTTCATGCCTTCATAAATTAAATCAGGTTAAAGAACTGCAGAAGGCAACAAGAACCATACAGACCCTGTGCGCTGAAGCCAAAGTTAGTCCAGTGTGTTTAAGTTGACATTTTGGACCAACATTTTCTGCATCTTCCTTCATATTGGTAGTAATGCCCATTATTTTGACTGTTTTTCATTTTTTCTGTATGGAAAGGGCTTGAAACAGACGGTTATTACCAGCAAAATTCCCAGTACAAAGAGATCTATGGAACGCTTCTTGTTCCGAGTCAAGGCTCTTCTCCATACTAGCTCAAGTGAATGCACTTTCTGGATGGGTACGTAATGGTGGTTTCTTTCCATTAACACTTTTTGAATATTCTTTAACTTAAAAGGTCATGTAAGTTCTCATTGTGATTCTATTTATCATTCAACTATTTGGTTAATTAGAGCAGAACTCCCTGGTTATCATTCCAAGTCGGTATGAAATAACTGGCATGGGGTTGGGCATTCGAACTCAATTAGCAGCATCATAAAACAATCATGAAGAATGTTTCGTTACCATAAGCTGCTCGTCTTCACATTTATTTATTCATCTTTTTATCTTGGGCAGGCAATCTGAAGCACAAAGACTTGATGGGTCAGGTGGTGAGCTCCCAAGCATACATGGACGATCAAAATGACAATAATAATAACCCTGAAGAACCAACAGCCGAGGAGGAGCAATGTGCAGGCGATGCTAGTGAAGAAGAGGATAGAGAAATGGGATGAAGGTGGTTGGTTCATTTAAGCACGAGCTTCAAGCATTCTTCATTGCAAGCAACTCAAAGAGGAGCTTTGAGGGAACTCGATTGGTGTTTGTATAGAGAGAGGTTGACTTACTTACAACTTACAAGGCTTAAATTAAGCATCAATTTTGTTGATCAAAATTTCCCATTCAAATTGTAAAATCCTGATATATCACCATTTCTCTCTATTGCTACTTCATGCTATAAATAAAAATAACAATTTCCATAACCATTTCGACTCAGACTGGGAGCCGGTTTCTCCTCTTATTGAGTTGATACAATATTTTCTTCACCTAAATAAAACACCTAAACCCAGCAGCATCAGCAATGTGTAACACTTATTTTATAGATGCCAATCGGTTGTTGCTGTTAAACTCTAACGCTATATTTCTTGTAAGAAACAAACAGAATTGTAATACAAATGGCAATTGAAGTCATGTGGCAGGAAGATAGAACAGTTCTGACATCTCAGATAGCAGCAGCAAAGCAAAATACACTTATCGTGAGATGATATTCTTGGAACAAACTACTGAACCTACCACCTATTACAAATGCCAACCCTGCTCACAAAAGCAAAATGCTGCATATCCCTACCACCTGCATCATTCTCTCTGCATTACCAGGCCTGTCTTAAAAGTGTAAATGCTAGCTGTTTCCGCCCAGAATCAGTCCAACAATATACTCTGCCTGCTCTGGTTCACATGAAAGAGTTTCAAAAATCAATTATTTTTTTTTCTTTTTCAAATGGAAGTAAAATGGGATCCTGAAGCGCCTAAAACATAACATAGCTGTTTCCAGTGCTGTTGTGGACAGCTCAGATTACTAAGAAGAGACAATCGCATCCTGAAAACCAGCAAGCAAACCATATATGGGGTGAGCAATCTGCAAACTGCATGACCTCATCCAAAGAGGAAGAAGAAAACAATTGCCCTGAAGTTTTAATTGTGAATTAATAACCAGAGGCAGTAAGCACATGATATCTCATATAACCAGTTTTAGCTTTATCAGGTGTTTTCATCTTGTGCCTTAACAATCGGTCAATCTCTGGCAGAACATTCAACAACCTTTCCTTCCACTGTCATTATATTGCCCAAATTTGAATGGAAAAACAATTTCTTCTGACCAGGATTTGTTTTCTTTAGTTTGCACCTAAACTCTGTTCATGTGTACCAAACATGCAGTGGATACCATGGATTTCTCATCCTTTTGAAAATTCATTCCTGTTTTAGAATAATTTCATATCGAGACATAGTATTGTTTAAAGAGCACCACCAAATGACCTTTGAAACTCCATGAAACCATTACAAAACTAATCAACATTTATGAGTTAGGGATGATGGCAACATTATAGCCCCATTCTCACTACTTCACTTCACCTGTTTCAATTATTATTGTCAATTGTAGTTGTGAGTGAAGCTGTGCTGGTCAACAGGCAATCTCATGGTAGCTTAATTAAGTCAGATCATGAAGTGGTTTTTGCAAGATGACTAAGGTGAGACCTTAAGGGGTTCTTAGCGGTTACTTAATGATTAAGAATCTAAAGCAACCAGGATGCAAGCATTTTCAGAGATTCAAACAATTATTCCAGGATCCTTGGAAAAAACAAAGGTTAAATCATCTTCATTTATAAGCCCCTTTTCTGAAACATGGTTATAAGCCTTGGCCTTAAGCTTCTGTCAACATTTCATAATGTTGAAAAACAAGGTCTAACCAAATTAAAAATACAAAAATTTATACAACCTCTCTTTGGCTCTTATTTTTTATTAGTTTATATTTTAATTTTTTTATGAGTAACTCATTATTAGATCCAAACCAAAGTAAAACGACTAAAATTTTGCATCAGTAGAGAGCAGTTCTCCTTATTTCCTTGTAATAGAATGGTTATTAGAAGGTCTATTATTATTATTTTGGGTATACAGAAGTAAATCCACAACCTCCCTATCCAGGACCATCTCTAGCTGTCTCAACCATGCCCTAAGCAACAGTTAAATTGCATGCAACTAAAACGATACAAAGCTGTTTTTTAGAGCTTTTAGTGTGAAAAATTACTATAAAGTTCATATTTCTTGAATATAAGCTACCACAATCACAAACCACTTGGAACCTAGCAAATACAAAGAAAACAGCAGTAAGCATACCTGTATCAAATATATCAACTAGTATATCTCATCATCAGGGACATCTGGAGTCAAGAATTTTCTTGGATCCTTACTGATTTCCTCATAATTCAGTCTTGGCTTCACCTTTTCTGGCACAGGCACAAGTGGAATAATGCTATCTCTATCAATAACTGCATCGATTATTCCATATTCAACTGCTTCAATTGGAGACATGTAGCGATCCCTATCAATATCTTTCTCAACTTGTTCAAATGAGCGACCACTAAAACCTGCGATAATTCTCGTGACATTATTTTTGTTATGCATAATTTCCTTGGCTTGAATTTCCACATCTATTGCTTGGCCACTAGCACCTCCTAGAGGTTGATGAATCATTATCCGTGTGTTGGGCATGGCAAAACGCTTGCCTTTGGTACCACCACCCAAGATTATGGAAGCTGTTGATGCAGAAATGCCTAGTGCAATTGTGGAAACATCTGCCCTCACAAGCTGTGCAATGTCATAAATAGCCATTGTAGCACTAGTACAAACAAAAGCAAATTAGTGAAGAGAAGGAGAAAAGCACAACCCAACCAAGGAAACAATTTTTATAAGAAAAAAAAATGACATTTGACTTTAATGAAAAATGACACAAGGACTCTGTATCAAAGAATGGAAAATTAATGAATCCAACTTATTTTAGGGGAAAAAAGAAAGAAACTAAAGTTCAAAGAACTGAATCCTATCACACCCAAAAGAACATGAAAATTCTCTGAAATACATGCAAATGACATAGATTTATCAAAGAACCATCCAAATTCATTCAATTTTTCCTTAACAGCACTGAACCAGTGCCAAAAGATATGCCTTTGATCTTGAAGAACAAGCTACATTTCCATCAGTGAGGCCCAAAAGAAGCAATATACAGGACACTATCACAATGATCCTACAACAAGATACTATACACTAAAACACTTTTCCAGATGAAAAATCTGCATATTAAGAACCATTCATAATGTGTTCAGAGGTGGTCTACTACAGAAGGACATTACACATCAATACACTGTGCTGACTTTTGTTTAGTAATTATATTCTCTTCTGATGTTCTCAAGATTCTTCATTTTGTCTGTCCTATGTTGTTTGTGGGTCAATAATTTTATCAATAGTGTTAGGTAACAAGGGATAGATGATGGGAGATCATCAACTACTTGTTGTCTAGAGGTAATCTTGAACGGCCAAATGTTTTATGTCCAAAGGTCAAAGATTAAGCATCTTAAAAAGTGATCCATCATAATGTGAAATTGGAAAATATTTTTAAAAGCCTCCAACAGTCAATTATTCTTCGTCCATCACTAATCACCAAATGCAAAATAGAGAAGGATAAATATCAAATGGATTCAAGACAGAAAGTCAGAAATGAAAATAAAAAGAGGGAAAGAAAATAATCATACATGTAGAGGAAATGAGCAAGAAAAATGCCACAAATTTAGGCTTTTCTTAAGCAATTGTGTCACTTAGATAACTCAAGTTACTAGAAGTTGCTGAGTCATCTTTGCCTCGAATGGCTACCAATAATGCCAAGGAGAGATAAAAAATATAAAAGCTTAAGACGTAAAGAGAGAGGGGAGAAAGAAAAGAAAAGAAAAGAAAGACACCTAGTGAGTATGGAAGAATGGATGCTTTTATTGCATAAGAAAACACCTAGAAGAGCTTGAATATTTACGGCACCCAACGTGTTTTAGAGACCTACGGCTTTTGAAGACTCTCTAGAACCTGTCCTTACATGCAAAGGTTTGCAGCACTTCACAGCATAAGGGTTATCTACACTATCATAATCTGAATTTTCCTACAATTCCAAGAGCTTCCAAAATGTCTGTTTATATGATAAAAGCTTCAACTTGAAGGCTCATTGCAGATGAGCTTTCACAGTGGTGAGCAGTTCATCTTCAAGTCAAAAACTCTTCACCAGCTACTAATACTCCAGAGAGGGTTCATGAGTATGGGGAGTGACAGAAAGTTGCTAAAAAAATGACGCTTACAAGAAAATAGTTACAAAGCATCCAGAAAAGAAATCATTTCTGGTTGGCTATTTTGGTGCAAACATTTCTGACCCAAAAAAAAAAAAAAAAAAACCACAGGATACTACATACCCTAGTTTTGTGTACGGATTAATGAAACTATACTTTTGCATACCCTAGACAAGACCTAGAGTAAATCATTATTTCTCTCTCTCTGCAACCACAGCCACCATCAATTCATACAAGGGGAAAAACCCCATTCATAGCCAACCTTATCAACAAGGCCAACAGGAAAATTGACACCTAGTCACTAGCCCAACTTTTTTATTTCTATTTCAATTTTTGCACCATCAATGAGGTGCTCTACCTGAAAC
Source organism: Tetrastigma voinierianum (assembly GCA_016808115.1). Taxonomy (NCBI): domain Eukaryota; kingdom Viridiplantae; phylum Streptophyta; class Magnoliopsida; order Vitales; family Vitaceae; genus Tetrastigma; species Tetrastigma voinierianum. The sequence goes on from JAEQBH010000115.1 coordinate 328,424, forward strand.
ATCCATTATAAACTTCGCATGAAACTAGATCAATCAGATAGACCTGCACAATATGGTAAAAGAAAAAAAAAATGAATGCATATATATTTCAATCAACCCATCCGAAGAGCAGAATCATAGCCCAACATAAGTTTTTAGCTTCCAAAGCATCATGGGGTATGCAACAAAAAAAATTCAAACCCACTCCAATTAGACTGAGTCTATATTTGTTTCCAGAAAGAGTGCTCCACCTAAATTTACGAATCGTCTTTCCTCTACCTTCAAATAGAGAAAAAAATTGTTATTCCGAAATGCTGTTGGGATACCTGAGGGAGCCACCAGGGGAGTTGATGAAGAGCCTGATGTCCTTGGTGGGATCCAGAGCGTCCAACAACAGCAGCTGACTGATAATCGCATCAGCCACAAAGTCATCCACGTTGTTTCCGAGGAAGACAATCCTCTCCTTGAGCAGCAGTCCCATGGCGTCGGCGTCCCCCCCTCTGGCGGCCATGCCCGGCGCCTGAGAGCCATGGACTAGTGGAAGAGCTAAAACTGAATCTAGGGTTTTGGGATTGAGCGCCTTGAGAGATGGAGAGGAGGAGGAGGAGGAGAGAGAGGCGGAGATAGGGAGGCGCAGAGAGAAGGAGGAGGGCTTGGGGAGGGAGGTGGTGCGAAGATTGGGAAACCCTAGAGAGGGAAGTGGGGAAGAAATTGAGAGGAGGCCCATTGAAGAAGAAGAAGAAGTGAAAGTAAGATTTCTCTTCAGTAGTAATAGTAGCACAGCACTCCAGTGGGTGTTCAGTTGGGACTCAAAAATGAAAACACCCAATCCCTCTCATTTATCCGGTTCAGCTCCGGTTCAGGAATGATCTCCTGAGATAAATTTTTTTTTTTTAAATAAGAAAAAAAATCCTAAAGTAAAAATAATGTTCAGTGTACTTTTATCATGTCAATAAAATTATAATTGATGATTTTTTTTAAATAATTAAAATCATAATTAGTGACAATATTTTAGGTTTAAAGTTAAAACCGTAATTAGTAGTTACGATTTTAAAATTTTTTTAAATGATTAAAACTGTAATTATCGATCATAATTTTAATTTTAAGCCTGAAATTATAATAATAAATCACGATTTTAATTATTTTAAAATTTTTAAAATTATAGTCACTAATTATTGTTTTACTAACGTGACAATGATGTAAGATACGATTCATGCTTAACAGTTATTATGTTTGAATCTGAAAGCGTAATAATAATGGAGAGCGAAAATTAAATGCGATTTGGAGATCGTGATTGAGCGTCTGCGGAATCGATGAAGATCTATGAGAAATGCGATTCTGAATGTGAGATCCTCATATGGAGATGGATGACACTGACTTAATGAGAATCATCTCGTGTTAGAGAAAAGTTTTATCTGCGAGATACATGTGTGAGACGAGAAAATCACGATATCCTTAGGGTTTGGGAGGACTTGAGCATTTATTTATTGAGTTAATGTACAGTACTCTGCATTCTGGTAGGACGTCTTTAATGTGTATATTTATAAAAACCCATAAATTAATAAGAATCCTTATAATCTCACTTTATTAGACCAAATCAAAATCAGGTTAATTTCCAGTTAATAAAGCCCACTTTATGAAAATCTTACATTCTCAGCTTGGCGATAATTGAAACAGTGGCCAATGCCTTTATATTGGTGCAGAGATTGATGGCAATAATTCAAATCACGTCAGTAAAGTCTCGGCTTATTTGAATCGCTAGGCGGTGATTGCGTGTACAATGCAGGTAACTTCCATGGTCACGAGTGCTGACTTCTTGATATGGATTCAATATGGTAGTGTGTTAAATGGACAATCTTGTCATAATGAGTGATCTTACGTGTGTTATGGTGTTAATTAAAATTCTCTCTCTCACCAAGTGTCATGTTATAGTGTGTCGTAGGAGAATATCCACGTCATGGTTCCCAGTGACGCCGTATGTATTCTTATTGATAGGTAGCTTTACTTTATATTAATAACAAAACATGCTTTGGTAAGGCTAATGCGAAGAATATTGCTTTTGTCACTCAAGGTTTGCCAGCGATGCGCCGAGATTTTCAACAGTGTTTATACCGACTTGATAAATCTACGTTAAGCAGTACGCTTATTGAATGCAAAGAAGTTCAATCTGGAAATTCAATTATTAAAAAATGTAATGAAATCGGATTCAACTTCTTCATAAAATGACATAAAACTTATGACTCATTCAATTTCTGATTATCTATGACCTCCTAAGCCCATGTTAATGACATGTCGTCCAATCTGTGAGGCGAAGGCCTTTGGATGGAGTACGCAATCATATCATACGTTGATATTAGCCCTTTACTTAGCGTCACCATTTGTTTGAACTTTTTCACTTTATGGTCAGTGCCGACACTCCATGTGTAGACCCCTTGAGACACTCTGTTGTTGTTAATAAGCAATAGCTGCCGAGATTATTTTCCGCAATCTGTGTATGGCGCATCATGTCGAATCACAGGTTAACTCCTTGCGGGGTTTTCGAGCCAAATTGCAGTAGTGTTTGAAAAAGCATGCTCTGAGCTCGGCTTGCATGGTAAGGATGCTATTGATTTATGTTTCTCACTTTTCCATGATACTACACCTCTTGCTAACTTAAAGATATAGCACTTGTTGTTGAAACTAACCCCATCGGCGACCGACAGAAGTGAATCAGAATCACGGCCCGGCGTAGGTCTTTGAGCGTGTTTGGCAAATCGGCGTATAGTGCTTTTGGCAAACTACCAGTACCTCGCTAACCTTCTTCAGCGGCAACCAGTGATCATGTCACGATTTGGCCCGATATTTGCACAGAAGTTACATTCTGACGTCTCGGCCTGTGCATCTTGAGCACTCATAATACTCAGTGTTGGCTAGCGTAAGATGCGATGCCGTTTGAAACTTCTGATATGCGAATGAGGACATTGTGGGACTTCGACTTATCACCTTCTGGGCGGGAGCAATTCTGGCTTACATTTGTGCATGTTGAATCTTTAAAATCGATCAACATATGCCTGCGAGATAAACCCGATAGTCGTGAGAGCGATTCTGTGAATACCGATGCGGGGACAAAAATGGCGCCATGAGGTCCTTATTATCAAGTTAACTTTGCAAGCGTCCGCTTTGTCTCATAGGGTAAACCAAGGTCCTTTAGCCGCGAAGCAAGAATATCATCCACATAAGTATTAGGAAAGCAATTTTCTCCCAGCGACCTTGCGGTATATACATTGATCTACTTTGTTACCGGCAAAATAGCCAGTAAACAGCAATATTTATGAAACTTTAAAAGTACCATTGTCTAGAAACTTGCTTGAGACCATAAATAGACTTTTCGATTTCTGTCACAAGTGTACACGAATCATTTTACCATAAAACCTTGGGTTGCATCATATAGACTTCTTAAATTAAAGGTCTCATTGAAAAACTGAGTTTAACATCCATGCAGTGTAACTCATGCTCGAAATGAGCAAGCCCAATCTTGTGATCATTTCTGAAAAAAATCTTAGAAGAGAGACCCCGGAGAAAAATTTAACTATGATCTCTCTATACTCTCTGGTGAAACCTTTGGCTACCGATGCGGCTTTAAACTTCTCAATCTTTCCTTTATGGTCCCTTTTAGTCTTATACACCCATTTGCAGCCAATGGGTCTATGACATGGTAGTTGATAAGTTCCCCCAGCTCTCCATTATCACCATGGAGTGAATTTCATCTCTCATTGCATCTGACTATGATTCTGGATGGGGCGAGAAGAGCGCTTTTAAGTTATTGGATGATTAAGGTGATGTCGTAGTCCTGCTCTCCTATATAGACTAAATAGTCGGTGGTATAGTGATCGTCTCTCTAGTGGATCTCCTTCTTCGGGTAGTAATAACATCCACTTTTGAGGCAGCGGTGAACTTCGTGGGCTGTGCGACAACGGATCAGGAATCAGCGGGTTGATATGGTGTGTGGGAGTTATGATTATGCGTATGGGAGATAAAAGTCTGCGTGCACCGCGTGCTATCATCATGGCTGATACGTGACGGCTATTTTCTTGACCACATCAAACTCCAGCTTGGTACATGCAATGATTCCACAATTCTTGTGCCTCCACTGGGATTATAGGCGATATCCGCAGATATTAGGGTAAAGATACAAGTAACAGAGTGGTTAAGTCAACTTACTTAATGTTGGATTATACAACTTCATACGCGAGGACATCCCCCAAACCTTAAGATGGTTTAAGCGAAGCTTACATGATCCATAACTGAGGTAAATGGAGCAGCTTTGTAGTACACAATTAAGAAATGTACAAAGCTGTTTTCAAAGCTCACCCACGAAAACAGGTATTTGTCACTAATCATACTCCTTACCATTTTCCATAGAGTCGATTGTGCCTTTCGGCTACACCATTTTATAGGACTCTAGGCATAGTAAGCGTACGCTATCAGAATCCTCTAATTATTTGGCGAATGGCCCTTAAGTTATCAGACATCGCCATGCTTGCCATAATACTCTCCACCTCGGTCGAGATCTATGACCTTTATGACTTTTCCCAATTGTTTCTCGACTTAGTCAGAAAAATCTTGAACTTGTCAAGAGACTCGGACTTTTCTTTAATCAAAATTTTAAATAACCATATCAGAATAGTCATGATAAATGTGATGAAATAAGAATTTCTACCTGAGGTTGCTTAGTATAAAGGTCCACTTATATCGGTGTGAATGACCTTCCAAACAAGTCGAATTCACAGTTTTGCGAGTTTTCTTTCTTTATCTTGGTGCGTTTTACCTGCAATTGTCTACGCATATCTCTAAGTCGTTTTAAGAGCGGGCGGGATGTTGATCTTTGCTCCGGCCTTTCCTACTGCATCATAGAGATATGGCGAGTGATTTATGCCATAATGCATAAGACTCTTCCTTAGGTAATGGTCTCTTAGAAACAACGTTTTCCAGTAGTATAAGCCTACGTATGTCATTGGGGAGATAAACTAAATCTGTATAATCCAGTTGGACATGTATTGGCCTTGACTATATTTTGAATTAAAATATTGAAATAACATTCTTTTGATTTCAAGAGTAATCATATAAATCCAAACACGATCACGGAGAGCTAAATTCCGTCACAAAGGAAGGTACGTAAAGGTGTCTTTCAACATCGATTTAAAACCCGAGAATCACAGGAATTAAGATTACATCTCCCGCGAACATGACATGACTAACTTCACCGTTGTTTCCCATGAGTGAGCTTTGATTCATCCTTATTTGGCTTCCTCAGATTTATGAATCCATATGGTAAACGCAACATGATTAGTTGCTCCACTGTCGAGCCACGAAAAGCTGGATGGTGCTTGAATGGGTTGGATTCACAAACAAGTGTTAAAGAGAATCATTACACCATGGCCAATTTGGACATCAAACTTTTCATTTTCTCCTTCTTCATGTGACCTTTCTTCTTACAAAAGAAGCGTGATCACCATCCTTTTCCAGAATGTCTTCTTTGGATTATATTGTCGGATGGCCAGGTAGTTTCTTGGTACCTTTATGAGTCGACTTTTGAACTTCTTATTTTTTCCTTTATGGGAACTAACAACATATAAGGCGGTTCTCTTTCTCCTTCTTAAGTTTCTCTTCTTACGCCACCACCCTTGCTATCAAGTCATTCTTGACCAAGTCTCATCTTGGGAATTGTAATTTGTCTTCAATCCCAATCGGTGGAAGGGTGTTTAGGACTTGATGTCTGATGCAAGCATCGAGGAATGGTAACATTAAGAGCTTGGAAGCCGTCTTTAGGTGCCATCCTGAGGACTTTAATCTACAGCAATGAGTACCATCATACTTTTCATGTTGAAGAGCTTTTGAAGAAGTGTTAAGCCTCGGCATTAGATGAAATTCGATTTCTAGCCTCTATGGGCGCCATCATTTTCCTTAAGCGGTACGACGGTAGTAAGCCACTTCAAGTGTTCTTGTATAGTTCTTCATTGTCGATAAGCAAATCAGGTGCTCCTCGGAGTAGCATAGTCGGGTTTCTCGGCTTGTGCGGTGGGTGTGATATCTGTGGCTTATCCTTTGTAAGGCTTGATGTGAACATCAGCCGGCTCCATTCAAATAGAAAATCACTCTTTCCATTTCTTAAATTCAATCGATGGGACCTCGATTGAAATGGAATTGGATTTCATAGAAAAATTAATTTGAAAAAAAAAAAACAAAAATAAAACAATACAATCGACATCATGTGAATACTCATACGAGAGAATTACATACACATCATCACATAATCACCTTTAGGCGGAAAATATGACATACGATTTATGCGCTCTCCACATGGCGCGGCCATGAGAACATATTCTAATCTTCCGTGAAATCACCACCTTTGGGTGTATGAACTACTAAGATGGAGTCATTTCTCGGCTTGCTAACTTTGTGTGCTCTCATGAACTAACAGGATCACCTCCTTTGGGAGTATGATCACGTAATAGCTGAGAACCTTATGACCTGGGGCGTATTTATGGCCCGCGTCAGGGGTGTGAAACTTTTGGCGGTCCCTTGACCAAATTGAATCCTTGAAAATCTCATACCAGGGATATAAACCTTATGTATCACATTCAATATACCTCTATATATGTATCTCAGTATAATTATCTTTGTTTAATTCATTAATAGACAATGAATTTAGACTCTACAGTCATGCGTGATATACATGTTAGCTACCATGTGTTTCCAAAACCATAGAAATCTGAAATACTACATAAAATACCTAATTTCTTGGCGTACATAGGGTTCTATACGCATTTCATATGTAAAAGCTTTAAACATGTAAAATAAATTTACCACATTGTGAGAATCTCGATGCAGTACATCGATGTCGAGATGTTGAAAAGGACTTCACACGCGCCCTCACGCGCCACCAGAAGGCTCGGCGCGAAGTGTGGAGCGACGTGGGCGTGTGGCAAAGCCCATTTGGGTCGTTGTGAGATCATCCGTTGACGGGTCGGTCAAAATCGAGGTCGTGGATTGGCCAGGGTCGGTCGAAGTGGTCGGTAGTTGGCCAAGATTAGGGTCGAGTCGGGTCGGGCTCGGTAGGGTCGGCGGATGACGTCGGCATGATGTAAGCATGGGTGGCGAGCAGTTTGGCCAAGTCCGGTCGAATCGACGGAGGCGCAGGGTCGGGGTTAGTGACTAAGTGGTAGCGTCGGCATAGCGTCAGTAAACTGGTAGGTTTCAGATCTGACGCATATCCTTCAGCGCCCGTCGTGCTATCTGATGGCGCGTGAGAAGCAGCGTCCGGCCTCCTCGGCTGACGTTCACCCACCTGATACGATCGATGTCGTCGAGTAGATTCCAAATATGCAAAAAAATTCATGTTTTTGATTTGATGATGAAAATAAAAGCTGGGCGGCTTGTTGAATAAAACCACAAAAATAAAATTCTCGATTCATATGTTTGAGTTCTAATCCATGGTTAGCTCACAGCCACCAAGTTGTAGATACGATTCATCTTTCCTAGTTCGCGTGTTAGAATCTGGCGTAATAATAATGGAAGCGTGCATGTGATTTGGGGGAATCCATGATTGGGCGATCGCGGAATCGATGAAGATACGCGAGTACGATTCTGAGATCTCGAGATCTTTTCCTTATCCCCGGATGAATGACAACGGCAATGAGTGCACTCTCACGTGTTAGAGAAAAGTTTATCTACCGAATCTATGTGAGCAGAAAATCTGTATCCTTAGGGTTTGGGAGGGATTTGAGCGCTTATTTGTGAGTTGACCGGGCCTCTTATTACGGGCGGGCGTACTACGACCCTTTTACTTGCCGACCTATGTGTGAGTGTAAGAATCATATAATCTCACTTTATTAGACCAAATCCAAATCAGTTAATTTCAATTAATAAAGCCCACTTTATGAAAATCTTACAAATGATACATTAGTTTATGTATTATTTTAATAAATGTGTTACTTTGAGAATTTTTTTTTTGAAAACATAATTTTGGGGCAAAAATCCCGTGTCAATCTAGTGTCTTAAATCAACATCAATCTAGTGTCTTAAATCAACATCAGTTATGGCAAAATGTCTTAAGTCATCCAACTCAAACTATTTGAAAAGTTTTTTAATTTCTAACATTATAAAAGTATGTACCCCTCTAAACCTAATAAAAAGTTTTAAAGTTACGAGGAACTTTTGGGATTTCAAAACGGAAAATATATATATATATATATAGTTGTCGTTGTTTGATTTACTGTATGCCTGAGAGATATATCATATCTATGCCCGCTTCTTACAGTAAACTAACCTGTGGTTTCAAACCTCCATATATATCCATCTGTCTTGGCATTCTCTATATATAACTGGTCGGGATTTGTGATATTAGTTTTTTGTCTCTATCATTAAAGAGATCGTCCAGAATATCCATATGTATATATATCCCAGTTTGTCCCTTCCACGTTCTTCAGAAAGTTAACAATATTGCATTCTACAATCCTTTAGTAATAGTAAGGGGCGTCTCCACGTAGGGGTTTTGTTGATCTAGCTAGGGTCAATCCATATATATCCCCACTAATTGGGTCCCGGTGCATGCCTACTGTCCATTTGACTCCAGCTCGAATCAGAATTCGCCAAATGTAGCTGGGGTTGGACTTGATCATTTTCGTATTGAGGAAGTATGAATCCGGATATATAGTATCTTGCCTTATAAATTCTTGCCACTACTGATGCCTATTTTGTAATGAGGGCTAGCTTAAAATTATGAAATCTGCCGAAGCTTAAGCCGCCCTCTTGTTTATGAGTACAAATTAAGAGCATCCCAAGATGACTAACATGTACCTTTCCTGCTCGCTTGATCTCTTCTCCACCAAAAGGAGTTCATCATGCGTTCTAGCTCCTCACACAACCAAGAAAGGATTAGATTACACACTCATAGCATAAGAGGGGATTGCTTGAACTACTGTTTTTGACAGTATTTCCTTCCATGCGTGTGAGATGATTTTTTTAATTCCAACTCTCAATTCTGTTCCAAACTCTCTCCTCTATTTATGAGAAAACAACCTTCTTGTTATAGAGCTGGACGATCAAGGTATTTTCCAGATTGGGTTATGTTCGGTATCTCTAGTGAAGAAAGACTTGAGCCTTTGTATAAATGAAAAGTATTTTACATGTACCAGACCAAGACTTATATAAGCTATCCAAAACTAAAAAAAAGGAAAATACACCGCTATACAATTGCCATATATAATAATTATACTAAATAATAATCTAACATCCCCTCTCAAACTCATGGTGGTTTAAGAGAAACAATTTTGAGTTTGGAAGGTAAAACTCAAAAAGTTCCCAAAGGAAGGGGTTTGGTGAAGATATCAGCTAATTGATCATGAAAGGAAACAGACTGAAGTGTGAGTGCACCCTAAAGCAGATGATGATGAATGAAGTGACATTCAATCTTAATATGTTTAGTACGTTCATGGAAAACATTATTATGAACAATTTGAATAACACTTCGATTATCACAGTGAAGTTTAGTTGCAGTGGAACAATCAACGTCAAGATCTGTAAGCGCCAATGGCCAAATAGGATTCGGTACATGTATTTGCCGATTACTCTATTAGCTTGAATGCTAGAGCGAATGCTTATTGTTGTTTCTTGCTTCTCGAGATAAGAGAGTCACCGGAAGAAAACAATATCCTGTAGTAGATCGTGATTAGTGGGATCACACCTTACGATCGCATCTGCTATGCACGAAGAGTTAATGAGGAATGGGAAGAAAAAGTAGAACCATCAAATGTAAAAATTTAATCTTTCATATAACATAATGAGGAGATCTAGGGCGACCATAGCGGATGACTACATGACGCGTAGGAAATATTGGGGCGAGTAACAATGAATGGAATTAGACTGACAGAGTTGTACGCGGGAGTAGCGTGGATAGTGATTCGTCATCATGAGGTGAGGCGACAGTTATACTAAATGGAGTGTGTCATTATCTTGCTATTAGTAAATCTTTTGCTCGAGAAATTAGGCGGAGAGTATTACTTAACGACTAAGATAATAACTATCATAAAAAGAACTTCTAGACGAGAAAAGTAATTAAGAGAATTTGAGATCTTTCATTTCAAATTAAAGCGTAAGAAAGTGCTAGATCCCGATTACCGCATATCATCACGTCATGTGTCTGTCATCGACATGAGTATAATGGGTAATACCATGATCCCCACTTTTTTGTTGTCTCATAAAGAGTGGTATCAAAGAAGCGCATAAAAACCATCTTGAGGAGATAATAGTAAAATTGAACTTTGCAAACTATGCTCAAGGAGCTTATTAAGACCGTAAAGTGTTTCGTCGTAATTGACATACTCGTAGGGAACTGAGGGAGAATAATTGGGAGGAGCTTCACATATAGACTTCCTCTAGGTTCATCATTAAGAAAAACGTTTTTGACAATCCACCATTTGAAGCGTATTTCGTGGCATGAAATGTAATAAGAGTCATAACGAAGAGAGTCGAGACCAACTGGGCAAAAGTCTCTGTATAATCAATCCCATACTCGGGGCCAAACCTAACCTTGAGGCAAGCCTTGTAGATATCAATAATGCCATGCGACCAGAGTCTCGATCGCGCCGACCATTTACGGATAGCGTTTTTAAGAGGAGAGATCGACGAGATCCGTGTTCGATTAGGAATTGGCAAAATTGGCCGACCGTTAAGAGCTAGCCGCGTCTGCCGAGTGGGGCGAGAGTACGGGCCGATAAATTATTGGCCCCGAAAACCAGAACAAATTTGGCCCGACGATATAGCTTAGCGGTATGGCACGACCGTGTAACGACCGGTATGGCGGCGACGACTGAATTTTTGCCTTCAAAGACTATTTGGCCCGACTAACCGGTTTTAGTGAGTGGTGTTAAAATTTTGGCCCGAAAAATCAGGGCCAATTTTAGCCCGGCCGACCCGGCCGGCCAGCCTGAGTGCAGGCTCTAGTTCCGGTATTGTCGTAGTGCATCAAGCTCTTTGCTTTCGCAGCTTCTTTGCCATAAAGGGTTAGAGGCAGCCTCACGAAAAGTCTGAGGCTCTTGGAGAGAGGCAAGAGCAGAAAAGCAATGGAAGTCACGAAGGTGAGAAGGAAGAGTAGTTACCCGATGGGAACGGCGGGGTGCATGAGAGTCAGAAGGACGGGCAGGATCCACAGTTGGAGCTGTAACACCCCGGAATATACCATAGTCGTTTTCGACATGTTTAGGGTATTTTATAAGCATAATTTGAATTTTTAAATAATTTAAATGCAAAACATGGAAGTCGAAAACTCGAATTTGGCACAAGATACAAGGGCAAATATGTAATTTGCCAAAAGGAACATAAAGTTATAAGATAATGAAAGGCTATGGGTTAAAATAGAATTATGCCTAATTTGATTTGCAAAAAGAGAGAAATTTAAGGATCAAAATGAAATAAAATGAAACTTAACCCAAAAATGGGTTTTTGGGAGCCAAACATGGCCTAAGGAAATATATTTTATTTAAGACCAAATTTGGTCTCATTTAGGAGAGAAAAGCGGGTGGAGAAACGAGAAGAAGAAGGGAAGGAGAGGAAGAGAAGAAGAAGAGAAGAGAAGAAGAAATGAAGAAGCCAAGTTTAAGGTATGGAACCATGAATATTAGTATGAATTCTTGTATGAATTTCCATGCAATTGTATGGTTAGTAGCTTGCCCCAAACCTAGGGTTTGTTAGGATTTCATCCTGGCAGGAATTTCTTAGTAGGGTTGGTAGAAGCCACCAAGTAATTACCATGAGAAGAATATGGAATCCTCCCTTTGAGGTTGGATTCATGGTTAAATTGCAAGTAATTGAGTTAGGGTTTAGAACAAACCCTAACTAATATTATGTTTGGTTTATGTATGGGTTATGACCCATTTTAAGTAGTTTTGGGGTAATTCATGAAAGGTTTTGAAGAAGACAAGTATTGAAAGATGATTTGAGTGAAAAGAAATTCTGAGATGAATATGGAGGGTTTTAGCGTGTATATAAATTATGGAGTTGATTTGGGTAGCAAAATATGGAAAAATGGGAGAAAAACCACATTTTCTGGAAATTTTCGAAGGGTGGTACTGGTACCAAACAGAGTGGTACCAGTACCACATTAGTTCAATCAGCGAATGCGCGAATGCGAGTCTGGCCTGTACTGCATTTTGAATGCGATGTTAGTATTTTGGCCAATAAGCTTCTTTCGTTTTATTATCCGATTTGGGTGATTCAAGTTGCTGGTTAAACTAGACTTCAAGGAAAATAAAACACCCTGAAATAGCTACCTTCGAATTATGACTCTATGTGGCCCAAAAATTCACTCAAAGAGGGGCTATGTTCAAGCAAATTTCTGCTTTAGTTTTGATCATAGAGTAGTCCGGGTTGTTTAAGACATAACTCGAGGTTTCGATTGCTTTCCGTTTAGGTGATTTCAGTTGGAGATGAACCCTTAGCACCTTAACTTCAAATGAATAGAAGAACGGTCAGAGTATGAAGTTAAGCCTCCTGAAAAAATGAGTATTCCTGGCTTGCTCCCTAGTATAATATCGGTAAACAGACTAGTTTGGCATAAAAATGCCATAACTTGAGTTTGGATGATTCAATTGGAATGATTCCAATTTCTAAGTGAAGTAGATTCATAAAGGAACAAGAATACATGAATGATGTGTGAATACATAGGCATTATACCGTACAAGTATATGAAATTCCATATGGAATAGGCATGAAACATGAATATGATATGAAACTTGAAGACGAACTGAAACATGAACATGAACATGAACATGAAAAGCAATATATCGCGAATACGAGAATGTATGTGATAAAAGATAGGTTATGAGTTACGAAAGACATATGGCGATTATGACTACCTAGGACTAAAGAATGAATGAGTGGACGTTGATCGGTGCTTCGGCCTCACGCTGGTGCTCTGACACTTACATTGCGTGAGCGGGGCGCGTGTCCGTTGATCTTGTACCATACCTTCGGGTTCTTGGTGTCTTATGTCCATCTCATTCATGGTTCCAGTGAGTAGCGACTGTAGATATGTATATAAAAAGTGCAATGGACCGGTATGCTTAGCATACTTCTGTACCGTATTGTGTACCCTTAGGTACCATATGTTCCAATTTGTATAACAAAGTCATGAAACATGCTAAAGGAGGCAGTCGAGATACCTTGACATGAAGATGTATAAGTCTAAATATGATTCTGATACAAACCTATTGGATATGTTTTGAATCTATATGAATTCGGTATATGTATTTGATGTGATTTGTACTACTACGGACTAATGTCCGTATCTACATAAGTCGATCGATGTATGTATTAAGACTGCGAATAAGAATAGAGTAAAAAGAAATGAATATGGTAAGATAAAGAGATATGCCTGCAGTACCTACGTATACGATGCCTGTGTACCTACAGTACTTTGTACCAAGTAAAATGTTACCGTAGTACCTCTGGGTACTTTCGTATCAAATACAGAATAAGCTCCGTAAAACAAATTATAGATTTGCCTTAATACAGTATATGCTCTGTGTATAAGTATAAGATTGAAATACGAATAGGCTGCAGCAACACAAGTATAAGTTCAAGTAAGACAAGTATAAGTTCCGTAATACACGTATAGATCCGAAATACAAGAATAAACCGTAATACAGAGTGATATAAGTTCCGTAAGACAAGTATATGCTCCGTAATACAAGTACAAGATTCGAAATACAAGAATAAGTATAAGTTACGTGAAATGCCTGCAGGTACCTCACATGTCGATTAATTTACGCCAGTACCTACGGGTACCTCATTATAAACTCAGGATGGAGATAAACTCAGTGGTACCCTACGGGTGCCCCGTGAGTATAAGTTAGTAGTACCTCACGGGTACTTTTAGTGTATAAGTTTGATAAACACAGTATGTGTCTTTTTGGGACATTTGAATAAGTAGTACTTACGAGTACTTCCATTATAAGAATAAGTTCATAATACCAATATGTTACGTAATATCTACGTAGTACCTCGGGTACCTCTAAGCAAGTGTAAACTCCATTATTATAAGTATAAACCCACCTTGGTATAAGAGTATAAGCCTTGTGAGCACTTAAGGATATCTGTATAAGCATAAGTTACGCGAACTCCTGGGAGATGCGAGATAGATATAGAAATGCGAGTATGTGGATAATTACCTCCGTATAAGTATATGTATAAACTCGATCTTGCATACGGGAAATCTATAAGTATATGTCCTATGGGAGATAAGTATCAGCCTTGTGTCCCTACGGGAGATAAGTATAAATATGTGTCCCTACGGGAGATCAGACCAAGAATAAGTCTACACCATAAGTGTAAGATACGAGAGTAAGTATAAGTTTGCTATAAGTATAAGTTGTTACCATTATGCGAGAGATCCCGAACAAGCATAAGTTTGTTACAAGGATAATTATGTATGTAAATGTGTTATATGAATTCATGAAAATTCTGATATATGTTACTGTTAAATGTTTACTGTAAGTGAGTATAAATGCATGTGTATAAGTATGAGTTATGAGATATGCTTCCTACTAAGCGTAAAGCTTAGCACGAGTTTTTAATCCGTGTAGGTATAAAGGAGGACATCTGCGATCTTCCGCATACAGCTGGGCTAGCACACTAGTAGGGGTTCACTACATGTATGTCCCGCGCTCTGATTTGTAAATGTAAAAGTACAATTTTTGTATATGTAAATGAGACTCAGTATATGTGTATAGATATTGATGGACACCACTCCGGTGGTAGTTCTTTTGTATATGTAAATGATTTTTGTTATTACAGAAATTATTTGTATACCAACGAGCACCAGTTCAGCTCGAGAGAAAAAAACAGGTAAAGAGTCAGGTATATAGTCGCCCGAACTCGATTCGGATCAGCCATTAGTCGGACGAGAATCGGGGAGTATTAGGAGCGTATCGATCGACACGTCGATGGTCGATGCGGGAGGCTCATCAGATGCATGAGAAGGTACATCAGAAATAGAAGGGGGAAACTCAAATACCAAGGAGGGATGCTCAGATATAGAAGTGGGAGACTCCTTAGGAAAAAGGTCAGAGAGAGGATCGATAGAGGAAATAGGTGAAATAGGAACATGAGGTAGTTTGTAAGACATTTTGTGTTCCCAAAAGACCACATGCCGAGAAACACGAAGACGTTTGCTAATGGGATCATAACACCTATAACCTTTTTGACCAATTCCATACCCAAGAAAACAACACAAACGAGAACAAGACTGAAGTTTGTTTCTTTCATGATCTTGAAGAAGAACAAAGCGAGGCATCAGAGACTCTA
Source organism: Tetrastigma voinierianum (assembly GCA_016808115.1). Lineage (NCBI taxonomy): Eukaryota > Viridiplantae > Streptophyta > Magnoliopsida > Vitales > Vitaceae > Tetrastigma > Tetrastigma voinierianum. The sequence continues at coordinate 343,745 of JAEQBH010000115.1, forward strand.
AGTAAGTCATAGGAGGGAGAAGAGCCAAACAACAGATCATAAGGAGTTTGATTCTGAACAATGTGAGAAAGACATCGATTGATGGTGTAAACGACAGTAAGAGTAGCTTTCCCTCAAAACTAAGAAGGAGTAGAAGTGGCAATAGTAGTAGCACGAACAACATTAGGAATATGACGAAGTTTGCGCTCGACCACGCCATTTCTTTAAGTACTGCAGCCATGAGAAGGAATGAGGAACAATGCCAAATTGATGTAGAGATACTTGATTAAATTCATGGGCTTTATATTCTTGGGGCATTATCGATTAAGAAAACTTTATTAGGTTTAGAAAGCGAGTTTTCGATCATTTTGGTAAAGTCATGATATATTTGATAAAGTTCAGAGCGATTTTTGAAGAAATAAATCCAAGTATATCGAGAAAAATAATCCACAAAAATAACAAAATAACGTGACCCACCCTGAGTAGTAATGAGAGAAGGGCCCCATACATCATAATGAATAAGATCAAAAAGAGAAAGAGCATGGGAAACACTGTTATTAAATGGTAAAGCAGTTTGTTTGCCAAATTGACAAGGAATACAATCAAAACTCTTGTTTGAAACTGAACCTAACAAAACCCTAGAAACTAGTTGTTTAGCCTTAGAGATAGATGCATGACCAATGAGAATGCCATAAAAGCAAAGAGAAGAGAATTAGCTCTTTCCACAGGGCGAGTAGAGAGACGAGAAGACGGTAGATGAAGAGAGATGAGCTCAAACAGCCTTCAGACCTTACGGGTTGTCCCAACGATCTGTCTCGTCTAAGAATCTTGCACAACAACACCAGTAGAAGGAAAGGTTAAAGAAAAACCAAGTTCAGTGAGTTGCCCAACAGATAGAAGATTATGAGTAAGTTGTGGAATCTGATAAACATTAGTGTAAAACCCGAGAAAAATGGCAAAATGGTAATTTACCGCTATAGTATAGGTGGAAAATCTGAAAATTTTTTAGATCTCGGATGACAAAACGGACTTCACCGTTAAATTCGTCTCATGAAATCTAGTTACCCAATCGAATTTCATTGAATTCCGAGATAGTCAGAATTTCAGGTTTTTCGAGGCATCTGGTGTCGGATGACACATGGGGTGGTGCCACATGGCATGACCAGGGGCTGCCACATGGCACTATGAGAGAAGGACACATGGCATGAGAATGTGTGCTGTGGATGGTTACACCTAAAGCATGTGTCCATGTGACACATGACACATGATACATGGACTATAGTGAGACACATGACCATGAGGAAAGGAAGGTGAGGAAGTTTCCTCTCCCTTGGGATAAGACCAACAAAATGAGAGAGCAAAAAAAATTCGGTGGGATGAAAACCAAAAAAGGAGAAAAAAGAAAAATAAAGAAAAGAGAAAAGAAAGAAAAAGAAAAGAAATTGATGAAAAAGAAAAGTAGAAAAAAATCAGGCCATGGGGAAAATCAAACCGTGGGGGAGAGAAAAAAAAAAGAAAAAGGGAGAGAGGAAAAGAGAAGATTTTCCCAGTGTTCCGACGGTCGGAGATCGATAGGCGAGAGCAAAGTTGGTCAGCATAGCGAAATTTCTGGCGTAGAGTACGGGAAATCAAGGTACCGTCAAAGTTCCCGAGGTAAGAGGTTTTCTCACATCTCTTTTGGATTCATCTTTATTTAAGAGCGTAAATAATATATGGTTCATTAAACACGGGTGAATTCCAAATATTGGGATTGTTTTGAGCAGTCCGAATTTGGAGTTTTGAAGGTTGGTATCAGGCTGATTTTAGTTGCAGGATGGTTAGAAATGTAAGGATTTTGTTGTGAAACCCATTTTTTTCGGAGCAGTTTTTTAGGCAGTTTAGATTTGCTTAATGGATGAATTTATAGCTGTTAATGACAATCTTGAAAATTGGCATAAATAAATAAAATGGAACAAAAGCTTAAATTTTTGGACTTAGTCCAAATAATTTCAAAATGAAATATGGCTAGGATATATGGTCGGGAATGGCTAGTTTATGTGGACTGTTGTTTTGTGTGTTATTGCTGAAAATTAAATAACATATTGAATGTGTTGTAAATATATTAATATATGTGTGTTATATATATTAGCATTAATGGATGTAAAGTATATGTTTTCAATATAATTATCCATGGTACTTAGCATGAAGTATGATTTTGAATTGTTCCATGTAATGTTCATTGTACATGTAACATGAGATACATGCATTGACATTTTGCATTGCATATGCATGGAGACATCGCATTGTATTGAGTGTGTGTGCATGATTATGATCATTCATCATTCTTAGTGAATGGGTGGTGAGCTCGGTAATGAGACAATGTCCAAAATGAGTCTTATGGTTGCATGGCATGAAAAATACGTGTGTTAGGCATATGAAGAGATAGATACCCGTCGGTAGAAAAACCCAGAGGCTGGTTGAGACCTTGGCCGTGATGAAATTCCAAAAGAATTAGAAGGCGCGCGGCGTCTTCTTGTGAGAACCTGAATCCATGGCGATAAATGCATAAATACAGGATTTGATTAAATCAAATGGTATTGAAATTATATCCAATGGGTTTTGTTTTATAAAAAAGATTTTGTTTTGGAAAAAGGGTCATTGGGTGAAACACTAATGACGAGTTTTCATAATTGGCATATGCATATGTGAGGGAGTCGGTGAGGACTCGGGACATGGGGCAGATGAGTCTCATCTCATTCATCACATGTAGTATTCCATGGTAGGATTGCATATTTTATGTGGAATGTGATATGATGTGATTATGGCATTGCTTGTGCACTTAGGTGGGGAGTAGCCTTTGTAGAAGTTATTCTCTACTAAGCATTGCTCGTTTCGTCGTGGGATCCCATTACAGGTACAGGGTCGACACCGGTGAACGACATGTAGGCCACGAACATGGCATGCCTAGGATCACCATAGTTAGAAAACAAAAACACACAATAAACGGAGAGAGGTGTCAGATTCATTTTTGATTTGGAATCCATCATGCTTTGCGGAGTGTGGCGATCTGCGAACACGAGCTCAAGATCTTCTCCCTATCCCGCCGTTAAAACAACGCCTAATGAGATTGCCACTCCACGAGATGAGAGTTTTCTCTGAAATCTGGATGTGAGTCAAAATGTATATCATTAGGGTTAGGGGGGACTGAAACCTTGTTATAGAGTCTTCGACCACGGGCCCCTCATTACGAGTAGGGCCATCATAAACCCACCTTCTTGGAAGCCTATATTAGGCGATTAAGAATCATATATCTCACCTTTATTAGACCAAACTAATTAGTTAATTTCAATTCCTTATGGCCCCACATTAAAAATTCTTACATTCTCCCACTTGGGGCGATGTGGTGAAGCGAGCTGTGTGCGCACCCTCATATTGAATGCAGAGATTATTCTTAATAGTCAATCTCATCCCATAAAGTCTCGAACACGAATCATGGCGGTATTTGCGTAGCACTCACAGCGAGGAGCCTTCCATGGTCACGAGCTTTTCAACTACTGATATGGATTCAATATGGTAGTGTGTTAAATGGACAATACCTCATAATGAGTGATACTTCATGTGTTATCCATTTTGTTAGTCCAAATTCTCTCTCCTTAAGTGTCACAAAACCTAGTGTGTCACTGGAGAATATCCATCATGGTTCCAACGAACCTGGATATGTCTTACCTTGATAGTTAACTGTACTTTATGTGTAACAAGGCGTATTGTTAAAGTATGCGAAGAATGCCCCATAGCACATGCTCGAGGTTTTACACACAATGCCCTCCAGATTTGACAATTATATGTACACGACTTGATAAATCTACATTCCTGAGAATACCTCATTGAATACGAAAAGAGTTGATACATATTCAAATACAAAAAATATAATGAAATCGGATACAAACTTCATAAGAGCAACATAAAACTATGACTCAATTGGCGATTATCCTTTGATACTCTAAGCTATGTTAATGACATGTCGATCAGATATCTGAGGGCGAAGGCCTTTAGTTCGCGGATCTGCAATCCATATCATACGTTGAAATGTGCTCCCTTTGCAATGTATCCCACTTACGTCGAACTTTTTCCTTTATAGTCAAGTACTTGACCTGTATACTTATACCTTGAGACCCTCTGTTATTTGTTAACAAACAACGCATAGTTATTAATCGCCAATACAGGCTGTATTGTATGGGCCTATCCCTGAAAATCAAACCCGATTGACTCCTTATGGGGTTTGAACCCAGTGCACGAGTAGCGGCTGAAAATACTCTGAGCTCCGCTTGCATGGTAGGGGATGCTATTGATTTACATTTCTCACTTTTCATGATCTTTTGCACCTCCTACTAACCCAAAGATGTAACACATTTGTTGACTTCTTTTCATCTGTGTGTGAGAAGTTTGAATCAAGATACTGACTAAATTTGTAGGTCTGTTATGTTTGTAAATCAGCATATAGTCTTGTCCTCTTTAAGTACCTCATAACCTTCTTAGCAGCAATGATGATCGTGTCTGGATTTGGTGATATACGCCTAGAGAATCCACATTGCAAAAATATATAATATCCATTCTGTGCCACAGGCATACATAATACTCCCAAGTGCACTAGCATAAAATTACATTCCTTTGTTTGGGCTTTCCGAAAATCTGGTAGGAGACATTGTAGCTGTTACGAGACTCAACATACCTTCTGACGAATAATTCCTGGCTTGCATTTGTGCATGTGGATCTTTCTAAAAATACGATCAACATATACCCTACGAGATAAACCAATCTGTGCGAGGCAGTTCCTGAATCTGATGCAGGAGACAGAAAGGCCTTTCATGAGTCGGCTATATAAAGTTCTTTTAATGACATCAGCTTTATGCCATACGATGCATGGGTGCAATAACTTAGCGGGATATCATCCATGAGTATAAGGAGAGAGTAATTTCCTCCCTTGACTGTACGTATATGTGATATACTTTGTTCTCAACAAAACCATATGAAGTAACAACCTTATGAAATTTTAAGTACCACAGCATCTGAAGCTTGCTTGAGATATAATAGACTTTTTTAGGTCTACATACAAGCGTGCACAGTCATTTGCCTAAAAACCGGGTTGCATCATATGAACTTCTTCATAAGGTTTCCATTAGAAAGGCGGTTTTAACATCCATCTGGTGTAACTCCGTATGAAATGAGCAACTAAATACCGCGATAACTCTAGAATCTTTAGAAGAGATCGGAGAAAGGTTGTTTCATAGTCTACTCCTTCTGCAGGTAGAACCTTTGGCTACCGATGCGGCTTTAAACTTCTCGATCTTTCCTTTAGGGTCCTTTGGTCTTAACCACCCATTTGCGACCCAATGGGTCCTATGACCTTCGGTAATTCAACAGTTCCCGAACTCCGTTATGCCTGCGCCGTTGAATTTCATCTCGCATCCGATACGGTTGATTGAGGGCGAGAGTCTGACTCCGCGCCAAAGTCCCATTGGATCGACCACGAGCCGAATGCTCGTAGTCTTGCTCTCTATATAGACTAAATGGTCAGATGGTATGGCTGATCGTCTCTCTCACTATTGGATCTCACCTCCTTTGGAGTAGCAATAGCCACATCCTGCACGAGGCCTTGATGAACTTCATTAGGGTATCTCTAAATGACCAGGGATCCGAACCTCTGACAGTTAATATAGTTGTGTAAGTCTCCACAGTGTAAATAGCGGAGTAGATAAGATGTCATATCACCCATGGCATATTATCCTCGATAGTCATGATGACTACTCTTGACGCGTCAAACTCGAAAACTTATTTGTCTGTGATTCCACAGTTCTTGTGCCTCCATTAGGATTATAGAAGCCAGATATCCCTTGGATATTAGGGTAAGATACAAAGTAACCGAGTAGTTTCTTGAGTCGACTTACTTAATGTTGGATTATACAACCTTCACTTACCTTGCGGGACATCCCCAAACCTTAAGATGGTTTAAGTTAAAACCGCCCGATTTTAACTCAAAGGAGTCAGTAGACGACTTTTATAGGTACGATTTAGAATGTACAAGTGTTTTCAGCTTCACCCACGGAAGCAATTAGAATTGTCACTAATCAGCACTCACTTACCATTTCCATAAGAGTGAAGTTGCGCCTTTATTTCACACCATTTTGCTCGAGGACTCAGGGCATGATGGCGAGCCCTTTATCCCGGAATCACCTCTAAGTATTTGGCGAATGGCCCTTAAGGCTGTCCGCATCATGTAACTACCATAATTACTCTCCACCTCGGTCGGATCTAACAACCTTTATGACTTTTCGCTACTTGTTTCGACTTGATCAAAGAAAAATCTTGAAGCTTGTCAAGGGGGCTTCGACCTTTTCTTTAATCAAGTATAGATAACCATATCGAGAATAGTCATCAATAAATGTGATGAAATAAAAATTTCTACACAAGGTTGCTTAGTATAAGGTCCACGCCTCGGTGTAGATGACCACCTCCAAATAAAGTCAGGCAGTTGAGTTTTCTTTCTTATCTTGGTCATTTTACCTCTACAGCGATTTCGCATGTCTCTAAGTCATTTTTAAGGCTTGAGAGCGGGATGTTAGTCTTGCCTCTGACCTTTCTCTATCCTTAGAGATATGACCGACGTTTATGCCACAATCGTAAAATTGTTCCTTAGTAATGGTCTAATGAAACAACCTTTTCAGCCTTATAAGTGGCGTATATGTCATTGGAGATAAACACAATCTGTATAATCAATTTGGACGTATAACGACTTGACCTTATTTGAATCGAAACAAATAAATAACATTGCTCTTGATTTCCAAAGGAGTAGTCATACTTGTCGAACTACGATCTGGAAACTAGAGGACCGTCACAAATGAAGTACATAAAAGTGTCTTTCAGCATTAATCAAACCCGAGGAGTCTAGAATCAAGATTACATCTCCCTGAAACACAACATCGACTTTCTCATTGGCTGGTGGAGTGCCAGTTCATCCCGGTTGGCTTCCTCAGGTTTATGAATCTGGCCATAGTAGCATAGCGTGATTAGACGCGGCGTATCAGTACCCAGGCCGGATGGTGCTTCAGATAGGTTGGATTCTGAATGAAGTGCTAAGAATCATTGCTTGTAGGCTCGCGTTTGGGCCGACCAAGCTTTAAACTTTGCACAATGCTTCTTTATGTGACCTTTCTTCTTACAAAAGAAGCGGTCCTGCCATCCCTTTGAAGGATGTCTTTTTGGACCCATATTGTCGGATTAATGGTAGTGTCATGAGTACACCTTTAGTCTGATTTACGGACTTCTTATTTTTCCTTACAGCCAGAATTCAGAAACATATAAGGCCATATGCCTTTTCCTTCTTAAGTTTCTCTTCTCACCACCACCCTTGCTATCAAGTCATTAATTGACCAAGTCTCATCTTGGGAATTGTAATTTGTCTTTATAATCCCGAATTAAGTGGAAGGGTGTTTAGGGCTTGATGCACTGATACAAGCATGGGAGATAGGAAACTATTAAGAGCTTGAAGCTTAAAATCGCTAGATTACACCATCCTAAGGACATAATCTCTAACCTAAGCGAATTACCATCATGCTTCATGACTGAAGAGCTTTTTTGAAGAAGTATGTACCAATCTCGGCATTAGATGAAATGCGGTTTCCTAGCCTCTGAGGCTGCCATCATTTCTATATGATGCGATCATTTTGGTAAACCACTTTTTAAGTGTTCTTGAATGGATTTGCCGTGCTTGATAAGCAAATCTGACTGCTCTTCCCGAGGCGACATAGTCCGTTTCTCGGCTAATCTTTGGTGAAGTAGTGATATCTGCAAACATCTTTTGTAGAAGCCGTGTGAGCATCCGCCATTTCAGTTCGAATAGAAAATCCTCTTTCCATTTCTTAAAGTTCCAATCCGATGGGACCTCGTTGAAATGGAATTACGTTTACGAAGAAATGACTTTAAAACAAACAAACAATACAATTAGCATCATGAATGCTTATACGAGAGAATTACTTTATCATCCTGTAATCACCTTTGGGGCGAAAATATGACATCACGATTGCACACTCTCCGTGTGACCATGAGAACATATTCTAATCTTTCGTGAAATCACCACCTTTGGGTGATGAACCACTAAGATCAGTCATTTCCTGACACATACTATACATGTACCCCTCGTGAACTAACACGAGATCCACCTCCTTTGGGAGTATAGTGCATAATACAGAGACATCCTGTAATATGGGGCCAGTATTTCTCAGGCAGGTCGAGTGTGCTGCCACTTTGGTGGTCGACTTGATTAGATCATCTACCATCTGGGGATATAAAAACATGTATCGCGTTCCTTTATATATATATCTATAATGCCAACGGAAAAGCGGGCGTATGTCTTTTACATTACATGTCATACTAATTATCTTATTCAATTCATTAATAGACAAAATTCAAATAGTAATTAATTAATTACCTTAATGAAAAATTATGAAAAATTATAATGGCATTAATTCAAATAGTAATTAATTAATTACCTTAATAGAAAAGGCGTTATAGAAAATAATAATGGTAGCGGTCAAAAATCGGGTGAGGCCCGGCGGCCGGAGTGCAGAATTAAATCGGGTGTTGGATCTGGCACCGATGGCGTCGACATGGCGTCATCAAAAGCGATTACAAAGTAAGAGATGCATTTGGTTGAAGCGGTATACCGCGTGGCGATCACCAGCCGTCGGCGCCTAGTGTGCATGTAGGCGTGGCGTGGCGTCGACCTCCTCCGTGACGTGCCACCCATCGATATTCTTGTCTCATTTGATACAGATTGATAATAAAATTTAACTTTCGTATTAAAAAAATTCGAAACTGGACAAAAACCTCTCGAACAAAACCTAATCCGCATGTTCGGTTCCGAACTATATGGTAGGCTCTGCGATACTAGATGCAGGCCCGCGAGCACATGGCATACTAGGATCACCATAGTTAGAAAACAAAACCTGATAACGGAGAGAATTGTCGGTCAGCGTGCGATTTGGAATCCATCATGCTTCTGTGGCAGGTGCGGCGATCTGCGAACAAGACAAGATCTTCTCACTATCCCTTACGTTTAAAACAGGCCTATTAAGTTGCCACTCACGGGGAGAGTTTTCTCTAGATCTGGATGTGAGTGATGTATATCATTAGGGTTAGGGAGGGACTTGAGCACTATTTATAGAGTCTTCGGCCACCGGGCCCTCATTCTGGCCAGACCATTTTCGGCCCACACTAGCCAGCCCATGTGGGCGATTAGAGTCATATATCTCACCTTTATTAGACGAACTAATTCGATTAATTTCAATTCATATAGCCAGCATTAAGAAAAATTCTTACCGACACACAGGCAATTGCGATTGTGAAGAAAGGTCGACATGTAGCCTTAAATCATTTTGTAAAGTATTTTGTACTAAAGAATGGAAATTAAATTCTTGTGGACTATTGCCAATATAGTCGGGTATGTAATTGTTATAGGTAAGAGGGTTGTGGTCAGACTCTTGCAATTTTGTATGTTATTTCTAAGTGTATTATTCTCATATTTAGATTTAAATATAAGATAGATAGATCACAGTGAGGGGATAGATTGAGGTAAGTGCCACTCGGTGTCCACAGTAGTTAGATGCCGATCCGATACCAAGACTTAGAACATTAGCAAACCAAAGAACACATCCTAGATTTATGTCACTATTATACCAAGGACTATTATCCTAATCCCAGCGTGGCCTTGGCTGTTAACCAGACGAACCTGAATCTGAATTTATGTCACTATTACGAAGGACTGTCTAATCCGACATACAGCGCCAAAACATTAACGAACCAAAGAACACATACAAAATTTATGTCACTATTGCAAGGACTATTGTCTAATCCGACAACGGCGCGAAAACTTGTTGATATTATCTTATATAAACCACCCGATCTCTTAGGTAAATCATTTCAAAGTTTTGGTTTTGATGCTGTGCCAGTGCAATTAAACAGTAATAAAATGGATTTAAGTCAGATGCTCGATCCACGAGATCTCGGGCCTTTTTAAATCAACTACGACTACTCAATTTCCATACTATTTGGACCCGCAAAAATGATGATGGGATCCATTAGTCTTGGAAAATTAGCGAACAAAGGAAAATAGTGAACTATCAACATCTTTGAAGATAAAGAATAAGAATAATGAATTTCTAATAAAAAAGCCCGAATCTTGAATAGATTTATCCTCGAGGACACATCAATAGAAGCAGGTGATAGTGAACTATCGATTTTGTGCTCGATAAAATTTCTTGATTATCTCAGTTTCAAAATACATCCGAAAATTGTAGTGCGGTGGATCTCCACACTCTACATTTCATTATCTAATATCGGCACGATTCTCACCGGTCTGAGGGGAATTAGATAACACGCACTGCCAAGGGGACTTCCTAGTGGATATTTTCTTGCAATACTTCATACCCATTTTATGGTTGCTAACTATAGCTCGAGTTATCGGTCAAGCAAGGATATACAACTTCCAGTTTGCTCCTCCTCGAAATTAGAATAGATCAACCTTTCCTTGATTAGATCTCAGCTAACACAGTTGGCCTCATTTATAGTTAGCAGGTGAACTCTTTGCTTGTTTAAATAAGATAGCATTGACTCGTTCTTGATTTCCAGTGAGAAGAGGATTTGCTCTAGAAATGAACTTACAAAGCTGAGATCCACAATAAGCGAGTTAGTATACGCTAAGAAATATGCATTCTCTCGAGGTCTCTTTCCTGTATCCTTTCAGAGGACCTCCACTTGAAAATCGAGCAATGAAGCAAATCTTGGGTATAAGCGTGTGTGGATCCAGGCCAATGGCCCAAAACCCAGTAAATTCATTATTGAAATTAACAAGGCTGCTGTAAACAACTTCTACGGAAAGATGGTCGACTATCATGTTCACTTAATGGAAAATTTGGATTCCTCGATTCTTTGAATTACACGTCTGATTCCTCGATCATGGAATAGCGCAATTTGAAAGCTGAAGTAATCAATTCGGAAATTTGTCTGAACTTCAAACATTCCGGTGTAATTTGAAAAGAAATTGAGTCGCATTGACTTCATCTGGCTTGATAACATCAGTTCGAGAAAATCGGCGAAAAACCGCATCCCGAAGGCATAATGCGCTGCAAGCGGCGAATAAAAAAAAATAAGAAGAAAAAAAGAAAAATAAAAGAAAATGAGAACTTTCCGGTTATCCGGACCTCGTCGCGGCATGACTGCTTTCATGAGTTGCTGGATAAACTGCGTATTTATAGGGTTCCTCAATTGGGCCCTAATTCGATGTAACTTCTTTGTGGATTTTAGAGTATCCGTTTGATCAACTTATTTCCGTCGCGACTTTAGTTTCCTTGGCGGCATCATCGATATCCATGACATCGATCTCAACGTCGCGAACGATCGACTTACTGCATGTAGCCTTGATTTGGTCATTCTTGATGTCGCGACATCACTATCTTGTCGCGACATCTTCTCACGTCTTGGCAGGTTTCAATTGTTCTCTCCTGATGTCGCGACGTCGATATCTTGTCGCGACCTCGCGACCTCAGCTCAAGTCATCTGGAGTCTTCAACTGATGTCTTCGGATGTCGCGACATCAATCTCTTGTCGCGACATCATCTTATGGGCCTTAGGCTTGGTGCGATCGCTCCACGATGTAGCAGCGTCAATATCTTGTGACATCTCTTCACGTCTTTGCAGCTTTGATCTGGTGGATTTGTGCCGACATCGATATCTTATCGCGACCTCACTTCATGAAACCTCACCCTTCAATGGCCAGTGCGGTGGCCGTGACTTGATCTCGTAATAGCGACGCCGACATAAGCTACGATTTTTCTCTTGATGGTTTTTGATGTAAGTGACTTGACCTCTTTAGCCATTGACATCGCTCGATGTCGCGACATCATCCGCGTCATGACATCCAACTTAGTTCTGCGGGCTTTGACTTTTTAGTTTGCTCTTGATGTCGCGACTTCACTCCGCGTCGCGGCGTCGACTCATTTCCTTGCGACTGCGAGAAGCGGTCTCAGTCGTGACCTCGATATTTTGTTATCCATGTAGCACGAATCGATTTCCTTCAATTTCACGATGTAGCGACCTCGCGTTAATTTATGTAAACCCCAAAACTGCATCAATGACTCAGCCCGTTCTTTTCATTTTACGCTCTTGCCATTCGGTACTTTTCCCTCCACTTATTCTTCATGTTTTCTACTTTCTTTCTCTCTTCCTGCTAATAAAAATTTGGTAGGTTCTTCATATTTACGTATATTAATTATTCATTTCTAGATGAAAAATCCCGAGCAGAAAAATGGACGCTAAAATAGATGACTTTAAGCTCATCGTTTTTCGAAGACCTAAGATAGAAATTCCGGGTTGGCTAGTCGGGACCTAAAAATTGGAAATCCACAATTGGAAGCAGACCAAAGGCTAGTGTAGAGATGTTACCAAGATGAGAGACATGCATAGAAACCATTTAACGAAGTATATATGAGCTGGGGAAAGTGGTAGAGTGACACCCTTATCCGAAGTCCCGTTCAAACAACCCGTCAACTTGTGAAACACAGTAAATATTGAGTGTCGATATTACACTCCATTTGTCTCATATAACGAGACCCGTTTCCTGCGTATTTAATTCACGAATATACAAAAATATATGATAGACTATTTAATAGCAGTCCATTTAGGTCATTTACTCGATAAAGGTATACATGTTTTGGTTATACTCGAATATAATACAAGACAAAAAACAAAACATAACAAAGCCGCATCCGGTTCTCATCCGTACGGTCCATATGCGTTGACCTTTGCACGGACACATTCCACGAAGGAGTCGCGACGGGGTTAAGCGATCTTTGATAGAAAAATATTCCTACAGGGTTACTCCCCGCTATAAGTGCACATGTGCTTTACATTCGAGAAAAACATGTATGTCACCTCGAATGTCTATGTGGATGAGAATATGACTCATCCTTCCATATCCGTCCCTCGACTCCTTATCACGCATGCATGATGCCAAATTAATGAAATGTTTGTTTTCAAAACAAAAGGTTTTGTTCTTGAAAACATATTATTCGATTTCCGATAAAATTCTTTTGAATGAATAGCGGGACCAGGCCAGGATACCCTTCGGGTTCTGGGTGAGGTCACTTTAGTGGAGTTCCATTGTACAATCCATAGAGGCCTGATAGGACCCCTCTAGAAAGAAGTAAACACATGCGATCTTATATACCCCAATTATATTCACAAAAAAAAGAATCTATGACTTAAATCCCGTAGACATCATAAATATAGGTCATAACCACAAACTCACATAATTTATCCATGAACTCAGTAAAATTCCCAAATATTTAAAATGTTGATAAAATCGCAAAATGATAAACTTTGTTATATAAAAACGAGATAATTATATTTATCGTAATCAACCATTCGATCAAAATGCATTTATATATAATAATTAACCCACGATTACCATATCCTTACTAATACCCAAACATTTAAAAACATATAAACCACTCACAGTTCTGGGCCTTCAGTCCGCCCTTTGCGGATCGTCTCGACACGTGAGTGCACGTAATATAAATAAAACACAAAAATGACTCGATAACTGAACCAACAACATTGGGATGCCGAAGACCTTATGATGCTTTTAGAACTATGACCATCCAATTGGACTCAGCGAGTCCAATTTACACGGTGTACCCTATGGGCGTGCGAAATTGGGAGCTTTCACGAGAATTTAATTTCGAAATTAGTATCGATAATTCATAAAAACATCTAATTTCACTAATCCGACTTCCAATTTTGCCAAACCCGACCAATTTGATACTCTATTTGATCGAAACTTCATTAATTACCGAAACAACCTAAAAATGGAAAACTAGCAAGCGGCGTCTAAAATTCACAGAAAACCATATATGCGGAAAGTCGAGACCGGGGAACTCACGCCCGATTACCATTACCTTGGTCGACGATTCTTTGTGGTGGCGAAGGAAAACCCAGATCAACGTTCGGCCAACGTTTCATCGTAACTCAAAGCGGTGAGGAATATGCAAAAGGACCAGGAAATGAGTTGAGGTCAAAACCGATGGGAGGAGGTATAGGTTAGCTGAAATGGCCTTAAATGGCGGAAAATCTGAAAAAGTTAGGTGACACGGTGGCGTGCCCTTAACCGCGGGCCGATCTGGCGGCGTCAGTGGCGGGTTAGCGTGAATTTACGGCATTAGTCATCCAGGAGGTGGTGCACCTCTAAGGCCGGCGTGTGCAAGGTGGGTGGCAGATGGCGCTCACGACCCAAAACCCGGTAACATAGAGGTTAAAGTAATGTGATTCGGGTCCACATGTTTTGGAGAACTCTCTAGGGTTTGGAGCTCAGATGGGTGTTTTCAGAATGGGTTTGTTTCAGACGGAAAACTATGTTTATAGGGTCTAAATTGGCTTTAAGGTAAAGCGAAATGACTTTTGGCTTTTTGGTAAGTATTCTTTGTTTGGAACTTACAGGTCATAACTTTCTCCAGTAAGTCGGATTTTGACGTTCAACCATTATGAACTTTATCAAACGGGGCCCTGAAATGGTGTCTTATCAACATAATTATTCATCTTTGAAAAATTAACTTTGTCCACATACTAAGTGTTGGTCGAACCTAGTCAAATCTGATCCTTCAATCTGACTTGAGTGAATGTGTTTGGCTTGCCTTATTTGATGGGTTATTACAATCACCCCATAAGAAAATTTCAAATCAAATTTGTACTGTGTCATGGAAGAGATGAGGAATTTTGCGACTCGACATTTGATCCTCAAACTCCCAGGGATGCCTCTTGACTAGGTGGTTTCTCGAAGGACTTTCACTGGAATTCTTGTTGCGAAGCTCATATAGCCTTCTATACCGAATCTTGCATTTAGTTTGTTCCTCATGGGATAGAGTCATCCCTTAGCGCTGAATCTCTGGTGCCTACACCACATGTGGGGATGCCGAGATATACTTGCGTGTATGGAGATGTAGTAGTATAGTTTCAGCTCCTCAATGGAGTCTAATCTATAGGCCTTGGACTATCCTCTCAGAACAATCTCAAGGTCCGATGTGGCGAGGACTTAGCCCTTGCTTTAATGTACCTTCAGGAGAGAGTTTTAAGAATACTCGATCCTCGACCTCAAACTCAAGATCCTTTCTAAGCTTGTCCGCATAGCTCTTTTGCCTATCTTGAGCTACTTTTAACCTGGCGCGTATAACATTAACCTTGTCCACAGTCGTTTGCACAATCTCAGGACCTAGTAATTTCCTTTCGCCAGTCTCATTTCAAGAATCACATCCAACCCCTTGAGATCTACTAATATCAAATATGCTCCGTAACTTGGCCTATTAAATGACTACCCTTAAGCATCGGTGACTAGGCCTTAGAGACTCTCATTGGGTGTGTGATCTCACAAACCCTGACCCCAGAAAGGCTGGAGCCATCAGGCTCGTGCAACATACTCACGTGATAAAGTGCCCCAGGTGTGAGTACCCGATGCATCGTCACCAAAAATAGATAATGTACCTGTCACAACGTCGGGGGTGGCCTGTGCCTCTTGCACATTCATAGCATAAACTGCGCCTACAGCGGGCGGTGCGTCCTCTTTGTCCCACGCCTCCTGGCCGGCCCCCGAGTCTGGGCTGGCACATCCGTCTTCAAGGAACCACCAGTGCGCCTTACATGCGTGTATCCAGTCTCCCATGCCCAGTGCTTATTTAGGCCCAGGCACGATCTCGAGACTCTGAATGCAGTTTGGATCCTTGATGAGGCGAGTCCTCTGAAATGTCTATGCGCGCCTTTGAAACATACATTATCCCGCGGCATGACCCATCATGAATCTTCGCAAATGCCACGAGTCGAGCAACTTGATCTCGGCTTTGTAGATCTCTGAAAATGGCCTTGCCACTACCTTGATCGAGAAATCCGAATCATGGGTATGTCCACCTCTCAGGAAACACACTCTGTGGCTCACGTGCATCCCAGCTGGATCCTGCGCTTCGAAGATCGGTGAAGCTACTCCTCTTAGATGATCACATTTGGGGCTCCCAGAAACGATCCATCGTATGATCAGCAGCAGTACGGCGTGTCAGTCTGTCTCTCCACCTGGGCGGCGTCTCATCGGCGATACGTGGGATGGTCGGGCTGAGAGGCTCGAGCTGATGTCGCTCGATCCATCGAAACCTTCTCTTCTTGCGGCCTCATCCGCACCCGGATTGGGATAGAAATCAGATAGCTCTTTTGAACTACGCTGTTTTCGAAGCGTCATGCTACCCTGAGTGAGCGTCTCAAACTCTAGCCTCTTTAGTCTCAGCAAAGAATTTGAAGCGAGGCTTCGGTGTGAAGCAGTCTTGAACTGTGCCCAAGTGTGACGTCTCTTAGTCCTCTCATACGCTCACCACTTCCTTGCATTGCCCCCTAACAGAAAACCAGCTATCTTGACTCTATCCTCATCCGGACACTGCATACCTTCGTCCAAAATCTTCTTTGTGTCATCTAGCCAGGATAAAGCTACCATGGGATTCGTGGAGCCATCAAAACCCACTGCTCCAAGTCTACGAGCTTGATCAACATTAACACCAGTAAACCCACTCCTCTCGAGTGATCGAGCCAAGTGCTCGACAGATTCTCCTCATAAGTAGGTACATCCCGAACATTCCTGCCGGCCTAGCTTTGGGACCTCACGTCTACCTCTGTGCGCCATCGGGAAGAAGAACTATTTCCAAGAATAAATGAAACATAATCAATTTCAAGAGTAAGGTTAGGAAGGTATCTGAGCTCTTTGGATGAGTTGTGATGCTTTGCAACCTCGAGGAATTTAGAAACCTAGAAGCTCGATACCAAGGCGCGGGGACTGAGCCGGATACCCTTCTAGGATTCCACAGGTGGTCACTTTAGTGGAGTTCAGTATGCAATCCATAGGGAGTATGATGGGACCAGCCTAAGAAAGAAATAAATACATGCGGTACTATAATACCCCGATTATATTTAAGAATCCACAACGGCTTAAATCCCGCGTGAGCCTATCATAAATATAGGTCATAACCCTGAAACTCACATAATTTATCCATGAACTCATTAAATTCCCGAATATTTAAAATGTTGACAAAATCCCACGTGAAATGATAACTTGTTTATATAAAAGCAGGATAATTATATTTATGCATAATCAACCATTGATCAAAATAATTTATATATATAATAATTAACCACGATTATATATCCTTACTAATACCCCAAGTATTTAAAAACATATAAACCACTCACGAGACTACGAGCGCTCAGTCACCTTATGTAGGATCGTATCGCAGCGGCGTGAGTGCACGTAATATAAATAAAACACCGTAGGCTCAAATAAGCGAGCCAACAACATTGGGGATGCTAGAAGGCCTTAGAATAACTTTTAGAACTATGAAACCATCCAAATTGGACTCGACATGTCGATTACAGTGTGCCCTATGGGCCGTACCCAGGTAGAGCTTTTCACCTGGGAGCTAATTTCACCGAAATTGAGCAGTCGATAATTCATAAAAACATCGATTTCACTAATCAACTTCAATTTTTAAACTTGACCAATTGGTACTCTATTTGATCGGAAACTTCGGTAATTACGAACAACACAAAATGGAAAACTAATCAAGCGACATCCAAAATTCACAAATATATATCAGAAAGCGAGACGGGGAACTCGCCGGTACCATTACCTTGGTCAACGATTCTTTGTGGTGGCGGAAAAACTCGATCCCGACCCGATCGACCAACTTTGTTTTAAAGTCGTAACTTTCCAAGCGGTGAGAATGCGCAAAGAGACCCACGTAAATGAGTTCAGAGGGTTCAAAAATGGTGGGAGGGAGGTATGGGTTGGCTGAAATGGCAGAAATGGCGAAAAATCAAGAAAAGTCCAGGTGACCCGCGGTCGCGCGCGGTCGCCGTAGAGCCCGATTTGGGCACGTCCGGCGGCGGTTCACCGTGAAATTTCACCGGCGTGGTCGTCCGGAGGTGGCGCACCTCCTAGGCCAGCGTGTGTGCAAGGTGGGTGGCCTGTGACGCCTCCCACGACCCAAAACCCGACAGCTTGCAAGTGGTTCAAAATGACCCAGTTCGGGTCCACATGTTTTGGAGAATTTCTCTAGGGTTTTGGAGCTCAAGATGGGTGTTTTGGGGCTAGGGTTTCGTTGGCCTCAAAACTATGTTTATATAGGGCCTAGAATTAAGCTTCGGGTAAAGTGAAGACAACTTTTGACAACGATAAAAATGCGATGTTTGAACATCTGGGGTCGTAACTTTTATCCGTAAGTCGGTTGACGTTAATAAAATCTATGAGGCTCGTATCAACGGGGCCTACGAAATGGTGTCTTAATTAACCCAAAAATTATTCATCCTTAAGAAAAAAATTCCAGCTTTGGTCCACATACTAAGTGTTGGTCAAACCTGATCAAAATATAGTCAAACTTAGTCAAACTTGGTCAGCGATGTTTTACAAACTTGTATTATTTAGTGCGGATCATTACACAACCCTCCCGAACATTCGTTGGACAATCCTCAGGAATGAATTGTTTGAATATTTCTACTGACGTCCAGGTGGAGCGTCGCCAGAAATAGTATTGAACTGACTTTCCCGAAAAATTCTTGATTAACTTCGATATAATTTTCTTTGACAACCCTCAGATTTTTATTCGTTTGTGGACATACTTCGATAATCAATTATGAGTCAATCCTCCGATAAACATGTCATGCACTCACACCTACGGTTCTAGGATGCCCCAGTGCATATGAAATGCAATATGCCATTTCACAACAATTCATGTTAATATATTTAAGCATGCATATATTAAAAAAATTCACACACAAACAACATGTTATTCATTTTTCCAACAATAATACACTAAATGGCCCAAATCTCGGACCCATAGAAAACAGGGCACCTCTTGGTCCCTTCACAGTTCATCACCAAATTATTGGGATACCAAAACACACTATAAAACCCAAAGACATTAGTCATGGGATCAAAACCAAACCTCAACACAGTCCAGGACTGTTTGAAAATAGTCCCGAAAATCTTGTCCGGACTGTTCGCAAACAATCCCGAAAATTTAGTTTGAACTGTGCGAAACAGTCTCGAAATTTAGCTCGGACTGTCCAAAAAAAGTTCCGAAAATTCCTAAAAATTCCTACACTCAGTCCAAAAATTTGGGGACTGAAATTTATGGCCTTTCACGGCCTCTAAGCCAATCCCAAGCCATTAAATGACCTTTAGGCTAGGAATAACACAAGTAGGAAAGTTCTTTACCTCATGGAGTTTGACGAAACTCCAAGATTTTGGTACCCACGCATAGCTCTCGATGCGTGGATGAACTTTGCCTCTTGCCCTGATGAAATCCTACGGTCTAATTTCCGTAATTCTGAGAAAGAAGCGAAGAGAAGAAAAAATAAAAAATAAAAATCTCTCTCTGCACGCCCTCTCTCTCTCTCTCCCGACAATTCCTTTCCCTTTTTTATTTTCGTTTTTATCTCTTTATTATTATTATTATTTTGGATACATGGTTCATATTGTTTTATTTGGGTCCGTTTCTACCCCGAAATAATTTATTTATTTTCAATTCACTTTATTTTAAATGGCTTATTGAAGCGTTTCGACTTTTGAATTTTCATAAAAATCACGTCATGAAGTCAGTATGACATATCACCCGGAAAATCGTAAAAATATTCCGCTTGTCTCGGAATTCGACAAAACTTTTCTGGGTCACTAGATTTCGCGAGACGAACTTAGCAGCCTGATCCGTTTCATCATCAGAGATCCTACCGAAAATTTTCGATTTCAGCAAAAATTACCGTTTACCATACTATAAAATTCGGTTTACGGGTTTCTAACTCTCTCCCCCTTAAAAATTTCGTCGGGAATTCCAGGAATAATCATATACCAATACTTTCTTGTGTGTTAGTAATAACTCTCCTTCAATCACCATTTATGACGACCTAGTGTGCCGTCAATTAGTCCATCCCGAGGATGACATCAACCTCGAATCTATTTACGATTCTTTGGTCCACCGTGAGTAGAGGACTAAAGATTTCTCACTAACAATCCCGACATATCATACCAACTCTCACCCTAGATCCTAGGGGAGAATTTTCCCATACAATGACTTTTCCAGAGGCCTCAACCTCGAAGCCGACTTGAACCTCTGGATGTTACTTAAACCTCTCTGACTACCTCTTTGCACTAGCACATTGCGGCGCTTGACTCTGACCCATCGGCCTCGTGAGCTGTAGTTAAAGCAGTGGTGCACGACTGCACCTCGTGGACGACCTCGTCCGAATCCCGAATCGACTTGCCATCTACACATGTGAATGACAACAAACTTTATTTAATTTCATCTCAGTCTAACTAGTAATGCACATGCAATTACTAATAGACTTATGACCATGAATTGACGGATTTCATCACCTTTTTCCTTAGTGGTGCTAATTGCCAACCACTCCTTTTTATTTATTTCAATAAAATTCAAAACTTTCATATTCATTTCATTTTCCGAACCCCTAAGGTTATGTTTCTCAACCCTAGTGCTCCATATACAATTCATCATGCATATATTCCATATCAGTCGAGCACACATCACTTATATCAATTCATCAAAATGTACAATGAATGCATGTTCTAAACCCATGCCCCATCGAGTCCTAGGTATTCGTGTACCTAAGCTATCATATTATTCTGTGAAGTTGGTATAAAAACCAAACTTATGGACACCTAAACCCGAGCTCCCTAGGTATTCGTATACCTAAGCTTTGATACCATATTGTGAAGCTGGTATTAGACATCAAGCACCAGGTAATCATAACCCGGGCCTTTACCTGCGCAACTCCATATCCTAGGCCCGTACTTGACACCCTATGGAGTGTCATTATGCCTTAGCTCACGATGCCATGTTGTGAGACCCACCCCATCCCAGGGTCGTTGACAACCGTCGACTTATTGGAAACACATGAAATGTTCGAATTGTCGATATCACACTCATTTGTCTCATATATTGAGACCCATTCCTGCATATTTAATTCACAAATATACAAAAATATATGATAGACTATTTAACCAACAGTCATTTTATACGACAAAAAAGGTATACATGTTTTGGTTCTGCTCGAATATAAAACAAGACAAAAAACAAAACATAACAAAGTCGCATCGAGCTCTCATCCCTCATGCGGTCCCATATGCTGAGATTAGGGCACACTTACCAGGACACATTACCTAAAGAGAGTCCCACGGCGGGGTGAGGCAATGTCAGTGAAAATATTCTATAAGAGGTAAGGGTTACTCCCCACCTAAGTACATAATGGCACACCACATTCAAGCAAAAGCCATGTATGTCCTGTTCAATACCCATATGTTATGGATGAGAATGTGATTCACCCTTCCATATCCCGAGCCCTCCGACTCCCACATGCATATGCCAAGTGTGAGAAACACTAGCTTCAAAACAAAGGGTTTTTGTTTTTGAAAACACATTATTCGATTCCGGGAGAAATTCTTTGACAAACTCCAACATTGAGGGGTCGGTTAATCTCAGTGAATTGTTTGACAACTTCAAACAAACAATTGGATATCCTTCAACATGAACCTGGTAAGTGGATAATCTTCAGATATGACTTTTATTTGATAAACCTAAATTTTTGGTCTGCTTGTGATATATCTAGCTAACACTATGAGTCAACCCTCCGAAAAACATGTCATGCACTCACACCTAGGTTCTAGGGTGCCCAAGTGCATATGAAATGCAATATGCCATTTCATTACTCAATTCATGTTAATATATTTAAGCATTTACATATTAATGTAATTACACAAACAGCATGTTATTCATTTTTCCAACAACAATAACACGCAAATATCCAAATTCCTTGAATTATAGAAAGAAAAATTACAGTCTCTTCACATCATCACCAATTATTGGGATACCAAAACACACCACAAAACCCAAAGAAATCAGTCTCGAGATCAAACCAAACATCAACACAATCCAGACCTGCCTGAAAATAGTCTCTGTAATCCCGCCCAGATCAGCTCTAAACAACTTAAAATTCATCCGAACTGTATAAAACAAATCTCCAAAATTCAAACGAATTATCCGAAAAACAAATCCGAAAATTTAAAATTCTACACCTACCCAAAATTTGGGGACTGAAATTTACGGTCTTTCACGGCCTCTAAGCCAATCCCAAGCCATTAAATGACCTTTAGGCTAGAAATAACACAAGTAGGAAAATTTCCTACCTCATGGAGTTTGATGAAACTCCAAATTTGAACAGCATAGCTGTTTTGGGATGAACTTTGCTTCTCGTCAATAAATCCCATAAGAAATAAAACTTCCACGAACTTCTCTCTTCTTTTTCTCTCCGATAATTCCTTTCCCTTTTTTATTTTCGTTTTTATCTTCTTTTTATTATTATTATTATTATTATTAGATATTATTATTATTATTTTGGATAATATGGTTCATATTGCTTCATTCCTGGATCCGTTTTTACCCTTTAAACAATTATTTATTGCTTACTTATTTTAATGAATTTATTTAAACTATTTCTGAGATCATGGGATTTTAGAAAATCTCACCCCAAGTCATTGATCTTCATTCAAAAACCGTAAAATATTCCTATTGTCTCTTCAGACCACAAAACTTTTTCTCGTGTCAACAGATTTATATAATTTTTGAACACAAATGGCTATTAACCAGATCTAGAAAATTTCCAAGCTAATCGAACAAGCACTTTTTCTAAAATTGATTTTGCTTGCCAAGAGTGTGAAGAGACAAGACGAGAAGAAGTCAGTAGATTGTACAAGGTGAATGGCCATAGAGAAGTACCTAATATCGTAGAAAGAGCAGTGTTGGATGCATTGAAAGATGGAAGATGAATTTGATTAACCATCTGAGATCTCGCCAGAGATGAAGCAGGCTGCATTTCGAATGAGGACTCATAGCTATTAATTCGGGATCGAGTCATAAAGAATGTTCTATGAGCACATGATGAGTGTAACAAAGCCAACAGGACCTTGCCCACTTAAACTATATGTGGGACTTTAAGAGGTTCGCTGATATTTATTCCCTTTGCCTTTGGAAACAGAGGAAGGAACCCGCAGAGGGAAAAACAGAGAAGCGGTTCACAAAATAGCGGCCGGAGTAGCAAGAACCATGGTCTCGAGAATGGATGAACTCAAGACGGTCTCATCATCAACAATATGAATAGTTTGTGATACCATGAAAAGGATTCGATGTAGAATATGACTTTGGTTGATTCAAAACTCATCATGAAGCCCCATTAGAAACTAAACACTGCCCTGTTCACGTGAAATATAAACCACCTGTGTCAACAGACTGAGAGAACTGTTCGATGCGCTAATTGATCCCAAATGGATTTCAGCCAATCAGGATACACAAAGACCGTCATCAATTTAGATTAATCCGATAAAGTTATGCAAGAGCTAAAGTTGCGGAACACCACCGCCCATATTACCAGTAACAAGTAAGTCCCAAACTTTTCAATATCAAGGTTGCCAACCTCTGATCAAAATGTGCGAACATATTACAAAACCAAGGATGATATATTTATTGAAGAATTTTCCATCTCATCAATGCATAAAGAACGTTTTTCGGTCCCTTTTTCTGAAGAGACAGGTCACCACGAAATCAAATCGCAGCTTTGAGATAATCACATGGCTGGCATCATTGAGCAAAATTATTTGCTAAAATAACATGGAACTTAACAAGCAATTCATCACTTGCATATTCAAATTAATTGAAAAACAAACAAAGAAAATGGAGTTAGGGATGCTAAATAAGTCAAACGCACTGGTTAAATTTTCGTCAACGTCAACAACGCTGACGTAATACCACCGCAGTCGCGGATGATCGGCGAGGCGCCGTGGCTGGCGCCGCGAGTTACGCCGCCAGGCCAGCTCGCGAACCGCTTCCGGCACGTTGAAGACGCGAAGTCTTCCAACGCCAGCGATCCGGCGGCATCGAACGTGGTTAATACGCGAAAACCG
Organism: Tetrastigma voinierianum; assembly: GCA_016808115.1. NCBI lineage: Eukaryota > Viridiplantae > Streptophyta > Magnoliopsida > Vitales > Vitaceae > Tetrastigma > Tetrastigma voinierianum. Next base: position 367,803 of record JAEQBH010000115.1, read on the forward strand.
CGACTTCGGCAATGTGATCGCAAGGCGAACGGTCACACCGCCGGGCGACGATCTCACGCGATCGTTTGAAGATCACCCCGAATTGACCAGAACTAGTTTTAGGTTTGGTATAGAAATAAAGAGCACATAGTATTCAATGAAAATGAGTTTATATGGTGGTCAGAATGTCAGACCATGATTATGAAGAGAATAAAAACAGAGGATCCTCAATTTGATAATAAGAAGAAAGACTGAGTTTTTGTAATATAAAGGAAAGATATTATATGCATATATGTATAGCTACAGGAATACATAAAATCTAAAAGGAAAATACATGTACTATACAATGTGTTGTATGATATAATAATTATACTAAATAATAATCTAACATCTAGTATAACATAGATTTCTGACTTCAAAGACTCCTGGAATCATTGGGGATTGAGGCATGTAATGTTAAAATAAAGTTCATTTGTTGTTCTAATGCTCATACAAACTCGCAAGAAATTCTTAATCTGTAGGCTTTGGTATTTAGCTTGAAAAGTTTGCAGTTATATTGGTGCAATGGCTAAGAACCATGGTGCTCGGGCTCGCGATTTTGCATCTCACCTAACTCATTGTTATTGAGTACAGAGCTCTTGAAGGAACATCAAAATAGAATGAGAGGGATCACCATGCCTTAAATCTCTTCCGTTGAACTAACTCAACTTAGTACTTGGTGGCGATAAATATTTCACAAATATTTACCTGATTTGACAGGGTTTACCCAACGTGTGGAAGCCCATATTCAACATCACGTTCTATAAGAATCTCTACTCAATACGTTCATAAGCCTTTGATATATCGATTTTCAGTGTTGTTGTTTCGTTCTTGCCTTGTAGTTGTCTTTTAAGGTAATGGCACACCTCGAAAGCAATCATAACATTGTTTGTAATTAAATCCTTCTGGACAAATGATCACTTTGAAGATTGGAGATGCTGACAAGATGATGACTGGCTCATTTAATGGCTTTACCTTAATTTTGTAAATCAATATCGCATAGGTTGCTGGCACGTAAGCCTTTTGTATTTGTTCTAGATTTAAACCACAGGTTGTATCCAAACTTTGTAGATGGTAATTGTCAGAAATCTATAGTGAAGAATGACTCTGTTTCTTCAGCCAATGTAACACCTCAAATTATACCCTAATAGTTTTATGGCATGTTTAAAGTAGCAGAGTCAATCATTTAAATTTCTGCATATGGAAAAGAAGACCGAAATTTTTGTACAGAAGATAGTTAGAAATTATCACCATGACTCAAAAAACATTAAGCTAAAAGATTGTATGTCAGTTGTAGGAATTTTGATAATTAGATGTGTAAAATGAAATAACCATGGAGGACTAAAATGCAAAGATAGAAAATTGGGGAAAGCAAATGCCCATTTTATAATGTTTTTGATAATCAAAGATTTGTCTTTAAATTTTTTTTTTTTCCATTTATTTTTTGGGAGCTAGGGAACTGGGTGGTATGAAGGAGACCAAATTGGAGTTGTCAACCATCATGCTCCAAAAAAGAGAGGAAAATAAAGTGAAAGAAAGAAGAAAGCAGCAGGAAGATTATAAGAGAGGGAATATGAAGGTTTCAAGAAAATACAATAGAAACTACCCTAATTTCTCCTCCCTCTCTTTATATTTGTTGCCTTTAAAGTTGGTTTTGATTGTTATTTGGTTGTGGTCCTGAATGATAATTTGTGGGTATAAACAGAAATGTCAATATGGGAATTCATCAGAAAAAAATTTCCCCAAAACCCTAAGTGAATTATTTTGCCATAACTTGGTCTAGAGTGCTTCGATTTAGGAAATCTGGGCTTGAAAGGAAATAATACCTTAATTATTTCTTCATAAGAAGACCCTAAAGTATTAAGATGACTTTAAGACCTCGAGGGTCTGGTAATCAATTATTGGTTCTATTTTTGAAAACAGCAAGTCCCTGCCATTAGATATTTGAGTTTGAATTCAAATTGATGATTCAATGGAGAAAGAACCCCAGTAACACCATAGTTTCAAACAAGGAAGAAACTAGGGTCAAATTATGGAGTTAAGACCCTGAAAATCACTGGTTCATAGCTGGTACTCATGTAAATCATGGGCAACATTATTGGCATTATAATGTCGAAGAACCTCTGAGTTGATTGATTCAAATGACCATCTAATTTATAAAATAGATTCATAGAGGAAACAAAGTGCATGAAGGCAGCTGATTTAATCATTAAACAAGAACAAGTAAGCTAACTGCTTTCGTAAGATTTCTTTCATGTCTTCCAGTAGATTTGATATTCAAATGGCCTTATATGCCTCAAAGCATATTAAAGATATTTTGTATGAAAAATAAGTCAGTATAACTTAACTAAGTGAGATAAAGAAATTGACCTAAGTTATATGATTTAATAAGTAAATAATATGGAATAAATATAATGAAATAATTAAGGACATGAATTCCAGCCATGTGAAGAAAAGAGAATACATGTATAGTTAAAGTAACATATAATACATCCCTAGTGATATAAGAAATATGCATGCCTTATGAATATAGAGAATAATGGATAGTTAATATTCATATGATAATAGATAATAATAAGGTTCATGGTGAGATAAAATTTAAAACATAATAATCATTGTCTATGATCAGTAGATGGATAGATGGTATGCCTGCTGTGGATGTTAGTTTAAACATATAGATATAGTTGTCTGTCAATATTAATGAACCCCGCTGTGGTGATAAAGACAAAGATACAGAGATCATCGGTCGCAGATAGTAATAGTACCCTCGGGGGTATGCGCTTTTCCAGATCTTACTTTTGGAAATGCATGACACATGTAAAAAGAGAGATGAAGAGATATGAATAATGAGACATGAATCATAAAACATAGGAAGTAATTGGGAAGAGGCATGAAATATAAAATATATTATGAGATGAACTCTTCTGCCCAACCCACTGGCGGATTCGAACCTGATCCGGTGCCTCTATTACTACTCATCAGACTATTTGGGCTCAACACAGCACAACCTGAGACGGTTTTATACAATATATTAAAAGTAAGATTTAATTAAAATTACATATGAAAGAACTGATTTACAAAAATATATATACAAGCTCCATAGATGGAAATGTTCAACATTTATAGTTATTTATATTATTGAAAACAATACATATACAAAAGAGACCAAAAGGTCTTCCGCGGCACCTATTGATGTGTTGGCCTGGTTGTCGTTGTGGAATGTCCCCATTTCAAATTTTCCTCATCACAATGATAGAATGACCCGTGCTAAGCTTGTAGCTGAGTGAATTTATACATATGGACGACCTCTAATAAGGGTCATTCACAATTTCATATATATATATATATATACTATAATATGATCAAACATTATTTGATATTCTATATTGCTTCATATGCACATGCTTATCTATGTTTCCTACAAATAATTTACCCATGCTTATGCAATCTTATACTTATTATCATGTTTCATCATATTTCATATACTTTCTATGTCATTTTTACTCTTTACTTTTATTCTTGCAACCGAAATATCATCGATAAAGATTATGTTTCATATCATATATATCATATACTTATATTTTCAGATATATTTTTTCATTTTTTTATGTTCCATGTCAGAAATACCTTAGAAGGCTATACAGAAAACCGAAAATTTGGCACATTGTAATAGATAAAGATTCTGATGACCCAAACAGTCACATACACTGATCCAAATGGGATCATACATCGCACTGAAAACTGAGCCTTGATATCAGAAACTGTGAGGCAAAGAATCAGATCCCTACAGTATGCCTACCATCTAACATTTTACCAGAAAGGGTATAATCTGGTTTTATTATATTTTCTGTTAATTTTTATATCTATATATGGCTAAGAATACTCTAATGATATCATGTGATAATGTATGATATTCATTTTCAGTTAATCTTTAAATATTTAAATTGCATTTTTCATAACTAAAGTGATTCATATACTATATTTATAGCAAACTTTATTTATAGTTCTTAGTTCTACATATAAAATAATGTTTATATCAGTACTCAGTTTTTCACTGTGAGGTACGTTTAATTTTTCTTTATCTTTTCTAATGATGAATGGACCCTTCTTTATATACACTTATAGGTCCTCACGATCTATAAATACGCCTTAAAACAATGAATAACAAAAACAACAAACACATCAATTTTCCATCAGGAACAAGTATACTGCCGCTCGGGCCATGTGAACTGATGTCATTGCCTTTCTTTTAGCCATTACCCGCGGCTGGGAACCTTAAGCCGTCAAGGCCTTCGTCAGCTGGGTGGATCACTACGCCGCGGCATAGGACCCTCGACATTGCCTAGAATTTGCTGTTTTTGTCCTTTTCACAATCTAAACTGAAAAACAATAATAAAACTCATATATGCTCTAGAGCAAATGATCCCCATGGCTCAACCAATCCACACTAAACATAGAGATGAATTAGGTTTTTCCAAACTCAAACTCAACATTTGTAAAGAAGCTAATTTCCAACACCTAAACAAGTATCCATACCTCTGAGTAAACCAGAATCCATACCTAAAGGAAGGATTCCATACCTTCAGAGGGCAAAATAGAGGTTTTACCAACCCAATCTTCAATTAACTTTAGTTTAGGATGGATTCCTAACTAAACCCTAGAGTTGGAACAACCTATTCCATACAAAAGTCATAGTATTCCATAATTTTACAATAACTGCTATAGAATTCATATATAGTCAGCACCTTTGATTGCCTCTTCTTTCCGGTTCCCTTCCTTTCTTCTTTCAAACGTAAAACCCCCAATTGAAAGACCAATTTGGTCTTACTTACATTGAAGTTGGCTGTTGCCTGCTTAACCTATTTTTGCATTTTTTTTTCCGCTTTGCATTTAGGTCCTTTATTTCATCTATTCTCAATTCAACTTATATTCCCAATTTTGGTAAGAGAACTATATTGGTACTGGTAATCCTTGTCCTGTAACTGCAAATTACCCACTTACCTTTGACATTTGTATTAATTCTTAGTTTGCTTTGCTTTACTTTTAGCATTATCAAGATCTTCGAAAATATATATTACTTTATTATATTCAAAAAACATATAAATCTGTTATGGTATAATTTTGGGTAGTTATGAAAGAATATTAATACTATGACTAAAATGATATGAAATTGATAAAACAAATAAAAATAAGAGTTACATAGTACATATGAGATTAAATATAATGAATTAAATTATCTACTTAAAAGTCTATGGTTTATTGGAACTTACAAGTTTATAAGAGGAGAATATACACCTGCTATGAGAGGTAGAGTAGAGAGAGCAGGTAGGTATAATATATATATATATATATATATATATATATAGGTAGGTATATATATAAGGCTTGTAGCAAGTTGTATTGAAATAATGTGATGACTGATAGTTAGTGGTCATCAAGTTGGTGATCCACTTCAGTTTATACTGAGTACTGTGCTGGTCTGGTAGGTACCGAGAAGGCGGCTAGAGAACAGGATATTCCACATCAACCTCAAAGGCCATCTCAGTGATAGGTGCTCACCTGCAATGTTTCTTTTTTAATGTTATCTGAACTGAGAATGTGGTATAACCTTGATGCAATAAAAGAGATTTGTAATAATATAAGATACGTAAACGCCATATAGTGGGGGTATGATAGTGTGGTTCTGTAATATATGTTAAATTATATGGTTATATTTAAGGAATGTTTTAGAATTGCTCAGTTAATCAGGTTTAAATCTACGCTTTGCATAACTCTCTTCCAGTCACGAAAGCGTTAAATAATACATGTCCCTAGAATGATTGGAAGAAACCTAGATTTATACCATATGGGTCCAACGATTTATCTGAGTGCATGGAGAAGAGGGCATCTTTGATCTCATGAGCCTAAAGGCTGAGAGGCCATATGGATTCCAGAAACTCATTTACCATGTTTAAGATCATGTCATCATCATACCCCTTTAGAGTGTAAAGAGCATCAAGTAACCACACTAATAATAAGCCCTATCCATTGACACTATTGTTCATTGTCATTTTTAAAAGGTTACAAATGTCTTCCATTTATGTAGCTAGATATGGAAGAATTTTGCATTGGAAGTCTTCACATTGAGTCATAATTGTTAATTTCACCTAATCCTCCATGAAAGAGACATCAGTTTTACCCAGGTTGCAATAACAGTTTGGCGCGATCTCCCATTGTAAACTTAATGATATTTTAACAGAGGGCAACAAGAGTGGATCTTTCCAAAGAAACTTCAAGAGTCCTGCTTGGTAGAATTAGCTCATACGTTGGTATTTAATACCGATTATATTCTTTTCCTACCTGAACTCTCGCTGAATGACAAACTATCTGCATTCCTCCTCTCTATGCCATGCATTTTTGAAACAAAATTTATGTTTGTGAATGATCTTTGGACTGCCTAGATTTAAGAAGATTGTTGAATGGTCTGACAAAGATGCTTCTTCATTCTATACATAGGAGTTCTCAAAGCAAAGGCTCAATCTAACTTTTCTTCAACACAACTTAGAGTCTCTCTAGAACATTCCCATGTATATGGATATCCGATCATATTGATTTCCTTGAGGCCACATTCACCCACCACTTCTCGGAAGCCTTGGATTAGTGGGAGTGAATGAGGAATTCTACTCCTCTTGTTAGCTTGAGAGAGCATGTTGTTATAGTCCCCAAGATGTTATAATGTGAAGATCGACTCGCGATTTTAGCATTTGTCATGGAATCTTCATTTTCTTTCATTTTGAAAGCTATAAACCACAAATCTATGGGTATTCTTGAATTTGAACTGAGACATCAATGAAATTCCTTGAATAATTGTTTAGTTGTGCCGAAGTCTTCCTTTATAGTAGCGAGGCTCTACCACTATATTCATTCTTTAAAGAAAACTCAACTGAATTTCTGTTTTAACTCTTTACACCGCCTTCTTTCACCTTCTTCACTCTCCATTATAAGATAGTTATTATAACCTTACATATGGTTCGAGAGTTTGAACTGTGCATGGATTGCCCAATCCACGACATTTCTAACTGATGGTGCTCATTAATTCAGGTGGGTCCGTGAGTCAAAACCTGCCTTGTAATTCATTGTTGAGTCGATAGCACGGCAAATGACTGCTGAAGGCCTGAACTGGTCTGAATTTTTAGACATCAACGGTATAATAAACCTACAAAAGGGCTACGATCCAAATGATAGCTCACGCTTCGAAGATCAAACAAAATACAGAGGTTATACAAAGAAAGCATGCGCAGCTGAATTGTTGATCTTCCCCGGGATCTCTTCCGATGAGCAAAGTGAAGGTCAACTCCTTCGGTCTCGGTAGAAGAATCTATTGGCGATAAGATGTTTTTTTCCTTACTCAGACTGATTTTCCTTATTATGACCAATTTTCCTTATCATCTCCTTCGGAAGCATGAGACTGGAAACAGAAATTTTGTGTGATTAGGCTATATCTCGGTTTATTTCGCTTTTATCTATTTATCTTGGGTCACCACAACGGTCCTGTCGCTATACGAAGCGATGGCCGCCAGTGACTAAAAACTCTAGATCAGTCTTCAGCCGCAGCCTTCGAAATAGACACCCCGACTTTGACGTATCGGGCTTTCTACCTCCCGCCTAAGTATGGCCCCCGCTTAATACGGTAGTGGGTTGGTCGCTTTCTCATCAATAAATAGTCTCAACAACTGCATTTTAGTTCGCTGAGTAGTGGATCTAAAGACTATGGTACTCATTACGTCCCTTTTTCCTCAACCGAAATCATATGTTTATTTGAGAAACATTGCGTTGAAACCAGCGGAAAGTCAAAGGACAAGGATAACTGACACGTTCATTGAACGCGCCGGAAGGTGAAGCATGCGAGGACATGAAGCGTGGGAAGCGCACGTTTTCCTAAGGTGTTTGACGGCACATTTAATGCGTTTGTTGATGTTACGCCCCTATATATAGGGGCTAGGCTCCAAGTGTTCCCTTTACCACTTCTCAAACCTCGCTTATCAGAGTCTGTCATCAGCTCAAACCTTGCCTCTAGCATCACCTGGAGATCCCCAAGCAACCTTTAATCTTTATGAGTTTTTTTTTTTTAAGCTTCGCCAGGCCAGCTCCCTTTGTTGTTCCGTGAAGGTTCTAGTCACGAGGCTGCATTCGGCTTCTCGATACCCTGTGGCCCTTAGGTTTTGTTATTAGGTTGTCAAACCTTCCTGGGATACTGTCTTTAGTTGCGCCGCTTTCTCCTGCAAAGATCCTCAAGCTAATCCTCTTTTTTTTTTTTTTTTTGTTTGCTTGTTGAATGGCGAGAGGTCAAGAGGAGACTTCCACCAAGCAGCTAGCTAAGAGGGGAACCTCTTCTGAGCGCCCAGCGCCGCGAAGGCACCGGGTCAATGCTATGTCCCAGAGAGCAAGATCTTTGTGAACAAGATATATTATATGGAGGAGCACCGCCCAAATCAGTGGCGAGAACGCCATCACTTCACTCTGAGTAGTTTGCTTTCTGCTCGCTTCCTCACTTCAGCTTAGTAGGCTGCACCCCACTTCACCGACACTCAGTCATTCACTGATAAGTCTTTCTATCTTCATGGTTGCATAATAATTTCCCCACCACTGATGTCTCACCTGGCCGAGGTTTGCTTTATTTACACTTTGAAGCTCGGGGATCGTTATCTGGCGTCGCCCAAACACGTAATTTCGCAACAGCCCACGAATCCCCCTAAAACTAAGGCAGGTGGTTGGTTTAGTGAAACCGGTTGAGACCAGCTCGCCCCATTTGACCTAAACCACAACATAAGCTTGTGGTTTGCCCCATCTCGACAGGCTTGTTCTTATCTACTATGTTTGACATCCATTTTCTTTGACTTACGTGCGTGAGCTATCGGGCTAGTTAGCCGAAGCCGAGAAGGCCAACAGATACAATAAATGACCAGATTACGAGCGTGAGCTTAATCACGAGCCCTCGGTTTGGGTGAAGAACTCATGAGCTAAAGCGCAGCCGGGCCATTACATAGTTCCCGTCATCCTCGCCGCTGCTTTTAGAGTTTGTTAAAGAGGGAGTACTTTGAAGGCGCCGACCTTTTCAAGTCAGACCTGGCACTTAGTGCAAAGCTGGTTATCGCCTGGCGTTAGGTCGTTGAAGGAGCTCTTATGAAATTTTTTTCAGCTCCTAATACAATTACCTGGGCCAAGCAAGATCCATAATGTACCCCCTAGGCAGCAAAGAAGAAGAAGAAGAAAGAAAGAGAAGGTGATAAACTGAAGCACCAGCAGACTAGAGGGCTTTCAGGATTGATGGATCCAACTAATAGCGAAATGGGTCGAGAGAGGAGGACTTATGTCTAAATTTCATCATATATTCACAGACGAATGCAAGCAAAGCACAAGCCTTGTGTGAAACCATCCCCAACTCAGCACAAACGACAAGCCGCCTCAAAAGTGTCTTAGTCCAATTGTGCCTGTGAACATCCCTGACTATTATCACATGGATTCTCCAAAGAGCCTGGATGCTCGCGGCTGGGAGGGTGCCTCCTCAGAGGCCCTAAGGAGACTTCAGCATCGTTGAGGATGGGGTTCCGCACGTAAATGGGCGCGAAGGTGTTGTGTAGGCTCCATTGAAATAACCGCTGAAATGTCGCTCGGGCTAGGCTTGCAAAATGTCGGCCCAGCTAAGGGTCCTAGCAGGCTGGTGCTCAACTCACCTATCATCCCTATGAAGTGGGAGCAACCTTCTCGACGGGCTACCACCCCGGCCTCCCGCTACCTCTCAATCGATCATCGAACAAGAAGCCCTTCAACGTAGGGATACTTATCTCTGAATACGCGCGACCTTACTACACTAGCCACCGTGATACCGCAGGCGCCAGGTATTACCGCCCCTTTCTCAAACATTGACAATAAGTCCTACCGTGGTCGAGGACAAGCACACGAAAGCAAGCATGATCTCATATCAGAAGATTATTCGGAATGTTCGACCTTTTTTTTTTTCTTTTTTTTGAATGCAACTATGTCATATCATTTTTTCAATACTTTTCATTCTCGAGGGTTGTCACCGCCATCCACGCGGCGCCACCAGAACTATTCTGCCGGCATCGAGCAGTCGGCGTTGGCATCGGGCCTCACGCTCGGCAATGCCCGATGGCACGGCAAGGCCAGCACGTACGCCAAGGAGGAAGCTCAGACATCCGGCGTTAGTTGCCACCAACGGCAGAATAAAGATTGCAGCAGAGTATTACTTCGGCTAGGTCCGAGACGCCCGACGCTATGGCGAAGCCGTTTAAAGGCCAAGGCCGAATCGGGCCAAGCTGAGGTCGAACATACGCCCTTCATAGAGCTTAGGAGGCAAAGGAAGTGTCCTCTCATTAGTCCTGTTTGAAGACAAAGAGCTATGGAGGAGGGGCACAAAAGGCCCCGGAGGTGATCTCACCTACGACTACTGATGTTAGAAGCCACTCAAACACAACATCTGTGGAAGCCACCCAAAGGTTCCAGACGGCGTTCGACTCCTTTAACTCACGCTCTCTGAGTTCCTAGAACCCTGTAGCCCCTAGTCCCAACAAAGTATTTCGAGGTGGTAGTAGCTGAGGTGGATATGATCGAGCTGGCCAAGGATCCTGAGGAGAATGTCTCCATTAGAGATCGTGAGTCAGAGACTTCTCTTACTTTCTTTCCTCCTCCCCACTCCCTATTTTTTAAATTTTCTAAGGGGCCCGCCAGTCACCAAGACATACATATTTTTATAGTCATTGACACTTATTGTAGTATGTTAATGAAATATGATTTTTGGTATACTCATTCAATGAATCTCACTTATGATCTCATCCTGAAAGCAATATCAAGTTGTGATAGTTAAGTCTTTGTGAGCCAGAGCCGGTAGGATCAAGGCCAATAGCGGTGTAAGGCACCATTCTTGGGCCTTGGCTTTAGCCAACAAGCTTAAGAGTTACTGTTGTGCTTAAACATGCTGAGCTTATATCGCCAAGGCTGGCCCTTCAAAGTGCCAACAGCTTAAAGCCACATATTCGTCTTTGAAAGTGCAGTTTGCAGAGTCCGCAAGTTTGGTCTTTGAAAGTGCCGCAGTTGGGTTTGAGTTCCGTCTTTGAAAGTGTATGTAGGGCTGGTTTTATTTCGGCTTTGAGTTAATAGTACCTGGCCAATATACAGTTTTAAACATGAGTCGCGGTCAGGAGTCACAAAGGCCGACCCTTTGAAAGTGGCAATATGCCTGAGCCGTTTGGTCTTTTGAAAGCGTAGGTTTAACGTCCATTCTTGAAAGTGCTAGCGTACTCAAATACATCCGGCTTGAAAGCGCCGAGGCGTGGAGCCACATCCGCTTTTGCATGGTCGCATTTTCATGATTGAAAGAAAACACTTTAAAGAAACTTTATTAAATAAGAGAACTTTATTGATAATACCTCTCGATGCATAGCATCTCCAATATTCAGTACTAGAATCCTGCTTGAGTTTATTGAAGAAGGATCAATTGCTTCCCGACTTTACTATCATGTACGACCCTCCTAATGGCTAGAACTTGCCACCGTCGTCACCTATGTTTTCAAAGACCCTTCTAAAACCAGTCTCTAGCTCGTAACGTATTACCCATCTACACGTCACTATAGATTCGTCATCCTTTCATATACGTATATTATACGTATAGCGTTTTTCTTGGATCTAACCAGATTAGGTTCTGGGGTGATGGCTTGAGTATTAGTCTTTCCAGGGATTTCAGTCCAAAGTGTGAGCATCCCAATTTTTGTAGGAATGATGTCCCATAGGTGAGGGCGAATTGTGACACTCCAATCGGCTTCTAACTAGTTGTCCTATAGTCCTAAAGAACTCCTGGTAGCTCGTCCACTCATTTTTCCTTAGTCGAATGTGGTGACGCTTTTCAAAGCCACAAGAGTGGTTTGTTGATGCTTTCACAGCCACATTGCCAGAAATGCACTAAGTTAAGTACTGAACTATGATCTCAAAGACCTAGTAAATTCTCTGAGACATTATTAAACTGTGTCTATTGTCGGGCCATAATCATCAGTATCTCAATCAACATACATTCCATTACAAATCACTACATCCTGATCCTTATGAGCGGCGCTTCCAACTTCTATTCATTTACTAAAATAGCCTATGGCAACCAATAGCTTTTTCCTCGAAAGGTGGGAGGTAGGAGCGGAACAACTGATATCGATTCCCATCGAGCAAAAGGCCAGTCGATATGGCCGCCAGTCTTGAGTCGCATCCTGATATTGTGGGGTTTGTTGTTGGTAGCGACGCACTTTAACTTAGGCTACGCGACGCTTTCGGCATTGCCACACAATCTTGGGTGGTAAGGCCTTGTGAGCTGAATTTTGTCGAATTGATATTCGATACCCCTTCATGTGGAATTCGCCAGTATATTGTCCCTACCGGTGCACGACGCCCGGCCCGCAGACCGCTTATTATTTGCCCATTCACCAAGGAAAATCTCGTCGCCTGGACCTGGGCCTTATGGGCTTCAACTCTGTTATCCAAAGTTTTCCTGGCTCTGACATAATAGTAGGAGTCAACCAAGAAGGGTCTACTTTATCTGGCGTTAAATTTACTCGGACGATTAATAGATGATGTTTGAATTGCAGATCGGGGAGAATACGCTTTCATCAGATGGACGCGCCACCATCGTCAATGCGCATCTTTTATCGTGGATATTGCCTCCGCGCCTTAAAACTCCCTAGTCGCCGCTGGCCAAACTATACACTGGCCGCGCAGTCTGCTGATCTTCACCTGCACTAAAATGTCGGAGTCACTATATGTACATCTTTTTCCGATATACGATTTAGTAGGAGAGATCAACCCCGACTAGGATTGCTTCATACTCAGTCTAGTTATTGGACGCAGGGAAGTCTAACCGTATGGCTTGCTCTACCCTTCCCCGCTGGGGCTTTGTTGTAAAGTCGATCAATCTTGCATGTTGCAGTCAATATCCACATTAAGAATCCACCAACCACCGTTATCCAAGTCCACATCCGGCTGGGGTAGTTCTGCTAAAAAATCTACCAATACCTGTCCCTTCAATGCCAAGCAAGGTTTATACTGGATACTGAACTCGCTTAACTCAATCGCCCATCTAAAATATATCCTTCCATAGCCGGCGTCAGGTATAGCGTCGCAGCAGATTAGTCAACACGATGATAAAGGTGTGCTTCGGAAGGTATGGCTTTCGCCGCCACACAAATAGCGCTATTATTAAGACGGTATCGCTTCGCTTCGCCAGATCGGCTTATAGCGAACATTAATTCCGCTATTGCCTTCTTTGAACAAAGTCGACCATTGAGACTCGCACCACTTAGTGTAGATAAAGTGTATCGCCGTCTGTTTCGAAGCAGCCAAAATTGGTGGTTCAAGAAATATTGTTTGATTGTTAAGAAAGCTTGGCCTATTCTCATTCAAACAACCCTGATCCCTTTAGAGTGATAAAAATGGCTTTCACGATTTGTGAAACGGATATGATCCTACTCGAGGTCGCGAAGCAACTACCAATTATCAGACTTTCGGAGTGTAGAGCTAGAAACACAGAAGCTGGTGCTTGCACGGGGTTACCTCTATTCCTCTCCGGGTCACCATAGCCTAGAAACTAGCCTCGAATCTAACCTCGAATGTACATTTCAAAGGGTTGAGTTTCATGGTCATCTCAGCTGACAGCCAGTGCGCCTCCTATAGACGCCTGATGTGATCAAGCGCTCTTCCGATTTACAAGCATACCGGGCCGATATAGCTTCCCATGGTGTTGCCAAGTCACAAACAGTAATTAATACTCAAGCATTAATCTTTATAAGTTATTCAACATTTTTCAATCCAAAAGGCATCACATTGAAACATTCATAACCCGTGGTGTAATGAAGGCCATTTTCTCTCTAGTCGGGTGGTATGAGAATCGAAGACACTAGAGAAGAAATGCCAAAACGATAGATTCTTGAAAGTTTAACGAGTCAATTAACGATCACGTGATAGCAGTTATCTTCGGCCCGTCACTGAGTCATCGTAACCCATGAAGCACCCCAATGGCGCTTCCCTCTTAACATCACTTTATTGGCTGCGCCAGCCCGAGGTACTTTACCTCTTCATGAAACCCGCTCTAGTAAAGCGGTTCTGTATGACCCAATATGTCAGCAGTTTTTTGACCGCTTAGGTATATTAAACAAGTGTTCGGAATTTTCGAAATAAAATAAGAGACCCTAGACTAAAGATAATGGAGCTAAGGGTAATTAGTTTATTACCACTTTAGGATTTAATTGTCATAAAAAATGAAAAGATGGATGCCAGTAGAAATTTAATAAGTTATGGGATTCAAGACACTAGAGAAAAGATGAATTAGAAACAATAAAAGAATGAAGGGCTTGGGTTTAAATGTGAAAAGAAGCTAAAAATGTTTTATTACTTTACAAATATGTACCTTACAAATATGGTTTTAAGATAATCATCTCCAAACAGAGACCAAACCGTAGAGAGAGAGGAGAGAAGAAGGAGAAAGAAGAGAGAATAAGAAGAGGAAGAAAAGAAGAAGAGAATAGATAGCTATAGGTCTGAAGTGGGCGTGGCATGAAACTAATCTCGCATAGATCATATATTGTACACCAAGAAAAGTTTAGATTTCAAACCAGGCTATAGAGATTTAATTCCAACCTAAAGGATACTGAAATTAAGGTTGAGGCAACTCTTAAACTATAATAGTGGTGAGAAACTTCCTGAGGATTCATGGTTAATATGCTAACAAATGTATTAGAACAAACCCCAACAAACCATAGTTTACTTATATATTTAAGATCTGCTATTAGAATGGCTTTTTGAAGAAATTTATGATAGGTCTTTGAAATAAGAGAAGGATTAATATAACATGATTTGAAAGAGATCCATGATGAATTTGGAAGTGTCTGGAAAGCACAGAGGTATAGTTGATCGGGGCTGGAAACATATGGAAAAATGGGAGAAAAACACACAATTTGGGCATTTTCAGGTCATGTACCGGTACACTTTGAACTTCAGAAAATCGTACACTTTTCTGCTCATCGCGGCCATATGTGCCCGTACATGTTAGACATGCACCGTACAACCCCTGCTCTCGGTTTTCTAGTTTTGACCAGTTTTTATTTTTGGCCATAACTTGCTCATTTCATCCGAATCGAGTGATTCAAGTGGCCGCAATTAAATAGACTCTGCAAACCATCCATATAGAAGAGACACACCAATTACAGACTCATGGGCTAAAATCCACTCTGAAGTGGGGATATAAAGCCAATCTTCTGCAGATCATTCTGAATACGGAGTAGTCCCATTGTTTCCTATTGAATCTGAGCTCCCGATGTTCGAATTAAGATTCCAGCAATATATAATCTTTAGCTTTAAATATATAAGGCAGTGTCAAAACAGAAGTTAAGACCTTGTGAAAATGAGTAATACAAACTGTCACTAAAAATTCCAAGAAATAATGAAGCGTTTAAAAATGCCATAACTTTTTATTTCGATGATCCGATCGATTGATTCCACTCCTATAAACTAGATTTATGAGGAATGAGAATATATGAATGAGGTGTGATCTCATAGATATCAATTTATGGTATATAAGAAGGAAGGCAGGTAATGAGCTAAGAAAGAAGAAAATAAAGAAATGCAATATGTATAACAACCAAGAAAGCACAATATGATAGGTATAAGTCAGTAAAAGATACATGATAGATAGAAATATGTCAAAGATACAGATATTCAAAGAACACTCAGGCAAGACAGGCTTATATGATAAATAGATAAGGATTGTTTATAAATATAACTATTAGATATACGATAAAGAGGAAAAAGAGAATAGATGAAGACATGACAGGAATACATAAATGATATGAATACATGATAGATATACCGAAATGAATAAGATGGAACATGCTAGGAACACATGGTTGAAAGGCATAAATGATAAGAACAATAGAAATAAACAAAAGATGACAAAGCATAGGAATGAGAACATGTACATAAAATGATAGTATATATGAAATGAATATAGTCATACATGATAGGAATATAGAGTACAAGAATAGCTAAAACATGATAAAAGAAATGTATAAATGATATAAAGAGATATGAATATAGAAAGAGAGAGGACATGAATATAAGAGTATGATGCATTCATGAAATATGATAGACAAAACTAAATGATAGAAAAAGATATTTAATTATATGTAATGTGAGAGGATGAGAGAGATCCAGAGAGAAACATAAAGAATAGAACCATTACTGTATAAAAACGAGGTAGATAGAGGCAAGCAAATATGATAACAATAGTTAACGAAAGTATGATAAGTAAAATAGAAATGCAAAGATGATTGTTGTTTAGACCGGTAGAGGGATAGGATAGGCACTATAGTGAAGATGACGCTGGCCAGCAGGCATTCACATGATGATACTGAGGCCCCGTCAGGTCGATGATATAGATCCATTTGATCAAAATCTAAGGTCACTGGCACATAGACATCACCTGCCTATGCATGATGAAAACTTCTGGGTACCGGGAGCAAGACATGCATAGTCATCTGCCTCTGATGCATGATACTTATTAACGTATGGGTAGATCACGCTCAGGCAGATGAGATCTTCTGCAATGCAGTTTCCCTAGATCCGCTTCATGTATTGCACACAACCTGGAAAGATGGCGATATTGATATAGAAGAATCATTTATATAAGTAGTGCAGATGCATGAACAAAGGTTAAGATAATTTATAGAAAATACAGTTATATAGTTATAAGAAAGTAATGGAAAAATAAAAAATAAAGTAGATATATAGAAACAGAATGTCTGGTTAAATAAGTAAGAATGGCGTACAAAGGAAAATATAGACATAACATACAAAGACATAGAATAGACAGTAGTGGCTGACTTAAGAACAAGTGTTACCAGAGACTGCAACACATATGAAAGAAGATAAGGAAGTATAATAAGACAAACCAAATGATATAAGATGAAGGCAGGTGAGTTAACACAGAGAAAGTACAGAAACTGAAAAAGAACATATGCTACAAATACATGAAATAGATCAGCACAATACATACAAGCATAAAGAGTGTTATATGTGATAGATAATAAACGATTATAGGATATATAATATATATAGAACTAAACAAATTAGGAACCGAATAGAGGAAAAAGATAATTATGACATGATATAACCCAAAAAGAATGAGAACATTTGGTTATTATATGATGTTAAGATAAACATGACAAGTATAGAATATGCAAGATAAAGAGAATCATGTGAAGTAGATAAGAGATAGCCCAGATAATAGTATATATGATTTAATATTTTTATGAAATGGAGATGATAAGTGACGAAAGCATAGGTAACTGATGTATAGGATATATTATGTATGTTTGGTGATAACACATTAGGTTACTGTCCATGCGTTAGTGTCTCACTGGTTTTAAAGCTAGCACTGGTGTTCAAGTGTAAAATGTATGTAAGACAAAGATATATTGTGACATTCCACATCAAGAAAGGAAATAATTCGTATATAGGTGCTTTGCCCAATATTGTCAATCTCCATTGTTTTAATGAAATCATGACATGTATAAGTAGATGGGACTCTATGTGTAGATTGTGATCGACACCACCCAGTTCATATGCATGTTTGATTTTGAGACATCAAAATTGTTTGTAACTACACAGGTACAGTAATAAATTGAAAACAAACAATGAGAGTCCCAAGACAAAGAGAGTATACATAAAGAGACACAGGTATCGCTCTGACTTCGCCCTGATCCGGCCAACGGGCTTTCTGCCTGGGGATCAAAGGACAAACACTCACTGTATAATCTAACACGAAGTATCCGTGGAAAACACCATTTGTTCACCGTTTACAGATGATGTTTCAGTCGTAGATATCTCACCGCTGATTGGTTCTAACCATTACCCATTGGATCCGCAAGCGAAAGATTGTGTTTCTTTCCATATAGACTAAACTCTTCAATTCTGCTATATTTTACACTTTCTTTGGCAAATACGTCACTGGATAATTTGCTTATTAAATAAACTTTCTTCAGTTCAGCATGGTATTATTCAGTCTCAAGACACCATATAAATATATGGCAAGAATCAACAAGTCCGTAATCATTCCCTACAGAAAATGCGATGAACTGAAATCAACCGCCCAACTACTAAGTCAATACAATATACACGCCAGCAATCACTGGTAAGACTGCTGGCTGAATTAAACTGACAGCAGTTTTACTTCAGAAAATACAATGATCCTAGACTATTAACAAAAGAGAACTGAGGAAATAAACATGAAAACTATCAAAGAATTACAATGAAACAGTCAATTCTTACACGAAAGTACATTGATATGTTTTATTGATGGATCCGGATTTGTCCAAGATTGTCAATGTTGCAAATTTGGATTTTTGTTATTCTCTAGTTAGAGCCTCTTGCTTCTCTCGGGTCAAGATCAAACTAAGCATTTGTATTTGATCTTCTTGCAAGATTTGAATATTTTTCTTTCTCAATACTTCACACCTATTTCTTGATGACAGCAGATCTTTTGCTTTCCTCTTCTCGTGATTTTTTCAAAGTTCTACCACTGACTGGTGGTCATCCTTCGTGACTGGCTGGTTCTTCCTTTCCTTGATTAGATCTCACTAACATGTGGTCGAGCTCCTTTAGATCGAGGTGAACTCTGACATTTATATTGTTAAATACCCTCCAACTTCAAATTCTCCGGAGCGAATGGGGATCGATCAAATGAACTTTCAAAGCTCAATAGCTTCATCAATGGTAGTCTAACATACCCATAAGTGAATGCTCACCAGAATTCCAACTCGTGTCATGCAAGTAGGGCATCTCTGAGACGAGCAAGATACATTCCTTAACCGGTATCTGCACAACATTGGGAACTTATAGATTCAAAAACAACACCAAGTAAATAAATCACAAATCTCAAATAATTCTCTCCGTATTTTTGCAAAAAGATCAGAATCCAATCTGCAAATCAACCTAACTGAGCGGCTCTAATTCATCGTGATCGCCAATTAACAATGGAGCATCATCAAGTACATCCACCGGTGAATGGCAATTAAACTCGAGAAGAAAATGAATTCCAAATTGTCTAGATTTCACAATATTCAAAAGAATTTTAAGAATGAAAATAACATAAATAAAATCCAGCTTCAATCGCTTCTCTCGCACAGTCACGATTCAGATCCAAAAGAAAATAAATAAAGAAAAAGAAAAGAAAAGAAAATCTACTCTAACCATACAATGAACCTCTCTCCCGCCCGATGTTGAGAGTGAAAAAGTTAGAGGTTACTTTACTATTCTAACACCGTCATTTATATCCACAAAGAAAATACGAATGCACAAAGATCTGTGTAAAATTCTAGAAGAAAAAGCCCAGATATCGGTCATGTCGCGGCCTTCGTTATGTCGCGACTGGATTTCTTTATTCGCTTCCATCACGGCGACCGGTTTCTTCTGGGCCATGTAATTGTGTTTTGTAGCTTCATGGATTAGTGGTCGCTTAATTCCTCTTTGGCCTGGCTTGTTTTCAAGAATTGATGTCGCGATCAGAGTCTCGCGTCGCAACCTCGCTTGTCGCTCCTTCGGGCCGCACTCGAGTCACGACTTCACGCGTAGGTTGCAACCTCCTTTTAGTTGTCACCACTTTGTTCGAGTCGTGACTTCCTTTCCTTGCAGACCGCACGCCGTGACTCGGGCTGATGTCGGACTGCTTCTGCTTTCTACCGTCTCACCCGTGTCGCTACTTTCTTTTTCAGTTGCGACCTCCTTTGGTCTTTGCCTTAATATGTTCATAATTTAAAGCTGCGAATTCCTCAATAATTGGTCGCACGCTTGATAGCCCCTTGCTTTAAACCGTCGCGGACTTCTAACGCGACGTCGCGACCATGTTACTCCTTTCTAGTTGCGTGCTGTCTCAATTGCTTTTAAAACATAATTGCCAATCGACGTTGATGTCAAAGGTGTATTCAGGTCATGACCTCGTTGATCGGGTCGCGACTTTAAGGTTCTTAACTGATTATGGTCGTGAATCTCCATTTGCTGGTAAGGACTTAGTTGGCAAGGCTCTGCGTTACGACCTCAATATTGTGTCGCGACATGGCTTGTAATGTTCGGTTTCAGTCACTTAATTTGATCGGGTCACGACCTCTGCCGCTCTGAATAATTTCTTTCAGATTAACTACACTTTCGTCAACCTCATTAATCGGTTCGGTGATGTTTTGACTGAAATAATCAACAAACGAGCTCCTTGTCGTGACTTTCATTTTCAAGTTGCGCACTCTTTTCTCGCTCGTGCCAAATTCTTCCGCTTTTTTCCGATTTTTCGCTCGCTGATTTTTCCGCAAAATTACACCTGAAAGTAAATTACCTGTGTTTCTCGTGATATGAATCAACAATTATCTTGTAATATACTCGTAAAAATGGATTAAAAATCAAATGAGTTTTTGTGATCATCACGCGATCTATGTTAGCTTCAACAGTCAAGAAGTTGTAATCAAGTATTTTTCTTCATCGGATAGAAGAGAACTGGCATAAGTGAACTTCTCCGACCCATCCAACATTACTTTTTCTAGGGGGTCCACAACTAGCGGATCCTTCTCCCTCACCCTGATCTGGGCGATGAACTGTGATTGATATGCTAAGGGTTTGATCCTCAAGGGGAGAACTTTCAAGGCTCTTCTCCCCTCTCTGTTCCCGCTAGATAATTGATAACACTGCCTTACGGCCAACTAACTACCTAAAAGGTCAACCTGACCATCGTTAGTCAAATAATTGACCATTTGATGGTAGGTCGAAGGAACAACTTTCATTGAGTGTAGCTAGGCCCGCCCCATTATGGCGTTGTAAGGACCCAAGTCTCCAACGACCGAGAACAAAACTTGTTGAGTGACTAGGCCGACCCTTACAGGAAGTGTGACATCCCCTAGTGTTACTATAGTTGCACCATTAAAACCGGAGAGAATTCACCCGGATGAATTCAGCACCCCTAAGGAAAGCCTCGTCTAGTTAAAGGCGGGTAGTTGCAACAAATCTGCTACACTGCCAGGATCCACCAATACCCCGTGCACATCAAAATCGCTAATATAGAGGGTGAGTACCAATGCATCATAGTGGGGCATAATAATCCTATTCAGGTTGATAGGAAGGAAGGATATAAGGCCATCTATGGGCCCGGCTCAGGACACCCCTATCCTGCAGGTCCGTTGACCACCCACACCATGAGGGTAACCCAGCCCCGTATCACGAGACACACACATGAGTAAAAATGGTCACATTGGCCTACACGTCATACTTTTCAAAATATATCCAACCAATTATATTACATGGTTCAAGAGTTGATTACACTCTTACTACAAACATATATTAAAATTGAAAGTTTTAATACATGTTTTACAAAAAGATAACAAAGCCACAATCCGGCTTTCTTCTCATAATCGGCTCCTAGTGAGGCCGCCTTCCGATCGCTCCCGTACTGAATATTCCTCATGGTGAGAATTGCCCAGTAGTGGAATTACCCTAAATGGGTTACTCCCCACCTAAGTGCACATGCAATGATCCAACGTAAACACACACTTAAGTAAATACGTGATCCTACTTGAATGTCTACATGCCCAATCCCATGTCTCGAGGCCGCACCGACTCCCTCACACTTGCCTAAGCCATGTATGAGAAAACACCGTTTTCAAAACAAAAGCCTTTTGTTTTCGAAAACACACTACCAAGTTTTGGTAAAAATATTGGACTACCCTCCGAGTCGAATTGGTTGGAGAACTTTCCAAAACAATTGGCGTCATGGTCCTCATCCGAAGTGATCTGTTAGACCATCTCCCAACCCAATTCTCCGGAAAATCTTCCATCGAAATTTCTTTCACAATCATGTTCCATTTTTCATTTCTTTCATGTCATGCACTCACACCTAATTTCCTAGGTTACCTCGGTGCACATGGAATGCATTATGCCATTTCCAAACTACTCATGCTAATATATTTACATGCATATATTAACATAAATTAAATCACATCATGTTAACACATCAAATTCCATGCATTAACGTATTAAATTCCACACAATTCAAGCCATTCATCCTAGAAATATTTCATGCAATTAACACATGGACGCTGGTCCAACCACTGCAACCAGACTGCTTAATAAATTTCCTAAACAAGCAATGGGCTATTCGTGGGCAGCCCACTCACCAAGCATCGGTTCCACTTTGTGGAACCGAAAACCATGGCCATTTTCGGCCTCATTCACACCAAATCATAATTTATTGCATAATTTACACCACAAGCCACCCAAACAGTCCCTAAACTGTCCAAAACGGGCTCAAAATATTCCAACAATTTTATCCCAAGTTTTGGGATCGATCAAACGGCCACTCACGACCTCAAATCAACCCAAGCATTAACAAAACACTTAAACAAGGGGTAAATCAAGTAGGAGAAAACCCCTACCTAGTGGAGTTTGTCTAAACTCCATAAACGCAGACTGTGAGCTCCCTGCCGTGGGAGCACCCCTGCTTCTTCGTCACAAAACCTGACTCGGGTCCGATCACGGAATTTGCAGGATAAGGTAGAGCTTCTCTCTCTAAAAATCCCACCCTTTCTCTCTCTATTTTGCTTCTCCCAAAACCGGTTGGGAGAGCTTGGGTCAAGATTGGGACAAGTGACTTATCTTCTCATGCCACATGTCAAATTTTAAGTGGCCCATGGGATTACACCTTATCCCTTATCCATCTACTTTGAGATTTTCACCTAATGGCATGATGCCATGTGTCCCGGCGTGAGCCCACTTGAGCTCAACGTTTCGACTTGCTCATAGATTGACACGTGACGCCTTAAGCCACTACAATGCTGCCGCCCGCAGACTACCTCGCTGCTCCTCGAAAAAACGGAATTTCGATTATTCTAATCTGACGAATTCAACGTAGAAGCACCATGACGATTCCAACGGTGAAGTCCATTTCATCATCCGAGATCTAGAAAAAATTTGGATTTTGACCAAATTACCATTTTACATTTTTCTCGTAAAAATTGGAATTTTCTGCCCATGGTTTCTTTCTGCTGCCTTCTATGTGATAGCATTTACCCGCTTTGACCGAGAACTTGGTGGTTTAAGATCTTCTTCGTCAAGGGCCACTAATATTGGTAGTTAGACGGGCCGCGCAGTATATAATTTATGATTGGTCTAAGTTCTGATGGAGTTACTACAATTCTGCCTGCTTCCGACCTTTGTCACCTGTCGCTCTTATGCCCATGACCCTATGATAATTGCATCGCAATGATTTGTTTCTTTGGAAAGGATCTGTCCGAATCGGTGTAGGCTATTTAAACTCTGGAAAATCACGAATGATGGGTAATAGCCTTTCATACGAGATGTTCAGGGGTGGAACTACTGGGCTCTCTGCGGATTGGTCACGGATCGCCCACCCTCGCTCCGCCCTTCTCGAACCGCACACCCCTTCCTACACCCGCCATGTCCCCTGGGCTAGCTGACTCAGAATCATGATAGTTTAGATTGCTGCACGAACATTGTCCTCCAGCATTTAGTACTTATCGACCCACCTGTATAATTCTTTCATTATCTCTGGTGGGTCTAAAGATAGTGACTGGAAGAACGGCGTGGACAACCCAAAGCTTCTCCTAAAGTTCTGGAGGACCGCATCCATGTTGTAAGATTCTACCTACTGAACGGCTTGCCTGAATCTCCTTGTGAAGTCTCGAATAGATTTCAATTCCTGCTTGAGAATAGCCTGTAAGGAGCTGATGTTCCTCTTTTGTCGCACTGAACAAAGGTACTGCGATACAAATGCTGCCCATAGGTCATTGAATGAGTTTATTGAGTTGCACAGGAGCTTATGAAACCAGGCTAACGCAGGCCCCCGCAAGCTAGCCGGGAACACTTTAAACGTGACGGTCATTGTCACGCTTTCAGATAATTTCCTAATTATAGTGGAGCATGGATTTGGCGGGTCAACAGAAAGTATCGAATATGGAAAAATAGGGTGGCGATAAACCCGCGAGGTGACTCAGAGTCAAGAATGTGTCGGGCTTCAGGGCAAGGGAGACATGTCTCCGTGTCCATGAATCGAGTCGCAGCTGGCATGTAAAATGTCGGCCCCATACCGAAGGCGGGATGTACAAACAACATTGATGGTAATACTCCTAGCAGTAACATCGGCGTTTCGCCGAGGGCTCAACTGGCCGGTTACGCCCTACCTATTTCTCTCCTCGCCGGGCGGACATGTTACCATCAAAGATCGCCGAAACAGCATGCAAAGTCCTTTACGCGATTTAAATTCTTGTGTTCTTGCTGGGCGAGAGCCCAATGGTAGGTAACCACCGAGGATGGTAGGTAACTACCTGAGGATAACTCGTCATCTGTTGGGGCATCAACCTCATCCGGGATAATGGGCTCCTTTCCTTTGTTGTGAGGGTAGATCTAGCTCGGCCATTATCTTGCATCTCTTCCACGAGATCGTGTCTTTTTTTCTGGAGGACGACGTGGTTCCAACTCAGTGATCAGGCGTTCAGCATGATCTGTAACTCGGCGGGTGTGGCGTGGATCTCTGTTCTTCTCCATGTCTGGCGGCCGATGGAAAATTGATCTTCCCGAAGATTGAATCGCCGGGTTGTTTGACATTGGCGCCTCGGGCGAATTAGGCGTGGGAGGAAATTGGCGGCTCACCGTGGCGAGGTTGCTAGATAGCCGTTGAAGCTAAGCCCTTGCAGCCTGTAGACAAGACTTTCTATTTGGTTCCCATAAACCCGGCGCGATTATTATTACCTTGATCGTCGACTCAAGGGGCATCGACACAATGTAAACTAGCAAAGAGCGATTCGCGATGGTGGAGTCGGTAGCCTCCCAGTTGATCGAGTCGGCAAAAATATGGAGAGGAAGAAGAAGAAAATATGCGCAGTTAGAATTGCTTATCTTCCCACCGTGGGGGTTCTTCTGATTTATAGAGGAGTAGTTCATGAATCTCCCTCGTATCTCGGAAGGGAATCTCACATTTTTAGGGGATAATCTATTTTCCTTATCTATGACTGATTTTCCCTTATCAAGGACTAAGTCTTCCTTATCAAAGATTATTCCTCTGAGAAGTATGAGATTTGGAAACTAGGAAATTCATGGATAAATATCATTTGCGTATTTCCCGCCTTTATTTATTTATCAATAACGAACTTGCCATATACGGAAGGGTGGCCAGTTGGGGGACTTAAAACTCTATACGAGTGGCCCTCAAGCTGGCCTTTAAGGAGACACCATGGCTTTAACAGACGTGCTTTCGGACTCTCCCGCCTAAGTCATGGTTCAAATTCGCGGTATCGGTCATCGACTCGGACGATTTTGAGACGTATCGGTCGCGGTGTATCGGTCGATACGCAAAATAAGATTATTAAAATATTTAAAAATTATAAAATATTATATAAATTATTATTATTATATATATATATATATATATATATATATATATATATATATATATATATATATATATAATATTTTATAACTAATAAAAATTAAAAAAGCAAAATTTTATCTACTAACATTATTTAAATAGTTAATGAAGCATTCAGTGAAAGATATGTATGCTAATGCTAACAAAAGAAATTATTTTATATCAAGCATAACATCTTTTAAACAAAATGTCATCAAATATCATATAATTAAATTATTTTCTAATATAATTGTTCTTCAACAAAAATTAAATTTCTACCCAATGGTAAATAAATTTACATAATTTCTTATTTTCTATGTGGTTGATATTGAGGTTGGTAGAGCTAAGGTGTATTTTTCAGTTGAAAACAGGGCAAAAATGGGGACTGGAAGGCTTGAATATGCAAAATACAGTTTCTGGTCCCAAAATGATGTCGTTTTAGCCATTATAACTTTTATTTTTTTAATAATTTAAAACACTAATCAAAATGGCGTTGTTTAGGGCTGTCTGGGACCAAAACAACGTCGTTTTGGCCTTGTTCTCAATTATGCAAAACGACGTCGTTTTGGAAGTGGGTTGTTGAAAAAGGGAAACCCTTCTTCCTACATTCCCGATGATAGCGAGAAAATGAAAAAATGAAAAGGAAGAAGGGGAGGAAGAAGAAGAAGAAGAGGGAGAAGAAGGGGAAGGAGAAGTACCTGCTCCAAGGCACCGCCAAGTGGTCTTCTCTTCTCCCTCAGTTCTCTTGTCTTCTCCGGCTCCAGTTATGCTCGGCAGTCGGGACTTGACTCTGTAGTTTGTTCGTCACTTAATTTCCTCTTCTTCAGTTCTTCTTCGTTTCTTTTTTAGTCGAATCTCTGAAATTTTCAATCGAATCTTTGTAATTTTTTGGATTTTTATTGTTTCTCTGTGTTGGATTTTTAGAGGACTCTCTTAAAATTTTCAATTTTTGTTTGCTTTTTAGGTTGTTCGTAGTATTGAGATTATTCTCTGTATTTTCACCGATTTTCATCAGGTTAGTGAGTCATCTGCGAACCCGGCAAAGTCCAGAGGTTTTATCGGGTTTAGCTAATCCACTCTTAGTCACCATTGCACAGTAGCGGTATCAACTTGGTTAGTCCCAGAAAATTCGAGTTCACAGATCGGTCGGTCGGTCTGAATCGATTGAGTCGTGCCGGTTTCGATCGATTTTTTGAACCCTGATCTAAGTAGTGCCCTCGATTTTAATATGGTAAGTGGGCTTGGGCCACTTCTCAATATGGGCCAGGTGGGTCTCGGGCCAAACGGACCCTGGGCTGGTTGAGTAGTGGGTCTAAAGACCATGGGACTCACTAATCTGAGCTAATGTTTGGTTATGTTCATCCTGGGATGGTGAGTAGATGCACGAGCTAAGGGTCGAAGAGTTTCTCCACTGTCTTAAAGTTAACCCATCATCATTCACCGCCCAATCTCTTGATTTCATTTTCCGTTTGAGAGGTTTTCTGATGTCTAGCGTTACTCAGATTCTCATGTAAAGTTTCCAGTCACCATCAAAGTTTTGATAACCTTTCAATACTAGAAAAATTGACTTTAGCTACTACAAAAAAAGTAGTAGCTAAACTATTTATTTTAGTAGCTAAATTTTTTTAGCTACTACATAGCTACTATAGGACATAGTAGCAAAATTTCTTGTAGCTAAGCTAATTTTAGCTACTACTAGTAGTTATTAGCTACTGCTTTAACCACTACAGGATGTCGTAACTAATTAGCTATTAAAAATAATAGTAGCTAAAATGAAAAATGTAGTAGCTAATTTAGGTAAGGAGACGACTATATATAACTACTACTTAGCTATTATATTATGTAGTAACTAAATAGCTACCAACAATAGTAGTAGGTAATGTAAAGAATGTAATAGCTAACAAAGTGAAAATGGCGATTATTTATAGCTACTAATTAGCTACTCACAATAATAGTAGCTAAAATTGAGAATGCAATAGTTTACTAAAACAATATATAGCTACTACTTAGCTACTACATGACGTAGTAGCTATTTAGTGACTGAACTAGTTAATAGCTAAGTATTATAGCTATATAGCTACTAAAATAATAGCTATATAGGAGTAGCTATTTAGAGATGGAAAAAATGTAATAGCTAATAAGTGTAGCTATTTAGCTATTATGTTAGTAGCAAAATTGTAATAGCTATTTAGTAACTATTTTTTTGTAGTAGCTAAACAAAGTAACTATTTTTTTGTAGACAAATTATCAATCATATGATAGACATATAAATTGTAAAATTAAGATTGGCTCAACAAGAAAGCCATTTCCATAATTTTACAATTTATCTTCTTTAGTACATGATATGATAATTTATCATGCAAAGATACTTGAACGTGAGAACTAAGGTTTTTCATGTATGAAATTAATGTAACACCCCATCCAGGATGTTGTACGATACGATGTACTTAGTAGGGTCATATATAATGCGCGAGAACTTTATGAGTGGATTAAGTGTCATAATATTATTTTTTTTTAAAGTTGTTTAAGGATGAAATTGTAAAGTTTTCAAATAATTGTGGCACTTGTGCAATTAAGGAAAGTGGAGGAGTAATCTGAATCATGGAGGCTTTAAATGGTTAAAAGTTTGTCTTTGAGGCTTGCGATGAAAAGCAAAATCAACCCATTTAGGGAAGGAAATGCTCGTGAGCTTCCTTAGAGGAAGGTGATGATTTCTTTAAACTTTTTCTTGAGTTTTGCAGGTTTGGTCCTTAGAAGGTGGAGAGCAAGGTTGGTGCATCAATTAAGCAAAAAAGAATCAAGCAAGGAAAAACCAAGGTTTGTAATTCTCTACCATAAGCTTGGTTATTTTCAAGGATTAATGCATGGGTTTTGCTCCTTGTGTGTATCTTACTTGATTTTGTGGTTGATTTCATGGTTTGAGCATGATTTGTAAGTGAATTCCTAAGTTAGGGTTTAAGGAATATAAATGCCCACCATGTGTTTGATTTATGGCCTAAGTGAAATCTTAGCTTAAAAAGTTAAGTCGTTGATGTTGTTAAGGTGGTTAATTGTAATTTTTAATGTGATTGGTTGGGAATTCCCAACTTTGTCAAGTTGAAGGGCATTTTGAGGTTTTCCTTTAGAGTGCGATTTAGGCACGGATTTAAGGTCCTAAGTGCTTACAATTGATGCCGGAATCGATAGGAATTGAAGTGATTAACAAAGAGTTTCCACATTTTCATTCCAATTTTACTAGTAAGCATGTTTTTTGCCGTAGGGGTAAAACGGTCATTTCTTTTCTGGATTTTTCTTTAAAAGTCTCAATTTAGGACCTCAAGAGAGTATTTTGTGGTGAGCGTTGAATTTATTACGCATCATAGCAAAATTTGAAAAATTTTGAGCTCTCTTGGCCGAATGGTATGTGGGGAAGAGTGGGAGGGTAGTTGGGTCATTTTGACTTGAATTCTAGGCCTCTTGACTCGTAATGTGGTCCCCCATCGAATTTTGTTTGAAACGGATAAGGATAGCTTGAATTAACTGGAAAAGTTTGCCGAAATGAGTAGTTTTGAGGACTTTTGTCTTTCAAGGAGTAATTTAGTCTTTTGGCTTTATATAAATCTTGTGTGACCTAATGTGACTTGCGTGTAAAGTTTCGTTAAAATCGAATCTGTTCAACGGTCGCTTTGTAAGCCTATGTTAGAGTTTCATGATTTTGCGAGGGCGATTAATGTTTTATTTGTGTATTCTCTTGAGTGTGTAGGGTAAAAGCGGAGGTGGAGAAATTGTGAAGTCGATCACTCAATTATTGTAAGCGAAGATTTGTTCCTAAGAAACTTGATTTTTAATACTAGTGTATTGTTTATAAATCGTTTTCTGATTTGTATGTTATAGTTTAATTGTTAAACCTGTATTTTAAAAATATGGTTTGATTTGTTTAAACCATATTTTATAAAACAAGCAAGTAAGCAATATGTTTTTATTAAGCAAGCAAAAGAAATTGCTATGTTATAAGTTAGGCCTTAAGAAATCTCTAGTCTTAAAGAAAACTAAACATTACGAGTCATAGGTATTAGGTAAATGCAGGAAGTTAAGACATGAATTTCATTGCATTTATATTTGCGGGTGGCGAACTTGGCTCATGCATTAGGGCATGGGAGGATTGTAGCGCGTGCTGGGTATAGGGTTAATGGCGTTGTAGCTTATTATGTGGTGATGGAGCATTCCACCATATTCTGAGGAATAGGTGATGTGGACGAGGTCCTTATCTTGGCATGGTAGAGATTTCTGGTCTCCGTGTTTATAAAGTCTGATAAGCAAGAAAGGCCTCAAGTGGTTGATCATTATATTTATAAGCATATTTACATACAGCTTAAAATCAATCACCGATAAGCAAGCAAGCATTTTTATGAAAAGTGTTAGAAACTTTTATAGCAAAGCAAACAAGGTTTCCAGAAAGTGTTTTGTAAAAAATAGTTTTACAATTTTGAGACATTTTCAGAAAAAGTAAGCATTTTATAAAGCATACACTCACTAAGCTCTTTTAGCTCATTATTTTTTTGTTTTTAAAATTTATCTTCTAAGTCACAGTACAGGATATTTCCAGGACATATGAGGTCCTCGACTTCTAGTTATATGTGCTATATTTTCATTATTGTATATATTTGTACTAAAAAAAAAAATGTAACTAACTTTTGTTAAGAAAATCTTTGAACTTATATAGTTGTATATGTATGTACATAGTTTGTTTTATAGAAAATGTGATGAGTCGAGGCTCTTTTGAAGAAGTGTTGTTGGTTGCCATATTTTAAGTATCATTTGTATTTACGGGTTTTTGGGACATGTCGCATATACGAATTTGATTATCTTCTTAGAAATTTTATAAAATCGAGTTAGAAATAAAAAATAAAAAAATAAATTTATATAGGTTTTCAGCAAGCAACACGGCTTAGCTTCACATGATCTCTAGTCGTTGGAAGTATCGGCTGGGAGTTCCTGTGGGGTTGTCGACACATCACCTGCTAGTAGGGGTGGGGGCGTGTCAATTAATCTAAGGCGTAAAAAACTATCATGTATTACTTGTAGGGTTAAAACAGGGTAGCCTGTGGTAGTCCCGGAAAATATACCATAACTTGAGTTATAGAAGTCCAATTTGGGTGATTCAAAAGCCTAACATCAAGTTCTCAGATGCAGCTACAATTTCCTCGAATGATACTAATCCAAGTTCCCTCTTTTTCCCAACCGAAAATCAATCCCAAAATCTAAATAGTATGTAGGGTCAAAATAGGGCAGCCTATAGTATTCCTGGAAAATGGACCATAACTTGAGTTATAGAGGTCCAATTTGGGTGATTCAAAAGCCTAACATCAAGTTCTTAGATGCAGCTACAATTTCCATGAGGACACTAGTCCAATTTCCCTCTTTTTCGGTCCAAAAAATAGTCCCCAATTGAGCCATAAAACAGCCCACAAACCAACTATAAAACAACCATGAAAAGGGTCCCAAAACAATCCCCAATTGAGTCATAAAACATCCCACAAACTAGCCATAAAACAACCATAAAAGGGTCCTAAAACAGTCCCCAATTGAGCCATAAAACAATCAACAAACCAGCCATAAAAAGGGTCTTAAACGAGTCCCGGTTGGCCATAAAACAAAACCTGGTACGGAAATAAGGCGAAACAACCCCTTAAATCGACCTCGAAAGCAGTCCTTAAGTCCAAAACCATTCATCAGCCCCGTAAGGTAGAAATAATCGAAGTAGGAAGAACCCTACCTCTTGAGCGTAGCGGGTAAAAGCCTCCACAGCACGAAATCCTTGATTTCGAAATCTCCTCTTTTAGATCTTGATTGAAATCCATTAACTTTTTTATTATATCACGTGTGGCCCTCGTCGAATAGATGAACTTTGACTTTTGACTCGACGAATTCCAACCGACGGAACCCCTTGGATCGTCGAGAGAAAGTTTTGATTTTCTCTCATTTTCTCTCCCTTTTCCCTCTCCCATAACAGTAGCCAAAAATGCCATTTTCTGCCCAAAAGTCCCTTTTCTTATAACTTATCCAACTTAAATGCTTGGCCCGTCACGCCCGCGTGTCCCAGGCCTCGGTCAGTTTTTTGCCCTGAAGCGATTTATTTCATCCGGTTGAAACTCAGGTATTTTAAAATGAACTTCTTAAATTATTTTCCAAAAATAAGATTTTTCTCAAAAATGCAAAAGTTTTTTAATTAACAAACACCTTCGCCACGAAAATTTGTGAAAATTTCAAGCATTTTGGTCGACCGAAGTCGATGCAGGTAAGCTGGGTTCACGGGCAGATCAATGGTCGGTTTGTTTTGTCATCCGAGATCTACAAAAATTTCAAACCTATGACTGCTATTACGGTGATTCTTATTTTGCCATTTTTAATAAAAATTCAAATTCGCTCGGATTTTACAACTTAGATATTTTTAGTTTATAAAATTTATTATAAAATATAAGATTAAATAATCGTACTAATTCTAATTACTTTATTAAGCATTGATTTGTTATTAAAATAATTTAATATTTAAATTTGTCAAACACTTAAATATTATATTTTATAGTTAAATTTATCATTTAATTAAAAATTATTTTTTAAATTATAATTCAATATGTGAAATTGACTTTTATTTTTAATTTTTCCATTATTTATTTAATTTTTTTAGAAAGTTATAAATTTTTTAAAAAGTTGAATCAACACGTCATAATTAAAGAGTTTACAATTTTGAATTACATTTTAAAAGTTATAAATCTTTTTAAAAAATGAATCCAAGCTTTCTCAAATGAATCCCAAAACTTTTTTTTTTTAATTTTGTAGTGATTTTGAAAAAAGTTACAAATTTAGCTACTACCAACAATGTAGTAGTTATTCAGCTACTACTTGAATGAAGCCAGGTCATATGTTAGCTACTAAATGAAGAGTAGCTATTTAGGCTATACCCATGATGTAGTCACTATTCGAGTACTACGCAACTCTTACTTAGTATTTATGGTATTTGACTTTGTTAGTGTTTTGAAACACAAATAGTAGCTATGTAGTAGCTATTTACTGACTAACAACAATTTAGTAGCTATATAGTAGCTATTTAGCAACTAAAAAGGTAGTAGCTATGTAGTAGCTACTACTTCGTAGCCAAATTGGTATGTTAGCTACTACCAATAATAGAGTAGCTACGTAGCTACTAAATAACTACTACCTAGTAGGCAAGGTTTTGGCTTGATAGTAAATAGTAGTCGTGTAGTAGCTATTTAGCGACTAACATCAATTTATTAGCTATATAGTAGCTATTTAGCTACTATTTTGCTACTACTATTAGTAGCTAGCATTGACGAAACCACTTTTTGCTACTACATAGTAGCTATTTATTAGCTAAGCTTAACACCTTTTATACTAGTAGCTATTTAGTAGCTATGTATTAGTTAAATAGCTACTAAGTGATAGTAGTAGCTAATTTTAGTAGCTATTTATGGATTTTCTCGTAGTGTTTTCTGAGAGAAGTGTGCATGACATGTCATAGATCTGGATAAAATAAATATGTTATGTTTAAAGGTATCGTGTTAGGGTTCATCCCCATTTCAAGTTTCTTCATTAGTAGGAGATCAAGATTGTCCATTGACTCACCTTGATGACCTTATTCATGTCCAATTCATGGAAGAATTGGAATAGAAAGAGGTTTTGATTGAGATCCTTGATATAGATACCTTTGACGGGACAACATAGGGTTGCTAGAGTGCTCTTCATGGCTTGGTTGTTGATAGTTTGATTAGTGAGAAACCTCCTCACAAGACACCATTAGAGTGAGGGTCGTATTTGATCTTCATCAATCGATTCTATGACTAAGCTTGCTTCCTCCTCCTCTAAGATATCTTAGATCTATAACTTCATCCATTATGAGCAACATGAATCGATTGTTTGGAAGAAAACAAATGGGAAGTTGTTAGAGGGGCAAGACTTTTGTTTTTTTTTGTTTTGTTTTTTATTACACTTTAATTTCAAGATAATAAATTGTCTTTAATGACACTTGAACCTAGAACCCCCCTTTTTATACCTTATGCTTATTTGAATGGTAAACGTTTTATCATTTGAATTAAGCATAACGATGAAGTTTGTTAGAATTTAGGATGATATCTAAAAATTCAAAAGAGTTAAAATATGAGAAGAGCTTTTATCACCTTCATTTGATACCCTTTAAACTGACACCCCTGGTGTGAACTTGACAAGACATCTTATGAATATTTGGTCACGCAATCTTTTGTAGCATGCCATGTGGTGCTTTGGTTGCATGCCGTGTGGTAAATAAAGAAAGAATTTTTCTCTTTAGTTCTGATTTTATTTTTTTATAAAATAAAATAATATTTTACCTTTTTAGAAAATAAGGGCCTCTTAGACTACAATTTAAAAACAGTTTTTTTTTTTTTTTTTTGTTAACATGGAGAATATGATTCGTTATTTTTTTCTATTCTAAAAAATATGAAAAATACAAATAATTTAAAAAAAAAAAACACCGAGTACACAAAAATCTAGTTAACACATAAAAAAAAAAAATACCCTAATAGTATTTTTCATTTTTTTAAAAATTACTATTAATAACAGTTTTCATAAAATAAATCCTAAAACTATATTTTATTATGTTTTAATTACTTGAATAGTATAGTCCTTTGAAGGCCTGGTTTAAATGATAAAAGAGTCCGGATAGGTTTATAGGAGTTCAAGTTCAAGTATAAAAATAAAATATTATAATAATACAATGTAAAGTAAATAAAAGATTAAAAAAAAAAAACACGAACAGCTGACGGTATTGTAGCAGTTCTAGTAGATGTGACTTGCCAAAAAGAAAACACTCGAAGAAGCTGCCTGTGGGTTTCCGAGGGCAAAAATCCAAACTGACGGTTTACACCGTCATATAATTTGGCGGGTCCCAGTGTTTGCCAGCGTGGCAAGAATAAATACATAATAATGATAATCAAAACAAAAAGAATAAGGGAAAAAGAGAAGTTCCCCAAAAACCCAGCCTCCATCTCACACCTCTTCGATCGCCCCTTACATCACTCCCCCCCGTCCTTCTTGTTTCCGGCCAACACCTCCACCGGCGGCGATTCCTTCTTCCACACTCCCTGATTCTCACCTGTCGGACAATCATCAATCTCTCAGGTTTGTCTCCGCATGGTGCCGTTTTAACCTGAAAAGTGAAAACGATTCTTCGGTTAATTTTTTCTTTCATCTGTTTTCTGAATTAGTTTTATTTGATTCTTTATTTTTTCCCATTTCTTCTGGTTTATGGATTTAGATCTGCAAATTGTTCTGGTAAATCGACTGGTAGTTTTAGTTTAATGGTGAATTGAACTAGTAATTTTACTCTATTGAGTTTTTTTATGAAGGAAAATTTGGATCAGTTCACGTTTGGGATCTAGGTTTACCGCTCTGTTGATTTTACTTTCATTTTATTTATGGAGTGATGCTATGCAAACTCAAAAATTTTCAGCAAATGATTTTGTACTATCCATTGCAAAGGGAAAATGCCTTAAAATCCAAGGAGATAGATTTAAGTTGATACACACGATGAGGGGTTTTGATGGAGCTACTGCATGCTTTTTAATTATTATTATTTTTTTCAAAATCAGGCTTTTTTAGTACTGCATTTACTAGGAAAAGAACAGAATTTTAGCTTTATTCACACAAATTATGTGATCTTATTGATGATGGGGAAGTTCCTCCCTCCACCCCCAAGAAAAAACAAAAAGAACCCTCATTCTCGCATTAAAGGGGTTTTCACGGTCGTGATCTTATTCACTTTGCTAGCTAGTTGGCAAAAAAAATTTATTTGTAAAGCATCTAAATATTTTTCTTTTTTATCTTTAGTTTGAAAAGATGAAATTGCCTCTACACAGCTAATTGGTTGCTGAGAAAAATGAGGAAACAAAGCTGATTAAAAAAAAAAAAATTCTGATCAAAAAAGAAAAGTGAGGAAAAACAGAGAAACTTTAGTGATTTGGGGTTTGTAGAATGGTAAACCACATTGAAACTTGAAGGACCAAAAGAGTGATTAATGAGCCTATTCTTTTTTAAATAAAATTTGCAATCGGGATATCTATTCCTTTTAAATTCTAGAGGGGTTATTATGGAGAGGATAACACATGGTGTTTAAAAGCATGGGTGCCCTTGGTGATGGGCCTAATTAATTACTTGGTCTTATTGGTGCCTTGGTTGGAATAGTTCACCAGCCATCTAGATGATAGATAAAAATGTGTTTTAGTTATTGTTTCTTTTTCCTCGTCAGTACACTCATTGTAGGAGAGGATTGATGTGTTGGTTGATCTCTAGTATGCTTTTTGTTTTTCTACTAGTATAAACCTATTTTTGAGTGAATTAGAGTGTTCATCAGTCTATTTATATGATAGGATTATCTACTTTTTAACACTATTTTACTTTCTTTTTGGAGCTTTGAATTTGAGAGCATAATAAAATTTTTGAGAGAAACAAAAGACTCGGTGCAACAATAGAAAATTTTGAGAAAACAAATGAAGGTTGTTGCAAGAAGAAAAACCGAATAAAGTAATCATTATTTGGGGATTGATGCAACATAGTATTTGTTTGGGTGGGGTTATAATTGGTGAAGGGATGGGAGGGAGGTGTGAAGATCATATGTTTTGTGGTTTTCCTTATCTTCTTTCCATTTTTAGGTAAATCAAAGGAAAAAAAAAATGTGTGGAAAAAAATATTAATGAATTTCCTCATAGAGCTTTGAAGGTTCCATTGCTCACATTTGAGTTGGATAAACTGCACCCACTTGTTCCTTTCACCTGCATCTTCAGACCATCCCCTTTAAAAAAAAAAAGTTTCTTAAGTTAGGTAGTAGTACTATAAAAATGGGCCAAGAAATTTCTCTTTGTTACCTAAAAAGGTGCCTGAAAATCCATGCTGCCATCCACCTTAAAAAAATATGTATGGATTACGGACAATAACTCTACTAGGATTTCCCGTGTGGCCCTTTTACAACACCATAGAGCATAGGTGATGCAGCACCTAAGGAAAAGTGCTGGAAGAACAGAATAATATTGAAATAAATTGATGAGAACGAAAAGAAAAGAGCTGGAAGATCAGAATGTGCCTGAAATAACTCTAGGAATCATTCCTAGAAACCCTAGGCTTCACATTAAGGGCTCTTTGTATCACACAAAGACACTAGTAATTGCTGGAAATTTCTTCAATTCATTCATTCATTTCATTCATTGATTCTTCAAGACTGAATACAACTATATATATAGGTGTTTCTAGGGATTCACAACTTTTTGGAATTACCATTTAGTAAAGGATGTAACTAGGAACTAACAAGTTTGATTGACTTGGAACTAACAACTTTGACTGATTGCTAAATACTAATAAAGACTATTGGAAAATGACAACCATTGAAAATGATACTAACTTATGACAATTGTCAACTAACACATTTGTATGAGATCCTAACACAATTATCAATCCCTCTGGGCCTGTTATGGTGGGCCCTCTTAAAGGCCATGTGTTGGGGCTTGTTGTGGCTTCTAGAGGGCTAGGGCCTTATGTGCCCATTTCTTCAACCGAGCCCTCGATGCAACGCAGTCCTTCCTTTGAGAAGGAGGTGGAGGATCTCAAAGAGGTTGTCAATGCTAGAGTATGTGAGGGTAGGCCTGGATGGTGGTGATGGATAGAGTTTCAATCAACCGATTCTACTAAGCAATGAAGAGAACTTTACAGTACCTCCCTTTTATTCTCTGTTTTTGGTCGACCTCTTCTTTTTGGGGTTCTTCAAGCCTTTGGGGTGGTGGTGTTCTTGCTGGGATGAGATATCGATTGACTTGGAACCTATGTATGGATTTGCGGCCGACGGAAGGAGGGTCAAGGAGCCTACGTAGATGTTTGGCTTTGAGAAAGGTGTTGAATTTAACTGATAGCTCGAGACGGCCCTTGCCTGGCTTTGGAATGTTTGTGGTTCTGAATATTTTGGAGGATAGTTGCTTTTTGATCAAGTTTACGAGTTCCCGTTTCTACAAGGTTATGAAGATAGATCCCGACTTGATGCGCAAATCAGGCCGGCAAAGTTATGCAATGTCCTCGGGCCGTTTCAAAAGTAGAGAGAGAATTAAGCTGAAAGTGCTCCACACTACAATGGCGGAGTAATAGCAAAGGTAGAAGAGATAGGGGGAATTTTCTACTTAAGTTAAAATGAAGTTAAAAAATTATCTGTTGGAATGTTGAGGGGTGAATAATTCGGATAAAACGTTTTTGAGGGCTCAAAGAGCAGATCTAGTGTGTTTGCAAGAAACTAAGATCCAATGATGAATTGGTGACTGCTCATAGTATCAAGGGAGCATTTTGATCGAGGCTTTGAGCGAGCATCGGTGGGGCATTTTTCGTCTCTGGAATAAAAGAAGCTTGGATCTAGTAGATTTAGTGATTGGTTCCTTCTCTATCTCGTGCATGTTTCGATGTGTTGAGGACGACTTTCAGTGGACCTTTTCGGGTGTTTATGGTCCTGTAGTGAGAGGTAGGAGAGGATCGTTTTGGGATGAATTGGGTTCGATCTAAGGCCTTTGGGAGGGTCCTTAGTTTGTTGGGTCCTTGGTGTGTTAGGGATATGCCGCTTCAGGGGGGTCCTTTCACTTGGAGTGGGAGCGTAAACGGGCGTTCAATGTCTCATAGATCGATTCTCATATGGCCCACTGGAGATTCGCCATAAGGCAAGGCAAGATGTCCTCCCTAGGCCTGCTTTTTGATCACTTCCTATTATACCGATAGTAGCGGAGGTGATCGACCTTCCCCTTTTCGTTTTGAATTAATGTGGCTTAAGGTTGAGGGTTTTAAGGATCTACTGAAAGACTGGTGGCAAAACCTCCAGTTTAATGGTTCAATCAGTTATATCATGACTGCCAAGTTGGAGGCTCTAAAGGGCATCTTGAAGGTCTGGAACAGAGGTGTTCGACAGGGTTGAAACAAACAAAAGGGAGGCTCTCCACAAGGTGAAGTTCTGGATAATCTGAAAAGGAGAGGGAGTCAGTTTTGTGAGTTCCAGGAAAGGAAAAAGGCCAAAGATGATTTCAAAATCTGGGCAATCATGGAGAAGGCTTCCTAGAGACAGAAGTCTAGAGAACTCTAGCTAAAGGAAGGAGATAGGAACATTGGGTTTTTTCACAGGATGGCCAACGCTCACAGAAGGAGGAATTTTCTCAGGAACATCAGTATCAATGGTAGAAGGTACGAGGAGGAGGTGAAGCTTGGGCTGAGGGTCCGGTCAGGGCTTTCGTATCACTCTCTCTAATTCAAGTTGCCGCCCATTCTCTTCTTGAACTTCCTTTTAAGGAAGTTGCTAGGCTTGAAGAGATGTTTACTAAGACTGATGTTATGGTTGCGCTATCTAGGCTTAATGGGGATAAAGCCCCCGGACCACATGGTTTCCCAACAACATTTTGGTCCTTTTGCTTGGACTTTGTGAAGGATGAGATTATGGGCTTTTTTAAGGAGTTTTTTTTTTACAAGAACAAGTTTGTCAAAAGCCTCAATGCCACATTTCTAGTCCTTATTACTAGAGGCTTGAGACAAGGGGACCCCCTCTCCCCTTATCTCTTTGTAATTGGCATGGAAGCCTAAGTTGCCTTTTAGTGCGGGCGGTGGAAGGAAACTTTAACTTTGGTTGCAAGTTTGTATACAGAAGAGGAGAGTCTCTGCCCATCTCTCATTTGTTGTATGTTGATGACACTCTCATCTTCTGCGAAGCCAACCAAGATCAGATGCTCTATTTGGGATGGACTTTGATGTGGTTCGGAGCTATTTCAGGGCTGATAATCAATTTGAACAAAAGCGAGATCATTGTAGTGGGTAGAGTGGCCAATGTGGCAGAGTTGGTCGCGAAACTGGGCTACGAGGGTTGGTTCTCTTCCTGCTAAGTACTTAGGGCTGCCTCTTGGGGCTCCCAACAAGTCTTTACACTACAAGAAATTCACGCCATCGACAAAATTACCGACTCCGATTAAATTTGCTAGTAATTACCGACGGAATATCGACGGAAAATAAAAGATATTATTTTTTCCATTTTTATACTACTATCATTAATACCTAATGGAAATTATCGATGCGGAAGTGTTCCGTAGGTAATTCTTCGCCATATATAGGCGCTAACTTTTAGGTACCATTTACCGATTATCACATAATGAAAATTACCGACGAAGCTGCTTTCAGAGTGCACTTCGCGCTATATATAGCGTCAACTTTAGGTACCATTTCATCATTGTGATTTACGAAAATTATCGACGGA
This sequence comes from Tetrastigma voinierianum, assembly GCA_016808115.1. Taxonomy (NCBI): domain Eukaryota; kingdom Viridiplantae; phylum Streptophyta; class Magnoliopsida; order Vitales; family Vitaceae; genus Tetrastigma; species Tetrastigma voinierianum. The sequence continues at coordinate 407,591 of JAEQBH010000115.1, forward strand.
AGTGAACAGAGGTAATTCTTCCATTTATCGACAATACCTACTTAAAAATTAATGACGGAAGTGTTCGCAGGTACTCTTTCCATTTACCAACTTAATACCATTTAACATTACTCGACTAGCGCTCCAGAAAATTTTATCTTGATACTTTTGAAATATTTATTCCTTTAATACTTTGATATTATTAAATATATGGGAATTATACTAATATTTTAAATTTTAAAATGAAATAATTTTAATGTTTTTAAAACTCTAATATATCCAAGAATTAAAATAATTTATTTTATTCTAACTTAATAGAGAGAGAGGATATATATATATATATATATATATATATATATATATATATATATATATATATATATATATATGCTGTTATTTTGTGTTTCATATGTCAGTTATTGTTCATATATAATATTTTCAATTTATCTAACATTACAGTCATACAAGTGATTCATGTTTTCCCCAAGTTCGTCCGGAGTTCAAAACCCCTTTTGAATGCATATTTTTCATTTGGTAAACTAAAAATATCGATCGACTTTCCGTAGGTAAATTTCATTCATAATTTGTTAGGCTTCATCTGATTTAGATTTTCTTCAACTTAATCACCACTCTTCCACACTAACCGACAGAATTTCCCCAGAGGGAATTTTACCCACTGATTGATTTTTCGTCGATAATATATTTACCTACGCCACAACAATCTTCATTAAATATATTTGGTTTATTCGTAGGTAAATTCTAATTACCGACGGAATTGTTTATATTACCTTTTAATTTTCCGTAGGTAAATTGTCAATTTACAGCAGTCAGTGTTCGATTCCATCGCAGTTGTCTCGAAGAGACCACTTCTATGCATACTTCAAGGGTGGAGGTCGAATCCCAATCCAGAGCACTCTTGCTAGCTTGCCGATCTACTTTCTTCTTCTTCCATGCCAGTTAATGATAGAATTTTAGAAGACTCAAGGATTCTCAAGTATGGGGGTAGGGGCAACCTTGAGAAGAAGCTTTTGGGTAATTGCGGGATTATGTGAAGAGAATAAAGTAGTTTAGTTTGTTTTCTGTTAAGATGCAATTTTAGTAAAGTGGAGCCGAGGTTGCCAATAAGAGGGATTCTCTTTGGAGGTTGGTCATCAGTAGTAAATTTGGCATTGCTTATGGGGGTTGGAGCACGAGTGACACTCGTGGGCCGCTACACTTGTCTCCTCTTCTCTCTCTCTCTCTCCCTCCCTTGTTCTCCGTGGGCTCTTTCAAGATACCTCCCAAGATACTCTCCTAGAATACACCCTCCTTGTTCATCACATTGCTTTTACTGATAAAAAGAAAAAAAAGAGATCCTAACTAGGTCACTTACCATCCAAAGAGTGTCAAAATATGGTTTGGGCTTTGTGAGCCAACTCCTTTCCCTTTGTGATAAACTTATAAAAATGGCTGCCACTTGTCTCCATCAACTCCCCCTGGCTTAGGAAAACTCGACCGTGATGAGCTAAAGGCATGAAATCTCTCGTAAAGGTCTTGATTCAATTGTTGGAACTCCCTATTTGTTATCCATGTGCAATCTGAAAGTGCCCTGCCTATAAACTCCTTCGACTGCAAATCATGATAGACGCCGTTGATACCTGTAAATGATGTGTTAAATAGAGTATGGAAGGAAGAACAGAATGGTATTGGTATTTAAACTGATGAGCACCAAAAAAGAAAGTGCTAAAGGACTGAATGTATTAAAATGAATCTCTTAGAATGACTCTGAAACCCAGGTCATACACCAAGGGCTCTTTTATCACACAAAGACACTTGTAATTGCTGGAAATTTCTTCAATTCATTCATTCATTTCATTCATTGATTCTTCAAGACTGAATACAACTATATATATAGGTGTTTCTAGGGAGACAAAACTTTTTGGAACTAACATTTAGTAAAGGATGTAACTAGGAACTAACATTTTTGACTGACTTGGAACTAACAACTTTGACTGACTACTAAAGGCTAATAAAGACTATTGGAAAATGACAACCATTGGAAATGATACTAACTTACGACAATTTTCAACTAACACATTTATATGAGATCCTAACTAGGCCCCTTATCTTCCAAAGAGTGCCAAATTATGGTTTAGGCTTTAGGAGCCAACTCTTTTGCCTTTGTGATAAACTTTTAAAAAATGGTTGCCTCTTGTCTCCATCATTAGGTGCCCATTTTGGTAGGTAATATAGATTACAAGCACTTTTGGTTCATAAAGCACTTTAGGACATGTTCTCATTTTAATTTTACAAGTCCAGTGCATTAATAACAACTGCAAGTTTGCGACATGATTTCATTGAATTTTAAGGATTTTTTTTTTTTCATAACATGGAGCTACCATATCAGGTTTTTCATGAGTTCAACTTGACATGTTTGGCTGTTGAAGAGCAGGCTTTTCAGTGAAATTGCATTGTAGGGGCTGTTCTGAAATTTTATATTGCTAGTTCAGTTTTCTTTTGGCTTTTCTATATTGACTAGTTTAGAGTGATTTCAGTTTTCAGATTGTTCATCCTGCATAGTCTTGTATGTTTCTAAGATAACTTTATCTGCTAGTGAGCATGTATACTTTTATGTCATGCTTCTTTCAAAGCTTTTACTCACATTATATTGGAATACTATGATTATTTATTGCGGGAGAAAATGGAGTATGAGATTTTGATACATTTAGTATTGTAATAATCACACTTGTGTATAGCGATGGAATAGAATATTTATGTTGAAGATCATATTGAGATTATACAAATAAGGAGATATTAATTGATTTTTAAAATGTGATAGGGATCCATGACAAACAAGGAATTTTGGATGAAAATTCAATGCGGATAATTATAACAGATATTTAACACCATGGCTGTACTGCATATTCATTTGTGGGTGTTTACGTTAGTAACTCATAGATTTTGGAAAAGTTCATGTTTTGATATTTGAGAAGTTCATAGGACTTCAGATGGTAGTGGTGAATTTTGAACTTCATCTGGTGGGATTTTGATTATTGTTTCACTTATTATGTTTCCTTAGAATAAGCTCTTTGAATGTTTCTGCAGAAGCTAACTGTTTCAGTTTCGTTATTATGGATTGTGAATATACTTATCTTACTACGTGTTAATAAATATTTGATATATTTTAAATAAGTTTTCCTTCCTCCAAACATTAATCAGCTCTTTGGCTTTCTTTTCAGATTTTAGAATTTTGACAGGATGTCTGGCCAAAGCCAGCGACTGAATGTTGTTCCAACTGTTACAATGCTTGGAGTCGTGAAAGCACGCCTTGTTGGTGCTACAAGGGGTCATGCTCTCCTCAAGAAAAAGAGTGATGCTCTGACAGTGCAATTTCGTCAAATCCTCAAGAAGATTGTAATCACAAAGGAATCAATGGGAGAGATCATGAAAAGCTCCTCCTTTGCTCTAACTGAAGCCAAATATGTTGCTGGTGAAAACATCAAGCACATTGTTCTTGAGAATGTCCAAAATGCATCTCTTAAAGTTCGATCCCGGCAAGAGAATGTTGCTGGTGTGAAGCTCCCCAAATTCGAATATTTTACTGAAGGGGAGACTAAGAATGACCTCACTGGATTGGCTAGAGGCGGCCAACAGGTCCAGCAATGCCGAGCTGCTTATGTAAAAGCAATTGAGGTTCTTGTTGAGCTTGCTTCCCTCCAGACATCATTCTTGACTCTTGATGAGGCAATCAAGACGACGAACCGTAGGGTTAATGCCCTAGAGAATGTTGTGAAGCCGAGGTTGGAAAATACCATAAATTACATTAAAGGGGAGCTAGATGAGCTGGAAAGGGAGGATTTCTTTAGGTTGAAGAAGATACAAGGATATAAGAAGAGGGAAATAGAGAGGCAGCTGGCGGCAGCAAAGCAGTTTGAAGAGCAGCAATTTGCAGAGAAAGTTTCTTTGCAGAAAGGGATTTCAATAAATTCAGCACACAACTTCTTGTCTGCAGCTATGGAAAAGGATGAAGATATAATTTTCTGAGGTGGAAGGAAGGTTAGGTTTATTATATGCATTTGCTCTCTCTTCATCCTTTTAGCTCTGTTGCTTGTTGCTTGTACTACTATGCTCTGGTAACTTAAGGTTATTATTTAGATGAGCATTTTCATGTTCTGAATAAAAAATTTCATGTTTTCTGTGTCAACTCATAACCGAAAGTTCTCATTGTTCTGCGGCTTTGAGATTATTAATAGTATTGCTATTGTGATTTTGTGTACACTGTTTTGTTAATAATCAGTTGTATCAATTTTTGTTTCAATGGCAGTGATCTTCCTTTTAATTTTTATATCTTTTTGGTTGAGTTGTGTAGGCTTCCATGGAGTGTGATATTTTCTGTTCTATCTATGTTCTCCCTGTTCCAAATCTCCTCTAGTGGATTTGGTTGTAACTTGTAAGATAGTAAATAAGGTTTTGATACTCTTATTACTTATTATTCCCCTGATTATTTTAAATTATTTATATAAATGGGGGTTTTGACGGGTATGTAATATTCTGCTTCCTTTTATTATTATTTATTTATTTATTGTGGGATGAGAATACGTCTCATATTCGCACTACCTTTTTTTTTTTTTTTTTTATTACTTTCTATTCTAATGGGGGGATGAGAATATGTTTAAGTAATTAAGCCGGGTAGGAGTGGGGATGCCTTGATTATTTTTTTCATTGGGATGAGAATATGAATTAAAACGGGATTGAATTGGGATGCCTATAGAGCCATGTTTGTCTTTTCCCTGTAATTTTGCTTCGTTCAGTGGAGACATTGCTTAAAAATGTTTCTTCATAAACTGTACTCTACGAAGATCAAAAGATATTTTCAAATAAAAGAAAATTAAATATAACCAATATTTATTAAAATTTATATATTTCTAAATTATTTAATCTCTATATAAAAGATGTAATAAATAAAATAAGTTAAAAAGGTATATGAAAATAATTTATATAATTAAAAATTGTCTTTTTATTTTTCTTTCACATTTTCTCTTGGTCTATTTTTTTTTTTCTCTAAGTTTTCCGAGAACCGACATAACTTTTTTTTTTTTTTCCTTTGAATTGAAAATAAAATGTGACTTAGCAATTACTCTAAGAGGGGGTGCATTGGATTTTCAAAAACTTTTGGACAAAATTTCGAAGTAACTCACAAGGAAAGATAAAGAAAGAGATAAAGAGATAGTGAGATATAGAATATGCTAACTCAGTTTATAGTGGTTCGGTCTTTTCTTACCTATGTCCATTTTTTTCTCAACTTTCAATCCGAAGAAGGTTTTATTATATCCAAACTTCAAACCGAGCTCCTTGATTTTACACTTAGATTATGGCTCAAATAGGCTTTTCGCAATCTCTTTAAGCTATTCATACTTGAAGCTTTCACTCTTAATTATAATAAATCACTCTCTTTATCTTGAAAAATCACTCAAATGTAAAGCAAGTTAGGATGAAAAAAATGGTGCACTCCAAGGCATGCAAGTGATAATTGAATGCACCAAAAATCAGAATGAGAATTGATGAGAAATGAGAATTGAGAGCTTTAATGTAATGAATCTCATTGCCATAAATGATTCACAACCATTAATTATAGGGGAAGCCTTGGGTAACTTTTTGTTTCAAAACCAAGTCGATCAGTTGACCAACCGATCAATCGGCTGCATTAATGAATAAGTTGTTGGTGCATATATTGCACTACAGGTGACCGTTTATGAACATTACCTCAATCGGTCGACAGTTTGGTCCCTCTACATTGACTAATTGGCCAAATTCAAAAACCGTAGCGTTTTGTACCCAAACTGTTGAGGTGCAACCTTGATCGAATGCAATTGATTGACTGCTTGAACTGAACTGGTCGACTGCTTGCAATTGGATGAGGTAAGCATGTCATTCACTTTCTTGTTAGAAATTACTGTTTTAGGCCCTTTTCAGCTCAATTTCGCTCCAAATCGATCCTAAACCTTAAATAACTCTTTTAAACTCATTTTAAACTCCAAATAACTAAAATTTGATACTCAAACACGAGTTTTAAAATATTTAATAAATTTAAAGTCAAATCGAGTTAGAATCATGATATATGCAAAAAATGTCTAAAAGGTCCATAATTAGGTCACTTTAGGTTATTTTCATTCCAAATCAATTTTAAACCTTATATAACATATTTAAATATATTTGAAACTTCAAACACCTAAGGTTTGATGCTCAAACTCAAGTTTTCAAAATGATATGTAATTTAGAAGCAAAAATCTAGTTATGAAGGATGACACCCTAAGTGTACCAATGCATTCACCTTACATTAAGATCCTAAGCTTAAAAATTCTTCTCTTGATATTTGAGCTTGTCATCTTGGTTGCTTGTCATCTTGGATTTGAATTTTTGGTTTTTTGAATGAGTGAACTTGTCTTCTAAGAGTTTGATCAAGTGCACCATTGTTATTATGAGCTTGAAATATCTTGATTTGATGCTTGATTAATTTCGATCTATCACTCAGCTTAATTTTTAACCATTATTAATCAATAATCTTGGTTTGTTATTATCAAAACCCCAATTATATGTAACCTTAAGCCAACACTGTCCAACTGGATATGAGTCATTTCTTAAAGTAAATGCAATATCGTCCTATACTTTTGGGCGTGGATGAGGATGTCGTCGTGGTCATGGAAGAAATTCTCATTACCATAATACTTATAGCAATAATCCTTCGAATTCCCAGAAAAGAAAAACCCTATTTCATCATCACCAGAAGTGGAGTAATGGTGAGGCAAAAGAAGAAAATGGAGAAAATATACAGAATAAATGCTCCAAGATTTAAGAAGAGGCTTGTTGTAAATGTGGTATGAAAGGGCATTGGTCACGTACTTGTCGCATTGCCAAGCACTTAGTTGACCTATGCCAAACATCATTAAAAGAAAAAGGGGAAAAGATAGAGATGGATTTTACTCATGAAAATGGGGTGGACCTATCTAATTATGGAGTAGAATTTTTTGGGGGTCCCAACAAAAATTTCAACTATTTGATAAATTATGAAAATGTCAATATTGAATAATGTTATGTATTTTTTTTTTAGTTAATAAGAATATCATCTTGTTATTAATATTTATGTCTTTATCTAAATATTGAATTTCAATATGAATAATGATGATGTATGTCTTGTTGAATATATAACTACACACAAGCCTTCGAGTTAAAAAATAATTTTTTTTAACTTGACACTAACCAATGCTAGTACAAGCATAATCTTTCGTACATCAAATTTAATTGAAGGCCCCGAAAGAGCAAACATAATGCTTTCAAATGGAACTAAACTTCATATTAACGATACATTATATTCTAGAAAATCTACAAGGAATTCACTCTGTTTTAAAGATATCTGTAGAAATAGATATCACATTAAGAAGGTGATTCAGAATGCCTTTATACTATCTCTATTATTTTTGGAAATAAGATTTTAGTAGAAAAAATCTCAACACTCTCCTCTACGTTATATCATACGATCATAGAGCATATCGAGTCATATATAGTTGTGAACAAGAAGTTCAACGACCCATAGATTTTTAATGTTGGGAATGACAAGCTAGGTCACCCAAGATTTCCAATTATGCGGCAAATCATAGAACACTCATATGAGCATCCATTAAAGAACCAAATTATTTTTGTGATGCTTTCTCACAAGGGAAGTTAATAGTTTGACTATCATATAGTAAAATTATATCTTAGTCACCAATTTTTTTGGAAAGAATACATGGAAGTGTATGTGGACCTATCCATCCACAAGGAAGTAGCATTGGATTCATCGTTCTAGCTATGGTATGAGCAACTGAATTCGCATGTCTATTTACAAAAGAGAAGATTATGTCCTCAAGACTTGTTGCCAGAATTTGACAATCCTCAATCAGTATGGCAAAAGGGAAGGGACAGCATATGAACTGTTGAGGGCGTTTGAAAACAACTTATGCATCCATTTCCACAAACCACTTCAGAGTTTAGAGAGGTGAGATCATTTAATCCAAGACAGAACCTCCCGGAACCCCATACTCCCAGCCACATTGCATCTGAAGAAGTGTGCCATGTGTAGCGATAAAAGATCTTGAGGAATCATGCACCACCCATCCCAGCTCGGTAAGGCTCCTATCCTAGAAAACCGCTGCATCAACGTTAACCTTAAGCCACCCAAGTCTTGGTTTCCCTCACCGCATCGCCGGAGTGGTATTCTGGCAGCGGTTGGAATGGAATGGAGGAGCTATGAACTGAGCTTCCTGCCACTGTTTAAGCGAGCTACTCGCAACGTTTAGGATCTTGCCTACCGACCACCGGCTATTCCTCCATACAACGTTGTTCCAGTGAGTCGTTATTAACGCCCAACATAGAATTACTGCCAATGAGGCATCCGACTAGGAGGCAGGAGCAAGAACTCATAACGCTGCCGAACCAAGCCATAATCGGTTCATAACGGCCATGTGATGGGAGGGGTTAATATCCAGCATGACATGGCTAGGGGGCAATAGAACAAAAGATGCTGGGTTGGGTGGACTCCCTATCTACAGACTACAGCACACACAGGATAGATTGGAGAGACCGGAAACCATACGAAATCTCAGCTTGTCAGCCGTGGGAATAGCTCCTTGTAAGTTTCTCCACGTAAAAACTTGAACCTTTGGAGGATCTGATAAATTCCAAAAAGGGAAGCTGCCAGTCACCATGTGACTAGCTCTACTGATTCCTATGTCCCCTGTGTATTTCCCACTCCTAATTCCAAAACCACATATCAGCAATTTGCCTACAATTGAGCGGGATGTTAAGGATCAACTCTTTGTCCCTTTAGTTGATTATATCAGAGATCAAATCCCTGTCCAATTGAAGAGCACTCGGAGTCATTAAAGCCTTAACCCAGACATAATTAAAATCTACTCCAAGAGGGGTACTAATGACGCCAGAATCTGTTTGAGCAAACCAAGGATCCTGCTTGACCAGAATATGTGATCCATCCCCAACCCGCAATCTACTATGCTTTCATAGTAGTTCCCTAGTAGCCCAAATACTACGCCACGTGTAACTTGGATTAGTGCCCAAGAAGAATTCAAAAACTTGGATTTAGGATAGTATCTTGATTGGTAATTAGCTACCAAAGAGGAGGGTTCAGTCATCAATTTCCAATCTTGTTTACATAAAAGGGCAAGGTTAAACTCATACAACCTTCGGAATCCCATTCCATCCACCGCCTTGGGAGCACACAATTTATCCCACCTTGCCCAGTGAATACCTCGCCCTCCATTGGGCTTTCCACCCCACCAAAATGAGTTGAGCATCAACTCTATATCATGGCACACACCCCTTGGAAGGAGTAACACTGACATTATATGATTCGAAAGGGCAGGGGCTACAGTTTTGAGAAGGATTTCCTTTCTCGCTCGAGAGAGTTTCTTCGTGTTCCAATTATGTAGCCTCTTCCACACACAGTCTTTTAAGTAGTCAAACACCTTCATTTTACTCTAGCTTCCTACGATTGAGCATATTAACTCTTGCTGAGTAGAGTCCATGTTGCAGCTAATTAAAGGAGATTGAAGACTTATTAAAATTAATTCTTTGCCCCGTTGCTAAACCATACTCCAATAGGGTCTAGTTGATAGTTTTGGTTTCAGCTTCATTAGCTCTGAAATATATATAACAGTCGTCAGCAAAGAATAAATAAGTTATTGGAAAGCCCCACGTGCAATCGTACACCCATGGATTTGGCCTAAAGACTTATTCGCCCGAATGAGCTTTGGCCTAAAGACTCATTCGCCCGAGTGAGCGCATTGATAGCCTCAACACAGATAATGAACAAGTAAGGAGACAATAGGTCCCCCTGACGGGGACCCCGCCTAGGCACAATTAATTGGGCCTAGCTCATGACCATCTTGTAAGATTGTAAAACTAACCGTAGTAATACATGTCATTATGAGTTTAACCCGATGTTCATGAAACCCCATCCTGAGCATTACCTTCTCCAAAAAGCTCAATTCCACTCTATCATAGGCATTTGCCATATCTACCTTTAATGCCGCATACCCCTGCTTTTCATCTGTCATTCGTTTCAAGTAGTGTAGAACTTCATACGAAATGAGGACATTATTAGTGATGGACCTCCCTGCAATAAAAGCTCCCTGATTCCTGAATATGTGAAACAAACCTTTGGCATAAATTCCCTTAGTCTATTTGTCACTGTTTGCGCCACTATTTTGTAAAACACGTTACAAAGGGAGATGTGCCACTATTTTGTAAAACACATTACAAAGAGAGATGTGCTGCAAATTTCCCATTCATTCAAAATTTTGTTTCTTTGGTATAAGGACTATATATGAGTGTTGTTTAGGCCGTTAGGTATAGTCCTACTAGAGATGATCGATAAATAACCAGAACAAACCTCTTGCCCCACAACATGCCAAAACCTTTGGAAGAAGGTCATATTCATTCCATCTTGTCCGGATGCATAGAAAACAACGCCTCTTTGTTCTCAGTCTCCGAGAAAGGCATTAGCAAAAAATCATTATCAGCCGTCTCAGTCACCGATGCTACTGCATCCAACCATGCATACTATTACTATGGCAGCCATCTGAAGTATACAACTTCTAAAAATACTCCAAAATAACCTCTTGCAGACCATTATCTTGATCTCTCCACATCCCATTCTCATCTTTCAACCGAAGAATCCGATTAGTTTTTCGCCTGGTTGAAGCCATTGAGTGGAAATATTTGGTATTCGAGTTAGCCACAGCCAACCAAAATTGTTTCGAATGTTGTTTCCAGAACACTTATTTTTGGTTAAGTAAGGCAACATACCTGGTTTTAGCTTTTGTCTTTTGTAAATTCTTCCAAACTCGAGAGGTCTTTCTTACCTTTGTAGCGAGCCAATAGTGTTTTGTCGAAAATCCCAACCCGGCGATCCTTCCCATACTGCCAATCCATGGCCACAATCCTTGATCATGTACCGAGTCGGCTTTCCTACAGAATTCTGCCAGCTACTTTGGAGTTTGGACCACCTCCCCGCAACCATGTTCATGGAGCTAAGAATTTTCAAACCGAAATGAAACCATCCTCCCCATACTGCCAATGCATGGCTTGCATGAAGCCCTTCATGGGTGGGCCCACAATTCCATAATCCACCCCCTTACCCTAATAGCATAGCAGCGTCAGTAACATTAATCTGTTCATTGACTGTACTCCCAGTCCCACCATTACCGTCCACTAGCTAGCCTAACGGTTGACGCGCGTATCCATTTTTATCGTGTCCACGTTGGTACCCAACTCCTCCTCTTCCCGTCCGGTGATTAGAAGCCTTCATCCATGGGTCGTATGGTCTTACAATAGTCCCATCTGGATGATCATAGATAAACATCCACAGATAAAACAGAAAATTGTGAGCCTTTCACACCAAAATTCCATTCCATTCGCTATCTGATTTCTTTAACCTCAACCTTCGGTTAAACGGTTTCGCAGATCCGTAGATAGTTGCGTGAAGCTCTAACAAAATTATTAATTCTCTCAACACACCCACATAATTGCCAATATCAGGGGGACACGATCCACCTGTTCCGTTCCTGTTATCCTTCGCTTCGCAACACTAAGATGTGCTGGTTGAAGGTCCATGGCCCTTGAGTCTTGACTGAGGACTGTCTATCTGACACATCCACTTCATGGAAGAACTGAAAAAGAAAACAACCCACTCCGACTTCCGTTGTGTTGATGCGTTTGCCAGGCTCAGGCCAATTGGAGGCCAAGGTGTTCTTCATAGCTAGAAAATTAATAGATTTCTAGCTCGGTAAGGAATTGGCCAACCAAGCAGTAGCGGAAATCAATCCCTTCCATCGTAGCTCTGTAGCGTCCACACGTCTTCTTGCACCACTTCCATGCTACCAGCATCCTCCTCCTCCAGACGGAGATTTTCATAAACCCATCGACATCACTGCTACTGTCCTCCCCATAGACATGGAACAACAAGACTTGTCACAAGGACAAGATGAGAAGACCACTTTTAAAGAGACAATTTTTAAAATTTTGAATTTTAACTAAAAACTACCAAAGAAACACTTTCTAAAAGTTTTCAAAAATTATGAATTTAAAAATGGAAAGTGTCTTTTAAAGACACTTTCTTAATATTGAAAGTGTTTTTAGAAGGTACATTTTATGAATTAAGTTCCTATAATTTTAAATTTTTGAATTTAAACTGAAAGTGTTTTCTCAAAAAACAATTTATAAAATTTCAGAAATTCTGAATTTGATTGAGACAGAAAATGTCTCACATTTTCTAAAATATTGAAATATTAAACTGAAAATTTCTTTTTGAAGAGATATCTTCATGATTTTGAAATTTTTGAATTTAGACTGAAATTGTCTTTTGAAAATACATTTTTCTTAATTTTGAAAATTTTGAATTATACTAATGGTGTCTTTTAAAGAGATACCTTACTTTTTTTAATCTTCATCTTACATGGAAAGCTTATACGGAGAAAATTACACTAAAATTAGAATTAATTTTCAAATCATGTTTTTCTTAGATTTATTTTTTATTTTTATATTATTTTTTTCAAGCTCCTCTGACATGCTTTCTTTTATGGTGTAGAACCATAGTTAGCCAAAGCCCAGATAGTTTCTCTTACATATGATTATGTAATTTATTTAGATTAAGTAAATTCATATTTCCAATAAACAGGTCTTTTATGGCATATGTTATGGTTTTTTTTTTTTTTTTTGACATTTATTCGCTTACATCATTGTAGTATTTCTCTTTTTATAAGGACTCGTTCCTGGCACCTCCTATTTACCCTTCATCATTCATCACTTAAGTCAGGCCTCCAAAGTGTATGTTGTGAGCCTTCTTGAAAATGTATTTTTTTTCCCTTTGAAAATATCTATATGTTTGCTCATTATATGGAACACATGGAGATTATTAGAAATAATTCTTCTGTTGGAGATTATTCTTCTATTAAGTCTCTCTGTACAGCGTTGAGTTTGACGCACCTTCCTACATGCAAAGTCTCCCATATCATGACTCCTGAGTTTGTCTTTTCATTAGAGTTTGTTTTATTCTAAACAGATTCTAAACAGTGCTTAATATGATTAAGTATTTAGTTATTTGTTTTTTCTAAAAAAAAAAACCAATTTATTAATTTTATCTAAAGTTCGAGAAAATAAATTTTTAAATAAAAATTTAAAAATATATATGGTTTTATTTAATTGAATCATCAAGTATATAATTTTCTCATATTTGAATATCTAGTTTCTTTCTTAATAATAAAACATTAAAAAAAAAGCCAAAAACCAAATATTTTAGTTTTTTTCTATTCAATAAAAAATTTGGCTGAGTCATGAAAAGTTAAAAAATAAATAGAATGAATGCTCAAAGCAATTTGTTTTCAACAAAAAAAACATACACCACCTTAATTTATCTATTGAAAAGTATCTTTAATTTTTATTTGGAATTAATTGTAAGTCATTAATGATTTCTTAATATGATACATCCATGTAAAGGAGTTTCTCATTGTCATGAAGAAAATATCTTATACTGATGAAGTTGAAGAAGGTGTTTTAGATAGTAAAGGAGAAGAACTTAGGTAAAGGTTTGGTGGCAGAGGAAAACAAGAAAGAAAAATAATGATAAAAAAGGTCGATCCAAATCTGATGTTCCAATTGCAACATAGAAAGGCGCCATTGGGAATTGTTTGGCTACAGATAATAAAAAAAAGATACTACAGGTTTTCTTTCAATTACTTTTAATAACTCAAGTAATGTTTGGTTCTTGATTCAATTATGTCAATATGCCTTTCTTTTTTTCTTTTTTTCTATAATTATAGGTGTCTAGGCTAGCTTGACTAAGTAAACCTCCATTGATCCCGAAGGGACTCAAACTAGTAACCATTTGTCAATATGTCTCTTATTGTACTATAGATTATTTTTTGATAATTATAGGTGTTTGAGTTAGCTTGTGCGCACCTCGACGAATCCCTTAAAGACCCATAAGTTAAACGGCCAAGTAAACCTCAACAGTCACTATGTCCACTATCATACTATAGATTGACATCCATAAAGATTGATTTAGTACCTACCAATTTATAGATAGTAGAAAGGTTCTCATGGAAAATAATATAAGCCTGTCATGTTGCTAGGATAGATACAACTTCAATTAAAATGCACCATGGCATTGTTAAGACATTAATTGATGCAAGACATGTTTCAAAAAAATTTTAATAAAAAAAAATTTGATTTCTTCTGGTACATTTGACTCCAACGCATACTCATATAAGGTTAGAGGTGGATGCCTGAGAATTTCAAAGACTACTCTTATTATGATGCAAAGATGAAAATTAATGGTCCTTATACATACTAGAGAAGAGAAGGTTTCCATTCATACAAAATATTTAGTACATAAAAGCTGATAGCAGTTAAATTAGTTATCAACAACAACAAGATGCCCTAAACAAATTTTGGAATGAATGCTTGTTGTATGTATGGAATACTGCAGGCTGTTGCATACAAGCCAGATAGAATGCGTATGCCGCATAATAGTTTACCCACCACCATAATATATCAGAATCCACTATCACAATCGGTTTACCACCAAAACACAAAGACAATTTAGGGATTTTTTTTTTTTGTACATCTTGTACTTATAAACAAAACCACAAGTATTTTTGGGGAGAGCTTGTATCGAGTACCTCCTATTTTGCTTTCTTGATCACCTATGAACAAATATTTTTGTATGGATGTAAGGAAACCTACTTTTCCCTAAGGAGTAGCATGGTTAGAGGTGTAGTTGCTAATTTCATGGTTAAAAAGATCACTAAAAAATATCAGCTTAATTGATTTGCATTATCAGCTTATTATGATCCTTGATTTGTATCTTATGTTCTTCATAACAAGCAATTAGAGCTTACCGGTAGATGGAACGACAGACAGACCTACAATTCCAGCCAGAAATTAGTTGCTCCGAGTGAGAATTTCAAGTGTCATAATGCTGATTGGGGGGGTGGCAACCTTAAACGGAAAAGGCAAAATATGCAGAACAATCGAATTACTTGTACACTTGAATGCATTCCCAATATAAAATGATGATTTCAGGAGAACTTCATAACATGGAAAATGAATGTCCATGTTGTTTATAATTATGGTTTAGAGGTGAATCACCAACATATGCCTTCTTATAGTCTCCTCTGCATCAGTTTAGAAGAGGAAGCAAAATCCTTCCCAGAAAAACCGCCAAGCTTTCTTGCAGGTGCGATACTGTAGGAAAAAGTAGAGTTTAGACTAGGTTTTTTATTGGTAATTTTCTAGATACATGGACTAGTTCACTTTTACTAGAGATTTACCAGCGACTGCTTAGCGATGATGATGCTTGTTTTTTCATAGCTGTGCGATTTTCAATTTGACTGTTGGAAAGAGAGGAATGGTTAATATTTAAACAACTGATACAAAATCAAATCTTTGTTTACACTCAAAACATACATAATTCCCCAACATCTTCCATGTGGTTTCAACAGGAGTAGAACCCATCCACAAACGGATCGAACCACATATCTCTGCACCATTTAAGACGACAGGAAGCTTTCCATGTGGTTTCTACAGGAGTAGAACTCATCCACAAACTGGTTGAACCACATATCTCTGCACCATTTAACATGACAGCAGGCTTTTCACACATTGTTCTAGAGAGTGAGGCTTTAGTTTTCCATGTGGTCTAAAGATCAGTGTGTTTATTTATTATTATTATGGTTTTCTTCCCAAGAAATGGGATTCTATAAATAATCTTCCATGCATGTCCCAGCATGAGGTGGTTCTTTAGACATCTAAAAACGGTACAAGTGCAGCGAGCGTCAACTTTGAGGCTCAATTGCTTTCCTCTTAATTGAACCCAATACATTTATGTAATACCCAAAACATGGAAATAAGATGATGTAGCTCAATAGAGGAGGAAATTGAAAAAGAACAGTTTCCTAGAAGATCATAAACACACCATTTCAAAAAGGTCAAGCACCATGTGTGAATCATTTTATGAGAATTACCTGTTAAGACATTCTACTTTTGCCTTCTTCATCAAGTTGCTCTTCATATTAGAAGTGCCCGTCCGCCTACAAGTTATTGTAATTATGGAAACTACTAAAAAACATATTTAACTCCGCTTCCAAAAAAAATGATAAAAAGATCCAAGTACTAATCATGGAACTACTTTGAACTATACAGAATCATATGAATAAGCCATCAAGGGTGCGACTATTGTTGAAGGTGGAACTAAAATAAATCTTAATCTATTCTGACTTGTTTTCCATAAGAGCTGAGAAACTAGTTCAGAATTTCGAACATGCTATTTATGTTCTATGCTAAGTTAAGAGCATAAATCTTTAGGTGAAAGTACTTGGAAGCTAATTCAGAAAACAGTAACTGTAGTATCAGCAGACTACTGAAAAACATCCTACTCATTCTTCTTGAACATAGTCGTAAACTTGTATATGGTTTTTCCTTTTTTGGTCAGAAACAAAATGCATGTTAATGATATAAAGGGTACAAGAGAAGAATGAGAGGTCCTCACCACAAAATACAGAATATTAGTCAAAATATGAGTAAACACCTCCACTAGACAAAGAGAACTTGACACAAAAGCATAGGCAGCTTAAGGATACACAAAGGTAACATTTCCTAAAAACCAGACTAAACTCCTTTCATTGTTCTCCACCCCATACTTGTATATTTGTACATCTTAATTGTATTTTTTTAACTAGAAGACATCATAATTGCTTATTCTTTTTCTAATTTCCTAAATCACATATCATATCAAATTATTTAGTGCAATTACTTTCACTAATTGAAAATAAATAGTAAATACACACATGAACACATAACCAATTTCTGGTTCAGGCTTGGCAGGTGATTCTGCAAGTATCCAAAGCCTGAGTAAACATCAGAAAGAAAGAGGCTTTGCCTCAGAAAAGAGGGAAAAAAATATTGTAAATCAAATTTTCTACAGAAAACCTCAATGTGAAGATGGAAAACAATTCAGTTTGCATAACCAAAAGAATGACTTATACAAGGGTTAATTTTGTCACAGGACAGGTGATTTGCATCAATATAGGAAGAATGGTGGGAAAATGAATAATAAGAAGCAAGGCAATAATAGGAATATCCAAGAAAGACAAGCACGCATAAAGACTAAAGACTGCAGCATATAACTATCATGATCTATATGTCTGTTAGATATTGTACAGACTTTTCCTTTATTGTCTTATTGTATTGTGAGTCCTATGAGTGTGTATATATATAAGTCCAATATGTAACAGAGATTGTGACTTGGTTTCTTTCTGGAAATAATAAAATTAGGATTCTATTTTTCTCTTATCATGGTATCGTGAGCCAAAAGTAAAACTCTAATTTACTTTTTTTCAAGATCAGTTTGGTCTCATCTCTCCCCGCCACGATCTCCTTTCCGCCACAGTTACTCACTGCCACCGCTACCGCTGGTAATTTTCCCGGAAGCTCTTCTTCTCCCCGGCCGAAACCACAGATTGGTACACGAGGCCGACCCACACGCCTGGCAACCCCCGCCGACAACCCAATGGAATACACGCGGCCGCTACGCGGCCTTCCTCCTGGAGACAGCTGGCCCACGCGCCAGGAGGCGCGTGGGCGTGTGGCTCTTCTCCGGTGGATCTGACTCCACACATTGGGTCGTCCGACGCCGGCCTTGGGTGTTCTATCCTCCGCGCCCAATTCGAGCCCCATTCACCCTACCATTTTGCCCGCCGCCTCCGTCGCTGCCTCTACTTGGCCAGGTCCTTTTCTGACTTGGTCACAAATGGATTTCAGTCTGGCCACCGTGATTTCAAGCTCCATGAACGCGATTCGCCTCCTATTAGGGGCCTTCAATCCAAACGTGGTTCAACTCCGCGGGTGATATGGCAATCAAAATTCTATTTTTATCAAGACTGACTCCTACTATCACATCAGAAAATTGATCGCGAGCATAAATTGTTCCTCCTGCCGCTTTCTCTGGAACTCTTTAAGTTCAAGTGGATGTGTTAAGAGGATCATCTTATTACACCTGAGGATGCTATACCTAGTGTTGACAAGGTGCACCGAAGAAATGATGCAATAAATCATGCTTATTATGGCGCCTCTGCTGATCCAAAATTTTGCTTCATCTTGGCTTACAAGACATGTTCTAAGTTTTGAATCAAAGTAAAGCTCTATACACGTATCGATATCCAATGATTTTATATGTGCTTCACATGTTAATATCCACATTAAGACATGGATTTCATTTTAATATATTGGGCTGCATTAGTTTTCCTGCGATATTCTTATTATTAACAAAGCTCATTAGTAGACGTCAGTCAACAACGCAAAGTTTAATAAAAGTTCTTCATGGTCCTACTTCCTTATTGCCTCCGTCATTCGACCTTGAGACCTCCCAGATCGGGATTCTCGCATCCATCGTCCCGCCTGATGATGTGTTACCTCCGCCTCCGATCTCCTCCAGATTTCACATCCCTGATACTTTATTCTTCCTTCTCTCAATACACAACCTTTCGGGAGGACTGGTACTCTGAAACAGGACAACGTGTGCCCTCATCGCACTTAACACTTCAAGCTGGTCACACCGCGATCATGTTATCGGGCCAGATGGACACTTCACCAACACATGGCTCCGCCTTCCATTCCCTGATTTCTCAGCACTCGACTGGCTCCCACACCCCTCAGGTGGCTCTCCCACCGGCGCTGGAGGATGTCATCTTCGCCATCATAAACAAGTCAGCCGTTGTCTCCGCCGTCAGACCGGTAATGTCTCGTCATTTTACTATACATCTTCGACCCCGGATTTGCACTGCAAGCTTCCATCATACTGGTAATGAAGACTTTTCTTCTCTTACTACTACCCCTACTTACTCTACTGCTACTCTTAGCTAATGGTTCTCAAATCAGGCTAAAGGTATTGGTTCGTCATCCTCTCCTTCTCTACCTCTCACTTCTCACATTATACTAAAGTCCCCTTTAATTCATTTCCCCAATCAGAAATCATCACTTCTTAACTGCTCCGGCTTATTTTTTTCTTAAGTAAATTGCACTTGCAGGACCGAGTACGGAAGACGACACACTCCGACGTGAGTCCGTGGTCGCCACCACCAATCACCCCATTTAGTTTCCCCATGCCCCAAATTCCTCATCCAATGGAATTCAGCCACCTCTGAACCTTCAAGCTCCGTAAGATGGTCCTCGCTTTTTCCACTTTGTCGCCACTTGCGCGTGAGTCCCTGGTCGCCGGGAAACACTGTCTCATTCCCCGCTAAAGGCTTGAATAATCGGGCAACATCTCCTTTTGACCTTGTCCACACTGATGTTTGGGGTCCCTTTGCCTGACCGCGCCTACTTTAGGCCATTTTGGTCACTACTGATTAATTTATTCCTCGATGTACTTGGTTATTTTTAATGAAAACTCGAATGAAGCTACTTTTCTATTTTCCGTAAATTTTGATGTCGAAAATTCTTACCCGCTTCAATATTTCTATTCATGTGTTACGAGTGAGAATGCCCGAGAATATTTTTCAGACCCTTTATTTCATTTATGCCCCAACACTTGATCCTTTCACGCCTTTCATAGCTTCATACTTCAACAACGTGGAGAATGAACTGAAGAATCACATCTATCAGACAAATATTTCCTCCCTCCACTATCATGCCCTTTCGTTTTATCTGCCTTGAGCTATATTTACTTAATCAAGAGTGTCTCATCCTATTACATGTCCGATTCTTTCATTCCTTCTTTCGCTTTCGACCAACTCTTTATTTTCCTCCTCCTGTTTTAGTCATTTCATGAACTATATATTCTCACCTGCAGATAAGACAAGCTTTCACCAAGGTCATTTAAATGCATCTTCCTAGGCTTACCCCCACTCGATGGTTGACGTTGTTATTCCCTCGTACTTCATCATACTTTCTCTCCACGATATCACCTTCTTCTGAGACTCCCTTTCCTCCCTCCCAGCCCTTCCTGCTAATAGTTTCACCCCTTCCATCATATCTCCCCGCCAGATTTGACGATGTATCTTCTCGTCCCTTCAAGTTTATCATCGCCGCCACCGTGCCGCTGTTCCTTTCTTCCCCTTCACGAGGCCCCCGTTGACTCCAGCTCACCTGTCAAAACACCCGCCGCCCCGCGGTCGATGACTTGCCCATTGCTCTTCTGAAGGTAATCGCCTACTAAAGAATCCTCATCCTATTTGCCAATTTTTTGAGCACCACCATTATCTTCCACCTACTCGTGATTGCTTTCTACTATTTCCACCTTCGCTCTTCCTAAGAACACCAATGAGAATTTTCCCATCCCGGGCCGGGCGACAGTGCAATGGTAGATGAAATGGTCGCTTCCGCACCCAATCGGCACTCGATCTGCTTGTTTTGCCTACAAGTTTCCGCTGGTCGCCGCGGTCTACTACGCTAAGGTTGGTCCTGGAGCACGTTGATCGCCTTAAGGCCCGCTGTTGCTAAAGGATACTTTGCTGCGGCTACTGGCGGCGACACTTTCCCGCTGCCGGATTGCTGAACCACCGCTTTCCGCTGGCCGCGGTGTGTTCCCGTCGCTACGGGATAAAATGCCCTCCTTCAGCGGTGATCTCGTCGAGGAAGTTTATACGAGCAACCACCCGGTTTTGTCGCCGTGGGAGTCCGGCCAGTGTGGTGCCACGCCGCTTCTATGGCGGCTTAAACAACTCCCTGTTATAGTTTGACCGCTTTTAGGCCCCCGCTGTTCAAGAATTCGCATGTCATAGCATGATTGCACTGTATTCGCTATCATCAGTAACTTTTCAAAGTGTGGTATTATCTGGTTGTTTATGGATGACATCGCTATTACGGCAATGATCAGATGGTATTCGAAACTAAAGCAATATCTTTTTCACCCACTTTCAAACCAAGACTGGGAAACTGCAATACTTTTCTCAACAGATAATAATCCAGTTTCGTGGTCCTTTCCTGAACTAAGTATGTTAGATATCTCGGAAGAAACCTAGATGTTAATCAGAAACCCGCTGATTAATTCTATGGATCCTAATGTCAAACTTTAACAGTGATAGAGGAGTCTTTCTGAGATCCCCCGGGAGATATCGACGATCGGTAGGTAAACCGAATTATCTCACCATTACCTCTGGCCGACATTTCCTTCCTATGTTGTTAGTCAATTCCTACAAATACCATGATAAACACTGGATGTTAGAATCCAGATCTTCTGATATGATTAAAAGACACCATCGGCGCCGCCAGATTTAATAGAGGGCTCACACCAAAGTTATTGGTTGCACATGTAATGATCAATGGCTCACCCACGATAGATCGCTCCACGGTAATCGTGGTTTTCATCAGGAACCTAATATCCCGAAGAGTAAGAAACAACATGTAGTGGCTAGATTCAGCCGGTCGGTGATCAGGCCACCCAAGAACACGTTAACTCATACGGGTCGGTACACCTTCGTGAGCGAGATTGGAGCATTAGCCATGAAACTCATCCGTGATAACCAGTCGCTTGCATATTGCATCCTAATCCTCAGCCTTCCACGAAGGAATTAAACACATTGAAGTTGACTCCGCCACTATTGTGAGAGAAGATTCTGATCAGACATGGCTACTAGCTTGTCAATTCAATGATTCAACTAGCGCACATCTTTACTAAATCTCTCTGATAAGTCCCATGTCATATTTAGAATGCTTTGTGCATATGACATATATGTCTAAACTGAGGGGGAGTGTTAGATAGTTTGCATACGCACTTTTCCCTTACTGCTCACCATTATCCCATGAGGTGTATATATATAAGTCCTAATATGTAATAGAGACTGACTTACTTTTCTCAGAAATAATAAATTAGTATTCTCTATTTTTCTCTCTTCACAATGTCCACATGCAGAAGAATTAAATAAAGATTAAAAGCTGATATATTTTTCAGTTCAGATGATAAAGAACTTACGGGCATCTTCCTTCTGGTATAATTGCTTAATTCGATCAAATGACTTTTTCTGAGCCTCATCCCTGTCTTTCAATGTCTTAGCTAAAGTAACATTTTGACTTCAATTGCTTGGCACTAATAATTGAACTCTCATCTGCTGCTGCCCCATCTATAACCAGAAAAGGCCAACCCATAAAGAAGGTAACAGCCTAAAGATATTGAAAGAAGAAAAAGAATCACCTCATATAGTTTGCTCCATTTAAATGATACTTTCTTCAGTTTCATCCTCTCAACTACAAGACTAGTGCTCTTCACACCAAATTCTTTTTCATAAAATTTTTTCCATAATTTATCAGTTACTTCACTCAAATCTCTTTCCTACATAGAAAAAATCCATCATGAAGCATGAGGTCAAATGTCTTACTGAAACAGAAGAAAGGTGTTCAATTTAAAAGTATGTAACTGTCTTACTTCTGTGCACTTCTCAATATGCCCCAACTGATCAACTGTACAATGCGGCAAAATATGAGAAAGCAGCCCGATATCTGTCTCACCAACATCTCCAAGATACCTAACATTATCAATGGCTGTTCTAATACATAAATCAACCAATGAAGGAGCTTTCCTCCTCACCATCATATTCATAATCACCCTTGAATGCCTCGTCAACCCTGGTTGCAGAGGGAGAAATACAATCAAATTTCATAGTGCATTTGTATAAAGGTAATATATCTCTCTATCTGTTTATATCTATCTATCAATCAATCTATATATATAGAACATATCAAATAGGCTCTCCCAAGTGCTTCCTTGAATGGATGTATAGAGGTAAATTTACTTGAATTTACACAAAGTTAGATGTGATGCCAATAAGAAAAAAAGCACCTGCCCTATATAAAAGAAATAAGCGAATATTAATCCAAAACAATCAGTCGCCCAGAAAATTAACCAAAGTCTGAGCTAAGATATTTTAAGTAAATGGCTCTGATTCCAGGGAACCAAACCACTTGAAAGACATTGTTCAAATTTTCATCTCCTTTCCTCTCTCTCGACCGTTTGTTAGTGACCCAATATAGTAGAATCAAACCCCAACTGAATCACGATACCCCTCAAATAGCTTGATCAGATGGAAGAAAACAAAAGAAAAAAAAAAGATCTTTAATACCAAATCAACTCAATCAATTCTAATAAAATTATCTGGACCGAAATTGTTTAAATTTAAACTACCACAAAGCAAAAAGAAATAAATGCAAGGAAGGCATGAAATGAGACCAAATCAAATACAAATCTCTCTGATGCTTTAAAACAAAAATATCTCTCAAAACCAAATAAAATAATCCCAAGAAAATTCAATTCAATGATGAGAAGAAAATAAATAGGAGATCAGTAGTAAACAAATACACAATACCAATTACGGTTGATCTGAGGAAAGATCGTGATCGGAGACAGAATCGGCGACGGGAAGATTAGTGACGAAAACCGGGGGATTTGGGTAACACGCATGGGGCATGGTGATGGTGATTGACTGACAAATGAGGGTCATGGACCTGCAATTAAATTTCCTCCACAATACTAAGCAGTTCTGCTCCATTCCATGCCATCCTTTTCTTTATATAATATTTATTATATATAAGAGGATATATATGAGGTATATATATATATGCTATATATATATATAAAATTATTTAATACACTTTCTCCTTATATTAAAACAAAAATTAAGAAGGAAAGGAATAATTTTTTTTTTTTTTTTTTTAAGTCATCACAATTAATTGATTCCGAATATATGTGTGAATAAAATTTAAAATATTATTATTTTAGAGAGGAATTATAGATAATGATTATTTTAGCAAGTGGAGGTTGATGATATATATATATATATATATATATATATATATATATATATAATAAAATTTTTATTTAGGGGTCACTAATCCAACTTAGATTCCAACAAATCCTCCCACGTCATTAATAAATTGATAATTTGTATTTTTTTTTTTTTTAAAACGCTCTAGAGCTAGACATGAAACAAATTTGATGAATTTTATATTTAAAAACCATTATAGTAAGTCAACAAATTATTTAGTAAAGGATTAATATTATGAGAAAATCCCAACTTAAACTAAAATTCCATAATGTCCTAATCCATCTTATGTATTAATTTTACGAGATTCCAGTGTACTATATTTTAAATTTAAATAACTAATCCTAACTATCGGTACCTGATTTGTCTGGCTTTCAGAGCATCAACGGTGGGCGCATATGAACGCCGCAAAAGAGAAATGAACACTGATGTGTTGCATTTCTTCTGAAGTAAGCTTAATCAAAATTGATTGTACATCGGTAGTTCACTCACAGCAGACAAAGTTTGCCTACCTTTTCCCTGTGAGGGTTTTTTGTTTATACTCCAATTTCTCCTTGATTTTTGATAAGATAAAATCTTGTCATGTCGATGATAGATTCTCTCATTTCTTATCACATACTAATTCTCCATTATTTTTGGAGGGATAATATTTCTGATCTAATGATAAATTTTGACTTTCGTTATCAAAGACTAATTCCTTTATTTGGGATTATCGTTACCACGTGATGAATTACAGATCACTACTAATATCTCGACAATACGGTCGAACCTGGGGCTTCGTATTACTTCAAGGGTGATTTCTCTACCACAACCCCTGTGGCGGTTTTGAGGTAAATGTATTGTCTTCGGGGTCTCTATCAGCCGTGGGATCAAGCAATGGCTAGTGAGAACACTCGACTGATCGAATAATATGATTTGGGTCCAAAAGCCGTGGTACTCACACTAACTTTAATTTTGCTTAGTAAATTTGGTTTAAATTTGTTGAGATCTCCATAACAGCCCTATAAATTTATTTTATTTATCAAATCTCTTTTTTAGATTAGACAAAATTATTTTAGATGTGAATATTTAATAATTATTTATTAAATAAAATCTATATGTGAAATGCATTTAAAATAATAGAAGATTTAATGTAAACCATCTTAAATTTAGTGATTAAATAAAATTTGTCCTAGTTCATGTATTGGTCTGAATTAATGGGCCCATGGTACTTCTGAGATTATTGAAATCCATTTTGGCCTATTTGAATCACACTTTGCTATAATTTATGTAATTTCACTTCTGAAAATATAAATTTAAAAACATAAAAATATGCCAAAAAAAAAAATTATGTTTATATAAAATCAAATAATATTTTCAAAAATATTCAAAAATTTATTTTCAATTCATATAAAAATGATGTTTTTTTAAAAAGATTTATGTTTTTTTTAAAGGATAAGATTTATATGTTAAAATTATTTTTTACTATTGTTTTTTAAAATTGTCTTCCAATAAAATTATTATAAAAATCTGCTTTAATTTTTAATTACTATTATTAAAAATGATTATAAAAATCATTTTTATTAACATTTTTTGAAAAAAATTTATATAATGTTTTACAAAATAATTTTAAATGTAGTATTTTATTTTTAATAATTGTACATGCTTTTGTATTAAATTAGTTATTTTTCTAGTTATGAAAAAAATATATGTTTCTTTTTTAATATTAAAAATAAAATAATATTAAACATAATTAAATAATTTATTATATAATCTTTTAACAACGTAAAAACAAATTATAAGTATCTTAACAAATTTTCATTTTATAAAATATTTAAAATTTTATAAAATTAATTTTTAATATTTTACTATTTCAAACTATAGGCCGAGCTAAGCTAACTAAACATTGGACCGACGGGTACAAACTTATGAAATTTGAAGCCTTTAGGGTCTTAGTCAAATTAATAAGACGATAGATTTTAATGTTTTAAAAAATTAAATAGTTTTTGAAGCCTAACTCAAGTAGTAAAAATTGTGGATTTGTCGTATGAGAGAATGTATGATTGAATCCTTACAAGAAAATAGTATTATAAGCATAATATATAAAAGTGAATAGAAGAGGAAAAAAATAATAATATTACAATGTAAAATTAAAAATTACTTTAATTTCAAATTTTATATCTTTTATGTATCCATATGAACCCTAGTTTAAGCTTCTAGTGAGACAAATATTTAAATATTTACTCTGATAAAAAAAGAGAGACAAATATTTACAGCCAATGAACGGATAAACTTTCAATTCGGACATGAATGGTTTATCCTTATAATTGACAAATTCAACGATTGATATATAAGGGTGTATATAATAAGAATGAGAATAGCATTACAAAAATGGAATAAAGGAGTCCAAGTGAATAAAATATCATAATAGAAAAGTAAAAGGGAATTATTATGTCCTGTGGTTAGTCCCGTTTGGTCATCAATTTTTTAACTCTATCCAAAATTCATAATACGAAAATTTTTAACGTATTCTAATCTTTGGCTTTCATTTAAAATACGCCTGATTAATTTTCGGCCGAAAATACGCCACTTCACTCGGCCAAAATACGCTTTCATTTTCAACCCCATTTGGTTGAATTTGGTTGAATTTAATTGAAACAAGTGAAAACAAGTAATTGCTTCGATTCATATATGCAAATGCCGAAAATAATAATTCATTTTCTTTGTTTTCAAAATTTGTTTTCGCCTTATTCGTGAATTAAACGCTGGGCTTCCTTGCTTTTCCAAAAATTTGAATGTAGAAAAATTAAAATTTTCTACCTACTAAACATGGCCTAAACCTTAATGGAGATGAAACCTGATTTCTATAATAATAAAGTCTATTCTTATTCTGACAAAGGCTCTTTTTCTTATTCACATATTAATCAATGGCAAATAAAATTAACATTTTTCATCTTTCTAAACATGGCCTAAATGTTTGGTGGTTAACTACAAAACTAAGTTTGAGCTTGATTCGATTAAAAATCTTGAAACTCGAACTCGATCAAGTTATTTTTCAGATGATCGAAACTCAACTCAAAAAATAGTTGAGTTACTTGAGCTTGACTCGACAAGACTCGAATCAATTAAAAATTAATAAATAATTATATTCAAACTCGACTTGAGTGAGCTTGAAGAAATTTAAAATTAATAAAAGATCTAGGATTCTTAGGGTTATTTATATAATGAGAGTATAAATATAATTTAATAAATAATAAAATAGTAAAAATCGTGAGTAGCTTCGAGTCAAGTATTATAATACTCAAACTTAACTTGACAAGCTACTTGAAGTCAAGCTTGACTAACTCCGAATATGATTCGAGTATTATTTGAATCGAACTCAAGTAACTTAAAAGTAATTTAATTCGTTTACACCCCTACAACTAAATAGAGGCACACAACATGCAAAATAATCTGTCTCGCATTGCCACAGTGCTCAATTCCTTCTTCATCTTTTCTTTTCTTTTCTTTTTTTCTTCAAAATTTTGTTTTATTTAACCACTTAAATTTATTCCAAAAATTGGAACTATGATACAGAACCAAAACTAGGTTTGAACCACAAAGGAAGGTCATCCTTTACCAGCAGATTCTTATTAGATTTATACAAAGGAAATAAATAAATTTGCATTTCAATCTGAATTGATCATCACCAATGGCTACAAGAGCAAACCTGTTGATAATGTCACATCCCACATTAGATAGGAGAGAAACTTCCTCAAGACTATATAATACGCCTCTCAACATACAGATGCTTTAAAGCCGTGAAGGCCCTTGGACCAAGAGGACACATTCATACGATGCCAATGTGATCAAAGAAATGGTATCGTAGTTAACCCTGACTCGATATGGGGTTTGTTACACACATGTGCGGTTTGACCAAGCCGGACAATGGAGAGTGCACCGTGAAGAAAATGTGCTGATTGGGGGTGTGCGTGATGTGAGTCTGTGAGGACGGTGAAGTCGGCCGATGTGCGCAATGAGTGGTTTCAGTGCTCCAAGGGGAGTGCATGGGTATGTGAGCAGGACCACCTTAGGAGACAAGACAGAGATGCTTTTAGATGAGCGAATGAGTTTGCCCAGTCGTGACCATGGCGCGTCACCTCATCTCAAACCTGGTTGAAGTCAGCCGCTTTCCCATGGTTTGGCGCGGTGGCGAAACCAAACACAAAGACACAGCATGAAAAGACGCGCCTCCGCGGGAGGGGGCGTATGGATTAGTGTTAAAAATATGTTGCCCATACATCGTTGAGACTCGACGGGGCATGTTATTCAAACTAACGGATGAGACGCCTTGAGAGGAGAGGGAACTACGACAGAGGAGTTCCTACCTTCGGATTGAGAAGGGCCGCAAGGATGAGAGATGTTGGCAAGAGGGGGGCCTTAGTGCTGTGCGCGAAGACATGCACTAAGTAAGTGGTGCCAAGTGATTGAGATCGCTTCGGAGGCATCACGCCTTATAATGAGTCTTCAATGATTATAACAGAAGCAATGGCATGCGGTAGAGAGCTCCTCCTTAGCGTGTGCTTAGTATTAAACAATATTTAGGAGACACCTTCAGGAAGCGCAAGTGGTGAGCGTAATGCACGGGTGGCGTGCAGGCCTTGGAGGCCTACGCAATGAGCATGCTAGAGGGCCATTAAGATACGAACATTCAGGCAATGAGAGAACAGGTTGCTCAAATAGTTGGTGTTCCAAAGGAGGAGTTTTACTTGGGGAGTTAAGTAGAAGGCTTGAGAGGTAATTGTTATAGAGCAATGCGTGAGTCAAGAATTTAGCCGCAAGGAGAGGCATTACGCGAGATGTGCCAAGCCGTGAGCAAAGTCAGAAGATACGCCAGTAGTGGTTGCCGGCCTCAGGCTCATAGATCTAGGCGCTCGACATGTGATGGAAACCACTATAAGAAAGTCGAGGACAATCCCAGCAGGAAAGGGATTGATCAGAGAAGGCCTGTAGTACTCCAAGCTGGGACGTCGCACAATGCTAATGAAAATTTTGTGTGTGACATTTGGTATCGTGGTTGAAAAGAGTTTGCTATCTTGGGGTCGCGATAGGCTTCAGGAGTGGAGGATAAAGGTCTGAACTTCCATTAATTGAGACTCGAGAGTGAGTCAATGTCGAAGATGAGTTAAAGACGCCGAGTTAAGGCTTAAGAGGAATACAGTGATTGCAAGGGGGACTACAGTGGAAATGTTTCTTAAGACCAAGAGAGAGGGAAGAGTTACCCTTGAACAAGAAGACATGACCAGAAGGTAGAGTGCCTTGCTGCATGATTGAGAAGCAAACGGGGATTAAGCACCTTATTGTAAAGCATAGACAAAAGACTGAGGAAAGAGTGGTCCTTCGATATGTTGATAGCTGAGACAGAGGTAGTTAAGCACCTGTTGCGAAATAGAGGCAAGAGATGAAAGGCCTCGTAATGGAGTAGATGAAAGATGGGGCGAGTAGCCACTTGCATTGTCCTAGTGAAGCATTGAGGTGTGGGACACTAGGAGGCACAAGCGTATACGTCAGGCATTGCCCCACGACTATGGCCTGAGGGATATGTAAATGGAACCAAGTATGGAGTCCTTATGGTGTGACGCCCAACCCAGACCGATGAGGGGCCGTTTGAGGGTGCTCACACTCGACCGGACTCTTCAACCTTTTCTTTCTCGGTTTTATTAATTGCACTGCTTTTTTCATTCATATGCACAATTTCTGTAATAACAAAAAAAAAATTTCTTTTACATATACATTATACATACCACCATAGTGGTATTCATGTTCTATACACTGAGTCTCATTACTTCTCCATATACAAAGCTTATACCTATTCAAAAATACAAAGATTGGCGGAAGAAGCAAGGGTGAGCACCTTATCTTTGAGTCAGTCTCAGCCCGGGCCGATGCAGGATGTCCTATCCTCTATCCTCGTCTTCTCGTTTCACTCACACCTGACAAACCCGTGTTGTTTTTACGGCTTTGGTGGGAAACATAAACGTGGACCCACTCAATAACTATGATCATCTCAACATACACTTATCTATCATCTTCATATAGCATACACTTTATCATGTGACGCTTGACAAATAACCTTCATATCATTTATTTCTTATCTTCTAGTACTTAATATTCGATCTATTATCTTTCTAATGGTTCATATTACATATCCTATTCTCAGGTCCTGTCATATTCAGATACATATATTACTTTCATGGTTATATACTATACCATTTGTTATAGTTCCCTATTTCATGTACCGTTTCATGTAATCGCTATGTACTATTTTCTATATATAATCGTTTTCCCAAGTATACTTTCTTTTCTATATTACTTTCTTTCATGTAATTGAGACTTATTCATATATACTTTTCGTATAATGTAGATCATATATTAACTTTTCGTATCATTTTACATTCTTATACACATTTTTATATATCATGTCGATCGTGATAATCTCATACTTTAATCCTATCATCACATACAAAGGTTATGCTTCTCAATCATATCATATTTTCACATGTCATATGCAAATAATTTGAGTTTATGTTTCATGTCGCATAAACCTGGGAATGGATAAAGGAAACTATAAGGGCCCGATGGCGTCATATCATTGTACGACAATGACCATCTATAAGGGCCTCAAGGCGCTATAATGACCTGCAACCAGGCCAACTCACAAAGATGTCACAGACTTGTTTTCCCTAATCATGCCCATCTATCCTCTACCAAAGTTCTAAGTGTACAATTCAAGGTTTTATTCCATTCGCATATCTCATATTCCCGAATAATTATTGTTATCCCAGAATCATATGCGATATTACTATGATTACTTTAATATGAATTGCTCTCATATTTGTAGCTTCATATCACTATTCTCATATTTCTTCTTTACAATACATGCTGGGAGGTCATCATATAGTCTATTCTGATATCGCATTTCGTTCATGTTTGAGAATCATATCCATCTATATTCACTCTTGTATTCATATCATGTTCTATCATATATTCATCTCATATATTAAAGTATTATAACATTTGCATATAACCTATCGGATCATATCTCTCACATCTACTAGAATATCTTATATCTGCTAACTTATATCTTCATGTACTCTTATCGACTATCGTATCTTATGACATATACCATATATTTCTATACTTATCGTTTTACTGTATTTTTATCAAACTGCCCATCTCCCGTAGGAGTGCGTAACGTAGACTTCTTCTTTGATAACTTTAGTACTCCTTTCCGTAACATAAGTATTTACTTTTCTTATCTTTTCTTATTCAAATACACACATATAAGTATTTGCTTGTTGAATCGTGATAAAAGAATGAGTTAGACTCGTACAATATATACCCAAGGTACATTATGAAGATACCAAGGTAGACGTGTCTCCGCTTCACGCAATATGTCGAAATTAATAGCAGACTACTAATCGGTCATGTACATGCCCCCACTACAGCGACGTATACTTAGCAGAAAGCCAGCTAATCAATTATATATGTCTTGTCATTAACATCCGGGTCTTAGGCACCTATACAACATATAAAAGTTCTTCCTGAGCCTATCATTTGATTCTTTTCTTCTATATTTTTGCCATATCACCTACGATATTGTGCCATTTCTGTTCATATCTACATTCTTTCTTACCATTTATCTGGTTCCTCAACTTTAACCAAGTCATTAACATTTTGGTAAAACAATTCAATTTTCAAACAAAATGTAAGTACCAAATGCCATTAAATAGGCATATGGTTAGATTCTAGGGATCAATGAGCTTTCCATAGAACCCAAGAAGGACCACAATCTGAGTCTCAACTAAGAGTTATGCAAGTTGCAAGTCGTGAAGAAAATCAGCAACTGCAAATTCACTGTAGCAATAGCAAAGTGCTCACTGGTTTTTGTCATTTTCGGACTTATTATAAGCTCACACATTGTATCAAGATATATGGTTGATTCTAGACTCAAAGGGCTTCCATAAAAGTCCAAGAACACCTGAACGGAGTCTTGGACGAAGAAGCTTACATCAGTCCAAGTTGGAGTTTTGATATCATGGGCTGCAATCGCTGCGGGAAACCCACACAATAAGGCTGCACTGAGGATGCACCTACCACGCAATAGCGTGGCTCTCCGGCCGCACTGGCGTGCCGGGAGAGCTCGGCAGCCTGCACACGCCAATTTTTGGGCCCTAAACCTGGTCCTCCGAACAGCCTTGTCCATCGGGCCACACACATCCCCAACTGGAAAAGCACAAACACGCCACAAACATGACACTAAACATGCCAAAACAAGATAAAAAACCATCCTACAATCAATCCATAAAAACACATACTTCCATACTAAAATCTTAGTTTACATACCCAAACTATACTATTCATACTTTCCATACATGTAACCTATTTTCCTATCATTTGTGCATTTCTAGTATGTTGTTCTTGAATCATATACTTCCCTCTAATCTCGTATTTCATCATATATTCATTTCTATATGGCCTTTATATTCATATTATTCATCTATTCACATCATATCATAGTCATATATATTCTTATTCTTTATCTAATTTATATCCTTCAAATCAATTGACCGCCTAATCCAAATTCCAAAAGTCTCTAATATTCAGCTCTAAAATCTGGGACTAAATCACTCCGACCTATTCGGTCCCGAAACAACCTATGCCATTACACGACTTTCTTTATTCCAAGAGTAAAATTTCTTACCTCGTGGAGTTTGACGAAACTCCTAAGATTTTAGTACCCACGCGTAGCTCACATGGACTCAACCCTTATTCTCGTCCAAGTTCCAACTAATTCCGACGGCCGAAACCCGTATATCGCAGGAGTCAAGAAAATTAAAATTAAAGGCATCTCTCTCACGATCATCTCTTCGGCTGTCCTCTCCTCCCTCCCCCTTCATATATATATATATATATATATATATATATATATATATATATAGATAAGTTTAAGGTGGGGGCCTACATGTCCCCTTGTCCATCTCGTCCGCTTCACCGAAAACACCGATTTGTCGGCCGTTTTTGGAATAACTTAAATACATTATTTAACTATTGCCAATTTCGCATTTTTCCTGCAAATCCCGCTTGTTCAATTGACGCCGTTCGACCGTGGTACCCGAATGTCTTCTGATTTAAATCAATCTGAAGTAGCGAAAGGACTTAGATCATCTCCAACGGTGGATCCAAGCCGCCATCCGGGAGATCTAGAAATTCTTCCGTAATTTTCCAGCCGACATAATTACCATTTTGCCATTTTTCATAAAAATGCCATTTTTCATAAAAATGTCATTTTTCTGAACTAATGGCTAATGAATTTATTTTATACCTCTAAATATGTTGCAAACCGTTATGGTATATTTTAAAAGGCATATGGTGTGGTCGCACGAGAGACCTAGCTTGACTGTGCAGAGTGCCGGGGAGCAAGAGAGAAAGCTCATGGATGCTCGCAGAAGAGTGTGGGCCGAGGTGACCTACAAATCAGAGGTGACATAGAGATCAAAGTTTCACCCTAACACTTGTTTCGTGGACCTAGAGAGGCAAGAGAAGTAAGTGGTGAGCAAAGTGGCAGCTGAGCTATGTTCGTATCACTGTTTGTTTGTGGATGATGACAAAAGGTGAAGTTTCACTTCAGAAAGCATTGGAAGGTCAAGTTCTAAGGATTGAAAGCTATTAGGGTGTAGAACCTTCTGAGGGGAGGTATGAACTACTCCGGATAAAATAGTAGAGATGTCTTTTGGGACTTGGATCTAAGAGTTTGAGTGAGTCCCTAAAGCACATGGTGGTAGCGGATCGAGAGGTGGTCAACACTGCAGGGGAATGTGTTATGCTTGGAGCAGAGAATCTGATTGCATAATGATGAAGAACAAAGCCTGATTTCCATGTCGAGATAGTAGGAGGAACTTTAAAAGAAGTATGTGATGAGTCAATCCTCATCAGAGATTTCTACCGGATGGTACAGAGTTCACAGAATCGTGAGGGGCTCTATCGTGAGAGCAAATGAAAGAGTTCTGGGCCATTCGACAAGGGATATCAACGGTTTTGAGATGGACAAGTGCTTGTCAATCCTTGGAAGATAGCCTGCATAGGTAGGCACACAACTCTAAGTTGAGTGTAGTCATGCGAGGGAGTGGCTTGTCAAGCGCCTTGAAATATGATAGGATTGCACAAATGGATTTCGTGGAGGAGCCCGAGAGAGAAAAATTATACAACTAAGAGAGCTGAGACTTAAGTCCTTCAAGAGGGCTGAAGGCAATTGTGAAAGAAGTCAGGATCGACCCCAGACTTGAGTGGGGGAGAAGAGGACTTCCCCTATGAGGATAAGACCATCAGGAAGCTTCACATGAGAGCGCATGGAAGTTAGAGGATGTCTACAGAAAGAAACCTCGTTGATGGCTAGTGGATTATGATCTTAGTGTGGTGCTGGAGTACTACAGAGAGAAGAGATCAACAAGGACCATGAGAGAAGTGGTGAACATCCGTGAGATAGAATGTTCGAGGAAATTTGGTCGTTAAAGAGGTGTACAACTCCCGTATGTATAAGATAGTGGAAGCCTCATGAGGGATTGAAGCTACAATAAGGAGGACCCAGAGTATAGTGGGGAATCTTTGATCTTAGGATGTCGTTGTCGCAATATCGTGAGGAAGCACGCAAGAAGTAGAGAATAGGAAGCAGTGAGTCACGCATTACTTCCTGGGGGCCTTTAGCGTAGTGGTTGGTGCTGATCGTCTATTATTTTAGGACGTCCGTGACCAGTGGAGTATCAGCTGAAGACATGGGGTCAGAGTTAACTTCTATTGTGAGAACAGTCGAAGAGGTGACACAATAGTGAGCCTTGCACGTGGTGCGTGGTGGTATCGCCACAAACTGCAGAAGCCTAGTGAAGATATTTTCGAGATCTGTTATGTAAGGGCATTGTTGTCGAGTATAGCAAAGAGGAGTGTTACTAGAATAGTGGAAGTATGTGCAAAAGGACGCATTACTTTCGAGATGCTTTGGAGTATAGCATAGCATGGTTTTCTTTCACATAATGCTCTGATCTCCCTTTACCGAACGCCCTGTGCTAGTAGATCAAGTGAGACCTAGTGATGATACATAAGACAAGAAGGCTTCAGAGGTAGCGCTTGAGGAAGACCTTGCACGAGGGTGTGCAAGATTTGAGTGGGGGAGAGTTTGTTACACACATGTGCGGTTTGACCGAGCCGAACAATGGAGAGTGCGCCGTGAAGAAAATGTGTTGATTGGGGGGGTGTGCGTGATGTGAGTCTGTGAGGACGGTGAAGTCGGCAGATGAGCGCAATTAGTGGTTTCAAGTGTCTACAGGGGAGTAAGGGTATGTGAGTAGACCACCTTAGTCGTGACTGCATGAAGGGGTTTAGCCTACCCGACGCAAACCGGCCTGGTTGAAACCGCTTCCTAATGAGCCCGAGGCGTGGCAAAACCACAAGACAAGCATGAAAGGACACGCCGCCTTCCGCGAGGGGCGATGGATTGGTGAGATATGCTGCTCCATACGCCGCTGAGACCGGACGGGAAGGTTATTCAACAGACAAGATGAGACGCCGAGACATGGCACCACGACGGAGAGCCCTACCGGATTGAGAAGGGTCGCAAGGATGAGAGATGTCTAAAGAGGGAGCCCACGCTGTCGCGGCGCGAAGACAGCAGAACAAGTGCGGTGTCGAAAGGATTGAGATCGCTTCGAAAGCATCACGCCTTGTAATGAGTCTTGGCTGATTATAACGTAGAAGTAGCACACGGGTAGAGAGCCCTTAGCTTGAGCTTAGCACTTAAACAATATTAGAGACACCCCAGGAGGGCAAGTGGTGGTTGAATGCATGGCCGGCGCAAGCCTCGAGGCTCACGCACAGAGGATGCTAGAGTAATATTAAGATACGACCTTCAAGCAAAGGAGAGAATGTGTCGCGTTTCGTGACAATGGTGCTCCAAAGAGGAGTCAGCACTGGGGAGTCAAGTAAAGGTGCCTGAGAGGCACTGTTATAGGAGCAATGCGCGAGTCAGTAACGAGCGCAAGGAGAGGCACGCGAAATGTGCCAAGCTAGAGCAGTGTCGAGAAGAAACGATGTAGGGTTAAGCGGGTCAGTGCCTTGCTAGATCTAGGCGTTCGACATGTGATGGAACGATCAGTAAGAGTCAGGACAATCCCATGAGAAAGGATTGATCGGTGATAAGGTCGGCCTAGCGCCCAAGTTAGACGTCGCATTAACGTTGGGCCAAAAATTTGGCAGGATAGGGTCTCTGCTTTCTGCTTGGTCCCTGTGAGGGAGTGTTAGTTCGTTTGGCCCGATAATCCCATGGGACACAACGAGGATGTTGTGTATGCATTGAGGTATTTATCACATCTTACATCGAATAGAAACTTCCAAGACTATATAAGTAATGCTCCTTCAACCTAACAGATGCTGCTTTAAAGTCGCGAGACTTTCGAATCTGTAAAGCTGATTAATATCTACATGGTTATGTTGGATTGTTACAGATAATGCCACCAAAAACTTTAATGTTCTTGCTGGACAAAACAACAAGCCATGAAGGGGATACTTACACTTGTTTAGTGATCCCGTGTCTTCAATGCTTTAAGCCAAAAACAGATTGCTAGAATTCGAATGTGTAAATCACAATTCGAACACCTTTTTTGTGTTTGGATGATCAGAAGAACAAGATGAGAGTGAGATTTTCTCTTGATCTAATAATATATGGTTTGTTGTTCAAAAGAATCGAACCAAAGAGAAGATCAAATTCTTATATTTATAAGTTCCGATATGAACCCTCTCTTGAAGACACATATTTTGGATGTTTTGTTTTATGGGTCATGACCGGTCAACCCATATCGGCAAACCATGCCTATAACCCAACAAGAACAACAAACAATGACAGCTGGTTAATATGTTGAATGTCTAAGACAAGCCCATAAGTGACATAAAAATTGATACGACATGCACAAATATCAAAAGCATGAGAACTCATAAATATTTTTAAAAAATGAATTTACATATAAGTGGCAACACCATCTTTTGCAAATTAGAGAATCTCACTACACTCTTCTTGCATATTGCAGGAAGAATTAAGTAAACATTTTTCCTTTATTTGATGAAGAATGGAAGTGGGATGGTTACATATAGTCTTCTATCAATATGCAGAACGTTTACACTAGTTGATTTTCGTGAACATGAAATGTGACCAGAACTAAACAAAAAAAAAAAAAAATATTCTCTTTGCACATATCTACATGTTTTATATTTGTAAATGTCCTAAAATGTAGAGAGAATCATGTTTAACAATTTTTTTTTTTGGTCTAATCTTCCGTTATCTGTTACTTTGGTCATCCAGTAATGCTTGTAAAAATTTGCACTGCAATGTGGACAAGAAAACATGTTCTTTTTTCTTAACCAAGCAGCAATTTTGGTTTAACCACAAAAACAACTCTTAGATTTCGTTTGTAACCCAGAAAATATTAGGATAACAAAAAAATACTAAAAAAAACGATTTTCTTATGTTTGGTTTTACCGTGGAAAATATAAAAAAAAATAAAATATAATCAAATTTTTTTCACGTATTTTTAAATTTATTAGTCCTTATATAATAGAGAAAAAAATAAAATGAGTTTAAATAAGCATATATAATTAATTTATTAAAATAAACCTATTTTTTATTTTCCTTTCAATTTTTTTCTCTTATTACTTAAAGTTCTCTTCCATAATCCCATAAACCATAAAAATACATGGACAACACAATCCAAGTTCAAGATGCTATTTTAGGTCAAGCATTATACATTCCAAACAACTTTAAGAACTTCAGGGTCAGAAGGTCATTCAGGCTACATTTATCTAATACTGCCGTGCAACTTTACTAAAATAAATACTTTATTATATTTTCCTTTCTCTTTATTTAAAAACCCGTTACAGATGGACACTCTATATATAAACCAACAAATCATACCACTTATCCCAATTATTTTCCCAAGCAATATAAATCTCACTACCCCTTGATCTAGTCAATCCTAGGTTAATGCACGCTTTTTCTTACTGAACACATTTTCTTTTTTTACTTTTTTTCCCTTTTCTTTTCTATGTGAGAAGTGGGATTTTTAAGGAAAAAAAACCTTTTTGGCTAAATGTAATAATGGTTGTGTCAAACTTTCACAATGTTAAAAGTAACGGAAAATATGAACGAACTTTGTTTAAATACATTTTCCTTATTGTAACAGACTTAGTTACATAATATAGCACCCTTCATATGTTAACGTAGTTTCTTATCTTAATGTAATAGACTTCTCAAATACATATCTAGATGTCGGAAACAACATTTTTTCAAACAAAAAACACTTTTTTTCTTAATGTAACAAAGATTGAAACATAAAGTCAGACTTTCATCATGTTAAAGTAACAGAATATGTAAGCATGTTGCATTATATTAATGTAACATGCTTACAAGGTTAATGTAATAAAATTTTCTTTAATATAACTTTATTTTCCAAATTTTATTCAGTATAAACTAATCCCAAAAGTTACTTGCTTTTACATCACAAAAGAAATTCGTTTATATTACGAGTATCCTTCAAAACGATTTTGTAACCAACAAAATGAGTCATTTGAAACAAAAGTTTAATAAACACCGTCAGAATTGAACCTTTAAAACCGATTTGGAGTAAAATGGTACGAGATGAGAGGAATCTCCCCTCCTCCCCTTGTTATTGCTCACGAGAATGAATAAGGGCAGTCACCAAACTGATTTTAGAGTTTTTTTTTTCTTTTCTTTATAGTTTCTCGCGTGAATCAAGAGAGCCTTTGAAGGAGAGACAGATTTGAATGATTAAGAGCTTGATTTGAATGATTTTGAAGCTTGATTTCAACGAATTGCTTTTGGGAAGTTTTCTTGAAAGATTTTATTTACTCCTTACGGAGAACAAAGGCCTACATGGAGAGAGGGAGGCTCTGTTCTTATTATGTTCTCAGAGAACACAATGTGTTCTCTATATTTGCCTTGTTCTCTTTATGTTTAAAACAAAAAACAGTATTCAAAAATTATAAACAATCATGCCCTTTCTTTCTTTCGTTTTTTTTGGGGAGGGTTTGGTTTAAAGGAATGTTGACGTGGCATCATCTCTCTCTCTCTCTTCTGCATGGCAATTAGTGAGCCCCGCCTGATCAACATCTGAGAGACATTTATGTATGAGCATATCGATTTATTGTTCTACATGTTTTAAAATTTATATAGTTAAAGAAACATTTTTAATGCATTTGGATGGGTTTGTTTCTCTTTTCGCTACACTGCACCTTCACTGCACCTTAGCATAATTCCCCTAAATAAGTAAAAAACCCAATACCTAATTACAAAATAAGGATGTGGAGAACAAGTACAAAATCAAAACAAAAATCTTTTCCAATGGCTACTATTGCAAAATACAACGGATGAAGTAATGGAATTGGGGGGGCCAGAACTAGAATTGAGTTTGAGTTGCTCAGAAGACAAAATAATATACAAAAAAAAAACATCTAAGGGTAGGGTTCAAAAGTAGCCAAAACTTGGGCAATATATTAAGCGCTGATGGCAGGCACTGTCTATCTATAGATATACAGATAGGTCTTCTTGGCTCTTCAAATCCCATATAACAATTTTCCCGTCCAATCCTGTAATGTTATATGATGGCAATAATCAGTAACTAGAGAGAGACAACCTTTACACATATGGCAATGGGTTTTTTACCTAAATTAAAATAGATTTAAAGATTTTTCTTCTTCTTCCCTCCTACTAACCTGAAGTGCTGAAGCGTGTCACCTTGGAGCTCCCATCCTCCCTGAGTGCCACAATACCACTGGAATTCCACCCCAAAAAAACAAACATTTGAATAACGTGTAAAAGAAGGAACAACAACATATGCTAAAATAGAAGTGAAAGAACGAAAACAGAAATAGCGAAGTATGAATTATAGGGATGGATGGATACTTTATGCAGTTCTCATGAATGCCCCCTCGGGTTCTTGAATGCTCAACTCCATCATTGCCCACTCCTTGTTTTGATTGCCCATATAGTTTTCCAAATGCTTCAGAAAACTGGTAAGCAACAAAAAGAAAAAAAAAAAATAGGGAAGGCCTATTAATAGCACATGAACACAATATATTTGTTTTCATAGAAATAATTTTTCTTAACCACAACCTTATTGGATAACATTTTAATATTAAGAAGAATTTCAATATTTTATCATGCAGGAAGGGAAACATTTTCGTCATTGGCTAACTTAGTAGGGGAACCATATATAGGAAAAAGAAGCGGGAGGCACTTGCTGGTTTTTGTGCTTTTTCTTTATTGTGATTGGGCCCTTCCTCCATCAACCACAATAAATTCTAACCCTAACTCCTGATTGAAGTGCTGGGTTCACTATCTACAGTTGAGGTCAGTGAACTGTGAGCCCCATATTCAAACAGATGCGAGCTATGAATTTTCACTACTTCAACATTCTCAACAGTTGAGATAGAAACACGTGTTTTACCTACTTAAATAAATTTTATGTACCCACAGCAACCATAATAATTAAAAAAAAGAAAATGAAAAGACATAGCATTTACTATGTAAATACCTGAGAACCATATTTTGCACTTGAAGACACCGCCTTCCTTTCACCAAGAAATCTGATAAAACTCCTAGGAAACAGAATACATAGGAATAACTATACTATTTTTCCATGGAGAATAAGAAAGACATCATTTTTGAAAATTTCTTCTCAGAATTGCGCTTTTCCTCTTCATGAGAATACAATCAGAAAAGACAATTGAAGCAACTACAAATGCTACACAATATCATAAGTTTGTTCAATTTTATGTTAAAAGAAAGAATATGTGCCATTAACCAACCAATTTACTACCATAGCTGTTAGAGAATAGCAAATATTAGAAGACCAAAAAAAGAGGCAAAACTTGTAGTTCACTAGGGCATACCATATTCCGCTCCCATCTGCTGCAAAAATC
Organism: Tetrastigma voinierianum; assembly: GCA_016808115.1. Lineage (NCBI taxonomy): Eukaryota > Viridiplantae > Streptophyta > Magnoliopsida > Vitales > Vitaceae > Tetrastigma > Tetrastigma voinierianum. Next base: position 448,411 of record JAEQBH010000115.1, read on the forward strand.
ATTGGGCTGCAGTCAAATCCCACACCTATAACCATTCTCTCAGAAACAAATAAGACCTGAAAAAGAAATGTGTCGAGAACACAATATTTCAACAATTAAGATAGTGGATGATAAATGAAGCAGAGAACTAGATTTCAAACTACAAAGTTAACAAGAGAGGATGCTGACCCACATCACGGAGGGGCAAATCACGAAATGCAACATTTTGAGCTAAAGGAGAAGGACCAACATCATCGACGAAGTAAATCATAGAATTATGACCTGAACAATAATACACAAGAAAGATTCACAAATAGAAAATTTCAGAAAGTTTTTTATTATGGATATGAATTCTTCAATTCATAAAAGCCCCCATAAACTAAATTGAAACAAAACAAAACAAAAGAAATAAGGATGATTTTGAAAATTGGGTGCAGAGAAATCAAGTTTCTGACCTACATAAGCTAAGGTATTCCCACTTGGAGACCACTTCACACCAAATGCCCAGGAAAATGAGAGATCAAGCTGAACAATTTGCTGCTCAACAGAAAAGAAAATGCATAAACTCAGGCTGCTTCAACAGAAATACAACAATTAGCAACATTGGAAGATAAAATGCATGCAATAAACAGGACCCCCTGTCATTCAACCAGGCAAACATACGACTTAAGATGTAAGAATGCTATAATGATTCCATCCCTCCAAATGGCCCACTGGGAAACAATATAATAGAAGATAATTTGTTTACAAAATGAAGGGAAAGAAAAAAAGAGCTAGCCAGTGGCTTAAAATAAGTTAGGTTGGACAGAACAAGGTTCTTTATTAAAGGCAGCTGTCACTTGAACAGCAAGGTGTCTGAGTTCAGGAGGTAAAGGCAATAAACTAAAAGGTAACAGGGAGATAGTGAATATGGCAGTGGTCCCTTGAAGGGTGTGAGGAATCCATAGAGTGGACTCCTGAATTGGAAATTTTTCAATGGACTCAAAAATTTATCAGGCCATTTTATACAGGTTTTCGAGATGCAAGATAGGAACTAAAAGTCGGGAGCCTTATTATACCAGTACTTGGGCAGCTAGCTGGTCTTTTGGAAAAAAAATAAAAACAAGATCACAAAGTACATGTCCAACATGATCCTCCCCTCTCCCTCTAAATTCTGCCAAAACAATCTTGCCAATGTCTAGACTTTTCCAACCTTGATGGACCTTTAAATCTAATCACTAGACCAACATCTTTTTGAACACCCTGACTCATGTAAGCATGAAACAAATGTATCTTGTGATATAAGATATCTTCATGAAAAATGTGATCCTCTTTCTAAGTAAGAACAAGAAAAGGAGCCAACAAGTGAATACAGAAATAACCTTCCTTCATCTTATGTTTCCAATGTTCCCACCCTCAGATGTGTAAGAGAAGTCTCCACATTTACCACATACACCATGCAGGCAACCATAGGAGGTGAGCATCCACCTAAGATAATTTCCCTCTGTCCAAGCATGAGGACAAGGCCAATATACATGTTTACAGGCCATTTGTAGGTAGAATGCCACATTGTGCTCTATCAATAACTTTTCAAAGAGTAAGATCATTAACGTGATCTCTAGGGCACATCACATCTTGGGTCCTACAGTCTATGACACTACATATGTCAGAGGTCCGCTAACTTGAGCAGATCTGCATCAACAATGTATCAGGAGGTTGTAGAGAAACATAGGATGGAAAGCTTTGTGAAGGAGATGACCAATCTTAGCCACTACACGTGTAATCTGGTTTAAGAGAAGCAGGTAGAATCATTGGAATGGAAGATCTTGTCAGTAGTATCTATCATCTCACAACTCTTGAGGCATCATTTAAGAAGTTAATAAGGATGCTGTTCAATTCTATCTTGTAGATTGGGAGCCATTTTCCCCATAAGTGGAAGTTATCATATCAAAGTCAGTTCTTCACCAAGCTCATTTGATTCCTTGGGTAACCTAAATCAAATAGGCATTAGAATTACAAAATTATGAAGATGTGATAAGGGCAGATGCATGTAAGGACCCAGAGAGCCACATGGTGCACCATCACAACCCATGATCCCCAAAATCACTATAATGGGATCCCTACACCTTTAGGAAAACAATCCTTTTCCCAAGCAGGACCTCGACACCAGCAAATTTCTTTTCTTTTTTTTAATTTATTAAAATATATTATTCTACAAAACTTGCTTTCCTTCCTTTCCTGTCCCAAAAGAATGCATTCTTTCATAAAAGAATGATATTAAATATTTTTTAAATTAATAAACAAGTGTTTGTTTAGACTTAAAAAAATAAAAATTAAAAAGGAATATAATACCTTTGTTAAGCTACCAACTTTTTTTACAAAAATACTATTATTAGAAACAAAAGATGTATTAATTATAGATAAAAAGAATGTGAGAAGGATGGGGTGTCCTCCCTACAATAATGAAAACCTAGAAGAAAAATGATTAGAACCCTCCACAGCAAAGGATGCCTATACAGAAAGGCTAAATACACATAACAATATACATGGATGTTGTGTCCTTAAACCTTAACTAAGCTCCTAGTAATGTAAACAAGTCCCTTTTTATCCACACACCAAATGTCAATTGAGCCTAATAACAATGAGGAATAAAAGTGAACTAAATCTGACGACATGTCCTATGACCACTTATCCTTAAAGATTCTAAGAGATTTGCCAAAAGATCTTGCCTATGAAGGATCTTCTCAAACCCTAACATAAAATGATCACCATGTTGCATATGCATGTAAGGGGACAGAATCCAAACCAATTTGTCTAAATAGCCTCGACCAAAGCTCCATACTCACACATGTAAAGACAAATTGATGCTTACAACTTAAAGATATATGGATGAGGGAATAAATAATAGGAGACTTGAACTCAAGACCTCTAGTTCTACCTGTTTCTTGTTTTCAGATTGGATATATTATTGCATTTCTTTACAAAAAGTGTCCAACTAGAACCATGATAGAAGATGCAATCGTTCTAAGGAATAAGACATTGACTCAACAGTACAAACTTGCACAAAGTAATTTCTCCCAATGTAATGACATGCGCAACAAAATCTTATTCCTACAAGAGCAAAGAAATAAATATTAACCTCTCCAAATTTTGCATCTGAAGAAGAGCCGGTTCTTGAATCCCTGGGTCATTTCCAAATAGCAAGTTGATGGAAAGAGAAGAAGTCATGGAAAAAAAATGAATGAAGTGGCAACACTCCAAAATTTTATCAAAACATACCTTGCATCAACACCTTTGATAAAGGTAGAGAATACTCGACATTTTCCATCAGTTGATGTTGTTGCAAGGAGAATCTGATCACAATATTTAAGGAACTAACCATCAGACACAAGAAATGGACATCCAGAAAATGTCATGGTAATTGTTCAGCTAGTAACAAAAGAATATAAAATTTGAATAGTTATATGTGCAGATGAACATTCTTGTCTTCTGTTGTAAGGATCCATGTCCCCTTTGTACCTTTCTTCTTTGGTCATTTCTCATCTAGGAGAAACAAATTTCCCCAATGTTAATTGATTTTGTACCAAAGAAAGCAACTAATTGCATTTGCTACATAGTAATTGCAAGTATAGTGATAGAAAAAAAAAAAGAAAAAAAATATGCAGTATTCTTGCAATCTACATGTACTTCATGCATGCATGCACATTTTCTTTATAGCTATTATTTTCAAAATAAGCAAAACAAAACTTATTATGCATAATATAATTTACTACAAGGCAAGAAAAAGAGGATGATACATAATAGGATCTACAACTCGAGATTATGATCATAAGATGGAAAGGTCGGCTCTCAGTTTATCTATTAAAAAGATTTATGTAAATATGACTTTGTCACTAGCTGAATGCAACTGGTCATAGAGAGAACACAAAGCTTGTGTCTTGAAGAAATTGAGAACTTCCCAACTTCACATGAACCCCATTTGGCAGACAAATCCAACTTTGAGTGGGATCACTGGACACTTGTAGACATCCCAAATAGAAGGTTTGCCATAACTTGATAATAGCTTTAGATGGCAAATGAATGCATACATGATCGTGCAACTACTCATAAACAAATATATTATACACATTACACACACTCACATATATAGATAGATTCATTGCAACAAAAATAAGTGGAAAATACGTACATTATTAGGATGCCAAGCAACACCTGTCACAGAAGAATTATGTCTTTTTCTGATAAGTTTACTGACCCACCTGCGGAAACACATATCATGGATAGATCAATATCAACTCAAGTTAAAGAAGATAATCACACCATTTAATCATCCAGACATGTTCAGCCAAAATGACATGCAGCAGGATTAAGATTGCTAACAATTGTAAGCACAATATTTTGGTAGGCAACATATGTGCCTATAAAAGAAAGCATAGTAGTTAAAAGTGAGTCAAAGGCCAAGGTGCAGCAGCACCCCATATGTGATACTGCACCTGTCAATGCATGTGCGTGGACACCTTGCTCTTTTTTACCTTTCCTTTTTTTTTTTTTTTTGGGTTCTTATCAGCTCAGAGCAAAACTTTATTTTAGAAATTCTTTTAAAACTGAATATTGAAGAGCAAAACAATGTCATTTACTCTTGTTCTATGTTTCTCAGCACAGTTAAACATAAAATCATTTTTTACACTTTAATTCTTAAAATTCCTAATAGTTTTTTTTTTTATCGATAAAAAGCAGTATATTGAACAAAAAAAGAGAGTATACAGGGAGTATACAAAAGAGGCCCCTAGGACCAACAAAAAAAGCAAGGAGAAAGGAAGAGACAAACAAACCAGCCCAAAAATACCAAAACACTAGGCATAACCATAGAATCTATACTAGAGCAACCTAACAAAAGAGATATCCACCTTAGGAATGAGGCCAGCCCAAGTAAAGACAGAGCGGATAACTGAAAGTTTCAATCTCCGAGAAGAAAAAACAGCATCATCAAAGGTAATTCTATTCCTTTCTTTCTAGATTTCCCAAAACAAAAGAAGAGGAGCTGCCTTCCAAATAGCCTTAGTTTTTTTCCTAACTGGGAAGTGCATCCAACTTTGTATGAGATCTTTAACAAGGAAAGGGCAAGCCCAAGAAGCCCCAAACGCCGAAAGAGGATCAGTCCATTGTCCCCAGATTGCATGACAATGGATTAGAATATGTTCTAGCTCTTCTTCCTCCCTCCCACAAAAAGGACCACTTGCTAGCTAATTGGAAACCTCTTTTCTTCAACTGAGTTGAGGTGAGAACCTTACTGCACCACACCTCCCAGGCAAAAAAACCCACTTTTGAAGGGATAAGAGAGTTCCATAGCATTTTATAAGGAGCCATACAGGGGGAGCCTCCTTCCAACTGGTTAAAATAGCCCTTTACCGTGAAGCAACCTAAATCATCCCCCTTCCAAATCAGTTTATCCTTTTCCAAAGGAGAAATTTTGTTGTTACTAGTCAAACCTATGAACTCCTGGATTGCATCTAGCTCCCAGACATTAAAAGATCTTAGAAACTTTGGATCCCAAGCACCTCTACCACCTTAACCCACCCATAAATCAGCAGCCTTGCCCCTTTATTGGCAGCAATACTGTAGAGGTCAGGGAAAGCAACACAAAGGGGTTGACTACCATACCAAGAGTCTTCCCAGAATCTGATCTTCCTACCATCCCCTAGATAGAACACATAGTCTTTCTTTAATGGGTCAAATTCTTTAGCAATAGTCTTCCAAAGCCCAACACCATGGCTTCCTCTAGGTAAAGAAGAGAACCACCTCCCTTCCTCGGTACCATACTTAGATTTAATACACGATTTCCAGATAGAATTATCCTCCACTGCAAATCTCCAAGCCCACTTTCCAAGTAAAGCTCTATTTAAGATATCAAGCCTTCTAATACCCAAACCACCCTTTTCCTTTCCCTAGCTAATAATCCTCCAATTCACAAGGTGGAATTTTCTGGATGAGGGCCCTCCCCCCCAAGAGAAAATCTCTTTGGATTTTTTCCAACTTTGACACTCTTAGGCATCCTGAACAGGGAGATGAGGTATATAGGCATATTGGACAACGTACTTTTGATAAGCATAAGTCTTCCCCCTTTCGATATATACTATCTCTTCCAGTGATGGTCTTCTTGAATTTTCTGTCCATCCCAAACACTGATTAACAGTTAGGCTTAGAACTGACGAGAGCCACTGAATAGGTAGAGGGGAGGGACCCTACTCTGTAACCTAGGTCACTAGCCAATTGGTACTGGCAAAATGACTCTTATCCAAATTTACTCTCAGCCTAGAGAGAGCTTCAAAATACAGTAGAACCCAACTTAGATATAACATTTCATATTCAGAATCTTTGTAGAAAACAAGGGTATCATCAGCAAACAACAAATGGGAAACATTTGTAATTTCACCATTTCTACTCCTTATGTTATAACCTGAAAGATAACCTCCCCTTTTTGCTTTATCAATCAAGAGAGAGAAGACTTCCATTCCCAGCACAAAGAGATAGGGGGATAGGGGATCCCCTTGGTGTAAACCGCTTGTGCTTTTGAAGTAACTTGATGGGACTACCATTGGTATCACCCAAGGGATGTTGAAATGCTGCCCAATATCAAGCCCCATCATTTGTTTATAAACCCATTTCATGAGGCCAAGGAGAAACTTCCAATTTAGCTTGTCATAGGCTTTTTCTACATCCAATTTGCATAAAACACCCTTTTCCTTCTTCCTCACCATTGAATCAATAATTTCATTTGCTATAAGGGCTGCATCCAGAATTTGCCTTCCTTCCACAAAAGCATTTTGGGCCTTGCTGACCAACCGGCTCATCACCTTTTTCGGCCTGTTAGCTAAAACCTTGGCAATCAGCTTATAAAGACTCCCCACAAGGCTAATAGGTCTAAAATCCTTAAAATTATTTGCCCCTTCCTTTTTTGGAACCATCACTATAAAGGTTGAGTTCAAGCTTTTCACGAATTTGCCGGTAGAAAAGAAATCCCTGAAGGTTGTCATAACATCATCTTTGATCATATCCCAACTGAATTGCCAAAAGGCAACTGTGTACCCATCCGGCCCATAAGTTTTCTCCCCATTCAATTCATGAAGAGCTCGAAATACTTCATCTTTTGAAAAAGGCAACTCCAGGACTGTTGCCTTTTGATTTTCTAGTTTAGAGAAAGTCAAACCTTCCAAATTGGCTTGCCAATCCCCAGGGTTAGAAAGCAAGGTCTGAAAAGCATTTACTATGCCTTGTTGCATGTCTTAACCTTCCCTATGCCAAATCCTGTCAATTTTTAGCCCAGTCATTTCATTGTGATTTTTGTGGGAGTTGGCCATTTTATGGAAGAACTTTGTGTTTCTATCACCTTCCTTTAACCAAATTGCCCTAGACTTTTGTCTCCACAAGATTTCCTCAAACAATGCCCATTTTTTTAACTCCTCCAACTCCTTTGTTTTTCTTTCTAGCTCGGAGGGGTCTTTTAGCAGCAATAGAATCCCATTTAGCCAGATTCTATAGGGCTTTGTTTTTTCTCACCTCAACTCTCCCAAACACCTCCTTATTCCAACATTTGAGTTTAAATTTAAGAGCTTTTAAGTACCCCTGACTTCAAAGCTTTTCCACCAATCATCAATGAGGCTTTTGAAACCTTCATCCTTAATCCACATATTTTCAAAGCGAAAAGGAATAGGGCCACGAACCAGACTGCCTCCACTAGTTAGCAAGATAAGGAAATGGTCTGAGAGAGGTTTAGGCAAAATACTTTGATTAACATTTCCGAAGTAAGCTTCCCAGTCATCTGAGATCAAGAACATGTCCAACCTAGCCATTCTTTGATTCCCTGGACCTCCAGCCCAGGTATACTCCCCTCCAAGTTGGGGCGGATCTTTCAACTCTAAATCGTCAATGATTTGGGAGAATCTTCTCATTGCTCCCGTCCACCTTTCCTTCGGGAATCTTAAAACATTAAAGTCACCCCCTGTGCACCAGGGATCACCCCACACTCCTCTAATAGCCCCTAGGTCTTCCCATAACTCTTCCCTGCCCCCCCTTTTTGTTGGACCGTAGATTCCCGTGAAAACCCAGGAAAACTCATCCACATCATTTTTAAATCTGTAAGACAAAGTGTGACTACTCGCTTCCACCTCGACTAATTGGACCACTCCGGTATCCCACATGATAACAATCCCTCCAGAAGCACCCTCATAGCAGGACAAAACCCAATCCACAAATCTGTTGGGGGCTAAACTCCGGACTATCCCCTTGGCGCAAAATTTCCATTTCGTTTCCTAGATGCATATCACATTTGCTTTCTGGGTCTTAAGGAAAATCTTGATGAGTTTCCTTTTTATTTCATCGCTTGCCCCCCTCACATTCCAAGATAAAATTCTAATCTTCATTACCAACCTGAATGTTCTCCCTTGCCTCTATGGCTCATGTTCCCTCTTCTGTTTTTTTTCTTTCTCCTTCACATTCCATTGTAATTTTTTTAACCCTCTGTCAAACTTTGTAGTCCCTTGAACCCCCTTTCCTTTCACCATTTTTCTCCTTTCACAATTACTCTTCATCATATTGAAGATATCGTCCTCGTATCCGTCCATCAAAAAACCCAGAAAATTGCTAAACAAGAGCAAGCAACTCTCCTCCCAAGACCCTTCCTCTTGTTCCTCCTGATAAGGGGACGAATCTTCAAGCATCACCAGAACCTCTTCCAAACCTTTCTCCTCTACTGCTTTACAAGATTCCTCAAAATCAGAAGGAAAGGCCTGAGTGGATTCATTCTCCTTTCCGCTACCTTCAACATCCACAGAAAACTCCCACATAAATCCGATCTTCATTATTAAACTTTCATATAATTGCAACATTTTTTATTGGATATTCTTCTTTCAATTGGATGCTTGTTTTAAATATTTGAAAACCTTGAATTCTTTGTTACTTCAATTGGTATCGAGGATGATACTTGCTGAAGTTGAACCCAAATAAATTGATGCTCGATAAATTAACAACCTTGATTAAATAGTGTTCTTGGTTGGTCCCAACTTGGGCCAACATGCTAAATAAAAAACTCAATAAATATAATACATTATAAAAAATTTTGAAAAAAATTGTATAGTTCCATATATGACCCACTTAAAACATAAATCAATAACTTCTCAATGTGTGATTAAATCCATATGGTCTATCTAAGAGGCTTCATAGACGCGACTTGTTCTATCTCATCTTCAACTTTTCATAATGCAAAAAGAAGCTTTGATGCGACATTCACTTATTGCAACAAGAAATTATTCAATGTCATTATTGCTTTATAAGCTTCTTTACATGAGACAGGTTCCTTAGTAGAATTACTCCCAAGGTTTAACTAATTTTTATTCAAGAGGTTTAACTAATAACAAATGACTTGATAATTAATAAATAATCAATGTATTGATTAATAGATTTTCTTTTTAATTGTATATGGACACAAACAAATTATTGCAATCTAACTATACAAAATTTTATAAATTTGTACATGTACTTAAAGTTGCCCCTCATTTCACTTCATTATGCACTTGAGCTCTGAGCTAATTTGTGTAGGAGAATGATGACTCAACCAAACCTGTAATTAATTGACATTTTTCAACCTAACCTCATCCTTAGATAAGAAAACCTCAGGTCAAGTGTCCCACCAGTCAAGTCGGAATAGAGAAGGATTGGATTCAATCTAACCAAGATGCAACTCCCAGCATAACAAAAATGATAATAAGGATTTCGGAAGCTGACAAGGTACAATAATTTCCCCAAGTGCAAAAATATTTAAGCACACATCAAGATTTAATTTAACCAAATGCAAGGATAAGAACAAAACATAAAGAGAAAGAAATAAACAGAAAATACCAGTTATTCTCTTGCTCATAATAGCATATACAAACTGTCTTGGCCCCACTTCCAACAGCAAACTTGTTTTCTAGGGAAAAAAAATTATAACATTAAACAATAAAAAATAAATTATAAAAGAATTAGTGGATGTGGAATCAAGTGCAAACCCTCAACATGAATGCTAGGTGTTGATATGACATTTTCCATATTATAACTTTTCACGTTAAAATACCCAATTTCTTTACAAAATCTTTCCAGTTTAGAACATAGTTGTTTCATTTTCAACTCAAGCATGTGAATTGGACAAAAATATGAAATTAAACTAGAATGTTTCAATTAGGATGGCAAATTCGTGGGTTTTTCGGGTTACCTGTGGCCCACCCCTATTAGGATGGGGTATGAGAATATAGTATCCAAGTATGGGCTGGGTTTGAGTTTAATATTTAAAACTCGTGTCAGGGTTGGTATTTTTAACATTCTGCCCCGCGGCTCCGCCCCACCCCAAATAGAAAAGTACAAATTTACCCTTTATCTATAAATATTTTCCTTCTTTCTCATTTTAGAGTTGTTGTCTTTCTAACAAGCGAAGTCACAACATATGATTTCTCCAAACGATTTGATTTCCAAGGCAACATCAAGAATTTCTTAAACAAGTGGTGGCAGAGGACGAGATTTATGAGGCACCTTCAAGGACTCTAAACGAGTGGTAGCAAAGGATGATCAGTGTCCCCGTCCTCGCTTAGATCATCTATCGACATGTTGCTTCTCCAGTGTCAGATCAAGGGAGCTGGTGAAGGCAAGTCTAAAGTTTTTTTTTTTTTGCTTTCTTCTGATTGGTTCAAGTTGAGAATTTATGATGGTTTTTTGTCTTATCAATATGGTGATTTTGTATGATTTTTTATTAGGATGTGGGTTTTGGTTGAAAGATTTATTTTGACAATAAGAATTGATCTCAATGTCATTTACAAGATTTTAACTTTTGGAGAATTATTATTTTTTATCACCCTTTTCAAGGCAAAAACCATACTTGGTAGCTGAGAAAATAGAGGATGGAGGAGGGAAGGGGAAAACACATATCCAGGTCAGGACGAGGCGGGAATGGAATTTTGGTTTTGATTTTATAACTGGAATGGGAAACACGTATCTCACCCCGACTAAGATTTGGGAGGGGCATGGAAAACAATCATATATTTTGGGACGAAAATGGGATAGGGATGCCCCATCCTGAACCTGCTTCATTGACAACCCTAGTTTCAGTGATGACTCAACAACTCATCGCATGTTTCCTAGAAGTAAAATCTCATCTGAGAATATATGTCAGCTAATTGATGAAAACCATTCAAATAATAAATTACATTGATTAAACTATGTCCACCTCAAATCATCAAAGGGGGGCCAAGGGACGTACAATGGTTAGCATGAAAAGAATGAGATGGTAAAAGAAAATTGGTGACCCTTTTAATAAAAAACTAACTTTTAGTTAAATGGTTCATCATTCAAGTAAGATGAGAAAGAAACACTATAACTAAACAAACTATTCTTCTTCTGTACCTTTTGGACTCCATTGCACACAAAGTGCAGCACGGTTTAGCCTAAGGATAACAAGCGTAGGTACCCATTCTGCTGCCTCTTGGTTCCAAACATATCTAGAAGATCAAAAATAGAAAAATAAAAATAATACTAAGAATAATACCTGTACACAAGTGTGTGCATGTGTGTGAGAGAGGGAGAGATATATCTCTCCACAAAAATATACATTACAATAATTATATCAAATTAATACTTACGAATTCCGGTCATGAGATACGGTGACAATTCTGTTTGACCTTGTGCTCCAATCTATTCCAGAAACAATTTGATCATGCTGAATAGAGAGGCAACACAAGAAGTTTTAGATATTGTTCACAGAATTTCATTTAACACCAAATATAAATTGATCTATGCACCAGACACTTAGTACAACAATGAATAATAATAATAATAATCATCATCATATTATCATCATCATCCGAAGGGTTTTCAGCCTTTTTGAGCTGTTGTTATATATTTCACAAGAGATGTAAATCTTGATATTCAACGATTCTAATTTTTGGACTTTAGTACAGATTCATGAATTTTGTATTGGATCCCAACATGGTTAATCCTTTTTACAAAATTAAGAGTTACTTAACTTCAATGAACTTTTAAAATATAAGGGGGAAAAGACATTGACAAGAACAGAGGGAGTTATTTATCATCCTAGTGGTTTACCTCATATACAATCTAATTATTGATAGAAAAAAAAGATATCAATACAAATGATGCACAAAGAAAAAGAAGAATGGGAGGATAATAAAGTAACTAGATATAATTATACTCACTGGAGAAAACTCTTAGTGGTAGTAATAGTAATGTTGATTTTTTTTTTTTTTTGATAAGTAAATGAGCAGGCTATGTTAAAATGAGGAAAAAGAGACCCAAATGGCATCCTGAAGCATACATGAAGTGTACTAAAGCCAACATCATGTCCCATAGAATTCTAGCCTTTGAGTAGTGTACTAAGATGTGATCAATCGTTTCTTCCTCTTCACTTCAAAAGAAGCATCTATTAACTAAGGCTCTACTACTCCTTTTAACTTTTTTTTTTTTTTTTGATAATTGTATGTGTCCGAGTGAGCTTGCCCATACCTTGACTAATCCCATAGGAATCTGAAGTTAACAATCAAATAAAAATCCTCAAAGGCACTAAGGGGATTCAAACTGGTGATCATTAGGGAAAACTCAAGGTTGGATCAACTGAGCAATCCCTTAGGCTTATCCCTCCACTTTCAACGATTCAAGGTTAATACTTCACGCCAAGAACGTTCCCATGCATAAAAATCCACCTTGGTGGGAACACATGAATTCCAAATGTAGTGATGTAGGAATGAAATTGTACTTAGCCGATGCAAAACATAGTAATAATAATGTTGAGAATAATTTGGTAAAACCAAGAGAGAGAGCTGAGTTTTACAAGAGAGAAAAAAGGACTAGATTAAAACTATATACACTAAAAATAAGAGATAAACCATGAGAGAAAGCCAAACTTTATGAGAAAAGAGAAAGTAAACTAGAACTATTTTCAATTAAAAATAATCAATTTTATTGTTATGAAGTTTATGTGTTGTTTTCATTTTCCAAATTTTTTGTGATTTTTTTGTCAATTTTTCTTATTTATATGTTTAAGTTGAGGCTTAAGCCTTGTTCTCGTTCTACCTCAAGACTTAAAACTCATTTTTCCTTGAGGCACCTTAAGACTGTCTTTAGCCTTTTAAAACTTTTTTTTGATAAATCTTTAGCCTTTTAAAACTTTGATGATAATAATAATAATAGAAAAATGATAAATAACTTTAAAAAGTCGGAAAATAAAAAATTAGCACAACTTGAAAGATGAAGCCTAACCAATGTAATACATGCAATTGTACTGCATGTGACTACTAATACTATGATTAGCTCTTCTCTCACATGATAAAATATTTTCTATTGTATTTCCTTTACAACCATAGTCTTTTTTTATAAATTAAAAGAGTGATATCTGGACATCTTCAGTCATTTTTTTTATCAGTCTGGACATCTTCATTCATAAAACTACAAAGTTTCTCCCTATTTTTCATCAAAGAAAAAGCAGTACACCCACAAGAATAGTTCGATCAATAAAATAACAAATACAAACAAACAAATAATTGCGAAATAAAATAAAATAAAATACTGGCCCGCTGCTATTTTCCAGAAAAAGCCCATAAATGCCTAATTTCAAACAGGTTGGAAAATTTAGCAATTGTTGATCACATAGTTGAGGGTCATTATCAATTCAATAAAAATCCTCCCAGAGTTCAAAATCATAGTACCTTTTGAAGAACATGTACCCTCTCCCACTTGTCCTGGGACATTCTGTAGATGTGAACTTCATCACTATTTGGAGAAAGTGCAACCACTACAACCAAAAAATAATAATATAAGTATAAATATTCAAAAAAATTCACATAAAATTTGAGAGAAAGAAAAAGATACATAAGGAATAGAAGAAAAACAAAAGTACTGGACTGGTCAGGGCTCCAAGCATGGCAAGTGATGCACTTAGCGAACTGGTGAATCGAGATCGCGGCCATTCTGTCGCGAAGACTAAAATTCATCACATAATTATTCGATTGAATTTCACAGAGAAGATAAACAATGAACCGACAATGGATCTAAATCCGAGCCCTAGATGAGAAATGAACCTGAGACGAAATCGAAATCCGCCAAGCAGATGAAAAACACTGGTGTTGACCGACAATGTCAACAACACCGAGGAGGTGATTTTTTACGCTTCTCCGATGGTGGCAATCTGAAATTTAACCAAAACTCCGAAAATATCAATAAATCGTCCAAAACTACATTTCCGCAAAAAAAAAAAAAAAAATCACCAGAAATCATGGTTTTTCGGATAATTGTGTGAAATTTAGTGCAAAAACCCGAAATTTTTGATTGAGAAGGAGATCTGACCTGTTGTAATGGAGACGACGATCCCAACACAGCCAAAGGCAGAGCGAGGAAAGTAGAGAACGACGTAGCTCAGTGGAGAGGGGGTGGAAACGGAAAATAGCTAATTAACCATAGAGCTTCATGATAGCATTGATATCGTTGTTCGCATAGGACTTTTTCTTTTTCTTTTTCTTTTTTTATGTATGGGATTATTTATTCTTACTATGGCGTTAAAATGGATATTTAATATTTTTTTATATAATTTTAATATAAAAAGAATTTAACAGGTGATTTTTTGGAAATAAAATATATATATAAAAACACTTCTAAACTCTTTAAACGTCTCACCCTTTACCACTTAAGCCAGTATAAAGTTCAAGTAAAAATACTTCTAAACCTAATGAAAATCTGTCTTGGAATTGAATTTTAGAAAAGTATGTTGAATTTTTTAATAATTATCGTGAGCCATATATGTAAATATTAAATATGTTTATGCTATCAATTATAATTTAGCCTAACTAAAGTGATTTAATTGGAATTAAGTAATTGGCTTAAGAATATAATTGTCATGGAATAATGTGTAGATACATAAAGAATATTATGAGAGACTAAATTATAAATATCTAATCTAATATGATTAGTATAAATATTAAGGTTATGGTCTCTAATTCACGATGAAAAAATAATCGTAGTTCTTCATTTTCTTTACATTCTCACCACTAGAGGAGAGACAAACTTTTATCGTTAGGATCATCTCAAATTTAAAAGATTTAACCTATACATTCGACAATTTATGATAATGAATAAAGTACGTTTCAACTACACAAACTTTATATCTCTTTAATTAAATGGGTAGAAACATATTTATTTCAGGTTTGTCTATTAATATTTGAAATTTCTATTATGTTTATAATATTATTAAACTATAAACATATGAATAAACTATTAAGAATTCTTGACAAAATATATTACGATATTGATATAATTTTAACATTTTTGTATATAATTTTAAACCCAAAATGATTAGTTTCCAAATATATTTTTATATGAAATAATTATAAATAAATTAAATTGAATCTTGAGAACTCTTAAAACCTTTTTTTTTTTACATCTATTTATTTTACATCACATAATTATAGTTATAGGGACTCAAGTTTTGGACTTCTTTTACAATCATCCCCTTTACACTTGAACTAAACCTTAAAGACTTTAAAACCTTGTTGAAATAAGAACTCGAGCCCGACACCCATCCCGTTTACCACTTGAGCAAGGGCTCAAAGGCTTTAAAACCTTGTTAAAGAATATTCAAATTACTGTTAGACTTAAGAGTATTGAATTCTAAAAGAAAGGAAAGGGAAAAGGGTGGGTAGGATAAAAGGTGGTTATACTTAAAGAGTATTCAAATTACTGTTAAATAACTCATTACTTGAAGAATTAAAAACTAAGCAAGTTGAAAGAAAAAGCAAAGAGCAAGAGCAAGAGTACAAGGCAAGAAAGGGATAATTGAGCTTTTGAGATTTTGCATTGTCCAAACTGTTGAGAGACTTTTCAGTATACAGATTTTTGAACCTGAGATTATTTCACACATTACAAAACTTGAGAATGGATCATCTTGCTGACAGACATTCTCACAGGCATTTCAACTATAAGTCTATACTGAGAAATTTATATCTTCTGTACTATAGAAAAACTAAGATATATAACAAGAAGATATACAAAGGGGGGACTTTTCCCTTGCTACTTACTACTGTACATGGATATTTGGTTCATCACTTTCATGACAAGCATTGGAGCTGACTCCTAAAAGCCGGTCATTCTCATCTTTTTCTGTGACTCTCTCTGAGGAATCAGTATAGGTGCCATTGATAGGCATGCTATGGGTTTCATTTGGGTTCTGCCAGAAATTTCTAATGGCCTTATACTTGGAGTTAATGGTTGAGAACCCTGGATCTGAAAGAAGGTCCTGAACTGCCGTTCGACCTTCAAGCATGCTTACCACTTGGGACATTGTAGGCCTAAGAGTGGGGGATGCATTGGTGCAGAGAGCAACATTCAACATTACCATCGCCTCTTCTGATGAATATTCAGAACCTAAGTCTGGATCAACCAACTCCAGGTAGAACTCCTCCTGTAGAACCTTAGGCCTGAAATAGTCCAAACAACAACAGGCTGGAAGTGAGGGAGACACTGAGACAACTTCCAGATTTGGGGGCTATTGTTTGGTCTAGTGTTGAAAATGGCATGATTGGAGTAGTGGTCAATAATTAGCTTTCATTACTAGTATTTGTAAATGATATATGATCAGGGGAAGATTCAGTTACCCAGTCAAGAAGATAAACAAATTCCTCCCTTGGTCTATAGTTTGTGTTGCTCTTTCCACTGACAATTTCCAGTGCCACAACCCCAAAGCTGTAAATGTCTGCTTTGTCAGTTAAGTAACCACGCATTGCATATTCAGGAGCCATATAACCTCTGCAAGATTGATAGCAACAAAAACATTAGAATATAAGCATTATGTACTGCAAGAGTTAAAAGCAGTGGCATGCATGCTGCTAGTCTCTTCTCCATTGCTGTCCCCTCAGATTGGTGGAAAATGGAAGACATACAGGAAAAAAATTTTATACTGTAGAATGGAATTATCGAAACAAAAGAAAAGACACTTAAGGGGGAAAAAGAACAGAATGGAAATATGGTTGGGATATTGGAAAAAACAGGCTCCGCCCTGAACTAGGATTTCAGCTTCAAAAGAAAATACTTGTAACACTAATAAGTATTTGCTTAAATACTAGTAGACGAGCGGGTGAATCTAGATTTTCCATTTGGAATAAATAAAATATGGGTAAACAAAGCTCTTATAGAACAACTTACATGGTTCCAGCTATCCGAGTACTGATGTGGGTGTTACCGTCTTCATCTAGCTTTGCTAATCCAAAATCAGATATTTTGGAATTCATGTCCTTATCAAGCAAAACGTTACTAGTTTTAATGTCCCTATGTACAATCTTCAATGTTGACTCTTCATGGAGATATGCTAAACCTCGAGCTATACCAACGCATATCTTCTGTCTGGTGGACCAGTTTAATTTATGTTTTGCTTGTTGCATCCGCCCTGCCAGAATCAGAAAAGGTCCTAATTGATCTACTACTTCCTGTCTAGGCTGTTGATTGATTTCATTAGTATATAAGGAGACCACAAAGCTCACCAAAAAGAGCACGGGACAGACAGTTGTTCTCCATGTATTCATAAACCAGCGATAACTGATTGCCTTCAATGCAACATCCATACAGCTTAACAAGATTTGGGTGTTGCAGTGCAGATATCATCCCTACTTCATTCACAAATTCACGGTTTCCTTGCTTAGATTTTGAGGAAAGCTGCTTCACTGCAATAACTGTTCCATCTGATAATGTACCCTACATTCAAGAGAGTCCCAACATTAGATTTAATACTAATAAAGGAAGAGACTATTATCATTCTGTTCTCATAATTACATACTGGTCATTTATGGACTGGTAAAAACCGTTGATTTGGCCACTCATGCAACATACCTCAAAGTCCACCTCCCAAGATCAATCCTGTTAAGGTTTTCATAAGTTTTCATTTTCATTTTCATTTTTATTTATTTATTTTAGATAGATAAATCTTTGTCCCCATTGAGACTTGAAAGTGGAACCTCCCACAAACCCTTCCATCCCTTTAACACTTGATTCAGGCCTTTCATTTTTAGGACCATGACCTCAAATATTTTCCTTCGATTTTTCTGGATAAAACACATGACAGAAAGAGGGTCTGAAATATATTTAAATTTCCACGGCCATAATTTATCAATATGGCAAGTGCTTATAGTTATTTTTCCGAAACTAAATATTAGGACACGACCTTTCAGGTCTAACAAGCCTGACTCAATTCATTGGCATTTGTTATGGTAGAGAGTTTGATGTAGCGGAAGACAGGATAGAAGGTGAATTCACATAAATAGTTGCTTTGATCGAAAAGATACAGAAAGTATGAAGGGGAATTCTCAACTTGAATTCGTTGATTATAAAGGAATACTAAAAAGCAAGGGATTGAGAGAAGAAACTCTCTTTGAATTTTTTTTTTATTAATAACTGCGTCCCCTAATTTATAACTAACAATGGATATATATACTTTCCTAGAAAGTATTTGAACTCAAACTTGACTCCTAAACCTAATCAAAACAATAAATCAAATTCTAAACCAAATAGTTGGTTTTAACAGAATCCTAAACAAACTCCTATTCTAGAAACAACTAGTCAATTTTAAATTAAAGATAAATATAAACTAAACCCTATTCCTAGTAAAGAGATAAAATCAAACTTTTAAACCAAATATTCGGTTTTAACCGAATCTTATGCTCCATCATTCTCTTCAGGTTGGAAAAGATTTGTCCTTGAATTTGACTTGTGTGAATCGTCAACAAAGGGAACCGAATGCTTGACATTGAAAACATGGGATGTACGAAGGCCGTCATAAAGTCGAAGACGGTATGCATTCAGGTTGATTTATGAAGCACCTTTAAAGGACCGGAGTCTTAGACCCTTGACTGTTGTAGTGTGGGTAGGAAGTGAAGTCCTTAATCAAAATAGCCCGAACTTTATCTCCATAAACGACATGCTGACGATGGCAATCCGTTGTTATCTTATACTACGCAACTAAGGCAACAAGATGATCATAAGTGAGCTTGTGGATGCGTTGCAGGTCTGTAATGAAAATCAATTGCCTTGGCGAGACAACTGGTGCGTTGGAAAGAGTGAATTCGAGTCGATGGGCGGCCGCAGTGCGCCTTGATAGACTAGATGACTTGGGCGTGAAGTTCGATCTCGGCTGAGCGTGATAGAAACATAGGCGGTTTTGAATCCGAAGGAGGACCCGGCCCGATGCGCCGCGAGTCATTTCTTTGAGCAAAGAGTAATCTTTCGATTCTCAAAGTAAAAACTATGAGTATTATTTTTTCCATTATGAACAACATTTCGATCAAATTTCCACGGTCGACCAAGCAAAATATGATAGCCATCCATAGGAACGATATCACAGTAAATATCATCTTTTTAAGTAGTATCGATGAACAACGAGAGCTAAGACACGGCCGGGATATCTTTATTTAGAGCTTTGCTTGACTAAGCAAACCCGGTACGAAGGGCGGGTGGACTTGATATCGAGAAGTAAACTGCGACGGCGTCTTTCGAGACACATTCTCAAAACTACCTGAGTTGATGATAAAGTGACATACCTTGTCGTTCATAGTACAGGTGGAATGAAAGAGACTCTTTCGCAGCCAAGAATCGTCAAATTGTTTCGATGAGAAACACGAACTTTGTAATATGAGAAGGGTGTCGGTATCACCATGAACTTAGTCTTACAAAATGTCGTCTTCGAGGATGTCATCATCAACAATAACATCGTCGAGACGGCTCAAGTTCCCATGCCATCGACCCGGTAGGTCGTTTCCCGAGCTTAGAGCGAAGCGGTTTGTTGATGGCCAGGGTCCTTCACAAGAAATAGCGCATAAGCGTCTGGGTCGCGAGAGTCGACCCAGCGGAGACGCGTCGGGTGGGGCGGGTGGTAGCGTGATTGTGGGACTAGAGAGTGACGGACCCATAAAGGCCGGTGGTGGTAGGAGTAGGAGTTCAGTCGAGGCGGTGCAGTCGAGGAACCGAGGCAGTGGTTGTTTCCGATCGATCAGCACGTTGATGGGCTTTCGAAATATTTTGATATTTTGATATTGTTGTCGTAATCCTCCGATAAATCGGGACACTAATTGGGCATCAGTTTCATTAATCTCATTACATATAAGCAAGAGAAAAAACTCTGATGCATACTCATCTACCATTCGATTACCTTGCGGCAGATTCTAAAGTCGTTGATACATGGTGCGCTCATAGTTGTATGGTAGGAAAGCACGTCGCATTTGTTTTTTTAATTTATCCCATGAAACAATCTTCGGATTGCGGGCAAGAACACGAGAAGTCTTCAATTGTTGCCACTATGCAGCATCACGACCGCGAAAATGCGTTGCAAAGAGAGGGGTACGTCCGTTGTCGGGAACTTCTTTGAATTCCAATACTTCTTCTACTGCACCAATCCAATCTAGTAGTTCGTCGTCTTGGAGACTGTCGTGAAATTCTGGAATTTCCAATTTAAATGCTTGTTCCCAGCGAGTATCTCAGAGGCGCGATCAGGGCACGGGACTGCTAGAGGAGCGGCATGAAGAGGATGTGAGGGTTATAGGGGCGCAAATGGATTATCGGCAGGAACATCCTCCTCGTCGGAAGGGACGTTGGCATGGGTGGGTGGAGCATGCTCGACGTGCATGTTGTTGATGGCAGTTGTTAGGGCTGTGATCTGTTGTTATAGGGAAGCAAGAGCTTCTCCGTAATCAGGCACACCGACACGGTGACGGGGCGACATGATAGCAGAAGATTGCTAGCTCTGATACCAACTGATGTAGTGGAAGCCAGGATAGAAGGTGAATTCACATAAATAGTTGCGTTGATCGAAAAGATACTAAAACTATGAAGGGGAATTCTTAACTTGAATTCATTAATTCTAAAAGAATATCGAAAAGCAAGGGATTGGGAGAAGAAACTCTCTATGATTTTTTTTATTAATAACTGCGTCCCCTAATTTATAACTAACAATGGATAGATATACTTTCTAGAAGTATTTGAGGCTCAAGCTTGACTGTCAAACCTAATCAAAACAATAAGTAATTTAAAGCCAAATGATTTGTAGTTTTAACCGAATCCTAAAGCAGAAACTCCTATTCTAGAACAACAATAAATTCCAATTTTAGTTAAGATAAATAAAAACTAAATCCTAATCCTAGTAAAATAATAAAATCAAACTTTTAAACCAAAAATTCGGTTTTAACCAAATCTTATGCTCCATCAGAGTTATTTGCCAATCTTCCCAACTAGAAATATAAAGAGTGTTTAGAGAAGACATTCAAAAGAATAAATAGCTGAAAATAAATATTACCTTGTAAACTACACCAAAACCACCTTCCCCGAGCTTGTTTTCAGCATCAAAGTTCTTGGTGGCAGCTTTGATTTGTCTTAGCGTAAATAATCCTGTTTGCAGATCTAGACCTCTAAGCTCTGTTCAAGATAAATTATTTGTCAGAGCAGCATTTGTAACTACAAATATGTGTAACCTTAAACTTATGCTGCCATGTTTCTTTCTCAAAAACTAGGAATTAACAAAACTCATCTACAACAAGTCACTCTAATTTCATAAAAGAAGAGCATATCAATGAAAAATTCTATTTAGTTTCAAATTCCTTACGGACCTATGCAACAATGTATAATACATTTACTTGACTGTGACTACAGAAAAGTCATTTCTGATGTCTAAAATAACAATAAAAAAAGCAAATGGAAATGAAAAGTTATATAGTTTGAAAGTTAATCTTTGTATGAGTTGTATCTTAAGGACTTCACTGAGCAGCTAAACTCATGACTAATCAAAGTTTGAAAACTAGAACATGGTTTTCTTACATGATTTCTGTAACATAAATTAAATACCCAGTAGCTGTAGTAACACTTGTTGAATAATTTGGTGGCATTGTAATTTATAACACTGTAACATGATACATCATATAATTGCAAACCTTCTAGCATGCATTATATATACACCACCATCCTCAACTATGATGTTGAATAATCACAACATATTTAATAGAAAAGATGGGCACTATATTAGGAGTCATAGTAATTAGTAAATTTGATTACATATTTGCTCAAATGTATCTACCTTTATCTTCAGGTCTTTTGCCTCCAAGCCAGCCTTTCCTCCATAAAAAACCCAGTATCAGAAGAACAAAAAATACTGCCGCAGCTGCAGCTCCACCCACTATTTTAATGTTCCAAAATTTTTCATGAGGGGAAGGAGGTACAAAATCTGTGCAACACGAAGCAATATAGTGTCAAATAATTGAAAAAACGAGTTGATTGTTAAATAAATAAATATGAGAAGATCCTTGAACCTTCAGAAACATAAAATGCTTTAACATTAAAGTATATTTTGTCCTTACAAAGTTAAACTCATCAAATATAAAAAATGATTGAAATGCTTAACTGAAGCAAACTTGTAGGAATTCCACTGAAAGAACTCCTTGTCTGGCCCAATAAGAACAATTCTTACTTTTTCTTAGTAATGGAATGGAACTTCTAAACTGAGCTTTGCAACATTTATGTTTCACCAACAATTCTTGCTGGTAGTTTTTTTTTTTTACTAGCCTGAGGTCAGCATGTCTAAGAAGAATTTCCAAGTAATATGAAAAGTGAAATACGATGTGGGACAATCTACATCAGGTTTCATTAGGCAACCCATAAAATGTGGGACAGAGGCAGGTTCCTAATTAGGAATCCTTATGGGATACTAAATGAGATGCAATGTTCTTAAAATTTTTTGGAGGTTGCACTCCTTTTCTTAATACCACAAATGATCCTTTTGTTATTTCTCAGTTTGAAAGGGTACCCAATTTCAACAAGAACAATCAGAAATCAGGCTTCATGATAATTTATCTGAGCCAGAACTGAATACTGGTAGTATCTAAACCCAATGTTATAAATAGGATCCAGTCTAGATGTAAACTATTAAGCAAATCATCATAACACATTGTCCTTTCCCTTAACAAGCTCCTCTAGTTTCCAAGTCCACACAATTTAACCAAGAGATAATGCAAGAAAGAGATGCAATCCCAGGAAGTTAGAATAACTTACTGGGATCTAATATTGCAGATATGAGAGGCCCATAATATCCTCTCAAGGGGATTCCAGTGGTTCCTCGTCCTGCCCAGTAAAACTGGATCTTTAAAGTATGACTTGTTACTTCTGCAGTGAAGTTCTTCACCATGGGCTTACCAGTTCCACCAGCCTCCTTTTTAATGTTAAAATCTTTCAGGACCAACTTTCCCTGCATTAAAACAAGTATAAAGATAAAATTCTAATCACCATGAAATTTCAGTACAGCCAACTTTTCCCCATTCTATATGGCCTAATCTAGTTACCTGGATGTATACATCAAATATACGCTCCCCAAGGCTGTAGAAGGAGTACCATTTAGCAGGCCCACAATCTCAGCAAAGTGAAGTTTAACAGAGTAATTCCCATTTCCAAGGCATAGTCCATAATAAGTCAGAAAGAGGGGAGAAGCCCGGGCTTTCATGTAAAGTTTGGTATCAACCGCAGAGACATTGGAAAGGGAAGATGTATTGGTTTTAATATACTCGTCCCCATCAACATCATTATCCATGAAGTTTCCGGTGCTGCTAAAGTACCCCATTTTCTGACCGATAAAACATTGAAGCACCTCTTGGTTCTAAGTCAGCTTCATACTTGGTGCTACCATTAATACTTGTCTCTTTGCCACCACAATTAATGTTCAAGGAATAATGATCTGTGAAATTATAAAAAATTCAAAACAGGATTTAGAGATTTAAAAAAAAAGTTTGAAAATTTTACCAAAGAGAACGAATAAAAATGGATATCCTAACTAATTCAACAAAAGAAATAGGTTTGCATCAGTTCTCTTATCTGTTGTTCATTTATCTTTCCACTATTACTTTTTTTTGCCCTGAAACATCTTATTAGGCACACAGAAGGAAAGCAACTGGGAAACCTATCAGCACTTCTACAATTTATTTATCGGTTCATTGCCATTTTGAGTCTATAGAGTCTATAGTTATAAACTTGGATGCCACAGTTGGAAATGTTTTTCTAAATTAGTTTCCTCATCAAAGTTACAAAGATAATCTAAAGTCTAGATGAGTATTTTGTCAGGGAAGTTAAGGCCTGGTGCCTATTTGTTCATTCTTTATTGGTTATTTACAATCACTAATGGTCCATGGATCAAAAAGTATTTACTCACATTGATCACTCAAAGCAGAACATGGAAAGTTTTGTCTTAGGCATTGATGACTTCTGCAGTACAGGAGAAAAAGAAAAGTAACAAATATTGTCGTATCTACAGTTTCTATGTATGTATTACTAAAATCGAGGATAGCTTCTATTATTTCAGAAATTTACAATTCGGGCACCCAGGTTTTACCGTTTAACTGATGATGAGTAGCTCTCCACAAGGTTTCTGAAAAGGGGTAAAATAATTTAGATTTTATATAATGCCATGGGATTAAAAGAAAAAAGGGAAACATAATTTAAAACCACTTACACACTCCCTCGAGGACATTCAACTGGACTTGAGTTATCCCAAGTGAAATTGTTATAAGAAAGATCACTGTATACCAAAATCAAGGAATGACATCAATGATAATCATATACAAAAAAAACTTGCAGAGAGTGTTCATGAATGGGAATGGATGAAATGTTATTTCATTTATGTTCAGAAATATTTGCTTTAAAAAATGTTGGTCAAACTAGAAGTAAATAGTGATATAAAGCTGAGATATGTTGTGAAAACTGTTTCTAGTAATTTAAGTGGAAATTCAAGTTTCTCAAGTAAATTTCACAGAAGCACACATACATATTCTTGTTTGATCCTAGGATCCACTCAGGAATATGTCCAGAGAGCATATTCCCTGTCAAATACCTGGAAAAGTAAAACACCATTTTCATCAGTTTAGTGAGCAAATGGAGGAGAAGGATCACATTATTTAAAGTTCCTTACACTGTCGGTTTTATTTAGATTCTGAAATAGAGGTAGGAATTTCACCAGTCAGCCTGATTGAGAGCTGGGAATCTCTACATTGATAAAGGAATGTGGATAACAGGTTATCAGAAGTCAAGTCAACATTAGTTTAGATAATTATGCTAAAACATTAAGAAAATAAAGAAGCACAAATATTTCTTCCTCATATCAAATATTAACTTCCTAAAGAAGCATGCATGAAAGAATGGAACATGGAACATAAACTACAATGATTATAGTGATTCAGACAATGATCATAGTCTGGATGAGTGAAAATGAAAATGGAATTAAATGTTCATGCTTTCAGATCAGGCTGTCTATAATATTTCTATTCTAAATTTCTAACCAAGCAACAATTACTTGTGTTTTACACACCAACATTATCTGGATTTCGAGTATAATTCACCAGCATCTCCACTTGTTTACAAAACAGGGAGCAAAACCTTAACTTCTATTCTACAGCATGAAATAGAAATCGTATAAAAAATGGTCCTGAAATAGCACCCATGGATTTTTAAGGACTTAAAAAACAAGCAACTTGGTACAAACTACTTACAGATGCTTCAGTTTCTTCATATCCCCTATAAATTCTGGAATTTCACCACGAATTAAGCATTTTCTCAGCACCCTGCACATCACAATTGAAGTTAACCTACTTTAAACAAATAACAATACTAATCCTAACAATTTAAAACAAGATAACATCCAGCAAAATTCAACTTACAATTTCTTCAAAGATTCAATGGTACTCAATTGTGGAAAAGTAGACCCTCTACCTTTTAAGTCACTAATCCTCCTAAAAAAAATAGAAACTAAAACATTAAGCTCAATTAACTAAATGTATATATGAAGAAATTATGAAAAAACTAAGTATTGAAATTTCCATACAGATCACTTAAGCTTGTCAGAGCAGAAATGCTTGAAGGAATGGGCCCCTCAAGAGAGCTACCTTGAATGTGCCTGCAACAAAAAGCAGATAATGCTACAATTCAATAACCATAGATCTTATATATCTGCTTTAAAAAAAATTATAGTGCAGAGTCATACAGTTTTTGAATATGAGTCCAATTGCCAATAAACTCAGGTATCCTTCCAGAGAAATCATTGTCATTTATCCTCCTAAAATATGTCAAACATACAAACAATTAGCAGGCATTTCAAACAAGGCCTGTCCAAGTCCTTATTTTTTTCTTCATTCCGACACAAAAACCAAAATACTAATTAAAATTAACATAATTTGTCACTACTTTGTTTCTCGTTGCTCTTTTGGCCATTAGAACCATGATATTAATAAGAAGAACATCACTCACATATCAGTCAAGTTAGTCAACTTGGCAAGTGATACTGGCAGTTCTCCTGTGAAAGCATTTGATGATAGAACCCTGAAAGTAGACAATAGTAACAATATTAATCATAATAAAAGAATAGTTAAGAGAGTTCCAAGAAATTAACATATGCATGAAAAAGGTGAAAATAATTACAATTTTTCCATTCTGATCAACTTTCCGATCTCTGGAGGAATAGGTCCTGAAAACCGGTTCCCTTCTATGCTCCTGCAGTTTGTACACATGAATGTTCACTTAAATCAAACTAATTCAAAACAGATTTGCAATAACACATTTAAGTATAGGAGCTAAGTATAATCCCTGGCATACACATCCACAAGCCTTTAAACAGCATTCAATTCTAACTTGTTCAAAACCGATTTCAATCCATTACCACCCCTTACATTACTTAAATACAACCAATAATGAAAAATCAAAGGAAAAAGCTTAGAACATACAGGTTTCTGAGGGTGGTAATGTTGGTGATGACTTTTGGGAATGGACCAGACAGCCTGTTCCCCATCAAGGAGCTGCATGTTAAGAAACATATCAATATAATTTTTAGATTCCCAAATGATAACTAACCAAAAAATGACCTTAAATTCTTTTTAGTCCTCATTTCACAAAATACATTACATTACATGACAAGCCCATTACAGACATAAGTTTAAAGATAGATCTTTTCTTTTTAAAATAGTTAAAGTGTAATAAAAAAAATAAAACATAATCAGCATTGATGGTAGGGATGATAATGATGCTCACAGTTCGACCAAGCGCATGGTGGCCCATTGGGGAGGTATCGAACCACTAATTAAGTTGAGAATAGAGTCTCAAATCAATATATCAGACTTTAGCTTACCAGGTGAATTATATGTGCATGTACAGTATTTTCACCCAATTATCTTTAGAGTTCATTCTATATTTTTATGTAGAGATATATGATTCATCTACATTTACTAAATGAGCAAAATGGAGTGAAGTGCCATAAATAGTAAAGAATTGCTTACAGATGTTTAAGGTGATAAAGCTTTGAGAGTTCTAGTGGTAGACTTCCTGATATATTCTGTGACTTTAAAGCTCTGCAATTAACTCAAAACCTGTCAGAATACACCATAGCAAATAACAACATGGAGAATTGAGGGATTTCTTTTTCTTTCTTTCATAAAAACTAGAATTTGAAGAAGATTATGGTAATTTTTAAAATATGACAATTCAAAATTCCAAACCGTGTCACTTTGAATCCAATTGAAAGTCAAAATTTTAATTTGAAGTTAATAGTGATTCTAATATTTAAGCTGAGACTAATAAATCAATGTCAAATTGCTCATTGGGATAAGACTTAAGTTTTTTTTTTAGTTATTATTAATTTTAAATTGAATTTAAAACTAAATAATACTTTAAGCCGTTTATTTTTTTTTCTAGAAAACTTAAATATTTTGATTTTAATTAATAAAATTAAAATAAACCAGTAATCAATAAAAATAATAAAATTTACAAATTTCCACAAAATTAAGAGGTCTAATTTCAATATTTTCCTTTTGGTGCTATCGATGAAAATCAAACTTTTTCCATCAGAGCTGTCAAATCAAGATCATGAAAGAGCTTAGTTGACGTCAAAAATATATTATAAAAAAAAGAAAAAGAAAGGGAAGATAGTAAATGCGGAGCTCCGATCCCCACTATTTCACCAAACACTTTCCGCCAATGGCAGATTTTTTTTCTGATACTCACCATATACAAAAAATTTTTGAAAGAAACATTTTAATTTTTTTTAAAATAAAAATAAAGTAATTACAAGTAATCAATAAATAAAAAATTAAGATTTTGATTCTGAATGACTTCATGTGGATGAAAATGAATCAAATCTCTATCATATCTATAAAACAAATTAATTGCAGAAATAAATAGAAGAAATAATAATCCAAACTCTGTTTTCCAAGAGATAGGAGAAATTCAGACAAATTCATGATTAGGAATAAGTGAAGAACGATGGAGAAAAGGAAAGAGAGAGAAGTACATGGCTACAATATGGCAGGAGGCATTGTGATGGAAAGTGCAGTCACAGGTAACAGAGCTCTCAACCCCCTTTACATCATTCACAGAACTCCAATTTCCTTCTCCACTACATGGGTCTTTCCCGAACTCCCAATCCCTTTTTCTCAGTCTTGCACAATCTCATTCCAGCGTCTTCTGCATCAAAGAAAAAAAAGAAAAAAGCCGATTGATTTCAGTCAGTGGTTAATTACTTGGTTTACCCCCGCCAAAACCGAGAAAAGAAAAGGGAGGTTTCTCTTACATTCGTTTGCTGGGAGATTAGCTGAGAATCCTGGGATGGTGAAGAAGATGAAGAGAACTGAAAAGACAATGATGGGTTCAGCTCCCATTTGGGAGATCTAGCTTGGATTCTGCTGCTTGATGCCTTTTTCTTCTTTCTTTTTTTTCCTTTTCTTATTTAAGTAATTTGGTGAAGAGATCAGCTGAGTGTCAAGCTGTCTTCAGAGTTTTTGGAAGGTTGAGGAGAGAGAAAGAGAAAGAGAAAGAGAAAGAGAGACAGATGAAGATGCTGTATTTGTCAAGGATGGCAGTGCAGCTGCATGAGATTTATTATTTGATTCAGGTGGCGTTTGTTTGTTTTTTTTTACTTACCGCTGAAACTAAATAGCTTTTAGTTTTAAGCTATTTGTTTTTAATTTTCTTAAAGCTTTATTCTTTTAAAATTTTTTAAAAATAATTCTTAATAGAAAAGTGAAATATTTGATTTTTTATTGAAAAAATCATTTTTATAAAAATAAGAAAAATTGATCATTATATAATAGAAAAAGAGATAAACGATATCACAGCTCTTTGGGGATATGGCCAGGAGGGTTTGAGATGGAAGCGGTCACTGTCGGTTGATTCGTTTATTTTTTAATTACAAAGTTGTCTCAATTTAAAATTACCTTGGGACCAGGGATAAAGATAGGAAAATTATCAAGCTACCTTGTTTACATTTATTTTTGTTTTATTTTTTTATGTTGCTTTTATTTTATTATATTAAAATTAATATTTTCATAAAAATAAAAATATTATGAATTTTTATAAAATTATTTATTAAAGAACATTATAATAATAATTATTATTTATATTAAAGTATAAAAATAAAATAATAAAATTATTTTTTAAAATATAATCGAAATGGAGAGCTTATTATTATTATTTTAGATCATGGATTCATGTGCTTATTCGGATCCGTTCTGCTTATATCGAAATAATTTATTTACTTTTAGGTTAAACCTATTTTAAAATGAAGCAGTGGCTTGATTCGCATTTAAAGTTTTTAAGTAAAAATCTCTGATCGCGGAAATCATTCAGCAACGAAACTATCATTAGGAAAATCGGAAGAATTTCAAACGTCCCATGAATTAGAAGCCAGAAACTTTTCACGGTCACTAGATTTACGCAAGGCCGAATTTACTTGGCGCGATCCGTTTAAATAAATCGAAATATAGAGAATTTTGAGAACCCCATGAATCCGCTATGACAATTTATTATTTTATTAACGTTTTGTCATTTTGAAAATTTATAATTTTAGGAGTTTATAAATGCAATCGCGAGCCGTCTCGGTTGAGAAAATAAGCGGCGTTCGCGATTAAAATTAGAAATTAAGCATGCTTCGTTAAGGCGAGCGGAATAGGAATTGAAATAATCTACATGCATTCATCATCCTCTTTACATTTTCACAATGTTAAAAGCAAAGCAGCTGTCTTATCTTGTCGTATTATTCGATATTAATTTCGAAAAGTTACATTTAGTATTAAGCTCGTTGCAGTTTAAGTATGCATGAATTTATTTTAAAATTGTTTTTTATAAAAGTTAAATTTATTTATCATTTTCTTATTAATCCACCTAATATATGTCAAAGTTTAGCTTAAATACTATAATAACATACGCTAGAGATTATCATAATAATATGCTATAGATTACCATCGTGCTCATTGTATTTTATTATCGAAACAAAAATTACAAGTATTCACAAATCATCATAGCGTACTTTGAATCTATATATAGCTTTTGATGATGGCTTTTTATTTGAAATGCAATTATTTTTCTTAAATCTTGGCTAGAAGTTTGAAATACCTATTCCCTATTATTCCTCAATTATCTCGTATTATCAAAATGATGTATTGATACATACTTTTTACTACTACTTATTATATAAATCATTGTACTTTGTTTTATTATCTATTATTTCCAAGGATTTTTTATAAATGGTATGTAATTTTCCTTTTTGTTGGGTGAATTCTTTAAAAAGAGCCTCCATAATATGTGAGTTAAAATTTTTCATTCATGAATTATCACTCATCACTTATAAGATATAATGGAAAATTGTAATCCTTGATCAAACAATATGAAGTAAAAGGTTCGATCATTATAATGATTTATCGGATAATATCAAGTTAAGAATTACAACATTACATGCTTATGGGGAGGGTAAATAGCAAACTAGATGCAAACTTGAATCATGTAGGCCTTTTAGCAGATTTAAAATAATTATAGTGTTTGGAAAACTAGAAAGTTGGTGATCCTCCACGATTAAAGAATGGTGACGGAATTATTTTATGATTGTGTGAAGGCGTGATAAATATGGATGGAAATCAAGGGACTGAATCATTGAGAACTTGAGGATTTGGCCATCCTTTATTTAAATAAATAAAGAATGATGATGATGATGCTGATGAGCATTATATTAAAGCAAAGTCAGTTTTTTTTTTCATGGTGAAAAAATTGGATAGTAAGTTTAGTAAAATTTTGAAGGATCCAATATTTGAAACGGATAATGGAATCATCACTAAAGCCACCACTAATATTAAATAATACAATTACTTAGACTTTCATATTATTTATTTTCTTGAACTTTCAAATCAATGCAATATAGTATTCTTCTTCTTCACTTTTTTCACGGGTCATAAAAAGAAGATCATTCTAGAATTGAATAATTGATTGACGGATCTCCAATTTTTTAATTATGGAGCTGTAATAATATGAATAAGGGAAAGATGTTGACACAGTGCAGTCAAAATCCATAAATTCCAAGAACATGGTCCACGGTGTACTAAAGGAAAATGAATAAATCATTGTACTTTGTTTTATTAACGAATAATGTCTTGGTTCAAAGTATGTGACCTTTTTTGTTACCAATAAATAATTGTTTCTTTTGACTGAAATAATTTGCAGTAAGATATGATTAACATTCAAATATCATTTCACCTACATAGCTTTAAGGACAAAAATTGCAAGAATGATTAATTATTATGTATGATAATGATTTTTTATCTTGAATTTCTTGCATGTTTGAGTCATCCTTTATGTTTTTTTTAGGCGTTACATCATCGATCATATGATGGAATGTTAATAATAATCATGTTATTAGTTGATAATTATTGATGATCTTTTGGCCGGGTAGATTTGGAGCGTATTGGGGTCTTTAAGGGACTGGGTATTGGCGAGAGTGGTCACTTGAATCCTGGATCGTCAGGGTGAAGTTGGATCGGCTGCGAGTGCTAGTGAGGCTGGGCGTCGCGCTCAATCTACAAAAGCAAGGAAAGAGGGTCGGCGAGCTTCGGCCGTAGGCGGCCTCGATGCCTCGTCGATTTCTTTACGAGGAGAAAGAGGCTGATGAGGAGGACGAATGTGTTGCGTATGTTTGCGTACCTTTCAACGTGGGTGACTTGGTATTTATAGTATTCGTTTTCCTGGTTAGATGGTGATTAGGATTCTTTTCCCGTTGGGCCAGGATATTTCTTGCTAGTATCGATATCGGATCACGATGTGAAAAGAGTAGTTTATTTAGAATTATCCTTCTTTTCCCGTTGATGGGATCAGAAGCGATCAGCGAGGATGGTACATTATATCGTGATTATCTTATTTGTATTGGTGAGATTTAGTTGGATTTGCGAGGATAATATATTGTGGGATTATTCTATTTCCTTTATCCATAGGAGACTTCCACTGTCGACTTTGGGCACAGCAGTTGGGCCTTGGAATTTCTAGAAATTTGTACGAAAGGCTGAATGCCTCAATGGAAACATCTGCAAGCGGATTGGAGGGCTTTCATCCTGAAATTTGGCGTAAAAGATGCGAATCTTGATGGCGTACATCTCGCTGGGGTTTAAGCGGTGGGCTGCGGGCCATTTTCAAACCTATCGGTTGCCCCCGATACGTATGCGACTTGCGTGACGAGAAATTTATGCCGCTCGTATCGATACAATTTCCACGTGTATGCATAAGGTTTGGGTTACAGATTAAGGTTGATCGTCGTCATCGTCTTGCGATGATGATGACTCTTTTATTAGTGTTCATGCTCCCACTTCTTTTAGTTTCTTTCTGTTCCTTTCGTAGACCTCCTCTGTCTTGTGTGCTCCTGATCCTGAAACCTCTTCTTTGCTTTTAACTTTTCTTGGCGTTCTTCCTGAGATAGTTTTATTCCTGGGACCGTTGTGTCCTTATCCCTTTGGTCTTTTTGACCTATCTGACAGCCCATTTAGGATTAGGTTGGCGAGTTTGTTTTCATTATTTGCTTTCATCATGGAGTTCGGGTGGCTCTTCTTCTCTGTATTGGAGGCGACTCTTGGTTGTTGCCCGTTACGGGCGGGTAGGCACCTGCGGCCGGGTCGGCGGGTTGGAACCCGAGATGCGGGCGCCCCGCACCCTTGGGACCAGTGTAAGGAAAATAGACCTTATCAAATATCCTGGAGGATCGAATGCAGAGGTCGCAGATTCGACATGCTTTGGCTGTTGGGCTGGCAAGGTCGGTCCTCATGCAGGGTAGCTGTTAGAGCGTTCTCGACCTCCTTTTGGCGTCGAGTGTGAGTCACTGACGTTTTGACCTCTTACGTGGTTTCTGTACCTAAGATGGTGTGCTTAACTGAAGTGGCGCCGATAATGGTGTAGCTTCCTCTGCGTCCTTTCATGCGAGGGGTTTCGCGACATTTCAATGTATGTCCTTCTCAGCTCTAGCCCAATGGTTGGGGTCTTTTGGTTGGCCTATTGGTTTTTTTTAGGGACAGGGGACTTGGTGTTTGATATGGCTTGTTCCTTTATCTTTTTGCCTTGAAGAAACCTGCGGGGGGGCTTTCTCTCGACACTCTGGCGCTCCTCTTAGTGATTCCAGATCTTCCCTCTTCCCACAGACTCTGGAAGGGCTGCTATTTCTTTGTCGGCGTCGCAGGTGGAATATGACCCTCTTGACGGGACAGCCGACCGGCGTTAGTTGCATGGACCACCAGGGATCTTCGTAAGTGTTTGCTGTTTTGGTATAACCTTTATGGGGTTATTGGGCGGAGGGTATTTCCTGGTCTGCATTGTTTACATACTTCTCAGGTGCTCGAATCGAACTCAGCGCCGAAGATAACGTCATAGCGCTGGCGTTGGCTGAGTGTCCTCCTCGCCCCTATGCGGAGTTGATCAAGTCAGACATTCCTGGCCCCGCGCCGAGGCTCGAGGAGTCGGCACCTTTCTCTTTGCTGAGGCCTTCGCCTCCTTCCACCGTAAGTTTCTCCCATTGGGCCCTCATTGCTAAACCCAGGGAGAGACTCACGACTTGATTAGGTATTTATCTCGGAAGCCGGAGCGTAAACGAAAAACCTACGGACTCAGTTGAGAAAGATTGGGCCCGGCTTTGGTGAAGTCAAAAATTGGGGGCGTCTTCATCTTCTCCGTCTACTCGTATCAGAAGTCGGAGCGAGGCGCGATCGCTCATTGAAGCTCTGATCTTGAGTTCGCGTACCATTGCGGGTGGCACGCTTTAAAGCGAGTCCCTTGGGTGGAGCCGTTGAGCGGCCGTTGGCGATCATGCCCATTACTGTTTGGAATCCACCAACGAAGAGTGTTAGGTCACCTTCTCGAAGAGGCGGGAAGGGTTGAGGAGGAAGATCAGGAATCGGGGTGGCGGAGATGGGGACTCTTTGCTTCTCGATGGGAACTCGCGGCGGGGGCGCGATCCTCGTCCATTCTTAAGGATTAAGTCTCAAGAGTCAAGTGCCTTTGCGCCCGTTGATGAGGCTTTAGCCACTATCTCTCCGAGGTCG
This sequence comes from Tetrastigma voinierianum, assembly GCA_016808115.1. NCBI lineage: Eukaryota > Viridiplantae > Streptophyta > Magnoliopsida > Vitales > Vitaceae > Tetrastigma > Tetrastigma voinierianum. The sequence continues at coordinate 482,787 of JAEQBH010000115.1, forward strand.
CCTCAAGTAGAGTTATACCTTCGTGTTTGATTCCATTTTGAGTTGAGTGTTGAACTTGCGTTGGATGTTGATTCTATGTTGGGTGTGCAGGTGGCTACTCATTTGAAGGGTTTGGCCAAAAAGGCCAAACTAAACTAAAGTCATGCCAGCGGCGGGCTTACAAGGTCATCGTTGCGGGGTCGGTCACGATATGTGAGGAGAAACGATGAAGCTCGAATCTGATTTGAAGCACCATGTCGGCACGATGCTCGGGCGCAGGGATGGAAGATGGGGGCCGGAAGCGGCAGGGAGGCGTAGAAGGCGGAAGCCCGGGAGGAGTTCGGGGATGGAGTTCTTTGGCTACACAAAATGGTTGCTAGAGAGGTAGGGGCCCAGGCTGCGATGCACTTGATATGGACTTCGGATGTTAGGGATGGAAGCCTGCATCCCGAGGAGGAAATTCTTGGTCTAGGGAAGAGCCGCGTCACGTCAGGCAGAGCTGCATGATAAGATGTGTCTCTTGGAATGAGAATTTCGTTCACGAGGCCCTCATTCCTGGCTCGGCGGAAACTGGCCCGAGGGTGTCGCGAGTGCGGGACCTCCATGCGGCCAGTAACTCTGGTTGCTCAGCGGGATGAGGTTATAGGAAGACTGAGGGGCGAGGCTTGTACTCAATGGGTTTCTAGGTAGAAACGCCTTCGGAGAAGAAGGTTGTTAATGCATTAAGTATTTGTTCTACATGATTGTATTGATTTCTTGGCTATATCGTCGAGTGGGAGGCAGCTCTCATGGGATGTTAGGTTAATGGTTGACTCTTTGGCCCAGGCCGTGAGGCTTCATGGGCTGCTGCTTGGGTGGAGCATGTTTATTAAATTTGCATGTTTTGAAGTAAATTAGTCGAGGTCAATATTGAAATTCTTGGGCTCCAGGCGGCCCCCAGGCCTCGCGAGCTAAATGGCTTGGCCGTCGACTCTTAGGATCGTGACATGTAGAGTAAGAGCCAGACTCATCAAAGTGAAAATTTCTTTGGGCTCAGTATTTGAGGCCTTGAGGTGGCGATATAGCTGGCCCGATGCAGCTCTTGGGTTGTGGCTGTAGTAGGGGAGGCAGACTCGTCAAGAGTGAGCTTTGGGCTCAAGGGCTGCGAGGCCTTGTTGGCGATCCAGGCTGGTGATCGACTCCTAGGTTGCATTGGCACATGCGGGGAGGCTGTCGAGCTCGTCAAAGTGAGCCTCTTTGGGCTCGGGCGTTGAGGTCTTGTTGGCGATCCGGCTGAGGCGATCTCGACTCTGGGGTACATGGCTGTGCGGAGTGGTGAGGCTCGTTAAAGTGAGCTATTGGGCTCGGGGCGGGGCCTTGTTGAGCGATCCATTTGGTGATCGACTCTAGGTTGCATGACCTATGCCGGGAGTAGACAGACAAGTCAAAGTGAGCCCTCTTGGAGCTCCTGGGTCTTGAGGCCTTGTTGGCGATCAGGCTGGTGATCGATTTCCCGCAGGCAGTGGCACATGCAGTGGTCGGGCTGCGTCAAAGTGAGCTCGCTTGCCGGGGCTCACCGAGGCCCGGCCCCGAGGCCAGCGGTGGCGATCGGTGGGCCCAGTGTAACTCTGGTGCGTGAAGCGTGCGAGGAGTGGTCGTTTCGTCGAAGTGAGCTATTGGGCTCGTGGGGGCGCTGTTGGCGATCCGGCACGGTGATCGACTCCCAAGGTTGCGTGGCTGTGCGAGAGTAGTCGAGGCTCGTCAAAGTGGGCCCTCTTGGGCTCGGAGCATTTGGGGAGCCTTGTTTGTGGGGTCCACCCTTCGTGACCCACTCGGGAATCTGCCAGTGGGAGGCCCGTTTCATGGAATCTTTATTCTGGCAGGGTCCAGGCGGCGCCTCTTGCCTCAGAGTGAGGCTCTCGAGACCCACGACCAGAAGGGACTCTTATAGAGTGGGGGCACTCTCACCAAACCTGCAGTGCTGGGTTGGAACAGGCGTGACCATTTGATGCATATGAGTGGGCTCACCTGAAGGGTACCACGAAGTCCACGAAGGGTGTGGAGTAAGCTCGATTGGTAGTGAGAGTGCTCCCGAAACCACATAAGGTCGCTGGGTCGTGGGTTCGAAGTACCACGCGGAGGTGAAGAAAGGCAGTTGGGACTGGCGTACTTGATGCACCTATGGTGGGCTCCCATCTGAAGGGCCTGCTGAGATCACCGAAAAAGTGAACCTGATCGCGCCACATTGTAGATCCGCGCCCGTGACCCCTCGGGTGCCGCCAGTGGGGCCCACTCATGAGTAACACATTACGCGGTCCCAGTAGCCTTTTCTTTCGCCTCGTAGCTCGACATGATCAAAGAGGGACTCACTGGCAATGGGGAAGCCATTCTGCGCTCTCTGGCCCAAATTAAGTAATTTACTTAAAATTGACTTGATTGAATGTTTATAATAGTAGTTTTGAGGCCCGATTAGAGGTCGATTATAGAAGCAGGGGTGGCTTGGGAATTTAGAGCGCTACGAACCTCGTTTGGACATGAAGTGGAATTTTTCGAAGTGTAACCGAATGCCACACAGGAATGATAGTTTTCTTGTATTATGCTCCGGATGGAGGAGGGGTTTGAGGAATTTTTAAGAATTTTAGGTTCCTATGACTTTGGTAGTATTTAGAAGAGAGATTAGGATATTTAAGTGGGCCAAGTGATTTTCGGACTAAAATTCGGAGCTGCCTTTGAAATTTTAGTGGGCGAGAAATGCGAAAATCTGAAAATAATAGAGATATATCGTAGAGTCTGAGGCGGGGAGATTGGTGAAACTTGGTCAGTTTGGATGGACATGCGATCAGGGCGTGGTCGGATAATACGCTATTGTCAGGTTCACAGTTTTAATGATTTTAATCCCGATTTCGGTGATTTGAGGAGCCTGGAATCCACTTTGAAGGATTTAAATTAGAATATTTCATGGTCGATGAAGTTTAGGCGACCATAGAATATTTTTGACATTTAATCGGTATAAGCGGTATAAGGTGAGCGAGATAAAATCACGCTATAATGGAGATATTTTATTGTGATAGCCAATCAAATCTTTCTTAATGGCTAAGTTAAGATTTAAAATATCCTTGAATGGACGATGAGATTCCATGGGCTCGAATGCATTTAGCCCAGTGTAAGTTAAATAAGCTAAATTCAAGGGACCAAATGGTAATTAAAGGAAATATTAGAATATTAAAATGGGAAGACAAACAAAAAGTCTCATTTTTGGTCTCTCAAAAGTTAGGGAACTCGTAGAAGAAAGGAGAAGGGAGAAAAGGAGAGAAAAGAAAGGAAAGAAGAAGGGAAGAAAATTGTAGGCAGGTGGGAGATGTGATTTTTTTACTCGCGAGCACTAAAGTCTTTTTACAAATTAGTAGCGAGGGGAGGAGCCGAAACCAAGAGAAAAATGAGTTTTGTGGGTGGGAAAGTTAGGGTTTGATGTTTTCATGTCTAATGTCTTGAATTTTACAGTATGGATATTAAATTGTTGGTATTTAAGGTTGAATGATATGATTTTGATATCAAATGAGAAAGAAATGGATTAGGTTAGACTTTGAAAAAATAAAGTGAGTGAATTGTTAGGGTTTGATTTTTTTCATATCTAATGTCTAGATTTTTCTGGTATGGATGTTAAATTGGTGAGTATTTAAGGTTGAATGATCTTGATTTTGATATCAATTGAGAAGGGAAATGGATTAGGTTAGGTTTTGAAAAGAAAGTGAAGGGACTTGTTAAGGAATTGATAGTGAATTTTGTGTGATATGTTGAAATGGGTATAAGGCATTAGATTGGAGTGTTTAGAGTGAAAAAAAGTGGAAGAAACACGATACCTGGTCATTTTAAGGCGCCCGAGTCTCGATACGAGGAAATCTTGTATTTTGTTCGACCATTTGTCGTATTTTGACCATAACACTCATTTCTGATCCGATTTGAGTGATTAAAGTTGCTGGTTAAAATAGACTCCAAGAAAATCAAACCTATAGAAATAGGCATCATCAAATTCTGATTATAAGTGGCACAAATTTACTCAAAGTAAGCGTATATGTAAGCCCATTTGTCACAGTTCTCGTGCTGGAAATGCTCTGTTTTCTGTTTAGGCTATTTATCGTATTTTGACCATAACTTGCTCATTTCTGATCCGATTTGAGTGATTCAAGTTGCTGGATTAAAATAGACTAAGGAAAAAATTTATCTGAAGAAAGTTCAAGCAATTGTAATCCCAAAGTACCCAGAAAATTTATCAAAGTAAGTATGCGGTCTGATACCTTAGGTGAGTCATCCCCAGATGTAAAATCACAATAGCTTGTGTTATGTGGTTGAGGAGCTTTAGAAGAATTTTAAAATTGAAAATTTAAGAGATGTCATTGGATATATAAAGGACCCCAGTCTGGAGAGTTTCACTGTAAATTTTGAAGGCCCAGTTTAGATAGTTTTTAGTCATAAAGTATATAGAGTATTGTTGGAAAAGGTTGGCCCCGAAATGGAGTGGGTTTTAGTGCTTAAGGGTAATTTGTTCATTTGGCTTTAAATGAATGTATGAGTGGATTCAATGGGAGTTAATGTATGGTTGTGATTTTTCTTGAAAAGGTGAAAGGATTATCGGGCTGGGGAAGCGGAAGCGGGGATCGGCGGTGAAGCGGTGGAGTGTTAAAATGATGTTTTGCAAATTGAGTTTTAAAGTAGAGCGATTTTGATGTTAAATAGAAAGTTTAATGTAAATGTTTATATTGCCTAAATAGAAAAGTTTTATTATAAATGAAAAATTTAATGTACATATTTATCTTGCATCAATATATATATTTATACTAAATTATATATATATATCACATATGTTAAGGTAAATATGAAAGTTTCAAAAATGTATAAAGAATGCATATATATATTTGCATATATATATATATATATATATATATATATGAGTTTCATGATAAAGTAAAGAATTTAAAATGAATTTATAAATGTATTTTGATAAATGTTTCTTGTGGTTACCTAACCCCATATGAACATTATGAGTACGATGTCGTGGAGTGTACCTTAAGCGTGTAAGGTTGGGGTAAAGTTATGGGTTACTAGGCGGGGAGGTGGGTGTCTAGAGTAATATCCTTGCACGTGATGGGTGCTATGATTTGGGACCACATGCAAGCGTGAGTTTCTCCGCGACGTGGTGGTTATGTGGAATGGTTGTCCCTCACCGTCGAGTGCCGGAAATTTGTTCGATTGTGTTTATCTACAGGTTCCATCGAAAGAAAGAAGAAAGTTTGAGGCATAAATGTTTAAGGCATAAATGGATTTTAATTGTATAAGTATTTATTATAAAGAAGAAGAAAGAAAGTTTAAAGGCATAAATGTTTAAGGAATAGAATTGATTTTAATTGTATAAGTATATTATTTTGATATATCTGAAATGTTATCTTAATGAAAATGTACTCACTTGGGCTCTTTTAGAACCATTAACTATATGTTTAAAATATTTTCAGGATCTGAGACAGGTGCGGTAGAGTATCCTCCTGTGCAGTGAGTCGAGCCATGTCGAGGAGGCAGCGCATGAGTTGCATTATATAAATAGTTGCATATTTTATAGCCAGAATAATTTATCATGTATATATGCATATATGGATATATTTTGAAAATGAACTACTTAGGCGGTCGGTTTAAGTCCGGCTCAAGCCCAAATCTTTTGATAAAAAAAAATATGCATGGAATAGAAGAAGGTTTGAATATTTTGATGATTTTGAAGTAAATAAATGTATATGTATGTCTATTGGGTTTGATTGGATTGTGGGCCAGGGAGAGTCCTAATCTGAAATGAAAATTTGAAGTTTAGAAGTGTTGTTAAATGTTTCGCGGGTTTGTAAATTTGGGAAAGTCAGAAAAGCAGAGGAAACTACGGCGATTTTACGAAAAAATCCAAGTGTTTGAAAAGGAAAGAAAAAATAATAATAATAATAAAAATTAAAAAAATTTACACTTTAGCCAGCATTACTTTCTATATAGATATGTTAAGGATTGTAAAGGGTTCGCACAAATGGATTTTATTTGTGAGTTTTGAGGAAAATTTTCTATATCCATTGGAGTGCGGGAGGTCCTCGGGTTCATGAGGTTAAAGCTAGGGTCGGGGGTCTTTCAGCGTGGTATCGAGCCACGGTTTTGAAAATATTATAAAGATTTGAAAATTTTATGTTCCTTATGATTATTTTTTAATGTTTTATTTTAAAATTGTATAAATTATTTATGTGATTTAAAATCATATATGCATTACATGACATATTAAATTTTTAATTCACTGAGAAAGTGCGTCGTCGAGGGCGACCAGCCACGAGAGAGCTCTGGGCATTACAGTACCACCACCAAAAATCACAGGGTTTCATTTTATAGGAAATGTGCTAGATCTTGAGTTGGAAAGTCTAGGCAAAAGGAGTCTTGGACTTTAATTTCAAGATTACATTTGGAGGATAGGAGAATAGTCTAATAATTGAAAGATCCATAAGTTGGAAAGAAATTGTACAGTCATGTGTAGAAGAGTCCATCATCATCAACACCTTAGAAGGAATATTAATGTAATGTAAATCGGACTCGTCGAATGGGAGTCTATTCGTGAATGATCTATTACTGCTTGACATGGGCGATAATGTTCTCTGGGTTCAAACGAGGATGAGCAATTAGAGGACATGGGGTGATATTTCGAGGAATCGGTGAGGTGAAGTTGTTGAGAAAAAAAGTTGAAGAGAGCGATTCTATTGATAGATTAACATATAAAATGCATGATCTTATACATAATCTTGCACGATCAATTGTAGGATATGAGGTCCTTATTCAAAGAAATGCCACCCAGTCATGTATCAAAAGTTAGGCATGTATCCTTGGCTTGAAAGTTGAATCGATGATAAAGATAAAATGGAAAAACCAAAGGTCCATATCATGGCTTGAGAGGTTTCTTTGTAGGTTTAGTTCGAGGAGATTTGGACCACCATAGTAGCGTCGACGGCCCACACCGATACGACCGGGTAGTAGGGGCGCGATTAGGGATGCATAGAGGAAGGGCATGGGTTTGAAATCTCGGGCTACACCCGATCGATGGCGAAGCGGAGTGGGTCGTGGAGTTCGGGGAGGTTCAGTAAGCAATTAGGGTTTTATGGATTATTTATCTAAACCTTCAATTAAGCAGGTTATATTAAGGCTTTAATATTAAATTGACATGATTCTAGGTTGATTTTCTTTAAGAAATTGAAAAGAAAGAATGAGATTATGAGGATTGTCAATTTAGAGTCAACCTTGGATGTGTCGAGTGATATTGTTTGATTGGTTTTAATTGATTTAATGACATTACTTGAAATGCTTGAAGGAATTAATGGAATTAATGGAATTAAAAGTTGAATAGAAATGATAGAGGTTAGACGAAAGGGTTTAGTGGAAATGCATTGGTTTGATTTAGTTTAAGTAAATCCAATGACATTGAATGAATTATGCAAATATAATTTGTTGAAAGAAAATGGAAGAGAAATTGAAATAATTATGAATGTGTGACATAGGATTTGGCCACCTTAGGAGAAGTATGGAAAAGTTAGTTTCCATTGATTTTAATCAATTGGAGTGATTACATGCCCTAATGGAATGTGTTAGAATTAATGTTTTAAGAAGAAGAATTGATTAAGATATAAATGTAATTTTGCTAAGGTGAAGGCATTTTATGGTTTTTCACTTTAAGATGCTAATGGCTTGATTTAAGGCTGAGATGTTGTCATGAAGCCTTGATTTAGTGGGGAAGTGAATTGGATAAGTTGAAATTGCATGATGAGGATGTTCGAGGCCCGGCGGTCGAACACAGTCACGGAGCATTTTGAGTTTCTAATCGTACCATTTGGACTTACAGATACGGTAGCTTTTATGGATCTCGCTAGGCGAGGTTTTAAAGCGCCGCCGTCCGAGTTTATTTATACGTGTTTATTGACGATAGAGTGATCTATTCGAGACGATGGAAGACATCTGCGAGCACTTGGGGATAATTCTATGAACATTGCGGGAACATCGGTTATATGCTAAGCTCGATGTAAATTATTCCGGGTTTAGAAACCGACGATTATGGCACGGACACATAGTTTTGCGGAGGGGATCTCGGTGGATCCCCTGGAAGGTCGAAGCTATGGGTTTTAGAGCCCTCTGGAGTGTGCAGGAGATGATAGGAGTTTGTGGGTTGCGAGATCAATCACATTAGTTCTTTGAGGATGTTCTAAGATAAATTGCACCTTTGGCTAGGCCCGGCAAGAAGAGGAACCATTTTGTAGTGGAGAGGCTTATCGTGAGTTTCGATGGCGAAAGGAGATTGGCGCAGTTCGATGCCGCCATCAGGCGGGGATGGCTTTGCGATTAATATTGCCTGCTGATACCTCTAGAATTAAGGTTGTGTATTAATCTTAGGGCTCAAACAGGTGATTGCATGTGCTTCTATGCAATTGGCTGTGACGGAATTATCTACGACCTTGAAATTTACTTGGTGTGAAAGTATTTACCTTACGGATGTGGGCGCTACTTTACATGGAGTGCCACATGGGATTTTACGGATCCTTAGAGCGTAATATTTGTTTCGCGAAGGAAGCTGAACATGGGACGGAGGAGATGGATTAGACTGATCAAGTTATGAATGTACCATTGAATATCATGCCAGAGGCGAGCCGTGGTAGCGGATGCTCTTAGTAGGGACCCGTGAGTTCCACTGTCGCACTTGAGGGTCGTCGTCTTTTCTCGACTCATAGAATTGAGAGTCCTTAGGGTGAAGCTAGGCCCAGTGGTCGAGAACAACATTAGCCACATTTCTTGCCGTCTGTGATAGGCAGGATTAGAGCTTGGTCGGGATCCTGGATAGTAGGTGGGAGGTGAAGTAGATTTGGGCAATGAGGGTTTGTCATTGAGAGAGGATGGTCACAGTGGTCATGAGGCGAGGTTTTGTGTCTGGGATGTAGGTGATGTGAGGGAGAGAGATTATGGAGGAGAGCCCATTCCTCCGCTTATGCTATGCATGGAAGTACAAAGATGTATCATACAAAGGAACCTTACTAATGGGTTCGCATATAATAACAGTTATCTTGCGATGTGGTATGGCTCTTTATGAAGGCTCTTTATGGGCGAAATGTCGAACTCTCAGAGTATGTTGGGACGAGAGTAGGATGAAAAGGAAATTATGTAGGTGGAAATTGTCAGTGACTTGTGATAAAATTCGAGGAGTTAGAAGGATAGACTGAGAATTTCCTGAGACCCGACGAAAAGTTATGCGAATAATCGCAAGTAGGGACTAGTGTTCGAGGAGTGGGGATATGGTATTTTTGAGGGTTTCCCCATGGAAGGGTGTACTAAGATTTAGGAAACATGGAAAGAGTGAGTCCATGGTATATTGGACCATCTGAGTTGTTAGAAAAGGATTAGGAGGTGGCATATCGATTGGAGTTGCCATCAGGCCTCGATCGCATTCACGATGTTTTATGTTTATGCTCATAAGTATATACGGACCCTTCACATGTATTGATGAGCAGCCGGTGGAAATCTGGGAGATTTGACATACAAAGAGGAACCCCGGTCCCCCGGGATCTCGGCGTCGAGGGGCAAGTTACTGCGCAACAAGACTATTTCAGCAGTGGAAGATAATAATGGAGATCATCTGATGGGAGGCTGCTGGGAGCTTGAGGACGGATGAGAGGGGCCTTGCCCATCCCTCTTTGATACGGAGTACGAATGTTTTAATTTCGAGGGCCAGAAATTTTTATAAGGATGGGTGATTATAAAGCCCCAACTTTGATTGAATGTTATAATAGTAGTTTTGAGTGATTAAGTCCCGATTATAGAAGCAGGGGTGGCTTAGAATTTAGAGCGCTCTGAACCTCGTTGGACATGAAATTGGAATTTTGAGAGTGTTATGTAGAATGCCTTAAGGAATAGTGATTTTCTTATTATGCTCCAGGATGGAGGGTTTGCGAAGGAATTTTGAATTTTAGTTCACCATGGGCTTCAGGCTGATATTTAGAAGAGATTAGGAGATTTAGAGTGAATAGTGATTTTGAGGCCAAGGGGAATTCAGACTGCTTGTGGCTTGAAATTTTGGAAATTGGGCCTGAGAAAATACGAAAAATGTCGGAATATATCATAGAGTCTACTTGGCCCGAAGCGGAATCCGTTTGGATAGTTTCGGCGATCGAGCGTGGTGGATAATAATACGCTATTGTCAGTTCACGATTTTAATGATTTTCATCCAGATTTCGGTGATTTGAACTGGAATGCTGTGAAGGATTTAATTGAATATTTTATAGTCAATGGGGGTTGACGATATAGAATATTTTGACTGTCGGTATAAAGAATTATAAAGAGTGGCAAGGGATAAAATATATCTTATATTGAATCTTGTAAGACGAGAAAATTCCAATTTCTCGAAGAACAAAATAGTAATTTTGGTAAAAATCGAATTTTTCTAGATCTCGGATGGCGAAATGGACTTCTCCATTGGAGCTAAATCTACATGAGAATTCATTACCACGTCGAATTTTGTTTGGTCAGAATTGGTCGAGATTTCACGTTTTTCGAGGGCATGGTGTCGGATGACACGTGTGTGCGGGGATGCGGCAGAGCCGTGTGGTGCACTAAAAGGAATGGCTCATGATGAGCCATGTGGCCGGAAAGGATCCAGTGGCTCACATTGAGCCGTACTGTTGTGTCTGAGGAATTATCAAATAAGAAAAAATGGAAAAAGAGGCCGTTTTCTTTAATTTGAGAAATGGGAAACAATTTCTCCCATTGACCGGATAGTAGTTTCTCCAAAAGGGTGAAAATGACTGCCAAAGGAGAAGAGGAAGTAGGGAGAAAATGAAAGGAAAATGAGAAGGAGAAAGAGAAAAAGAAAGAAAGCGGAGAAAGGATCGAGGAAGAAGGAATTAAACAGAGGAGATGCGTGTGAAGCATGGAGAAATCACCCCAGAGATGAAACGTCGGCTTCTCTACGATTTATGGCGATCAGACGTACAGGTTCTTGAGACAAAAGAGAGTTGTTCTACGGAGAGGATGGCGCGTGGACTCCGGTTTGAGGTTCTTCAAACTCGAGAGGTAGGATATTTTCACTCTTGGTTTACTTTTAGCTAAAGGCTTTATAATGGTAGGGGTTGCTTGTGGGAGGCCATGAGAGGGCCAATATAAATTAGTTCAAGCTTTGGAATTCAGGAATTATGGATTTCATGACCGGTTTCCACCTGATCAGCTGGGAACAGGAGTTGGACCCTAGTAGCGAAAGTTTCTAGGTGTGAGTGGTTTGGTTGTGATAATGATGCTTGGAGCGGTTGGTTCATGTTTGCAGAAGGGCCGTGAGATTACTGTTGAATGGATCCTAATTTTGAGACCTTGTTGTGTGTTCAAACATGAATAACATGCTAAGTGTGAAATGATATTGATGCATCTTTATTTGATGTATTGATATGGTTTTGCATGGAAGTAGATTATATATATAAATTATAATGTTCCACGGTTTAAGAAAATGTTTCATGTAAGTGTTCATTCATGCATGTAACATGAGGAAAATGCAATTAGCATGTTGGCATTTCATATGCGATCATGTCGCGTCGAATTAGTGTGGAGTATAAGGTATACCGGTGTTGGTGAATGGGTAAGTGGCTTCGGGAAAAATGGATGATCCGAGATAGAATTCACGAGTGTAAATAATCAAAATGATAAATTACATGTTTTGAGTGGAGCAAGTTGGGGTAAATCCCCAGTGAAAATTACACATATTACTCACGGTTAGACATGAATCAGAAGACGATGTAAGTTCGTAGAAAATGTTAAGAAAAGCGAAATGCGGCGTCCTACTGATTATGGCTTGGAAATCCGTAGCCCCTGAAATAAAGGAAGAATTTGATAAATAAAATTGGAGGGTTTCCCAGTGGATTTGGTAAGTGGTAGATCATCTGGATGACTTGTTTTAGTCACCTTGGCGATCGAGTGTGAGGGATAGGTGGGACTCGGGTTGGCAGGCATGAGGGGTTGCATCTCATGCATGTTATAGACATTTCATATAATGGTACATAATTGTATGGAATGTGATTGGTTGTTTATATATCTTGAAGTACATGTTTTAGGTGGGAGGTAACCCTTGTAGGAAGACTTTCTCTTGGGCTTCCTCACCAAGTCGTAGGACCCCCTTTAGTCTGAAATGTCAAGGGGAGATGGTACGCAGTAGAGGTAGCTTTTGAGAAGGAAGCCGAAATGTGGCTTTGAGTAAATATTTGTAAAAATGTGTAAATCTTTTTGTAGAACAAACATGAAAACTAATAAATATAGTTGATTAATTTGGTTTTATGAGTATGGATGTATGGGCCCCATGTGGCTATTTTACTCAGGTATGCATCTCGTGATACGAGATGTATAGATTTCGGGGTTGGCCAGTGGTCGAGCGGACCGGAGTTTTTGGGGTGTCGCGGATATTTTTATTGTGAGCGATCAAAATCTTTCTTAATGGCTAAGTTACCCAAAATATAAAGTAAAGAATGGACCGTAGAGATTAAGTAGGCTCAAATCTGTTTGGCAAAGTGTAAGTTAAATAGCTAAATTGAGAATAAGATAGTAATTAAAAGGAAAGATTAGAATATTAAAATGGGAAGACAAACAAAAAGTCTCATTTTTTGGTCTCGAAAAAGTTAGGGAACGTAGGAGAGAAAGGAGAAGGGAGAATAGGAGAGAAAAGAAAGGAAAGAAGAGAGAAAGGGAAAGGTGTGGAATGAGTGGGAGATGTGATTTTTCTTCCTCCTTTAAACACTTTAAGTGCTCTACAAGTGGTAGCGAGGAGAGGGTAAAAACCAAGAAAAATGAGTTTTTAATGGTGGGAAAGTTAGGGTTTGATGTTTTTCATGTCTAATGTCTTGAATTTTTTAAGTATGGATGTTAAATTGGTAGTATTTAAGGTTGAATGATATGATTTTGATATCAAATGAGAAAGAAATAAGATTAGGTTAGGCTTTGAAAAAATAAAGTGAGTGAATTGTTGAGTTTGATGTTTTTCATATCTAATGTCTTGATTTTTAAAGTATGGATGTTAAATTTAGTATTTAAGGTTGAATGATCTTGATTTTGATATCAATTGAGAAGGGAAATGGATTAGGTTGAGTTTTGAAAAGAAAGTGAGGGTGTTAAGGAATTGATAGTGAATTTTGTGTGATATGTTGAAATGGGTATAAGGCATTAGATTGAGTGTTTAGAGTGAAAAAAAGTGGAAGAGAAAGCGATACGGTCATTACGGCGTGAGTCTCGGTCTGAGGAAATGCTGCATTTTTATTTCGTAATTTATCGTATTTTGACCATAACTTGCTCATTTATAATCTGATTTGGTAATTCAAGTTGCTGGTTAAAATAAACTTCAGAGAATCAAAGCTAGAAATAGGCATTGTCGAGTCGATTATAAATTAGATGCAAATTTACTTTCAAGTAAGTAGTATGTAAAATGCATTTGCATGCAGTTAGTACGAGGAAATGCTCTGTTTTCTGTTTAGGCAATTCTAATAAATATTTGACCATAACTTGCTCATTTCTGATCCGATTTGAGTGATTCAAGTTGCTGGTTAAAATAGACTCTAAAGAAAAATTATTTGAAGGAAGTTCAAACAGAGTGTAATCCCAAAGTGCCCAGAAAATTTGTCAAAGTAGAGTACATGTCACGAGATTCTAATGCCTTAGATTAGGTCATCTAGATATGAATACAATAACTTGTGTTATGTGGTTGAGGAGGCTTTAGAAGGAATTTTAAATTGAAAATTTAAAGAGATGTCATTGGATATATAAGAAGGACTGATTTGGAGAGTTTCATAAATTTTGAAGACCGTTTGAATAATTTTTTAGTCATAAAGTATATAGAGTATTGTTGGAAAAAGGTTGTCCAAAATGAGTGGGTTTTTAGTGCTTAAGGGTAATTTGTTCATTTGGCTTTAAATGAATGTGTATGGTGGATTCAATGGAAGTTAATGTATGGTTGTGGTTTTCTTGAAAAAGGTGAAAATGATTATCGAATGGAAAGCGCAAAGCGGGATCGAGCGGTGAGCAGTGAGTGTTAAAATGATGTTTTGCAAATTGAGTTTTAAAAGTGAGCGATTTTGATGTTAAAGCTGAAAGTTTAATGTAAATGTTTATATTGCCTAAATGAAAAGTTTTTGATGTAAATGAAAATTTAATGTACATGTCTATCTTTGCATCAATATATATATTTATACTAAATTATATATGCATATGTTAAGGTATTATGAAAGTTTAAAAATGTATGAGAATGCATATATATTTGCATATATATATATATATATATATATATATATATATATATATATATGAGTTTTTCATCGATAAAGTAAAGAATTTAAATGAATTTATAAATGTATTTTTGATAAATGTTTCTTTTGATAGTTGCAACCCCCATATAGGCTGTTATAGTGATATCGAGTAGGAATTTTGTAAGGCGTGTAAGGATTTAGAAGGTAAAGTTATAGGTTACTAAGCGGGGGAGAGAATTAGGTGTCTAGAGTAATATCCGCTGGCGTGATAAGGTCTTTATGGCTGGAACCACACATGCAAGTAAGGGTTTCTCAGCGGTGTAGTAGTTATGAATTTGGAATGTGGTATCCCTCACCGTCGATTACCGGAAGTATTAGGTGTGTTTATCCCCACAGGTTCCATGGAAAGAAAGAAGAAAGAAGAAAGAAAGTTTGAGGCATAAATGTTTAAGGCATAAATGGATTTTAATTGTATAAGTATTTATTATAAAGAAAGAAAGAAAGTTTAAAGCATAAATGTTTAAGGAATAAATTGATTTTAATTATATAAGTATATATTATTTTGATATATCTCTTGAAAGGAAATGTTATCTTAATGAAAATGTACACTCAGGCTCTTTTTTAGCTCATTCTTTTCCATATGGCTTTCCAAAATATTTTCGGGATGGGACGGGTCTTGTGGTGAGTATCCTCCACAGTGCGGTGGAGTCGAGCCATCGAGGAAGGCATGGTACGTGTATAAATAGTTGCATTATTTATATGTCGAATAATTTGTCATGTATATATGCATATATGGATATATTTTGAAAATGAACTACTTAGGCGGTCGGTTTAAGTCCGGCTCAAGCCCAAATCTTTTGATAAAAAAAAATATGCATGGAATAGAAGAAGGTTTGAATATTTTGATGATTTTAAAAAGAGTAAATAAATGTATATGTATATCTATTAGGTTTGATTGGATTGTGAGTAGGAAGTCTAATATGAAATGAAAATTTGAAGTTTAGAAGTGTTGTTAAATGTTTTGCGAGGTTTTGTAGAATTAGGAAAGTAGAAAACGAGGAAACTAAAGTGATTTTAAAAAAATCCAAGTGTTTGAAAAGGAAAGAAAACATAATAATAATAAAAAAATTAAAAAAATTTACACTTCGCTTCCGCATTACTTTCTAAAGATATGTTAAGGATTGTAAAGGGAGTTAGCTCAAAGTGGATTTTATTTGTGAGTTTTGAGGGAAAATTTTCTATATATCCATTGGAGTCTTGGGAGTCCTCGGGTTCGTAGAGGTTAATCGGGTCGGGGTCTTTAATTGTTGGCGATCGGCTGGTGACCAGCTCCTTGGGGCTGCGTGGCACGTGCGGAGTGGTCGAGGCTCGTCAAAGTGAGCTGCAGGCTCGGGGCGGCGGGAGCCCTTGTTGGCGATCCGACTGGCCCCGGTCGACTCCGCTTGGGGCTGCGTGGGCGCGTGCGAGTGGTCGTGACTCGTCGAGTGAGCCCCTCTTGGGCTCCGGCGTGGGGCCTTGTTGGCGATCCGGCTGAGTTAGTCGACTCATAGGGTACGCATGGCGCCAATGCGGAGTAGTCAGCTCATCAAAGTGAATTTACTAGGCTGCGGGGCGGCTGAGG
The DNA here is from genome assembly GCA_016808115.1 of Tetrastigma voinierianum. Lineage (NCBI taxonomy): Eukaryota > Viridiplantae > Streptophyta > Magnoliopsida > Vitales > Vitaceae > Tetrastigma > Tetrastigma voinierianum. The sequence continues at coordinate 498,678 of JAEQBH010000115.1, forward strand.
CCTTGTTGGCGATCCATTTGAGGTGATTTACTCCTTAGAATTTGCTGGCACAACTGTAGAGTAGTCAGGCTCGTCGAAATTAGTCGTTGCGTCTGACCATTCAACCGATTTTCTTGGAAAGGTACGGCGTCTTTAATGCTGATTTATGGAAATTTGAGCGTTCTTAATTTCGAGTGCTTTGGCCTTAACATAAATGGCGGCTTCATTGCTATGGGGAGTTTATACTTTGATATTCCGCCTTTCTCTGTGCGTAGCTGAAATCAAGATCTGGGATCCAATCTATGGCCTGCCCGCTTTGTCAGATCGTCGTGGTCAGGAAGCCCCTAGTCTCCCTTATTGAAAGTCATGTTATTCCCTACTGCGGCTAGGAATGTGTCCCGGGAGGGCGCGGCATTTCGCGTGGGCCGCTCCCGCTTTTTCTTTTTTTCTTCTTCTCTTCCCTCTCCTTCGCTCTCTTTCTCCTTTCCTCCTTCATTCTCTCTTCCTTCCCTTCTTTCTTCTTTTCTTCCACATCTCATTCTCCTCCCATTTTTAGGCTTCTTCTTTTCTTCCACATCCCATTATTCTCCCTCTTTCGCACAAAACTCTTTCCATCCCTTTTTTTCTTCTTCTCTTCTTTTTCCACCTCGTTTCTTCCTTCCCTTCTTGAGAGCTTTTTTCGAGGAACCTTTGGTAATATGTATCTCTAAGATGTAAGGGATGACACTCTGAACATCAGACTCTGGAATGTAATCACTGAATAAAGAGAGACTTTTTCTTTTATGACACGAACTTTCATTCTGTTGTATGTAAATTTTTTCTCGAACATTATATGTCCGAAAGGCGCAGGTCTTCTTCCATCAAAATAACCAAAGAAACGTCGACCATTCCGAAAATCGATAAATCTTCATTTAAGATTACAAATCAAGTTCATCGGGCGAAACGCTTAGTGTGTTCCTCTGTGATTCCAAGTATGAAGTAGACTTTTCCTCCTTCCGCCTGAGTCAGAATTGGCCCTGGCCCGATGATCGCGGATATGATGTAGGGGCCTCCCGGGCTTGGAGCCTAGTTTTCCATGTACCGATTCTTCCTCAGCCGGGCAGAGCTTCTTCAAGACTAGGTCACCGCCCGTAGCTCCTGTGGCTCACCTTTCGCTGTAATACCCGCGTAATCTCTCCTTCCGTAATCCTCCGTGGCGCCTTGTGAACCCGCTTCTCTGACGTTTTTCATCTGTGAGGTCCAAATTTAGACTCGAGAGCCTCGGCCATTGTGTTCCACCTGGTCGCTAACTCGATCCGGAGACTTTAACTGACTCTATTGTGGCCATCGGTCGCGCCAAAGGCCATGCGAACGGGGTTTCCTGCTGCCGACTCGATAGTCCCAGAGGCCCATAGCACTCGGGGAGGAATTCTACCCTGATTTGCCTTAAGTATTCCACCCTACTTTTAATGTGCGGCTCCAAGGGTTCCTCCCGATGGTGACTTCGCCCCTAATTCATTAGACTCCGAGGACGCAGGCTTGGGACTAATAATTTTATTCCGAGCTCTAGCACAAAAATCTCGAACTGGGCGTTGTCTAATCGCTTCCATTATCCGATACTCAGGCCTCTGGGATACCAACCCAGATATGACTCGCCGCCACACAAAATTACGACTTCGTTTCCGGATTGCGGGCCAAAGGTTCTGGATTTCTACCACTCGGGTGAAGTAATCCACTACGACGATGATGAATTTACATCGCTCCTTCCAAGGCAAGGTCCCAAGATGTCTAAACCCCATCGTTGGAAAGGCCAGGCTTGTAATTGATGTCAAGGCCTGATGGGAGGCGTGAGACTCCGCATGCTCCCCGGCGCATTCGGTATTTCTCGGCTGCCTGGCCGCTGCCTCTAAAGTATCAGGCCGCAGTATCCCCGCTCTTAAGACCTTCCTCGCACACCGAAGCTCCAATATGATTTCCACATACACCTTTGTGTACTTCCCTTAGCACGTATTCAGTATCTTTTCCCGCGATGCACTTAAGGATGGTGCGGAAGAAACCCTGCTTTTGCAAGCTTCCTTATGATTAGTGGAACCCGTCGACCCGTCCCGATTTTAGTCGCCTTTCTAAGTCGTCGAGTAGACGCCCCGTCGATGGGTAATCCCAATTGTGATCCATCCAACCCTGGCCGCAATCTGATTTGGGCAACTTCCACGTCACGATCTATAGTTGCCTCTGCGCTGTATTCGACAGTGTCGACCCGAGGTCTCCCACAGGCACGCTATTTGCCAAGGCATCACCCTGAGTTCTCCGCCCTGGATATGCTCACCGAAGACGAACTTTTCAATAACCAGATCTCGAGGTACAGGATCATTCTTCCGCTGCCCTCAGAGGGTCCTCTATTTCGTCTTTACTACTACCGGGAGCCGGGCAGACCTCAAGTTGGTCAACTTCTAGTGAATGGGCGAGGTTGTCCGCTTATGATCACCATATTCTACTGCTATGGAGGTGCTCGAATCCGAACCCGAGCGCAGATATTCACTGTCTATTCCCTCCGAGGAGGTCGATTGCTCTAGCCTCCGCTTTCCTTTCGTGCGCTGTGGCCCCGTCTGATGCAAAGTTTCCAGATACTGGCTCACCGATGCCCAGGTTCGGGTAGGCTCACTGAGGTGAATCTACGGATCAAATCCGCTAAGACCTGCCCTTTATTGCAGCTGACTTATATCTCGATGCTCAACTCGCCACCAATGGCTCTACTGATCACCCTTCCCAGGTCTCTCGTCGGCAGAAGACCGCTTCCATCGAATATCCCGCCGAATCCACAGAGCGAGCCCTGGCGGCGGCTGAGCTCTGCCGCAGCTGATTAGCGCGTTGTACTAATTTCTCCATCCTCTGTACCTCTCTTCGCTTCCCTCTCGTAAGTAACGATCGTAATAGTAACCACACAAGACTCGCCTCTATTCTCGACGAGGACAACGCTTAGTCGAAGTCCGACACCGCTACATAGAGCGAGGAGCTCCTTCGATGGGGATTTTCACTTTAATGGGGAACTCAAGATGATTTTCAATGTCGAGAAGGCTTCTTCGCAGACTTCTGGGATCCCATTGAAAGGCCTTCTTTAGAACTCGAAGAAAGGCTAACATTTATCACTCTTCAGCTCGATACGAATCGCCTTGAAGCAAAGAATTCTTCCCGCCGACGCCGACTCCTTTACGCCTCGAGGGGCTCGCAAGATGCTCATGTCAAACCTTTATTTTGTCGATTTGCCTCACCTCGGGTTGACCAGAAACCCAGAACTTTTCCCATTGATAATTCCAAGGCACACTTCGCCGATTCGCTTCATGTCAGATCGTGATCCGAACTCGATGTGAGCACGCGCAGCCAGCAGCCGTGGGATTTACTACATGTCATCTATGTACGCCCATGGTTGTTCCTATTCCGCTTCGAACATCCCCACTACCGGTAGCTCCCGCTGCCAGTTTCGGAATCCGCGCATCACACGATACGTGAGTTCCGCCCGCGGACAAACGAGTTCTTTCGTCATCTAGCCCGCGTCGATCCGACAGCCAGCGGCATCCATAAAACTAAGAGTCCGGCGGCTTAAAGTGGCATCTACGATGAGGCTCGACCGCAGAAACCGCCCTTCGGGGCACACCTCCGCTGATGTCAAGAAGCCGATGCAGAGTCGCACTCGCTTGCTTTTTCACGAAAGCACGACACGTCAAGCCATTCAGATATCCCACCGATCGCTTCCCGCTTCGAGGGTTTTCCGACCTCCTCATTGATTTGCTTTATCTCTACGTGCGAAACTCCTCCTCTTGTTTTACCGCTTGTTATCACCGACGCCTCAGCCTACGGCAGATTACTTCAGTACGACCATCCCATGCTCATTTCGTCACGCAAAGACGCTTTGTTCAAAAAATCGCGAGAGGGCCTTTCAGATCTTTCTAATGTCGTATGTGCCAGAGGTGCTCTTGTCAGCCATCCAACCATACGGTGTTCATCAGGCTCAGCCCGTAAATATTTCATCTTGACATTTCGCTGAGCTCATCCAAGGAAATGTTACCGACCGCTTTTTGCTTCATGGGATGTTTGTGCAAGATTCCCCCGCCAATTGCTGTCTCCTCAACCATTCATATTCCGCCATTTGTGAGGAAACTTGATCATCATGTGGTAAGCTGGCGTACGGGCGGGTCATAGATTAAGAGGGTCTCGCCTGTCAACATATTATAAGCGATAGCGTCACAACGAGGAATCCGGCCGTCGTCGTCGCTGTATGGGGATCTCCCAAGGTGAGTACTAATTGTACGAGCCCAATCCAGAATAATTTTCTCCCCGAGAATCCGCAGATGTGGTGCCGATGGTTCCATTCCTCTCCTCCAAATGCCCATCTTATTGAAGGTCGAGGTGAAGATGATGTCGCTTGAACTTCCGCCGTCCCGGCTGGACCGCTTTACTCGCTACAACTCCGGCCGAATTACCAAGGGGTCACATGGGTGCCGCATCCCTCCAGTTCGAAGGTCACCGAGAAAGTTATGGATGTGTCGAGCCAAGGTAGTTTGGACACCGCCAGGCTTCTACTGCCTCTCGTCGACCCCGAGCATCGCGGATGGCCTTCTTGGCCGAGCCGTGGATTCCCTCCCCTACAAATCCCCTAATATCAAGTGGATTTTCTCCAAAGGTCATTGCGCCGAAATGCTAAGAGCCTGTCGAGGTAGGCCGCCGAGTTTGAGCTGGTTCTGCAGGATTTTCAAAAGCTATGAATCGCTTCGGAGATACCCGCGTCAGATAAATATTCTATTTCCTTCTTAAGCTGTATGCGACCATCCGTATGCGCTCGTAACCCGCGGAACTCGCAATATCCGGTTGTCTCGTGGCGCGTCCTGGCCTTCATCTGGTGTCGCACCTCGGAACCGCTCGCTTTCAGATTTCGCGCAGACTGGCGACATCGAGGCCAAGTATGGTGAACCGCTGAGGCGAATAACGTAGTCGTCTTTCGAGTTACGGTGGCCCGTGACGACCCTGAGAGGTTCCCACGCCAGGACCGCTTCTCCATCCTTCTGGTGACCTTCTCATCGTTACGCCTTTTTCGGCCCGGCCCTCGCCGCCAGGTCTATCCCGCTTTCCTCACGGTGATGAGTTCTTCTTCGGATATGAGAGCCTTCTTCGCCATTAACGTATTTCTTTCTCGCTACAAAGACCTTAAATACGCTTGTCGTGATTTTTAGGAGATGGAAAACATTATCTTTCAATCGGATCCCTAATCCGTAAAGAATGAATACAAAGTGATCGCGAACTTCTCGTCTGCATATCTACCTAGTGGACCTCGCATCAATCTCCGACATAAGAGATCTCTCGTGCTTTCTACGAAGCCCGCTTTGACGGTCAGAATGATAACTTGGCTTTCAAGGTCGTCACTTCAACGGCGGTGATTTAACGCGGAATTCATAAACATCGAATTTAGATTGAATATCGCCGAAGCCTATTAAACCGTGCAGCACGCCTTTTTAACGCGCTACAATGGTGCTCTCAGACGCAAAGGTCCCATACCCATGCCCATTCGTTTTTTGTAAGTGTTGAGATGATCGACCGATCTCCGACACTGGTCGAACGATCTACCCCGCTGCGATCCTCAATTTGGCTTCGGCGGGGAAACTGAAAGCACCCTACGCGGCGTGACTACTTGTTGTACCAAGGTGTCCATAGTTAGGAGCTGGTCCTTCCACTAATCTCCTTCACACTACTGGCTCTTCACGTGAGGCTCTCAACTCATTCCCACGATTGGGCTTCTCTCGTCTCCCTTGGCCGAGGGCAGCGTAGTTCTTCTGCTCCCGACACGCTCCGAGTGTTACCATCGTCTCCTCTCCAGGCCACCGTACTCGCGCCCTGCCGCCGACCCGGTCTCGTTTCGCACCTCGGGTGGAATGCCGAGATTGTGCTGCCCTCATGAGGAGGAAAGTTTCGTGACCTTCCTGCTTGTCGCTGCTCTCCCGCGCCAGTTGTGATTCGCTTCCAATGAGTTGCTCTAACTTCCTATCGCGCCGTCAAGCAGGCGAGGGCCTCCACATCGCTCGCGCCGGGCCAAGGCGCTTCTAACGCCCCGTGAGGTCTGGCCGTCATAAGCTACCCGGCGGATCCCGATCCTCGCGATTGATCGCGGGCTCCCGCCAGGTTCCGTGCTGAGGCACGCCTGAATGCAATCGGTAAATCGGGCCTTATTTATCAAGGAACCGCTGCTCCCATGGGACGCAAGACCGAGTCGATGATAAAGCGTTAACGACGAAGTCGGGAGCGTAGTCGTTGGGCGATCGACGGCGGCGACCGAGGTTTGATCGCGACTGTCGATCGTCGCAGTCGCCGCCCGTTGCGCTCTGACGCGGCACCTGCAAAAACAAGGAAGAAGGCCTACAGGCTTCTCACTTCAAATGCTCTTTCTCCGAAAAGAACTCATATTTGGTGCACGGAGCCGGCTTCGCTGCCTCCCCTCACCCCCCCTTCTTCTTTAGTTTTGCAGGGAGCGGCTACGCCCGTGCTCTCGCACTCAAGACCGCAGTCGATCCAATCCTCACTCGACGATCCAGTGAGTCATGACCACCACAAGACCCAGTCCGCCTAACGACCCTAATACACTCCAGCCTAGTCCGGTTGAAAAAAGCATCATCAATCATCATAATATTTGACTATATCATAATTTGGCGACGTTTCTTTCTAGCGAAGGCATGTCACAGTTAAATTATTCTTTTAAAATTGGATTTGATTGATTAATTACAGTCCGGTTGAATCGTCGTCGATAACGCTTTTTGATCGGTGTTGGTTCGATAAGCGTAGCTTTTTATTTCAATCACCAATTCAATGTTAAAAAAATGAACATCATGCTCAAATTTGTCGCTGTCCAAAGCCTAACCACTTGATTCATTGAATTCTAAATTTAAGGGTATCCCAAAATACATATGGTAAACAATCGACTACACATCGTTTTCAAGTCGTTATCTATCTTACATCTTAAGAACGTTAAAATAATTTTAATATCGTTGTTCGCATAGGACTTTTTTTTTTTTTTGTTATGTATGGGATTATTTATTCTTACTATGGCGTTAAATGGATATTTAATCTTTTTATATAATTTTAATATAAAAGAATTTAACAGGTGATTTTTGGAAATAAAATATATATATAAAAACACTTCTAAACTCTTTAAACGTCTCACCTTGCTTTACCATAAGCCAGTATAAAATTTCAAGTAAAATATCTAAACCTAATGAAAATCTATCTTGGAATTGAATTTTAGAAAAGTATATTGAATTTTTGTATTATCGTGAGCCACACATATATATGTAAATATTAAATATGTTTTATGCTATCAATTATAATTTAAGCTTAACTAAAGTAGGATTTAATTGGAATGAAGTAATTGGCTTAAGAATATAATTGTCATCATGGAATAATGTGTGGATACATAAAGAATATTATGAGGAGACTAAATTAAAGAATATATAATCTAATATGATTATAAATATTAGGGTTATAGTCTCTAATTCACGATGAAAATAGTAAGTAGTTCTATGCTTTCTTTACATTCGCTCTTAGGAGAATAGCTTTTATAATTAGATTAATATAATTTTAAAAATTTGCCAAAAATCACGTTCGACAACCCGACAATGAATACAATCTGACTTATTATCTGAACTTTATATCTCTTGAATTAAATGAGTAGAAACATATTTATTTAGGGTTTGTCTATTACGTACTATTCGGATCTAATATTTGAAATTTCTATTATGTTTATAATATTATTAAACTAGAAACATATGAATAAACTATTAAAATTCTTGACAAAATATATTACGATATTGATATAATTTCTAACATTTTATATAATTTTAAAGCTAAAATGTTAGTTTCCAAATATAATTTTATATAAAGAAACAATTATAAATAAATTAAAACAAGATGTAAACTCACCAAAACCATTTTTACATCTATTTATTTTACATTACATAATTATAGTTATAGGCACTCAAGTTTTGGACTTCTTTTACAATCATCCTCTTTACACTTGAATTAAACCTTAAAGACTTTAAAAACCTTATTTGATAGAACTTCCGAGGCTGACACTCATCCCGTTTACCACTTGAGCCAGGGCTCAAAGGCTTTAAAACCTTGTTAAAGAATATTCAAATTACTGTTAGACTTAAGAGTATTGAATTCTAAAAGGGTGGGTAGGAATATCAAAATGGAAAGGAGATAAATAAAAGGTGGTTATACTTAAAGAGTATTCAAATTACTGTTAAATGACTCATTACTTGAAGAATTAAAAACTAAGCAAGTTGAAAGAAAAAGCAAAGAGCAAGAGCAAGAGTACAAGGCAAGAAAGGGATAATTGAGCTTTTGAAGTTTTACATTACTGTCAAAACTATTAGAGGAACTTTTTAATATACAAATTTTGAACCTAGGGATTATTTCTTTATTATAAAACTTGAGAATGGTCATCTTGCTGTGAACATTCTCACAGGCATCTCAATATAGTCTATCTTTAGAAATTTACATCTTCTGTACTATAGTAGAAAAACTAAATATAACAAGAAGATATACAAGGGGACTTTTCCGCCTACGCCTACTGTACATGGGTCTTTGGTTTAAATGCTTTCATAAGCGACTGGAGCTGACTCCTAAAGCGGTCATTTATAATCTTTTCTGCGAAGGCTGTCTCTGAGAATCAGTATAGGTGCCATTGACAGACATGTATGGGTTTCATTTGGGTTCTGCCAGAAATTTCTAATGGCCTTATACTTGGGAGTTAATGGTTGAGAACCTGGATCTGAGAAGAAGGTCTGAACTGCCGTTCGGCAACTAAACGTATAACACCCGCCAGGACATTGTAGGCCTAAGAGTGGGGGATGCATTGGTGCAGAAGAGCAACATTCAACATTACCATCGCCTCTTCTGATGAATATTCAGAACCTAAGTCTGGATCAACCAACTCCAGTGGGCTTCCTCTCTCCTGTAGAACATAGGCCTGAAATAGTCCAAACAACAACAGAGCTAAGTGAGAGACACACAGACAACTTCCAGATTTGGAAATTTATTGTTTGGTCTAGTGTTGAAAATGGCATGATTGGAGTAGTGGTCAATAAGTAGCTTTCATTACTAGTATTTGTAAATGATATATGATCAGGGGAAGATTCAGTTACCCAGTCAAGAAGATAAACAAATTCCTCCTTTGGTCTATAGTTTGTGTTGCTCTTTCCACTGACAATTTCCAGCGCCACAACCCCCAAAGAAAACTGTAAGCGTCACCTTTGTCGGTTAAGTAAGCCCTGCATTGCATATTCAAAGACCATATAACCTCTGCAAGATTGATAGCCACGAAAACATTAGAATATAAGCATTATGTACTGCAAGAGTTAAAAGCAGTGGCATGCATGCTGCTAGTCTCTTCTCCATCGCTGTCCCCTCCGGATTGAATTGGAAAATGGAAAGACATGGGAAAAAAATTTTATACTGTAGAATGGAATTATCAGAAACAAAAGAAAAGACACTTAATGGGGAAAAGAACAGAATGGAAATATGGTTGGGATACTGGAAAAAACAGGCTCATCCCTGAACTAGGATTTCAGCTTCAAAAGAAAATACTTGTAACACTAATAAGTATTTGCTTAAATACTAGTAGGCGAGAGGGTGAATCTAGATTTTCCATTTGGAATAAATAAAATATGGGTAAACAAAGCTCTTATAGAAGAACTTACATGGTTCCAGCTATCCGAGTACTGATGTGGGTGTTACCGTCTTCATCTAGCTTTGCTAATCCAAAATCAGATATTTTGGAATTCATGTCCTTATCAAGCAAAACGTTACTAGTTTTAATGTCCCTATGCACAATCTTCAATGTTGACTCTTCATGGAGATATGCTAAACCTCGAGCTATACCAATGCATATCTTCTGTCTGGTGGACCAGTTTAATTTATGTTTGCTTGTTGCATCACGCCCTGCCAATAATCAGAAAAAAGGTCTAATTGATCTACTATTTCCTGTCTAGGCTGTTGATTAATTTCATTAGTATATAAGGAGACCACAAAGCTCACCAAAAAGAGCACGGGACAGACAGTTGTTCTCCATGTATTCATAAACCAGCGATAACTGATTGCCTTCAATGCAACATCCATACAGCTTAACAAGATTTGGGTGTTGCAGTGCAGATATCATCCTACTTCATTCCTGATTCACGGTTTCCTTGCTTAGATTTTGAGGAAAGCTGCTTCACTGCAATAACCGTTCCATCTGATAATGTACCCTACATTCAAGAGAGTCCCAGCATTAGATTTAATACTAATAAAGGAAGAGACTATTATCATTCTGTTCTCATAATACTGGTCATTTATGGACTGGTAAAAATCGTTGATTTGGCCACTCATGCAACATACCTCAAAGTCCACCTCCCAAGATCAATCCTGTTAAGGTTTTCATAAGTTTTCATTTTCATTTTCACTTTTATTTTTTTATTTTAGATAGATAAATTTTAGTCCCCATTGAGACTTGAAAGTGGAACCTCCCACAAACCCTTCCATCCCTTTAACACTTGATTCAGGCCTTTCATTTTTAGGACCATGCCCTCAAATATTTTCCTTCGATTTTTTTGGAGTTTTTAGATAAAACACATGACAGAAAGAGGGTCTGAAATATATTTAAATTTCCACGGCCATAATTTATCAATATGGCAAGTGCTTATAGTCATTCTTCCGAAACTAAATATTAGAGCACGACCTTTCAGGTCTAACAAGCTTGACTCAATTCATTGGCATTTGTTATGGTAGAGAGTTTGATGTAGCGGAAGACAGGATAGAAGGCGAATTCACATAAATAGTTGCGTTGATCAATCTGAGAAACTATGGAAGGGATTCTCAGCTTAGTCGTTAGGTTAACAAGGAATACTAAAAAGCAAGGGATTAGGAGAATAAACTCTCTTTGAATTTTTGTTATTAATAAGCTAAGATCACTAATTTATAACTAACAATGGATATATATACTTTCCTAGAAAGTATTTGAACTCAAACTTGACTCCTCAACCTAATCATAACAATAAATCAAATTTTAAACCAAATAGTTGGTTTTAACCGAATCCTAAACAAACTCCTATTCTAGAAAAACAATAAATTCAATTTTAAATTAAAGATAAATAAAAACTAAATCCTATTCCTAGTAACATAATAAAATCAAACTTTTAAACTAAATATTCGGTTTTAACAGAATCTTATGCTCCATCAGAGTTATTTGCCAATCGTCCCAACTAGACATATAAAGAGTGTTTAGAGAAGACATTCAAAAGAATAAATAGCTGAAAATAAATATTACCTTGTAAACTACACCAAAACCACCTTCCCCGAGCTTGTTTTCAGCATCAAAGTTCTTGAGTACTTAGCTTTGATTTGTCTTGGCGTAAAAATAATCCTGTTTGCAGATCCTAGACCTCTAAGAAACTCTGACAAAGATAAATTATTTGTCAGAGCAGCATTTGTAACTACAAATATGTGTAACCTTAAACTTATGCTGCCATGTTTCTTTCTCAAAAATTAGGAATTAACAAAACTTATCTACAACAAGTCACTCTAATTTCATAAAAAAAGAGCATATCAATGAAAAATTCTATTTAGTTTCAAATTCCTTACGGACCTATGCGACAATGTATAATACATTTACTTGACTGTGACTACAGAAAAGTCAATTCTGATTTCTAAAATAACAAAAAAAAAAAGCAAATGGAAATGAAAAGTAATATAGTGTGAAAGTTAATCTTTGTATGAGTTGTATCTTAAGGACTTCACTGAGCAGCTAAACTCATGACTAATCAAAGATTGAAAACTAGAACATGGTTTTCTTACGTGATTTCTGTAACATAAATTAAATACCCAGTAGCTGTAGTAACACTTGTTGAATAATTTGGTGGCATTGTAATTTATAACACTGTAACATGATACACCATAAAATTACAAACCTTCTAGCATGCATTATATATACACCACCATCCTCAACTATGATGTTGAATAATCACAACATATTTAATAGCAGAGAAGGGCACTATATATTAGAGTCCTGTGATATTAAATTTGATTACATATTTGCTCAAATGTATCTACCTTTATCTTCAGGTCTTTTGCCTCCAAGCCAGCCTTTCCTCCATAAAAAACCCAGTATCAGAAGAACAAAAATACTGCATAGCTGCAAACTCCACCCACTATTTTAATGTTCCAAAATTTTTCATGGGGAAGGAGGAATTTACAAAATAAACATGGCATATGAAGCAATATAGTGTCAAATAATTGAAATAACAAGTTGATTGTTAAATAAATAAATATGAGAAGATCCTTGAACCTTCAGAAACATAAAATGCTTTAACATTAAAGTATATTTTTTCTTACAAAGAATTAAACTCATCAAATACCAAAAATAATTGGAGAATGCCCAGCACTGGAAGCAAACTTGTAAGAATTCCATTGAAGGAACTCTGCCTTGTCTGGCCCAGCTGAGAACTTAATGATTCTTACTTTCTTAGTAATGGAATGGAACTTCTAAACTGAGCTTTGCAACATTTATGTTTCACCAACAATTCTTGCTGGTAGTTTTTTTTTTTTTTTTAACTAGCCTGAGGTCAGCATGTCTAAGAAGAATTTCCAAGTGATATGAAAAGTGAAATACAATGTGGGACAATTACATCACGTTTCATTAGGCAACCCGTAAAATGTGGGACAGAGGCAGGTTCCGTTTTAGATGCCTGAACAATCAAAGCCTAATTATGAATCCTTATGGTATACTAAATGAGATGCAATGTTCTTAAAATTTTTTGGAGGTTGCACTCCTTTTCTTAATACAATAGTCCTTTATTTATTTCTCAGTTTGAATATGGGTACCCAGGTACAACAGTAATCAGAAATCAGGCTTCATGATCATTTACCTGAGCCAGAACTGAATACTGGGTCTGGTAGTATCTAAACCCAATTTTATAAATAGGATCCAGTCTAGATGTAAACTATTAAGCAAATCATCATAACAAGCTCCTCTATTAAGCAAATCATCATAGCAAATCATCATAACTATTAAGTAAACTATTAACCCAATACATTGTCCTTTCCCTTAACAAGCTCCTCTAGTTTCCAAGTCCACACAATTTAACCAAGAGATAATGCAAGAAAGAGATGCAATCCCAGGAAGTTAGAATAACTTACTGGGATCCACCGATATTGCAGATATGAGAGGCCCATAATATCCTCTCAAGGGGATTCCAGTGGTTCCTCGTCCTGCCCAGTAAAACTGGATCTTTAAAAAGTATATGACTTATTACTTCTGCGAAGTGAAGTTCTTCTGCATGGGCTTTATAGTTCCACCGAAGCCTCATAATGTTAAAATCTTTCAGGACCAACTTTCCCTGCATTAAAACAAGTATAAAGATAAAATACTAATCACCATGAAATTTCAGTACAGCCAGCTTTTCCCCATTCTATATAGTCTAGTCTAGTTACCTGGATATACACATCAAATACACGCTCCCCAAGGCTGTGAAAGGAATTTCCATTTATGAATACAATCTCAGCAAAGTGAAGTTTAACAGAGTAATTCCCATTTCCAAGGCATAGTCCGTAATAAAGTCAGGAGAAGCCGGAGAAGAAAACTGTATAAAGTTCGAGTATCAACCGCTAGAACATTTGGAGAAAGGGAAGATGTATTGGTTTTAATATACTCGTCCCCATCAACATCATCATCCATGAAGTTTCCGGTGCTGCTGAATGCCCACTTCTGACCCAAGTAAAACATTGAAGCACCTCTTGGTTCTAAGTCAGCTTCATACTTGGTGCTACCATTGATACTTGTCTCTTTGCCACCACAATTAATGTTCAAGGAATAATGATCTGTGAAAATACCTAAAAGTGCAAAACAGGTTCAAGACTTAAAAGTTTGAAAATTTTACCAAAAAGAAGGAATAAAAATGGATATCCTAACTAATTCAACAAAAGAAATAGGTTTGCATCAGTTCTCGTCTGTTGTTCATTTATCTTTCCACTATTACTTTTTTTTGCCCTGAAACATCTTATTAGGCACACAAAAGGAAAGCAAACTGGGAAACATATCAGCACTTCTACAATTTATTTATTGGTTCATTGCCATTTTGAGTCTAGAGTCTATAGTTATAAACTTACATGCCACAGTTGGAAATGTTTTTCTAAATTAGTTTCCTCATCAAAGTTACAAAGATAATCTAAAATCTAGATGAGTATTTGGTCAGGGAAGTTAAGGCCTGGTGCCTATTTGTTCATTCTTTATTGGTTATTTACAATCACTAATGGTCCATGGATTGAAATTTAAGCTCAAAAGTATTTACTCACATTGATCACTCAAAGCAGAACATGGAAAGTTTTGTCTTAGGCATTGATGAATACTTCTGCAGTAGAGGAGAAAAAGAAAAGTAACAAACATTGTCAATAGCCTACAGTTTTCTATGTGTATGTTACAAATCAAGGGATAGCTTCTATTATTTCAGAAATTTTAAGGAACGAGAAACATCTCTGTATGAAATTTACAATTCAGGCACACAGGTTTTACCGTTTAACTGATGATGAGTAGCTCTCCACAAGGTTTCTAAAAAAGGGGTAAAATAATTTAGAGTTTATATGGCTGCCAGTGGATTAAAGAGAAAGGGAAACATAATTTAAAACCACTTACACACTCCCTCGAGGACATTCAACGGACTTGAGTTATCCCAAGTGAAATTGTTATAAGAAAGATCACTGTATACCAAAATCAAGGAATGACATCAATGATAATCATATACAAAAAAAACTTGCAGAGAGTGTTCATGAATGGGAATGGATGAAATGTTATTTCATTTATGGGCAGAAATATTTGCTTTAAAAAATGTTGATCAAACTAGAAGTAAATAGTGATATAAAGCTGAGATATGTTGTGAAAACTGTTTCTAGTAATTTAAGTGGAAATTCAAGTTTCTCAAGTAAATTTTACAGAAGCACACATACATATTCTTGTTTGATCCTAGAATCCACTCAGGTATATGTCCAGAGAGCATATTCCCTGTCAAGTACCTGGAAAAGTAAAACACCATTTTCATCAGTTTAGTGAGCAAATGGAGGAGAAGGATGCATTATTAAGAGATTCACTTACACGAAATCGGTTTTAGCTAGATTCTGAAATGAGGTAGGAATTTCACCAGTCAACTGATTGAAACTAAGATCTCTACATTGATAAAGGAATGTGTGAATGAGCTATCAGAAGTCAAGTCAACATTGGTTCAGATAATTGTACTAAAACATTAAGAAAATAAAGAAGCACAAATATTTCTTCCTCATATCAAATATTAACTTCCTAAAGAAGCATGCATGAAAGAATGGAACATGGAACATAAACTACAATGATTATAGTGATTCAGACAATGATCATAGTCTGGATGAGTGAAAATGAAAATGGAATTAAATGTTCATGCTTTCAGATCAGGCTGTCTATAATATTTCTATTCTAACCAAGCAACAATTACTTGTGTTTTACACACCAACACTATCTGGATTTCCCGATATAATTCATAGCATCTACTTGTTCCCAAACAGGGAGCAAAACCTTAACTTCTATTCTAGCTTGTGAAATAGAAATAAATGTCAAAAAATGGTCCTGAAATAGCACCCATGGATTTTTAAGGACTTAAAAAACAAGCAACTTGGTACAAACTACTTACAGATGCTTCAGTTTCTTCATATCCCCTAAAAATTCTGGAATTTCACCACGAATTAAGCATTTTCTCAGCACCCTGCATATCTGGTGAAGTGTCTTTCACTTTAAACAAATATAGCAATACTAATCCTAACAATTTAAAACAGGATAACATCCAACAAAATTCAACTTACAATGTCTTTAAAGATTCAATGGTACTCAATTGTGGAAAAGTAGACCCTCTACCTTTTAAGTCACTAATCCTCCTAAAAAAAATATAGAAGTAAAAATGATAGCTCAATTAACTCATCATATATATGCAGAAATTATGAAAAAACAAAAGTATTGAAATTTCCATACAGATCACTTAAGCTTGTCAGAGCAGAAATGCTTGAAGGAATGGGCCCCTCAAGAGAGCTACCTTGAATGTGCCTGCAACAAAAAGCAGATAATGCTACAATTCAATAACCATAGATCTTATATATCTGCTTTAAAAAAATATTATAGTGCAGAGTCATACAGTTTTTGAATATGCGTCCAATTGCCAATAAACTCAGGTATTCTTCCGGAGAAATCATTGTCATTTATCCTCCTAAAATATGTCAAACATACAAACAATTAGCAGGCATTTCAAACAAAACCCTGCGATCCAAAGTCTTATTTTTGCTTCATTCTGACACAAAAACCAAAATACTAATTAAAATTAACATAATTTGTCACTACTTTGTTTCTTGTTGCTCTTTTGGCCATTAGAACCATGATAATAATAAGAAGAACATCACTCACATATCAGTCAAGTTAGTCAACTTGGAAAGTGCTACTGGCAGTTCTCCTGTGAAAGCATTTGATGATAGAATCCTGAAAGTAGACAATAGTAACAATATTAATCATAATAAAAGAATAGTTAAGAGAGTTCCAAGAAATTAACATATGCATGAAAAAGGTGAAAATAATTACAATTTTTCCATTCTGATCAACTTTCCGATCTCTGGAGGAATAGGTCCTGAAAACCGGTTCCCTTCTATGCTCCTGCAGTTTGTACACATGAATGTTCACTTAAATCAAACTAATTCAAAACAAATTTGCAATAACACATTTAAGTATAGGAGGTAAGTATAATCCCTGGCATACACATCCACAAGCCTTTAGACAGCATTCAATTCTAACTTGTTCAAAACCGATTTCAATCCATTACCAACCCTTACATGCCATGCAACCAACCAACTGAAATCAAAGGAAAAAGCTTAGAACATACAGGTTTCTGAGGGTGGTAATGTTGGTGATGACTTTTGGGAATGGACCAGACAGCCTGTTCCCCATCAAGGAGCTGCATGTTAAGAAATATATCAATATAATTTTTAGATTTCCAAATGATAATTAACCAAACAATGACCTTAAATTCTTTTTAGTCCTCATTTCACAAAATACATTACATTATATGACAAGCCCATTACAGACATAAGTTTAAAGATAGATCTTTTTTTTTTAAAATAGTTAAAGTGTAATAAAAAAATAAAACATAATCCGCATTGATGGTAGGGATGATAATGATGCTCACAGTTCGACCAAGCGCATGGTGGCCCATTGGGGAGGTATCGAACCACTAAATAAGTTGCGAGACAAGTCCCTGAAACCAATATCCAGACTTTAGCCTACCAAAATTGAATTATATGTATGCATGTACAAGTATTTTCACCCAATTATCTTTAGAGTTCATTCTACATATTTTGTATGTAGAATATATGATTTCATCTACATTTACTAAATGAGCAAAATGGAGTGAAGTGCCATAAATAGTAAAGAATTGCTTACAGATGTTTAAGGTGATAAAGCTTTGAGAGTTCTAGTGGTAGACTTCCTGATATATTCTGAGCACAAGCTCTGCAATTAACTCAAAACCTGTTAGAATTCACCATAGCAAATAACAACATGGAGAATTGAGGGATTTCTTTTTCTTTCTTTCATAAAAACTAGAATTTGAAGAAGATTATGGTAATTTTTAAAATATGACAATTCAAAATTCCAAACCGTGTCACTTTGAATCCAATTGAAAGTCAAAATTTTAATTTGAAGTTAATAGTGATTCTAATATTTAAGCTGAGACTAATAAATCAATGTCAAATTGCTCATTTGGATAAGACTTAAGTGTTTTTTTAGTTTTTATTAAATTTAAATTGAATTTAAAACTAAATAATACTTTAAGCCGTTTATTTTTTTAGAAAACTTAAATATTTTGATTTTTCATTCAATTTAAAAATAAGCAATAAATCAATAAAAATAATAAAATTTACAAATTTACAAAATTAAAAAGAGGGTCTAATTTCAATATTTTTCCTTTGAGTGCTATCGATGAAAATCAAACTTTTTCCATCAGAGCTGTCAAATCAAGATCAAGCTTAGTTGACGTCAAAAATATATTATAAAAATAAAAGGAAAGGGAAGGTAGTCAATGCGGAGCTCTGATCCCAACAACTTCACCAAACACTTTCAGCCAGTGGCAGATTTTTTTTTTTTTCTGATACTCACCATATACAAAAAATTTTTGAAAGAAACATTTTAATTTTTTTAAAAAATTAAAATAAAGTAATTACAAGTAATCAATAAAAAAAAATAAGATTTTGATTCTGAATGACTTCATGTGGATGAAAATGAATCAAATCTTTCCTATCATATATCACAACAAAACAAATTAATTGCAGAAATAAATAGAAGAAATAATAATCAGACTCTGTTTTTCAAGAATGGGAGAAATTCAGACAAATTCATGATTAGGAATCTCAGTGAAGAACAGTGGAGAAAATGGGAAAGAGAGAAATTACATGGCTACAATATAGCGGGAGGCGTGTGATGGAAAGTACAGTCACAGGTAACAGAGCTCTCAGCCCCTTCATCATTCTACAGAACTCAATTTCCTTCTCACTACATGGGTCTTTCCCAGAAATCCCAATCCCTTTTCTCAGTCTTGCCCCAATCTCCTTCAGCGTCTTCCCACTTTGCATCCAAGAAAAAAAAAAAAGAAAAAAAAGCCGATTGATTTCCGGTCAGTGGTTAATTAGCAGTTACCCCCGCCAAAACCCAGAAAAGAAAAGGGAGGTTTCTCTTACATTCGTTTGCTGGGAGATTAGCTGAGAATCCTGGGATGGTGAAGAAGATGAAGAGAACTGAAAAGACAATGATGGGTTCAGCTCCCATTTGGGAGATCTAGCTTGGATTCTGCTTTAGCCAGTGCCTTTTCTTCTTTCTTTTTTTCCTTTTTCTTATTTAAGTAATTTGGTGAAGAGATCAGCTGAGTGTCAAGCTGTCTTCAGAGTTTTTGGAAGGTTGAGGAGAGAGAAAGAGAAGAGAGACAGATAGAGATCACTGTATTTGTCAAGGATGACAGTGCGGTACATGGGGTTGTGTTGATTGGTCTCGCATTCTGATTGTAGGCATCTCAAAGGCCCAGGGCCCCGAGGCCCGTTTGGGCGGCTCCAGCGGGTGTTTCGCCGGCGGCCGCAGGCGCCGGCCCGCCGTTAAAGACGGGGCGAGCGAAATGTTTCATTCGAGCCGCATTTCGACCAGTGGTGGCCGAATCGTAAACTCAGGCGCGAAGCTTCCGCCGCTGCTAGGCGCCAGGAAGCGCCGGAGGCTATGGGGCGCGAGTGGTTCAGGCGTGGGGCTGAGGCAGGTTGAGCAGCTAAGAAGGCAGTTTGGAGGGAGCTATCAAGCCTTTAAAGCCGTGACCATAAATTGGGTTTTTATTTAGGTGTATTCGAGTTAAATAAAAGTAGGTTTAAGCTTGATTGAGAATAAAATCGTCATTTAAAATTTTATTAATCGAATATAATTACATTATTAAATCTTGTGAAAAGTTTAACGTCTGGCTCTGAAATAAGTCACGTCGCATTGGGTTGGCACTAACATTGTCGTCGTTTGTCTTTTATTTATGAAAATAAAAAATCTGATATCGTTTGATAAAATATTTTAATCGTTGTTTTTACGGTGACGGGGGCTATCTTGGATCATTCATGTCTTGATAATGCCAAGTTCTGTATCGGTAGTTTGGTTTGACACCGACGGCCGTCGTGATCTCTTTGTCCATTGCGCCCGATCTTTTAAGCATGCTAACTGGCGATTAGCGAGGTGGGCGGATACGTGTAACTTTTCTTGTAGATTTCTTCACTTTCTTATTTAAGCGTTTTAGATGCTGGCTTATCTTCATGACCTTGGATTAATCTTGTCATTTGCAATAATAGATAACAGCCGGGTATTTAATTTGTTTTTTTTTAATTCCCC
Organism: Tetrastigma voinierianum; assembly: GCA_016808115.1. Lineage (NCBI taxonomy): Eukaryota > Viridiplantae > Streptophyta > Magnoliopsida > Vitales > Vitaceae > Tetrastigma > Tetrastigma voinierianum. Next base: position 518,614 of record JAEQBH010000115.1, read on the forward strand.
AAAATATGTCAAATCTTAGGTATCTTGAAATGGAATTGTTTATTCTGTTTTGTGATACTCTATCCCCATGCTCCTGTTAATATTATTTGGAGCCCCAGTTGTTCTTTTCTTTTGAGCATTTAAGGGCTTTATAAAAGATGAGGAGTTTGTAAGTGGATGATGATTTTATCTGACCCAATAATGTGCAGTATTTTAACTTTCATAAATATTATACAAAATATATAATAATTTCTTGTTTTAATTTCTTTAATTTTTATTTGATCTTCATTGTAAAATAATTGGCAACCGTTCATCTAGCGTCAGGAATTTAATCTAGGGTCCGCGAATTAAACCAATATAATAAATTAAAAGGTATTTCTCACCAATATTTTTTTAATTTTTTATCATTTACCAAAAATTGTATCGTTAAAATTCCGTAAGCTTAAATAATTTTGAAGTACCATATAAATCTTGTTTATTTGCGTAATGGCCGATGTGAGGAGGGTTGGATGTCTGAGCTACGAAATATTTGTTGAAATATCTGAAAATTTGGTCTAGTAGAGGTCATGATGCCGTCATGTCGTTTAATCGTCATTGTCTACGTTATTATTATTAACTTGAATAATTAATTTAGTATAATTGTCTTCTTTTATATTTTGTAATATTTTGTAGAGACATAAGTGGAATTCAGTACAGTTGGTAATAATACAAGAAACTTTATATTTTTTAACTCATATTTGCGATTTTGCGACAATCGAAAAATATTGTGTTTTGCTTGAACGATTATTATATCTGATGTCTCTAATTTTACCCAATATCTTTATCGAGCTTGTTTTAATCCATCTTTTTTACAATCAATTTAAAATATGTGCCTTGCTTGACAACGTACGTGAAATAATTTTGCATGATAAGTCGTTTATTTGCCAAAATCTTTTTAATCTTTAATATTCTTCACGTTATTATTTGAAGCGTTGCTCAATGTTATTGTAAATGTTTTATCGTAGATACTAAATCTATAATTTCGTCATTTAATGACAAAGTTGAAGATATATTTGTACCATTATGTGGAGTATTTATTGTTTAAATGAAATTGCTTTTATTTATTGTCAATTCCATTTATACATATATAATGACGATGTCATAAAAGCGCCATCGTTAAAGATGTCGAATATCGGATGTTAAGCAATTTTCATGAGAATTTGCGAAATATTGTTTTTAAATTTTAGATTACATTTGAGAATTTTTTTAATAATATCTCTTTTAGTATTTAGGACCAACCTTTGAATTGAGGATTAATCAATATTTGGTGTTTGAATAATCGTGATTTAAATCGTATTAAAAGGTTGTTCGATTTCTTATTATGTGTCATTCCTTTCTGACAAGCAGGCTAAATCGTAAGAAAATGTTTTTAAATTTAATTAAATTAACTCTGAATTAATATAATAATTTAATACTCTATTATTAATTTTACATTGTTCATTTAATGTGCTTTTTAAATGATCTTAAATTTGATCATGTATTAAGAAGTTCTTCTGAATTTTACGTTTCTTTTATTTACTTTTTATTATTTTAAAATTATTTAAATACATCGAAAAATTCCATATATTATATTCAACCAAGTTTTGGCTTAATTTACGCATACTTCGACTGTATACATTTACATACACTATCCCATATTAAAATTATTAATAAAAAAATTAAGATTTTGATTCTGAATGACTTCATGTGGATGAAAATGAATCAAATCTTTCCTATCATATATCACAACAAAACAAAGTAATTGCAGAAATAAATAGAAGAAATAATAATCAGACTCTGTTTTTCAAGAATGGGAGAAATTCAGACAAATTCATGATTGGGAATAAGTGAAGAACAGTGGAGAAAAAGGGGAAAGAGAGAGAAGTACATGGCTACAATATGGCAGGAGGCATTGTGATGGAAAGTGCAGTCACAGGTAACAGAGCTCTCAACCCCCTTTACATCATTCACAGAACTCCAATTTCCTTCTCCACTACATGGGTCTTTCCCGAACTCCCAATCCCTTTTTCTCAGTCTTGCCCCAATCTCCTTCAGCGTCTTCACTGCATCCAAAGAAAAAAAAAAAAAAAGCCGATTGATTTCCGGTCAGTGGTTAATTAGCAGTTACCCCCGCCAAAACCCAGAAAAGAAAAGGGAGGTTTCTCTTACATTCGTTTGCTGGGAGATTAGCTGAGAATCCTGGGATGGTGAAGAAGATGAAGAGAACTGAAAAGACAATGATGGGTCTAGCTCCCCATTTGGGAGATCTAGCTTGATCGCTGCTTGATGCGCCTTTTTCTTCTTTCTTTTTTTTCCTTTTCTTATTTAAGTAATTTGGTGAAGAGATCAGCTGAGTGTCAAGCTGTCTTCAGAGTTTTTGGAATGTTGAGGAGAGAGAGAGAAAGAGAAAGAGAGACAGATGAAGATGCTGTATTTGTCAAGGATGACAGTGCAGCTGCATGAGATTTATTATTTGATTTAGTCTCACATTGCAATTTGCATGTACGCGACATTTTATTTTAAAATAGTTTTTTATAAAAGTTAAATTTATTTATCATTTTCTTATTAATAATTTTTTGAAAGAAAAAAATAATTTTATTGATTCAAAGTAATAATACATCCATAATACATAAAATTAAAATCATTAAAAATTATAAATAATGAAATAACATCCAGATTAATAGCATAATGAATCGACTCAAATCCTATATATTTGATAGTTGATTTTATACATGTGATATTACTATTGTGACTAGAACATCAATGACTCAAGTTCTGTAGCATGTTAACAATTACTGATTCGATTTTTTGTCTTTTATATTATATACTTTGTTTGTCTAAATCACTTAAATATAAATAAACACTCAGATCACGACGACAAAACCAAACGTGATCGAGACAACATAATCAATCTGTCAGTATTGCAAATAATCACACGCTATCAAGACAACAACCAACCATTAAAAACAAATAAAAATCCAAGACTGTGGACAATAATCACTTTATCGGTAAAAATTAAAACGCTATAGGCGCGATTGTACAAGAATAATAAAAATCATCCTCATCGCTTAAGAAAGCGCTAATAAATAAAAAGCTACGAAACTGTTGTGAATGCTTCCATAGATAATTTTTTTTCCCTTAAATCTTCACATGACTGCGTACTCCCTTTTTATGTGATACATATATAGCAAAAGATGATCCACAGATCATCTCGACAATATTAAGAGATACAAGAATGCAAAACGGTAAATGTGATATTTCCAATACACGCAAGAAAATAATTATATTTCGATTAAAAATGATAATTTTTATGAAAATGTCTAAAATATCCCTTATTAATCCACTTAACATATGTCAAAGTTTAGCTTAAATACTATAATAACATACGCTAGAGATTATCTTAATAATATGCTATAGATTACCATCACTATTTGTGCATTTATTACCGTACTAAAAAGTCCCAAAACCATTACAAATACTATCATAACATACTTTAGATACTACCATAACTTTTCACTGATGATTTTTTGAACTGAAATACAATTATTTTTGCTTAACATGCACTAAAACTTTGAAATACCTATTTCCTATTATTCCTTACTTATCTTGTATTATCAAAACGATGTATTGATACATACCTTTTACTACTACTTACTACGTAAATCATTGTACTTTGTTTTATTATCTATGATTTCCAAGGATTTTTCATAAATGGTGTGTAGTTTTCCTTTTAGTTGGGTGAATTCTTTAAAAAGAGCCTCCATAATATCTGAGTTCAAAATTTTCATTTATGAATTTTCACTCATCACTTATAAGATATAATGGAAAATTGTAATCCTTGATCAAACAATAAGAAGTAAAAGGTTCGATCGTTATAATGATTTATTGGATAATATCAAGTGAAGAATTACAACATTACATGCTTATGGGGAGGGTAAATAGCAAACTAGATGCAAACTTGAATCATGTGACGCTTTGCAGTTAAATAGTAGTGTTTGGAAAACTAGAAAGTTGGTGATCCTCTACGATTAAAGAATGGTGACGGAATTATTTTATGATTGTGTGAAGGCGTGATAAATGTGGATGGAAATCAAGGGACTGAATCATTGAGAACTTGAGGATTTGGCCTTCCATTATTTAAATAAATAAAGAATGATGATGATGATGAGCATTATATTAAAGCAAAGTCAGTTTTTTTTTTCAAGGTGAAAAAATTGGATAGTAAGTCAAGTAAAATTTTGAAGGATCCAATGTTTGAAACGGATAATGTAATCATCACTACAGCCACCACTAATATTAAATAATACAATTACTTAGACTTTCATATTATTTATTTTCTTGAACTTTCAAATCAATGCAATATATTATTATTCTTCTTCACGGGTCATGAAAAGAAGATCATTCTAGAATTGATTGACTGATCTCCAATTTTTTAATTATGGAGCTGTAATAATGTGAATAAAGGAAAGATGTTGACACAGTGCAGTCAAAATCCATAAATACCAAGAAGATGGGCCACAGTGCACTAAAGGAAAATAAATAAATGAATAAATAAATGACCAACCGTACCAATATTAGAATTTCCACGCGGTTTACACTTTCCACTATTAGACTATTCTCATGTACTTGATGGTGATATGTGTAAAAAAAAACCAATATTTTAAAATTCGGATTCAATCTATCCATCCTATTGGTTAGACTAGATTCAAAATTTAAAATTCGCTTTTCTTTAAATTGATTATGAATTGATTAAATTTGTGATTGAATCAATCGAATTGATGGTTGAATGAATCAAATATATTTATAATTATTTTTATTTTTAATAAAATATTAATTATTTATTTATGATGTCAATGATTCAATTATAGTTTAATTATGAATCAATAATTTTTTTATTTCTATAAATATGATTTTTAAAACATTTTAAAAAATAGAGTTGCGTTTTCTTTGGGTTTGTCCACATGCATGTGCTCAATAATAAATCATTAATTGGACGATCGACCAGCCCCCACTTTCACTTCCACTTCCATCCTTACATTTCTTTTTCTTTTTTAAGGTTTTTTTTATGACATTAAAAGGGCCACATGGCCCCACGTACCTAATTGATGCATTGTTTACCTTAAATTTTCTTTTTTATATTTTTTGAGTGAAAGGTGAAAGGTGAAAATCGATATATCAAACACTTTGAGGTAATATCATCAAGACCCTCTTTTGAGACCGTAGAGAGAAGTAAAATTGGAGTGAATCCGTGAAAAGTCGTGTGTGGTTTAGATATTTATAAGGGTTTAACTGTGAAAAGCTCATGAATATAAGTGAAAGAGCTTTTTACAATTGAACCATACCTACAAAAATAAAATTTAACCAAGTCAGGTGTATAATTTCATTCCATTGTTTGGTGTTTTGATTTTTTATATTATTTTTTCTCTTATTCAACGTTTAAATCTTGTTTTTTTAACTTTAATGATCTATTTCCCTTTCTATAATGAGATTTTTAAGAGGTGTTAGTTAAATAAATTTAATGATTTAAATTAAATTGATTTAGATCATAATTTAAGTTATTAAGTATCTAAAAAATAGCTAAATTAATGTTATAATTTGAAGAAAAAATAACTTTAAGTATATATAGTAAAATAAATTTGCTTACTTCAATATTGTTTGATAATTTAAGTCATTATAAGTTAAACTACATTCCAATTATTGACTTAAAACTTCTTATTTAATTTATATTATGAATATTAATTAAGGTTGTTTACATATTTATCCTTCTAATTTTTAAATTATAACTATCAAGAAAGAAGTTGAGCGACCCTTGAGACCTAAATCAAATCGTAAAAAAGGTGGGTGAAAAGGAGGTCCCAAACTCAAACTCTTATAAGAACCAATGGCGGAGTCATATAATACATAAATATCCTCCCTAAAATTTTGAAAAAAAAGAATTGTTTCTATTAAGTTTTGAACCTTTGATATCTTATTTGAAAAAAAATACCTTTGAACTAGACTAAATATTAAATATTATCTTTTTTGTGCCCTTCCTGACATTGATTATGCCCTCTTGACTTGATTTCGGGCCCATTACGATGTTAACACATAATATTATAACGATATAATACAAAGTGAATATATATATATATATATATATATATATATATCCAAGGTAGGACCAATTTATTCCCTCAACCAGAAGACTTGAACCTTGGACTTCAAGTGTGGAATGGCAAGGTTTCAACCACCAGGCCAACTCATGTTTATTGTTGGATATTACCCCCATTGAAGTAAATTCATGGCTCCACCCCTGTATATATACATATAAAGTTGAGTGATAACGAAATTCTTAGGCAATAAAAGACTTCATTGAAATAATTATTGTAAATAAGGATTAAAATATGAAATGAAAATACAAAATCAAGGATAAAATAATTTAAAGTTGTGATTGCTCATCATACTTAACTCAATTTGCAGAGTGTTTATCGATAAAACAAGTATTACAAGAAAAAAAAAAGGCACGTAATTGATGATTGTTATAAGCTTCAGAATAAGAATAAGGCGACTACAAATCAAAAAGGAAACCAACCGATGAACTCTAGCCAAGTCAGTGTTGTAGAAGATGATCATAGTGATGGTGAACTCCTCGTTGTTTCGATGGCGATTCCAAGCCTTTTGAGGAATGAGTTCTTTATTCTAGTTCCATGTTTCATATGTGTCCTAATCAAGACTAGTTTTCAACATATGAAACTATGTCCAAAGGTGTAGTCTTGATGGATTATGATGCACTTTGCAAGATTGCAGGCATTGGTACAGTTAGAATCAAGATGTTTGATAGAATTGTTAGAACCTTAGGGGATGTGAAGCATCTCCCAGATTTAAAGAGGAATCTCATCTCATTGAATACCCTCGATTCAAAAGGGTACAAGTACAATGGTGAAGATGAAGCATTGAAGGTTAGGAAATGTGCTCTTATTGTGATGAAATGACAGAAAAGAACAAAAAAGTTATATGTTTTGTAGTGTACTACAATTATAGGTGATGTTGTTGTTGCCTTTAAGTCTATGACATACGGTGATGTTACCAAATTATGGCATATGCGCCTTAGGCCTATGAGTGAGAATGGTATCATTGAATTAAGTAGAAGAGGACTTCTTGATTGTTGAGTACTAGCAAATTGAAATTTTGTTAGAATTGTGTCTTTGGGAATAAAAGACGAGTCAAGTTCTCTAAGGGCATTCATAACACCAAGGGAACTCTTGACTACTTACACTCTAATATTTAGGGACCATCCAAAGTACCTTTTAACAGAGGTGCTAACTATATGTTGACTATTATTTATGATTTTTCCAGGAGAGTTTGGTCCTTGTCCTTGAAGCATAAGAATGATGTTTTTGCAACGTTTAAGGAGTGGAAGATTATGATCGAGAAGCAGATAAAACGTCTCCGCATTGATAGTGATTTAGGGTTTTGCTCAGATCAGTTTGATGCCTTATGCAGATCAACAAGCATTGTTAGACACCACACAATTGTTGGTACTCCACAACAAAATGGAGTTGCAGAGCGGGTGAACATAACTATTATGGAGAAGGTTTGTTGCATGCTTTCTAATGTTAAACTATCAAAGTCATTTTGGGTTGAAGCGGCTTCGACAACTTGTTTTCTCATCAATTGGTCTCCCTCATTTTCCATTGACAAGAAGACACCGATTAAGATATGGTATGGTACTCCTGCAGTTTACTCTGATTTGAAGATTTTCGGTTGTCCAACTTATGCTCGTGTTGATAATAGAAAATTGGAGCCTATATCTGTTTAATGTCATTTTCTTGGCTATAAGAATGGTGTTAAAGGGTACAAGTTATGGTGCCCTGAGACTCGTAAGATCATTATTAGCAAAGATGTTATTTTTTATGAAACTACTATGTTGCAAGATTTACCTACTAATGACTCTTGTGACACAAGTTAGCATAAATCGGGAATGCAAATGGAGCTAGAGATTAGAACATAGCCTGCATTAGAGTCTACTCCTCAGTCTTTATCAGATGAGTAGGATGGTGTTGGTTCTTCCCAACCATCACCATTACCACCCGCACCATAATACAGTATTACTAGAGACAAGGAGAGATGACATGTTATTCCACCAAAAAGGTATGTTAAGACTGATTTGGTTGCTTATGCTCCTAATGTGGCAGAGGGTATTGATTCTTGTAAAGAACTCTCTACTTATGAGGGACCAGTGAGTTCTTAGGATTCTAGTAGGTGGATGATTGCTATGTAGGAAGGGATGGAGTCTCTTCATAAAAACGACACTTGGAACTTGGTGAAACTTCCCAAGGAGAAGAAAGCAGCTCGTTGCAAAGGGATACTAGGAGTTGAAGAAGCTAGATACAAAGCAAGGTTAGTTGCTAAGGGTCATAGTTAGATTCCATGTGTTGATTTCACAATTGTGTTCTTCCATTGTAAAGCATAGTTCTATTTGAACTTTGCTTAGTATTGTGGCGATGTATGATTTTGAGCTTGAGGAAGATATCTACATGAAGTAACCTGAGGGTTTCGTGGTTTCAGGTGAAGAGGACTAGGTGTGTTTGTTGAAAAGGTCCTTTTATGGCTTGAAGCAATCTCCTAGGCAATGGTACATGGGATTTGACTCATTTATGATTTCCCACAATTTTAAGAGATGCATTTATGATAATTGTGTCTACTTTAGAAGATGCGATAATCTGTCTTTTATATATCTACTCTTGTATGTGGATGACATGTTGATTGCAACCAAAGATAAAGAAGAGATTTGAAGGGTCAAAGCCCAACTTAGCAGAGAGTTTGAGATGAAAGCTTTTGGAGCAGCAAATAAGATTCTTAGGATAGAGATTCTTAGAGATAGACAAATAGGCATGTTGTACCTAAGTCATAAAGGGTAAATTGAGAAAGTTCTTCATAGATTCAACATGCATAATGCTAAGCTCATTAATACACCATTAGCAGCTCATTTCAGGCTCTCATTCGCCTTATCTCCACAATCAGAAGATTATGTTGATTACATGTCTCGAGTTCCATATTCTAGTGTAGTAGGGTCTCTCATGTATGCTATGATGTGTTCTTGTCCAGATTTATCATATGTTGTAAGTGTTGTTATTAGGTATATGGTGAACCCCGATAAAGAACATTGAAAGGTAGTTTAGTGGACATTCAAGTACTTGCATGGTTCTTCTGATGTTTGTTTGCATTTTGGGAAGGTGAGAGATGGTGTTGTTGAGTACGTTGACTTCGATTTTGTTGGAGATCTTGATAAAAGAATATCTCTTACTGGGTATATGTTTACTATTAGAGGTCAGGTTATCAATTGAGCTACTTTTATGCACTACATAACAGATTGGCCGACTACCGAGAGGCAGAATTTATGGCTATTACAGAAGCTTATAAGGAAACTATTTAGCTGAGGTTTGGTTTCAAGATTTGTGATCATTTGCGCATCACCACAAATTTCCAGATAGTCAAAGTATCATTTTCTACAAAAATCGATGTTTTATGAGAGGACAAAGTACATTGATGTTTGTTACTACATTGTTCGTGAGGTCATTGCTTGTGGTGACATTGTTGTCAATAAGGTCAACACTCATGATAATCATGTTGATATGATGACCAAAACACTTCCAGTTACAAAGTTTGAACATTGCCTAGACTTAGTCGTGTTCATTGTCGAATGAAATTCTAAGGGTTTTTGCAGTAGGCTGGTTGTTTCATCGAAGATTGCTTTTGTGCTTTAGTTCCCTGCGGGAATTCATGTCAATGTATGCATTGTTAGTATTTCAGATTGTCGATTCTGGGTCGGGTCGCGCCCACATGGGCTAGACTCAACCTGTGTCATATGCAACAGGTAGTCGCCTCTCGAGAAAACTCGGCTCGACAAAGAAGATATTTTTTTCTTCAAAAAAAAAAAAGAAATGTGTCTTATAGAAACAGAGAAGAAATCAGATTTTTGCACAGAAAAATCAAAGGGTGTTCGGACTGTGGAATAAATTCCAGTTCTAGTAATTGGAGTTACACATTTGAAGCATTGTGCCATACACGGCTCTGGGCTAAGTTTTTTCATCCCGACGAACAACGAAGTGTTCTTGATCCTTTAGAATTAACAATGGTATTAGAGCTTTTCACGTATGTTTTCATGTTTGAACGATTTTTTGTGGGTCAAAACTGCAAAATCGAAATTTTCTGGGAAACTTGTTGTTCTGACTGCGTTCTGCCCAAAAAAAAAAAAAAAATTGATGTTCCTGTTTTGAATGTTGTTCTGGGAAATTTTCCATGTTTTCCAAGGAGGCATCAAAACCTACTGCACTCCCATAAATGTTGGCACCATGAAAATTTTCCATGTTTAAGGAAGAATGTGCGTTAACTGATGAACCAAAAAAAAAGAGTCTGGTGGCTTTCCATTACAGACGAATTCTACAAAGAAGACGAATAAATAGGGTAAAGTGAATGGGCTTTAAATTGGGCCCAGGAAAGTCCCCGGGCCTTAACACGCTGCAGATGCGGCCCGGGCTATGGGTTTACCTTGTGGAGTCTCCTACTGGGCCGAGACAAAGGGGTGGAGCTTTTTTAAAGCCCACCGAGGAGTCAGGGTCGCATTACGCTTATTCATCAGTCTATCGGGCTAATCGAACCCGGGGCTTACACTCTCCCACGTGTAAATAATCATCCTAAGATCCTAATAAAGAAATGTTTTCAACAACGCCTTCTAAGAATTTACTAGAAGGACAAGAACACTAAAGGATAAAGAACACTTAAAATCTGTTCTTTACTAGAATGTTTTCGTCTGTAAGTGTTCTTTACAGTTATTCCATTAGGGCTTCATTTCAACATTGAATGTTTTCACACCAAACCATAAAATAAACGTCCTAATGTTAATGCAACTGCTTAAATTATCATTCAATAACATTCTAAGATCCTAATTAGAATGTAATAACAGTAAAATATCATTCAACATTTAAATTATTCTGTTTCTGGATTAATTATAATTATAACGAATGAAATCTGTTATGGGCGCATGTGGACGCGTGTGACCTCAGAAAATTATAATTTTTTTTGATTAATTAGTTATTAATTTTCTGATTATCTGTGATTTTTGTGAATTTTTTGAATTATTGAAAATTAAATTGTATATTATAATTAACTAATTAAAAGGTTAATTGATAATATATTGTGATTATTTGTGTGTGTAGTGGATACAAGAGCACAAATAATTCATTTATTGGCATATAAGAAGAGTGCATTTCATACAGTTGCCGAACATATAGATTATATGTATCATTGGATTGTAAATCTGTGGCATCGTGATGTTCATGAGTTCTTCATCGAGCAACAAATCCAGATTGTGCTTGATGCTCTACCGCATTTAACGGGAGTCATCACAAGCCTTGAAACAAAGGTCGAGCCTCAGACTTTAACACTCGCAGATATACCGCCGGTATGAAAGTCACCGCGCTACAGATTCGTCGACTCGACCTAAGCGCAGCGTTTGGAACCCGCTTAGATTCGCTCCGCGGGTATGAGGAGTATGAGCTGGGTGGACAAAATGATGATAACTTAGATGACATTGTTAATGATCCTGATTATGTACCTGGCATGTGATCTATATTTCCAATACATTTCCTAATGATGTACATATTGAATGTTTTTCATTAAAGACATGTTTATTGTGTATTTTTTTAATTTAATTACATTGGATGAGCATGAATGGAAATATTCTGATAGTGGGAGGTTTTTAGGTTGGTAGATTTATGCAATATATATCTCACCTAATAACCAAAATGTTGCGCATGTTTAAATTAAATAATAATCGACTATGTCGATGTAAATTGATTGAATGTATAATATTACTACCGTCATTGCATGCGTAAATTATTATTAATTAATTTAAGACATTGTAGTAAAACATTTTTGCTAATTGAATTGTACAAGATCCTAATTTAAGTAATTGTTCTATATAGTTGAAATGGTCAGAACAGTTATATCATACGACTAACCACGGGAGACAAGTCAATTTAAAAGAATTACGATGTTTGGCACTGGGAAGATCTCAGATCTCCCGGAGGAGCAAGACATGCTCGGAAACCATTACACAACCAATGTATTTAACCTCGAGCAAAGGCACTACCGCCAACATAGGCGAGACTTGGAAGCCTATCGCTTCCACAAACGCAAAGATCGTGTGGTCGCTCGTGATTTCTTGATAGCCGGTGCAAGCATGAAAAATGATTCATGCCGCGATTTGAGAGGCACCGCTCAACTCGCTAGCTGGGGATGTCAAGTATAGTTCAATATGGTGGAACCCTCAACAACAAGACTCGTCGCTTAACCCTCAAGCTCATGGTTATGTTGTCACAGAATGACACCATGAGGCAAGATTCACGTATCATGTTCAACATGACGCTGAATCGAGGGTCAAGTAGGCATGACATGACTCACGAGCAAAGAAGTCCACCGTTATTCGGCTTCTTTGTCGAGCAATTGGGAAATCATTACGCGCAGCCAACCTACTAATAATGAGAACATCAAAAACTTTTGATGATGTTGCTCGCCATGTCGAAGCCAGGAAGACTGCCTTCTCCGGAAGCCTCAAGCACGAAGTTTCGGCGATCGATCCAAATCGCGAGGAGCAAAAGGCTCTAGGACGCAAAAATTGAAAGGTAAGGGTTTCCAAAAGTGAAAAAGAGGAAATGCTGTTTCCAGCGGACAAAAGCGCAAGTGTGGGAAACGCCACGCATGAAAAAGCGTAAACAAGAACTGCTTAACCGCGGGTAAACCCGGTCACTGGGCTGTGATCGCATCGAGCCAAAGGTACAGCCAGACAACCGCCCTCTAACTTATATGTTAGTAGTCGCACGTTCGTTTAAGACTGCTCCTTTTGACTGTGAGACTCGCCAGCAATCGACCATAGCAAGGGACCGAACAACTTACGTGGAATTTCGTCGAATTCCTAAAGGCAATAGAAGTATACATGGGGAATAATGTGCTCACGACGTGCTGTGGATCTGGCATCGCAAACTGGGAAGCCATGGGTGGTCGCACGCTTATCTTCATGATGTGCTATATGCTCCGGTTCGACGAATCTTGTTTCTTGTTCTCGTTCTTACTAGAACTAGGTTTCCAACTTATATTTAATAAGGGTTGTGTAAAAGTATTTGACAACGCTTATTATGGTTCCTCGGGTTATGTGTTAGATGGATTTATGGTGTCGGACACCACTAATATTGTACCGAATGACAAGCCAGTTTATCTATGTTGTCGGGTAATTCCGGGCCTGCTTCTCTACTACTCAGAGTATTTTATGGCATGCTATATTAGACACATTGGCAAGACCGAGCTAAATGGGGATTGCCTCGAGTAGTCTCTCGGGATCACTACTAAAATAATTACCTTACATACAGCATTGCCTACTGAAAAAGCAACTAGGATTACCATTTGGCAAAGCCAAGAGAGCCATTAGTCCATTACAACTTATTCATTCAGACATCTGTGGACCACTGAATGTGAGGGCTAGGCATGGTGCCGATTACTTCATCACTTTTATAGATGATTTCACACGTTTTGGTCATGTTTATTTGATTTATCACAAGTCTGACGATTGGATCGCTCTTCAAGCGATATACCACTTCTGGTAGAAAAATCAATTAAACGTGAAGATCAAAAACAATTAAGGACCGATCGAGGTCGTGGAATATCTATCCCCACCAATTCAAAAGTTGCGGATGAAAGGGCATAGCTCGACAAACCTAATCGTTTCACACTCCGCAACAAAAATGGAGTTGCGTAAAGGAGGAATAGAACCCTTAGACATGGTTAGAAGTCAATGAGCAGGTTAATTTAACTATCTCCTTCCTGAGATGCGTTATTAATCGGCCTACGTACTTAATCGCGTCTCTCTAAATTCGGTTCCTCCACCCCATATGAATTATGGAATGACAATAAACCCGACTTAGGAAATTTGAACTCAAAGGCAAATTTTACATTCACAATACAATACTCATCAATATGGGAAACTGGTCCTAAAGGGAAAAAGTGTATTTTCATTAGATACTCAAAACCTCTAAAGGATTTGTTTTCATCAAGAAAGCCGATGGAGCGTGACAGAGCTTGAAATTCCGTGGATTGCCGCTTTTCTTAGAAGAGGACTATCCTATGAGAGGTAGTAGTTAATAAAGATTTTCAATTTTATGAAAATCTAGAAAATGGCTTAATCTCTACTACGTAGGAGGGATTAGAGACACTCTTAATCCTCCCGAGGAAAGGAGTCGACATGTTGCCTGATTCGACCACGGAGCAAGATCACAGCAATCTCAACTCCTCGTCAAGCATCCGCGGAACGTATTCTCGTCGTCGATTCGAGATCGAGGGGAAGCATTCATGATTGCTCCACAGATGTGACGAAGAGCCAAACAATTACGATGCTCTAATCGGTCCTAAAGCTAAGGAACGAGTAGCTATGGAAGAAGAAATTGAGTCAATGGGAACTAATCAGTCTGGGATTTGGTCGATTCATCACTGTGATCGAAAATCCATTGGAAATAAATGGATTCTCAAAATTAAACGTAGCGCTGATGGGTCCATAGAAAGATATAATAAGGCTCATTGGTAGCAAAAGGCTACACTGAAGAGGGGAATTGACTATGAAGATACATTCTCACTGTTGTGAGAATTACTTGGTCGCCTCTTTCTAGCTATAATCGCACATATGGACTTAGAGAATTATACCAAATGGACACCAACTACTTTCTCAATGGAGAACTAGATGAAGAAATCTATATGGATCCAACCTTTGGGTTTTTGGAATCCTAAGGGCAAGAGCGCAAGGGTTCAGCTCAAAAGATCCATATATGGTCTCAAGCGAGCATCTAGGAAATGGAACATCCAAGTTTCATCGAAGCAATCGAAAGGATGGCTTTACGATGATGGAAGAAGACCATTGCGTGTATTTAAAACGTTCGAGTAATGGTTTTGTAATTTTGTCCTTGTATGTCGATGATATTTTAATAGCTGGAAATAGCAAAGAGATGATTGACACTACTAAGAAGTGGTTGTCATCAAACTTTGAAATGAAAGATATGGGTGAAGCTAGCTACGTGCTTGGTGTGAAGATCATAAGAGATCGTGCTAAAGGCTTTTAGGTTTATCTCAAGAGACTTACATCAAAGATGGTAGGCTGACATCACATGCAGATAACAAGCCGATGGATTCCCACAATTGAAAAAAGTTTGAGCCTAAGTCTTGATCGTGTCCTAGACTCAGGAGAAGAGAAAGAGAAAATGTCAGTACCTTATACGGTCTTTGTGGGTGTCTGATGTAGCGCAATGATGTGTACCGCGTCGGAGCATATGTTATCTTTGTTGGTTTAGTTAGCCGGTTTCAATCAAACCACGGATTTAAAAGCAGCGGATGGCGATCGAAAGTTTTCTCGGTATCGAAAGGAACGAGACTATACTATGTTGTGCCTTACTTTATCGAGGAAGAAGGATTCGCGTCGATTGGTTACTCGATGCGATTAGGAGGTGATGTTGACCGGTCTGTCGACTTCAGGATATGCTTTCTTGCTAAATGATAGCGCTATACTATGGAGTAGCAAAAAGCAATCTTGTGTAGCCTTGTCCACTATGGAGGCTGAATACGTAGCTTGTTCCGCAGCAACTCAAGATGCAGTTTGGTTAAGGAGTTTCCTACAACATTTAGAAATTGTCAAATCGACATTAGAGCCTGTGACAATTTTTGTGACAAAACTTCTTCTTGCATTATTTGTTGCCAAGGATCTAAATATCGTGGAAAGACCAAACTATATCGAAGATATCATTATATTAGAGATGGAAATTCTTGGCAAGGGCGTGGTCCTAAAAATACATTTCTACAAACAATATAATTTGGCTGACCCACTCACCAAGCCAATAGCTAGGGATGTATTCGTGGAGCATGTTAAATCCACTGGGCTTATACGAGAATGCTGTCAGTGATTAGGATGCTTACAGTTTGTTAAATAATTTAAATGTTTTTGCATATTATTCAACGTTTATTTTATGGTGATATTGTAAGAGTAGAGTTGTACAATTCAGTAAAGTATGTCGATAGACTAAGATTGGCTCACTCACACTAGCAATCGCCTCTAGCGCTGTAAGGCAGTAGAGATGAGACTGGCCCCGAATTATAGCTCGATTAGCGACTTGAGCCTTGAGTGGGAGGCGAATTTAATTCAAAGACATTAATTTGAAATCGCCTTGGTTAGAACGAGATGAGGTTCTTAAATAGAAGAGCCGACATGAATGTATCCCCACCATTCGTAATACATATGATAAAAAATCAGAGTGTGAAATTAGTCATCTAGCGGTATTAGCGGTGAATATGAGAGATTTCGAGGTTTGGCCTTTGTGATTTAGTGTGACAAGACTCATATGGTATATTACCTCTAACGAGGAGAGCAATGACATACATTCTTTATCTTAGGATAAGAAAAAGAAAAGCTCTGCCATAGCATGCATTTCATACTGCATGTGCTAGTCGACCTATAAGGAAGTCGAAGAATGGATCCCTGCTTCTTCACTGTGTGAGTCCTTAAGAGATCTTGATATAGATCTCAACACTTTACCCTTGCAACTTCGACTACAAGCATTTACAGGATGTATTAATGTTTGCTACCTTAAGGGTGTGTATCCTATGGTCAGCGGAATGATTCACATAAAGGTGCATTCTTAGGAAAGCGAGTTAATTAAGATCTAATTGATACGAGGCTGCAAAGAAGAACATTTTTGGTTTTACACTTTTGCCAGGATTCACCGACCGAATCATCTCACCTCAAGGAGTTTGATATGATTTTAGAATTGCTTGTTATCGCAGATGAATCCCAGCATAGAATTCTCGGTGGATCGAATACTCAATTATGTAATTCAAAATGTTTAGGGTATATAAGTACACTTGGATTAATTATGTTTTGAGGTCGATGTCTCCAATATGGCCCGTATGGGGTTTCTATATCGAGCCCCATTACTCCAAGGCGCTTCAAGTCGCACTCCAGCCCTTTCACCTGTGATGAATAATTTCTAAATTAAGAAATATAAAATTCTATCACATCATCGATATTGAATTCGTACCTTATTACGGGCGAGCTGGAGTTGTCGGATTCAATGGCCGCCCACATGGCTAGACTCAACCCAGCCATATAAATGAGGCGCTTGTCTCTGGGAGAAAATCGGCTCAAACTGCTTAAGTGTATCGTTAAAAGGTACATGTGAGAAAAGAAGATATTTTTTTCTTCAAAAAAAAAAGAAATGTGTCTTACGTAAAATGAAGAAATAAGGTTTTTGCAATGTAAAAATCAAAGTGGCTGCTCGGATCATAATCACCCCAGCCGTGAATCGAGTTACACATTCAAGACAAGACATACATCGGCTTCATTAAGTTTTTCGCCCCGATCGTGAACAACGAAGAAGCTGCTTTGACCCTTAATTACCAAAGTGACTAAAAGATGAAGGAAAGAATGATGGGCCCAAAAAACAGCTTGACTCGTAGGCCGCAAGCACACACTTATCGCGACAAGCCTACCCTCTTTCTGGCTTGCCGCGTCAAGCACACACTTACTGCGACAAGCGCGTGTTATGCTGCTTCTCTAGCCATCTTATGTTTGTGGGCTAGGGCTTTTATACACAAACTATATGTATATTATATTTGGGGTTTTCAGTATGTGAAATGATGAGATAATTATAATAACATTTTTTTCTCTCCTTGTTTTCTCTTTGTACGATTACTTGATAAAGTGGATTTATAACTTTTTTACCCATGATTTTTTCCAATTTGGGTTTTTCACATAAATCTGTGTTATGTTTTTTTCATTCATATTTTATCTTCCATTATTTTCTAAGAGAAATCATAATACAAATAAAAATGATTGAGTATTAAGAGATAAATAAAGTCAGGAGGTGACTTTGTTGTACCCCTAAAAAGAAGTTCTATAGACCAGGACAGGAGGTATTTTCTTGGATCACTACCTTTAGCCTTGTCGAGTCAAGTTGTACTGTCCTTCTCAGAAAATATCTTTCCACTTTGACATTTAGTGAGGAAGCTTGTCAGCATGCTAAGAAGTGGGAAGGAAGGTAATTTTAGATTGAAATATTTGATTAGAAAAAAAATATTACCAAATTAGTTTAAAATTTAAACCACGCTGGGGTGTGTGTGTAAAAAAGCCATCTGACGGGACATATAATAAATGCTATTGTCATAAACAGTAATAATTAATTTTTTTATCAAATACTATTATTATGAACAACGATATTTGAAATTTTTATCAAATATCACTATTATGAATAATGACATTTAGAATTTTTATCAAATGTTCTTATCATAAACAACGGTATTTGATAAAAATTCAAATTATCTTTGTTTATAATAACGGTATTTGATAAAAATTTCAATTATCGTTGCCTATGACAATGATATTTATCATCTTCTAATCCTATGTGTCTTAAACGCACTACTTTGAATATTAGTTTAGATTAAAAACTAATTTTATACTTTTTTTTTTCAAATAAACTATTTGAGTCTAAAACTCGAAGGAAGACCTATAAAATAATCAATTGGGAATCATAGAGAAAGGGCCTTAATAGGGTGGATTTTTTTTGGGTACATGACTTATAATTAACAGGATGATGATTTTTTTTTAAACGAGGTTTGATCGGATTTGGGATTTTTTTGGCAAACCCTAATTGGATTTTGATATTGTTTAATCTTGTATCATCCTGATTATATTTAAAAATAACATTAAAAGTTAATTTTATTTTCTTATTTAATATATAATAATAAAAAATATTTAATCAAAATAAATTATACAAATTATAATGTTTCAGTTATTTATAAAATATATAATTTTAGTGTAGTTAAAAATAAAAACAATATTTAAAGCAAATTTTATAAATTAAAAAGAAACCTAAAGGGGCAAGCTCGAGAATTTATCATATAATTTTCCTTGTTCCATTTAAATTTTTAAATGGGAAGAGGATGAAAATTTAATTTTGATTAATGAGGTTGAAACGAAGCCAAAAAATAAAGTTAAGGGAGGCATGATAGCATGGTGGCAGTGTGGGATGTATGCTTGAAAAAACATAAAGCACATAATTTTAACAAGTTAAAATAATTATTGTTATTTGAACTTAAAAATATCGCTTTTTCGTCGAATGTTGAAAGCTGAACAACTTATAATATTTAGTTGTTTATTTTTTTAAATTTTTATGACTTATTGCTTAAATTTTTTAAAAAAGTTATAGATATAAAAAGTGAAAATATTTCACTTTTTCTATTCAAAAGCTCATCTCTTCCATCAAAACAAAGAAAATCATCACAAATGCTTATATACAAGAACACTCACTACTACGAACGACAAAGTGGCTCGATCAAAGCGCCTCTATCCGACCCGACTCGACTTTGCTTATTTTTTTAAATTTCAATCCATTTAAAAAATTAAATAGAACGAGATTAGTTAACAGGGATGGAAAAATTCACAAACCCGTTCCATTTACATTTGATTTTTGTTTATTTTTGTTTATTTTATTTTATTTTTATTATATTAAAATTAATATATTTCATAAAAAATAAAAATATTATGAATTTTTATAAATTATTTATTAAAAAACATTCTAATTATTATTATTATTTATATTAAAGTATAAAATAAAATAATAAAATAATATTTTTAAAATATAATCCGTGCGGGACGAGAATAACAATATTTGAATTTGTTAAAAATCTGATTATAGTTAAACCAAATTCGTCCCATTAAGGGCGGGACGGGACATAAGCCCGAAATAATCCTCCCGATTGTCATTCTTACTCACTACCCAATGTTAAAAAATAAATAACTTAATACTTAATACTATTAATTATTATTTAGTATTAACCTCAAAAAAAGTTCTATTCAGTATTAAATAAAAAAACAAATACCATTTTAGTGTTTTTGTGTTTATACGAGAATCAAACATGTTTTCTCTATTTTTTTATTCTCCTTATGTTTTAGAACATAAAATACTTTCAAAATCAAGAATCAAATAGGCTCGTGGCTTCCTTCATTTCAAGTTCTCTCCTTAAAAAAATTTGAGATGAATGAAGAAATTTTAGAATCTTTAAATAAATAAAATTATTATATAAGAGAATAAAACTAGGATACAATGCAATGGGCTAATACTTAGGTTTAAAGCATGAGATTTTAAATCTATGCAATTTTTTTTTTTACCAATCCTACTTTTGACATGTATGATGTTGAAGGAACCCTATTTTTTTTTTGTTAAGTCATGATGAATGGATCTGTGTATATATGAAAAACAACTTTAAACCATATCACACTTAAATTAATCCATATTCGAGTTGAGATAGATCACAAAAATAATAAATCTTTATCACATAACACAATAGTATTTTTATAACTTAAACTTGAGACTTTTAATTAAGCAAAAAAAAGATTTCAATCATTTCGTTTATATATTCTATTCGATGGTATGTTAAAGTAACTTATTATTTTATATTTGTTGTTCTTTTTAAAAAGATGAATATAAAAATTCTTAGAGACTATTTACATGTGAACTAGTACGACTTGATGAGGCACCATCCCACCTTCATATCCACTCCAATAAAGTTTATATGATTTTTTCCTTAAAAGTACTGGATGATGCTTTTTCAGTCACAACTGATCATGCATGATTGAGACGTAATTCAAAATTATTCATTATTTTCAAAATGTAATGATTGAAAGAGTCAAAGTGCGGAAATGTTTTCATTAATAAAAACTCAATGTATTCAAATTATTTAATCTTTGGAGAAACAGCAAGTGAAATAAATTTTGAAAAGTATGTAAAAATAACTTATTTACAATTTTCAATCTATTTTTCATTTTTAGTTTACCTTTTTTTTTTGAAAATTTTTTTAAAGCTATATTTGGATTTAGGAGAGTATCAAGAAAATATAAACTTAAAAAAATAAAATTCTTCATTAGCGTTCCCATGAAAAAATAAAAAAAATAAAAAACAATTAAAAATAATTACAAAAATATACATTTTTGTATAAAAGAATAAAATAAAAATGTTTATAAAAATATTAAATTTAGTTTAAAAAGTTTTCTTCCTTTCCATTTTTTTTTTCGCGCATTTTTTTTTAGAAAATCCAAATAAAATTCAACTCTCTAATTTTACTTATATTTTTCCTCATTCTAATTTTCTAGTCAAATTTCCTAACACTCTTAGCTCGTAAATGATCAAATTCTTGTATAGTAATTATGCTTATATTTAAATATCTATGTTTGATTGACCTGATTAAAGGAGATTTAGTCTTAATTAATTTTTATGGGTTACTTAGTAAAAACTTAAAATCAACTACTGATAACTAATTATGACTAAATAACTTATTCTATATGCTCTTATAATAATATCCAAATTATATTATATATAAATTTATAAAAGTAAATTAATCTTCAATTAATTACTTATAATAAGTTATTTTATTAAGGACTAATTTATAATCAATTACTAGACTATCTACACCTACTATCAACCCTCAGCTTAACCAAATAGTCACACAATCTTACAGGATAATAAAATTCAAACTTTTGCTTCCATGAAGCAATTCATGACCCTCATTTTCAATTAGAAAATATAAAAAATGATTTCTGAAAATACTTTCACATGAATGCTTTATGGGCGTGGAGGACTTTTCCTTTGACCTTCTCTCTCTCTCATGGAAACGGAAAATTTATCGTCTATGGAAGCCGACGATAATAGACTTTTGTCGGCTCCGGACTTTTTCATACTTCAGAATAGCGGGAATTACTAATGAAATGCATCCATACTCATCTTCCACGACAATTTTTCCTTTCCCATTTTCTTTTTTAAATTAAAATTGATTAATAAACTATTTTTTTCAACTAAGGAATTTTAGGTTGATTCGTTTTCTTACAAAGAAAAATTGATTTTAATTAAAAATCAATAAAATAATATATTTCATATTTATTATTGAAATCATTATTTAGCAATATATATACATTTATGAAAGTCCTATATTTCCTACCTATTTGTTAAGGTTATGCTTGGTTTAAAAAAAAAAATACAATAGAAAAGAAAAATAAAATAACAGAAAAAATGTAGAAAAATAAAGGAACAATATTTTTCAAGTTATTGATTTACAAATATTATCGTTTCAGGCTTGAAGTTTTAAATTTTTTTACATTAATACGATAAATATTTCAATAATTGAACTTGCGTGATTCTAACGAACCTAAAATACTACTCGACCCAAAAATGACACCGCATACACTGGGCCACGCTCACGCCTGCTAACGACTGATCACGCTAACATTCGCATCCCAACCCGACACGAATAAATTTGCCAACATCTGCTAACTCAAACTCCAACTCCAGAATATTTATTATTCAAGTACAGCTACTCAACACGACGACTCATTTTAATTGGACATTATTTAAAATAATAAGAATTATAATTAATCACCATACAATTAACAAAATAACCTATTAAATTTTAACATGTTTTATTAATTTATTGTATTAATTATAGGAATTATAATTAATAATCCATATTTAACACAAATAACCTATTAAATAGGTTAATTAATTAATATAATAATTAAACTGATCAAATTCATAAGCATCAACACCGAATACTTAATCTATTTATTAAATCGTTAGGACGCCAACACGAATATTTAATCTAATACGATTATATTCAACCAAAACCCATAAAACCGCTGGGCTGATTCGCCGCTGCTCACAAATCGAATCAAATTTTATGAGCCTTATCTTGATCCACTTAAATACTATCTTAATCAGTTTTAGGTACCATAATCAACATGCCTAAAGCCTATGTGACTAAAATATAATTATTTTTACCTAACCATGTTGATGCTGAATTTTTGAAAACTTAAGTCTAGAATGACAGTATTTGTAAATCAACAACAACCTCAAATATACTTTTTTTTTCTTTTCAAAATTTAAAAATAATTTAAAATAGAAATATTATTATAAATTTAATATAATTATTTCAACTCATCAATATAAATATTAAATAATTTAAAACTATATAAATTTTAAATTTTTTTATTTTATATATAAAGTTATAGTATTATATTCTTACAATAATTCAAACCCGGAACCTCCCATTCCCTTTTTTCATTAGACAATCAAACATACAAAATTATTTTCTTACTATTTTTTTCTTTTCTTTAATACTTTCAGGAATCAAATACAACCTAAGAAAAAAAGCTATAAATTTTTGTTAAATGAAAGTGTTCTTTGAACTTAAGAAGTATCATTAAATAGAAATAAAAATAAAGTAGTATTTAAAATAATTTAAGCTTTGAACATCTAGAAATTAAGGTCTCTCAACTCACAAATGAACTTAAGAAGGGCATTTTGGGAGAGTTTTTTTTTTTTTTTTAATTGGTTTCATCACTAAATTTTGGCAATATTCATTAAATTGAGATGGTGAGATGATACGGAAATGTGACAACTTTAATAAAGTTATGGGGGCTCACCTACAACCATGCACTTGGTATATTATATTTGACCAGAGAAATATATAACGCGGTTTCAGCTGCAGATATATTTGAAATATTGAATCGACTCTGAAGTTGATGGGACGTCCTTCTTCTCCCTTTGCTAGCTGGCAACTTTTGTCTATTTATATATATCCCCCTTAGCCAATGATACCACTTCAGGAAACTAATTTCAACTATATAGTTTTATTATTATAAAGAAAAATGTGGAATTCATGCTTTATAAGAGTTGATCTTAGGTTTAGTTTTCTCTTATTAGTTTGTTATTGTTTATGTATTAATTTTACTAATATTATTACCTAGGCAAAACTTTATATTTGAATGATTGGAGTTTTGTATATGTTGAAAGGAACTATTAATACAGTTAATGCACATTTTTGGTGAATAATTTTTGTTCAAAAATTATAGATTTAGAATGGTTTAGTTTTGATGGGACTTGCTATTTTAAGAATAAGTAAATACTTTTAAGATGGAAGCTTAATGTGTACCCTGTAGTTTTCATGCATGTTTCTATTTGAAAATAAACTTATTTTCTAACGTGAATATTATAACAAAGTAGTGTTTGAGTGGTTTTGCTAATTCACAATAATTATCAATATTCAATTGGGTGATAATACTAGACCATATATTAAATGAATAGTTGGATGGTTGTGCCAATCCATACAAATTTAAACAATCAACATGGTGGCTTATCAATCCATTGAAAATGAGATGATAAGAAGATAGTGACATCCCCAATGACATGTAAAATTTCAAACAAAGAAAGTAATAAACTTCTCAAACGCGAGTTTGAAAGGTCATATATATATATATATATATAAGAGAAATACTTCATTTCTAGGTCTAACAGTAGCATCAGCTTCTCATTCAAATTTATTTTAAAATTTTTCCATTATATCAGCGCATTTCAAGCTTTCAAGCTGCTATATTTTGCCCCAATTGAAATGTTACGAAACCTATTTTACTTAATCTTACCCCCTTAAAATTGAATCATGGTCTGGCCATTGTTAATATATATATATATATATATATATATATATATATATATATATATATATATATATATATATATATATATATATATATATATGCGCTGTTCACTGATTGTCTTATTTATAGGCAATAATTTGAACCCGACGATGCATTTGTGCAAACAAAGGCAACTTCCATTGCTGCAAATGGTCATACATATATCCTCCTGAGGGCAAAATCGAAAAATGTTGTGAAGCCAAGAAGGAACAAATTCATATTGAGTTTTTTGGAAAGTTTTTTAAAATATGGTTCTTTCCATATTTATTTTATGATTCTTTTTTTATTTATTTCATTTCTTAGTTTGATTGTAACTATGATTGAGAAGAATATAAAAAGTCATCCCCTATAAATTTAATCGTATATCCTTAGAAAAAATATCAATGAAAAATACAATTATCCCTTAGATCATGGTATCAGAGCCATCTCAAAATTGTTTTTTTAGCACCTTGGCCGTCTCTAGTGAAGTTCATGCCTGATCTAACACAGAGCATGTTCACGATCTTTCTTCTATTCTCTTTCCAAAGCGTTGTGAGGGAGACAATAAGAAACTTTGGAAATGATTTTTTTTTTCAAGAACTTTGAAGGACACCACGATTCTAGAAGAACTTCACTTCTTGCAAGAATTCCAACAATCACGTGTTTCCACTTGTTTTTTTCTTCAAGGTATCAATTATTCGAGTTTTTTTTCTTCTATTAATTCATTCCGTTGGAGCACAACACTATAAAAAACATGGTGCTATCATTCACTAGATATTATTATTATTAGTATTATTAGTATTATTACTATTATTAGTATTAGTATTAATATTATTATTTGTGCTGTTTCAAGCTCGAAGCCCTAAGCTCCAATAATCAGTTTTTTGCATTCTTTGAAAAGAGAGTGAAAAAAAAAAATTGTTGTCTTTAATCAGAAAGTGTTTTTAATCCAAGGATTATTTTGATTGAATCAAACCATAATGTTTGGTCACAACCTATGGAGATGCATATTGTCAAACGAGAAAAACTTTCCTACACTTGGGGTAAAATGAAACAACCAAAAGAATTAGACGATGACTATGAAAAATAGTATGCTGAAAATCAAAAGGTGAAGAAATGCTTGTTAATGTCCATGAGCTTGAAAATTATGAAGCGTTATTTACACCTACCCACTACTCAAGAAATTTGGAGTGCATTATCAAAGGCCTTTTATGATGGAAGTGATGAATTACAAGTTTTCACCTTGAATCAAAGAACTTTCACTGCCAAACAAAGTGACATGTCTCTTTATGAATTTTATGGAGAATTGACGTGAATTTTTCATGAGTTGGATCATTGAGATAAGGTAGTCATGAAAGACCTTAATGATATTACAGCATGCCGGGAATCCATTGAATGACAACGGGTGCACACCTTTCTTGCTGGATTAGAAGGAGACTTTGAGCAAGTTCGAGGAGAGATTCTATGCAAAGATCCAGTTCCTAATTTGGAAGAATGTTATGCACTAGTCTAACGAGAAGCATTGTGTCATGCCACTATGGAAAAGAGGATCCACAACACATACCTTAGCTATGGTAGCCCGACAACGATCAAATCAAAGTTGGTAGGATTGATCTAAGACTAACCATCCTATGGCGGCTTCTAATATTGATAAGTCTACATTAAAATGTACTCATTGCAACAAGATTGGCCACATCATAAGTCATTGGTTTGAACTTGTAGGATATCTAAAATGGTGGGATCATAATTGTGAGCAACGAAAGGATTCTAAGAAAGCCCTCACTGCAATTATTGTTGAAATAAAAATAGAAGATAATGTTGTCAAGAAAGCCTCCATATTAGTGGTTGTCATAGTGTGGTGGTAATGTTCAAAATACTTATGTATATGTTATTAATAATACATGGATAATTGATTATGGTGCTATAAATCATATGACTTTTGATTCTAGACAGATCACACCCCTCAGACATTCTTCACAAAAATTTATTTCCACTACCAATGATAATATCGAATTTCTATCATTAGGAAGGATCTCACCCTTTATCGATACTTCAACTTACACCCGCTTCTTTAGTTGTTCCATCCTAAATTATAACCTTTGTTTGTCTCTCAAATCACGCAACTCATTCAGACAGTATTTTTTGTAAGCTATGATATCCGAACAAGATAGACGATTTTTTGTGGTATTAAGCGATGGAAACTTTATTACTTGAACTTATAGTCAAAAGGTGCCAACAAGGTCCAGTAAGCCTTAATGACATATGGGTCTAAGGGGGAGAAAAAGAAGTTTGAAATTTGGTTATGACATCGACAATTGGGACATGCTTCCTTTGGATATTTAAAAA
Organism: Tetrastigma voinierianum; assembly: GCA_016808115.1. Classification (NCBI taxonomy): domain Eukaryota; kingdom Viridiplantae; phylum Streptophyta; class Magnoliopsida; order Vitales; family Vitaceae; genus Tetrastigma; species Tetrastigma voinierianum. The sequence goes on from JAEQBH010000115.1 coordinate 545,525, forward strand.
AATTGTTTTCTAATTTGTTACAAAGTGCTTTAGTTTGCATTATGATGTTTGTGAACTAGTATAGAGTCATCGTACTTCATTTCCATTAAGTTTGAATAAAAGTCCATTTCCTTTGATGGTGATACATTATAATGTTTGGGGTCCATCCAAACTTCAAACTTTGAGTGGATCACGTTAGTTTCTTACTTTTAATGATGATTGTACTAGAATGACATTGTTATGCCTGATGAAGACCAAGGATGAAGTGAACTTGTTGTTTCAACAATTTCATAAAATGGTTGAACCTCAATACAATACAAAGCTTTGGGTTCTACAGAGCGACAATGGTGGAGAATATCAAAGTTCTAATCTTCAAAAGTATATGGAGGGACATGATATCATTCATCAGACTACATGTTCTAATACATCCCATCAAAATGGAGTCGCCAAAAGAAAAAATTGCCACTTGTTAGAGGTTGTTCGAGTTTCCTTAATAGCAACACAAATGCCAATATCTTATTGGGGAGAAGCAGTTACATCTGCCGCATACTTGATTAATCGGGTACCATCTAGCTCATTTGATTTCCAAACACATCTTCAAGCCTTAACTAATATGATAATTGCCACAAATGTCCCGAATCTACCTTCTCATATTTTTGGTTGTGTGGCCTTTGTGCACCTACATAAACACCACCATAACAAGTTAACTTCCCAGGTACTACATATGTGTGTTTGTTGGTTATGCATTACACTAAAAGGATATTGATGTTACCACCCCCAACTCGACCCATGTTCAATGGATGTGGGTACTTATGAAGATCCGATGCATTTTCTATATGACTCTTAATCCTTAAAGGAAAACAATACCATCATGAAATCTTAATTTTGATTATGATTATCACATCTCCATGAAAAGTGAATTTGGACAATTGAACCATCATCACCATATGAACAAACGGAGTTCGAGAATACCTCAATTGACATACCACACCAATCGTCATCTAGTGAGAGTGTTCTTAATCGTATCCCTAAAACCACATACGAATCTTAGCTGTCTAGCAAAGTTAGATATCCCACGAGCAACTATGTGTCTAACCATTATTTTCTGAAACAAATAAGTCATTTCTAAATAAATGATCTATTGTAGTTATTCCCAATAGCGTGTAGGAAGCCTTAGTTGATCAAAGATGGAAAGAAACTATGAATGAAGAGATGAAATCATTGCAAAAAAAAAAAATGACACATGGGAACTTGTTGATTTCCCACCTAAAAAGAGGCTAGTTGGTGTCGTTGGATCTATATTGTGAAGTACAAGGCAGATGGTAGTATTGAACGATATAAAGCAAGACTGGAAGCAAAAGGGTACACTCAAACTTATGGGATTGACTACACAGAGACGTTTGAACGTGTAACTAAGATCAACATGGTTTGAGTATTATTATCTTTAGTTGTAAACTTAGATTGGCCATTGCAATAATTTGATGTAAAGAATGCCCTTCTACATGATGAACTATCTGAAGAAGTATATATGGATTTTCCACCAGGATGCTCGTTGTCAGAAAAGCAAAGTCAAAAGATGTGTAGATTAAAGAAGTCATTCTACGGGTTGAAGCAATCCTTAAAAGCATGGTTTGGTAAGTTCACACAGTCAATGAAAGCCTTTAGTTACTGTCAAAGCAATTTAGATCACACTTTGTTCCTAAAGAAGCATCGTGGTAAGATTACAATACTCATTGTATATGTGGACAACATGGTGGTTATCGGAAATGACCTAGAAGAAAGAAAAACTCTACAAAATTATTTTTCTAAAGAGTTTGAAATGAAGGATCTAGGTTCTCTAAAGTATTTCCTTGGGATTGAAGTTTCTCGGTTAAGTTCGGGAATTTTTCTATCTCAAAGAAAATACGCATTAGATCTATTACAAGAAAATGGAATGTCAGGATGTCAACATGTCAATACACCAATAGAAGAAGGTATGAAATTATGGCAATAACCTAATTAAATACCTATTGACAAAGAAAGATATCAGAGACTTGTGAGGAGATTGTTGTATTTAGCTCATACAAGACCACATCTCACTAACACTTTAAGTTTTGTGAGTCAATATGTGCATAATCCTGGAGAACAACATATGAATGCAATCATTTACATTTCGAGGTATTTAAAAAAGGTGCACATGGGAAATGTATCATGTTCACCAAACATGCCAATCTCACGAGTATAAAAGTGTATATTGATGCTGATTGGGCCAGTGCAGTAGATGATAGGAGGTCTACCTCCGGTTACTTTACCTTTATAGGAGGTAATCTTGTGACATGGGAAAGTAAAAAACAAAATGTTGTTGCTTGCTCAAGTGCAGAAGAGGAATTTAGAAGCATGACACTAGGACTTTGAGATGCATTATGGCTAAGACTCATCTTACAAGATTTGGGTTACCTATCCGGTCAACCAATCCAATTGTTCTGTGATAATAAAGTAGCATGTGACATTGCTCATAATCCAATACAACATGATTGTATAGAACACGTCGAACTTGATAACATTTTTCATCAAGGAGAAGTTAGATTTAAAGATTGTAGAGTTGCCTAATATTAAGTCAGAAGATCAACTAGCTGACGTCCTTATTAAAGTAGTCTCCTATTGAGCATACTCATCTTTTTTAGGCAAGTTGGGCATGTGTGATATCCATGCACCAACTTAAGGGGCAGTGTTGAGTTTTATCAAATTTTTTTCAAAACATGGTTCTTTCCATATTCTTTGTGATTTTTTTTTATTTCTTTCATTTCTTAGCTTGATTGTAACTATGATTGAGAAGGATATAAAAAGTCCTCCCCTATAAATTTGATTGCATATTCTCAAAAGGAAAATACGATTATCCCTTTAAGCAATTCAAACTTTCCAGGAACAGAAAAAGAAGTAGGGGACCATCACTCTAGCAAAAGAACATCGAAGCAGCAAATGATGTGTAGACTCTCTATCTTGAGCACACACTGGACATTGAGGCTCCATCTGCACCGTGCGATGCCCCAATGTAACAGTATTAGGCAGGATTCATTTCAATGTTTTCCACGAGAAATATTGAACTTTTGGTGGGGATTTAATTTTCAAAGCTTGGTTCAAATATTTTACAATATCCTATCAATAAAATTTTCTTATAGAAAGCGATAGACATTCTTAATTATATAAACTTCCTTATTGTCTTGGATCCAATTCCACTTATCTTCAATTATTCTTAAACTTAGAGGAATATTAAGGATTAAATCCTTGTATCTAGGATGAAATAAGTCCTTAATAAAGTCTTGGTCCTATTTTTTCTCCCTAGGGATCATTAACTCTTTTATTGTAACTTTATCATATGCTGCACCAAGATCAGAACTGATGAAGCTGGATTCAGCATTTGGTAGCCACGAGTCCTGTGTAATCAAAATCCTAGAACCATCACCAACACTGAGCCTGTTGTTCTTGCCAATTAAATCCTTGGTGGCTCATATATATGCTATGCCATATATAACTAGGATTAGAGCCCAAATTCGCCTTTAGGAACGAAGATTGAGGATAATACCTGGTTCGGTACACTTTTGCAACCAACAACAATGGATTAGTCAATAATTTTCAACCTTGTTTCACTACAAGAAAATAGACATTCTGTAACACCCAAAATTATACCATGACAGTTTTATAACATGTTTTGGGTATAATAAAAGTAAATGTATATTTTGCCGGAATAAAATAATGCTAAAAAGAAAATTTCGGAAAACCCGGACTTTATACGAAAGACAAGGGTAAATTGGTCATTCACCAATTTAGGACCCAAGGGTCATACTTTAAGAAGATTATATGCCAAAATGAAATAATGGGAAATTGAAGTGCAAATACTAAAGAGTGGGAAGACTTATGTGCAAATAAAAGGGAAATGAAGTATAAAAAGGAGGGGAGACAAAAAATATCTCATTTTTTTTTGTCTCCAAAAGAGAGCTCATACGGTTGGGAGAGAAAGGAAGAGGAGAAAAGAAGAAGAAGAAGAAGAAGAAGAAGAAGAGGCCAAGAAAAGGTATGGAACTAAGTAAGGATTTCTATGATTTTTAAGTATGGAAAGTATGGAATTAGTCTGGTTTTGGGTATGGAAACTAAGATTTTAGTATGGAAGTATGGGTTTTTTATGGAGTAGTGTGGATTTTGTATGGACTTTGTTAGACTTTAGTATGGAACTTACTAAGGTTTTGTAGAACTTGTATGGAGGCTGGGTGTTTGGGTGTGTAATTTGTATGGATTTTGAATTTTGGTTTATTCCTCCTCGGGGTGATTTAATGACCAGGGTGACGGTTTTATGCCGTGTTTTCGCATGCTCAGCCGTGCTCAGGGCATCAATCGGGAGGATATCAGGCTGGACAAGGGCTGTTCCGGATGTTTCTGGGCCAAAATTACGGTAACGGAGCCGCTAAGGAGCCTCGCACGCCTGTGTGGAAGCTTCACTCTCTATCAAGGTGGGTCGGGCTCAAATTTGTAACCTCGCACACAATTGCGTGGGTTTCCACACAATTGCGTAGCCCCTGCATCCTCGGGTATGCTATTGCGTAGGTTTCCACGCAATTGCTTAACCCCTGCACACCTTCAAACTTTCAAATTCGGACGGCCATAACTTTTTTGTCCGAACTCCGTTTTGGGTGTTCTTGGACTCTATAGTATGACAAGTATACAAGTACAAGAAGTAAAGTGTCAATGACACGAAATGTATATGATAGATAAAATATATGAAAAGCATATGAAAGTACTGTATATGAAAAACACAGTATATGAGAATCATAGGAAAGTATAGTACATGAAAATTACAAGATGAAAATATAGGGAAGTACAAGAATATAGATGAAAGTATATGACAAAATATGCAAGTACATGAAATTACATTACTATTGAATGATAATGTGACGAGATTCCCTCTTGAATCCGTGAATGAATGTCAATTCGAGAATGTTAATCATCATACTAGTAAATGCGAAGCACATTGCTAATGAATGACAACAGACGAGATTTCCTAACTGGTCGTGTGAATGTCAATTCTATAGTCAAAGTGAATCATACCATTAAATGTAAAATCACATGGCTACTGAATAACAAACATGACGAGGTTCCCTCTCGAATCTGTAGTGAATGCCACTTCTATAGTCAGAGTAAAAATACAAATGCAAAGTATATGACGATACAAGATCGTATAAGAAAGTATATGACAGTACACGAAAAGTATATGACCAAGTACAGTAAATGAAGAGAAAGCCATATGAAAAGTATAACATGAAAACAGTATAGGAAAATATTACATGAACAGTACATGAATACAATATATGAAATTAGTACATGAACAGTACATGAATACAATATATGAAATTAGTACATGAACAAAGACATGATAACAAAGACGCGAAAACAAGATGATGACAAAGATGATAACGGTACATGGAAATAACATAGTAATACATAGTATATAACCATGAAAGTACTATATGTATACGAATACATATGCACGGAATAGATATGTAATATGAACCATTAGAAAGATAATAGATCAAATGATAAGTACTAGAATAAGAAATAAATGATATGAAAGGTTATATGTCAAACGTCACATGATAGAAGTGTCTTTGATATGAAGATGATAAGATAAGTGTATTTGTTGAGACGATCATAGTTATCGGGTCGTCCTCAGATATGTTTCCCACTGCTTTAAAGCTAGCACGGTTTTTAACCAGTACGTAAGGTAAGACAAGGATAGAGGATGACATCTCACACGCCAGAGTAGTTAGCTCGAGATAGGTGCTCACTGATCGCTCCGCACTTCCGTATTTTTGAACAGGTATGTTTTGTATATTGAGAAGTAATGACCCGCATAGAACATGAATAGCCATTATGCGGTATGGCACGTATATGTAAAAATACTATTTGTTATTACGTAAATCAGGCATATGAACGAAAACAAAATGCGTGTCGCTCTAAGAAAGCGTTAAAGAGTCCCGGGCCCGGTGTGACACTCGCCGACACTCCATCGGTGTTGGGTTGGGGTGGGCGTCATTATCTGATAAAGAAATTTGTCACCGATAGTCTAAATTTTATCTGCAAAAATATTTCCTGACAAAAATAGTTTTGTACCACATCGTCACCCTAGACTTGTCGCTAAAAGTAAAGTGACAAAATTCATATTTCGTCGCCATAAATTTTGCATGATAAAATGAAGATGCTATCACAAAAGGTTTTTCTCAATGAAATATTTCGTTACTAAAAAATAAGAAAATTTGTCACAAAAACATAAAGATCGTCATCAATGTTTAATGGTGATGAATTCTTTTTGTTCCCAATTATCTTTTGTGACAAATTAAATTTTTCTCTACGTACTTATCATTCCCAACGAAAGTTCTATTTGGTAATTAAAAGTTTTTTGTGATAAAATGATATTTTGTCCCTAATGAATTTTTCTTAAATATTTTTAATTATAAAAATAATAATATTTATTATCAGTGGTGACAAATTCATTTTGTTTTCTTGTAGTGTTTGCTTAGCATGGATAAGTTAAATTCATGCAATTTCTTAAAGCCTAAGCCACCGATAGACTTAAGCTTACATATAAAGTAATCTCACCTTAGAGCATCTTCAACAACACTGTTTTAAAAACCGAACCGATGATTGAACCAGAAAAGTTATCAGTTCATAGTTCAATAATTGAACTAGTGATGTAATATATATGTTATATATTATTTTAAAATTTAAATATATAATTAAAAATAATAATATTAATTTCATCATTTATATATATATATATATATATAACCAAGGACATGATAAATTTTCTTAAATTAAAAACATATAACTATGAATAATAATATTTATATAAATATTTTGATATTTGAAATTTTATTATTTTGTTTTGAAAGAAAATTTTATTAATTAAAATATAAAGATAATTAAATGTTGAAAATGAGATAATAGATATATGTTATGTTATATAGTCTAAATTAAATAAATTAAGTGTGTAGTATAGTGTTGAGGGTTGTGATCTCTGAACCCAGGATATAGGTTTGAGTTGTGGTGGAGGTCAAATAAAGTACCAATAAAGTTTTGTTTCATAAAAGCAACAATACTAGTCCCACATTGGAATGGAACAAAGTTAAGTAGGTGTTTATATATATGTGTGGATCCGCATTTTCTCGTGAAGCCCCACTCAATAGCTTAAACTCGCTTTATTGAAAAAAGAAGATTTTTTGAAAAAAATTGAGTCGCCACTATTTTTGCTTATTTTCATGGGGTAGAAAACAATATGTGCACAGCCCAGCGTAGCTTCTCCAAACATCCGCCTTACATGGGATTCGAGGGACACTAATAAAGAAGCTTCGTCTTACGCGGAGATCCTACTTATGCCAAAGTACACGGGCCCAGGCCTAGAATTAAAACCACCATGCCAGGTAATTAAGTGATATAGGCGGTCCAAAAGACTCGTGTGAAAGGAAAAGTGCCCAGTCTCCATGATCCGCGCCCCACGGATTAGGAAAGAAGGATATTTCATGATTACCACTCCTCCATTATCCCTTAACAGTCGGTCCATGATAAGGTAAAAGAAACTCATCACCTAATGGGAGAGATACCGTATCACCATTTAACAAAGAAAGTAACCACTATTTCCCCTTATAAATACCGATCCACTCTACCACAAAAAGGTATGCAAGAACTCTGCGCCCAAGGCAAGCCGGGATCTTTTCTTTCCTTGAAGAAAGGACTCACTTAGGCACGCAGAGGCATCCGCACACCCCTCGTCTGGACACCTTGTTTCGTTTGTTTTCTTTATAACGCATCGTGCAAGATCGAAGGACCCATTTAATGACTCCAACCTCGCTCCGCCTATCATCGATACAAAAGCACCATTAGTTTACGCCGGCTCATGGGAACGACACTCATAAATAAAACTTAATTCCCGAAGTTGATTGATGGCATCACCAAACACGAGTAGAGTCACGCCAACCCTCCCAGACTCAAGACCAAAGAGGAGACCCCATAGCCGATCACCAGACGCTCTAGAAACTCTACAGCCAATCGACGAGACGGAGGCAATCTGCCTCACCAACCGGGCCGCTTGGCCGAGACTCGAGGAACTCATCAGACAAATGCAACCGCCTCTGTGAAAAGAACAAATACCATGACGCCTCGAGACGCCGATGCAGAAGCGAGAAACTAGCCAAACTATATATGATCCCTACAAACCCCCCGGAGAGGATCACAATGAGGGAATGCCTGGTAGGAACAACAGAGGCAATGGACCCATCCTTTACAAGAGAGATAGGAATGATCGCGGGATAAAGAGCCCGGTGACATCCAACAAGAGCTCAACCACATGAAGGGAACTGGTGACAGTTCCGGGCCCCAATACGGATGCTTGGTGTAACAAAATGTAATCCCCGTCTATGGCCGGTACTACACTTCCTCTCCCAATGAAGTTCGGGACGCCAGATCGAAACGCCACGGAACAAAAGATCCCTGTGACTCACCTCTCACTACTTACAAGAATCGGGATGAGTTACACGATACCAGACCTCTCGAGATGCAAAGCCTTCGCTAATCACGCTAAAAGGCTCGGCATTGGCCTGGTTTAACAAACTCCCACCATCGTTAATCTCATCCTTTAGAGAGCTATCCATCGCATTCGTCTCCCACTTCATCAGAGCATGGACGTACAGGAAGCCGAGCTATCACTTGCTGACCATAAAGGTAGAGCCCCACAGAGAACCCTCGAGGTCCTACGCGCCTGAGGTTTAACCCAGAGTCATTAAAGTAGATATCCCAGATAGAGAGGTTTGTCATCACCGCTCATCGCAAGAAGTGCAATGAAGACTCCGCGATGTTTTCCATCTCAAGAACTCCTTAGGCAAGCATGGCCGAGGTGCTCGCCAAAGCAGAAAAATACATCAACTACGAGGAAGCTCCTTCTATCTAAGGAAAACTCTTCCACAAGAAAGAGAAGAAAAGCAGGCGAGAAAAAGCGAGAACGAAGCCTCCCAGAGAGACAGGAGGATAGATTCACTGAGGACAGAGAGAATGAGAACAAATTTCCAAAGAGACGAGGCAACGCCAGTGGGACCCGCGAGTCTCCAATTTTAGCCCAAGCTTCAGAAGCAGCCGGGAGTATCCACCCCTGGAAGACCACCCTCTTGATAAATTTCGTGGTGTGTCACAGTCTTACGCGAGACGTAAAGCACAAAAGTTTTAAGCCGGCCATCTCGGGGAGGAAGCATGCACTCCATTGAAAAGAGACTCAACCAAGTATTGTGAATTTCACAGGGATCATAGACACTAAACAGATGATTGAATCCAGCTGAGGAAGGAAATTGAATACCTAATTCGATGTGGACATCTTTGTCGCTAAAGGCCCCGTAAGGCTGGGGTTAAGCATCACCTCTATCACTCGTCGCCGCCCCAAATAACACTGCGAACCCTCGAGAAACCCAGTGATCTTTCAGGGATTACTGGGTAGGGAGTCTAGTCTAGCTCTGAGGGCATATTTACTGCCAAAGATCGATCACCATAACCTTTTCGGACTCCGACATGGAAGGCTGTCAGCATCCCCATGATGATCCACTAGTAATAAGGGCCGTCGTAGCCAACAAAACATTACACAGGGTCCTGGTTGACAACGTAAGCTCAGGCGACATCATCTTCGCTAAGCATTTTCGTATAAATGTGGGCATCTGAGGAGAAACTAACCGGTCAACGCCACCTACGGGATCTCCTGAGAAAGATCATACCCTCGGGTCAATGCACCAGTGCTCACTTTGCGAGATCCCTCGTGTCAGGCCACAACAATCATCTTCTCAAACAAAGTTTTATTGAGCCTTCTCTCAAATCAAGACTTTCTTGTCTTTCACTGCGTTCAAGTAGCGTCTTACATGAAGAACCACATGCTAGGGGTTCACCACACAATTTTGTTCGGTATCCACCCATATGGTTAAATATGAAATCGGATTTGATACCACTTGTTAGGAAATCTTATAAACTCTTCTTTATCCATATTGGTATGATATTGTCCACTTTGAATCTATATCAATTGAATATTGTCCATCCATTTTAACTCATGATCTTTCTCATTTTTAACTTATATGGGACTTTGGGCGTGCCCAACACATCCTGGATAGTTGTTTTTTTGTTTCAAGTTCTTTATTTGATATGAATGTGTGTTCGTTGAATTAAATTCTTTTCACTAAAAGCCATTCTTGGAAGAAATTTTAAATAAATTTCTGTAAGCTTTCTTTGGTGTTTTGATTGAGCATTCTAACTTGTATAATTTAGGATTTTTGGTGTTTCTCTCTCTTAGATATTTATGCTTTAGTTGTTTTTTTCACCTAGTATTACTAGATGTTGTTCACAGGAGGCTTCCCGTCCTAATGTCTCTTTCCCCGATTAGGTGACTCTGCTCTTCTTTGAGGTCCATTCACCCTCAATGAAATTATTGGCTTCCTTCCACTTTGAGGAGGCTCGCATTTTTTTAATGTGAGTTATTTTGGGTGATGGGTTGAGGTTAACTATCCTATTTCTCTCTCAGCACTTCTCGAGGATATCGGGGTTTCATTCACTTTCATCTCCCTGTCGAGAGGCTGTCTGTTAATTTATATTTTTTAAAATTGTTTTTGACAATAATTTTTGAAAATATAGAAAACATTATTTTTCGGAACAAAAAAAGTTGGGAATTAAATATGTTCTCTCATGTTTTTTTTGTTATCATTGTTTTTAAGAACAAAAAATAATTTTAAATAATAAGAACCAAAAATGCTTTTTCTTTTCATTCATCGGACCCCCTCTATCTTCATTGAAATTATTTATCTCTTAAGGATTCATTATAAGTAGAAGACTTTTCTAAGTTGAGAATTGATAAATACAAATCCTAGTCATTCTATTTGCTCTAGTTATCTATCTTTGAGAGCTTTCAAGAGGATATGAAAAGGATATTAGTGAAAAGGAGGTCGAATGAATGCAGTGACGAACTTAGAAAATAAAGTCGGGCATAAAAATTTTCAAAGGTGCAATTGTATCACAATGGTTAAAGAAACTAGAGGTCATTAGTTCAAACCTTATTAAAAATACTTTTTCTCAAATATTCAAAAGTGAGTTTTGTTCCTAAAGATATATACCAGGAAAGAAAATAAAAGGAAATGGTTTATTTATTTATTTTTAATTTTTAATTTTGATGTTTGGTTGTCTAATAAAAAATCTAAAAGAAAATCAAATATAAATAAAACTTGCATATTTTAAAATTATTTAATCTTTATATTAATGAGTAATAAATAAAATGAGTTTGAAGTGTCAAATAAAAATAATATGTTAGATTTAAGTTTTATTTTCCTTCACTTTTTATTTTCTTCTATTTTCTTTCTTTACATTTTCTCTCAAATTCTCGAGGAACAAAATATACCATTAGGGTATGCCGATGAAGTATCTTCTAAGAGCATGAAATGCTATGTCAAGAATACGAAAAATTGTGTAACTATAGAACAATATGTTCAAGATCACTAGAAAATAGGAGAGCATTTGGTTTAGCTAAAAATATGCTTACAACTTCATTCACATCAGAGGATTTATTGGCCATCATTTAACATGTAGTTCTTTTACATGTACAAAGTTTTAATGAAACTTTGTGCATTTGGTTATACCCAAATATTTGGTTATATGTACATGTTGGGTTATGGGTTGTCTATGTGGGTTTGACCCGACTCATAACCCATAAGACAACATTCAAGGGATGTGTCTTCAAGAGATAGAGTGTATCAGAACCTATAAATATAGGAATATGATACTTTCTCTGTTTCGGTTAGATAAAAGAATGTTGGACCAAAACAGTTTTTTTTAAAGTGTAAAAACGGAGTTGTTGGTTGACTTTGAGCCTAAATTAAAGTGAGACCCGATTGTTATTTTGAACAATATTTCATGGGTTCCTATTCTACTAAGTGAGGAGAATAATGTAGTATATTCATTTGCTCAAATCGAGTAAGAAATGAATGAGAAAATAGGCTCCCAAGTGACCCTTTTGAAAAGGTACTGTTTGGACTTTCAGTTTGAGTTGTGTCCGTTCATGAAAAGGTACTGTTTGAACTTTCAGTTTAAGTTGTGTCCGTTCATGAAAAGGTGCTATTTGGACTTTCATTTTGAGTTGTGTCCTTTCATTTTGAGTTGTGTCTTTTCATTTTGAGTTGTGTCTTTAGGATGGTGACTGTCCGGAAAGTCACCAAGAGGTCTATAAATACTTAGGTTCATTGTCATTCTTGAAAAAAAACAAACGACTTCGCTCATTTCTTAATTGAGAACAAAGGCACTAAGACAACCTTTAGTGCATTATTTTTCGCATTTAAGGCGCGGTATTCGAGAGTACAACATAGTTTGGTTTGTCGACATATAGATCGGAGTGCTACTTCATCTGCAGAAGATCATTGTATCCTCGGGAGGCAGACGCCGAGATTCCATAAGCACCAAGAGTGGGGGCTAAATCGCCTTAAGGACATATAGGTCAAACACTAGCCTCGATCTACCTAAATTTCTATCACAATTCCTGTTCCGCAATCAAAGGTATCTAGTTTGCATACGTAAACTGCTTACGTTGTACACTTCTAAGTGCTCTTCACACTTTTATCTTTTTCCGTAACACTTCTATATAACCGCTTCATAGTTATTCGTACTTAGCATACTTTGCATGTTTCCAAATCGAAATTTCAAATCCGCACTTTACTATATTTGAATACCCTAGAGTCAACGCTCCAACATTCTTAAGACAGATTTTCAATTAGTTTAATTACTTGTTGTGGTTCTGGTTTTGATATAAAAACAGTGACTTTGTTTCTGGTTTAATTTAAACTATTACACCAAACAGTGACTTTTGATAAACCATACAAAAAACGTTAAAGTAGTAATTTCAAAACAGTAACATAGATTGTTTTTGGTTTTATAACTTACTGCTTTTATATTGTTTGAATAGTTTGTAATCTTTGTTTGTCAGAAATGGATGCAATTGATATTAATGTTCTTGCTACTACAAATCATGTCAGGTTTGCGGGTGCCTATTTGCCTTACCACGGTTCCCACGGGGAGAAACCCGAAAAGTTAAACGAGAATGATTTCAAGAGATGGCAACAGAAAATGTTGTTCTATCTCACTACGTTGAATCTTGCAAAGTTTCTTCGTGAGGATGCTCCCGTTTGTAGTGATAATGAGGCCGACCGCCTAGTTGTTGCTTCGGTGGATGCATGGAAGCACTCGATTTTCAAAAACTATAGTCTCAATGGATTGATAACACATTATATAATGTGTATAGTCCAATCAAGATGCCACTAGAGAGTTGGGAATCCTTGGATAGAAAATACAAGACTGAGGATGCCGAATGAAGAAATTCTTGTGTTTATCTCCTTGATTATAAAATGGTGGATTCCAAGACTATCATAAGTCAAGTTCAAGATCTTCGCGATCCTAAGAAATTCATGCCGTAAGGGATGGTGCTTAGTGACTTTTTTCAAGTGGCTGCAATTATTGAGAAATTACCACCAAATTGGAAGGACTTCAAAAATTATTTGAAACACAAACGCAAAGAAATGAAGCTTGAAGACTTGGTCGTGAGATTGAGGATAGAGAACAACTCTTTATGGGAAATTCCTCCACTTCCAAAGTTGAAGGCAAAGGAAAGGTTATATTGAAGATGACTTCCGGGAAAGAGCTCACTTTCAATGATGTGTTACATGTTCCAAATTCAAAGAATCTTCGTGTCCTGACTGCTGTTGAGCAAGAAGGTTTTAGGTTGGTTTTTGAATCCGACAAATTTGTACTCACTAAGAGTGGGATTTATGTAGGCAAGGGATATATGAGCAATGGGCTCTTTAAGATGAATGTAATGACTATTGTATCTGATTTTAATAATAAGAACACATCTTCTGCTTATATGCTTGAGTCCTCTAATGTATGACATGGTAGATTAGGACATGTTAATTTTGATACTTTGCGTAAATTAATGAATTTAGAATTGTTGCCTAAATTTAATATTGATGCAAATCATAAATGTGAGATATGTGTTGAATCAAAATTAACAAGAGCATCATTTCATAATATTGAAAGAAGTACTGAACCTCTAGAGTTCGTTGGATACATGTGATTTGAAATATGTTCAAATTAGAGGTGGAAAGAAATACTCTGTGACTTTTACTGATGATTGCACAAGATATTGCTATATATATTTGCTAAGGAGTAAAGATGAAGCATTGGAAAATTTTATGCATTATAAGAATGAGGTTGAGAATCAACTTGGTGAAAGGATCATAAGAAGATCGAGGTAGAATATGACGATCGCTCGACGGCTCGCTGGTTAATGATGGTATTATTCACCAAATCCTCGCGCTTTATACCTCAAGAAATGGAATTACTGAACGTAAAAATAGAACATTGAAAGAGATGATGAATGTCATGTTGATTAGTTCAGGATTACCTCATAACTTATGGGGGGAAGCTTTGCTTTTAGCAAATTATATTTTAAATAGATTACCCTACAAGAAGTTAGACAAAACCCCATATGAATTATGGAAAGGTCGGAGTCCTTCCTACAAATATTTAAAGGTTTGGGGCTGGTTATTAAGGTGATGGTTCCTATTCCCAAAAAGATTAAAATATGACCTAAGACTATTGATTGTATATTTATTGGTTATGCAATAAATAGTAGTGCATATCGTTTTCTAGTGCATAAATATGATATTCCTGATATACATGTCAATAAAATAATCTGGACAAGAAATATCATTCTTTGAAAATATATTTCCTAGTAAAATGTAGATGATGAGAGTCTTCTTAAAGAACCATAGATATCATGACTAGTGATATAGACCATGAGTCTATAAGTGATGAAAGTGGAGAGGCACTGTAACATCCCGAAATATACCCTAGCAGCTTCTAATTTGTTTAGTGGTATATTAAAAGCTTTTAAATATGAATTTTGAAAATAAACAAAAGATCCGAATTAATATTAGAGACAAGGGTAAAGTGGGCATTTAACACTTGAGGATATAAATGGCATAAAATGAATGTTGATATGCAATTATGGAAATTTTGAAAAGATGGGATGCCAAATTATGATATGTGTAAGTTAGAGTGAGATTAATAAAGAGAGAAAGGACTAAATTGCAATAAAGCAAACTTAAGTAAAAAAAATGGGTTTTTGATGGCCAAACATGGCCTTAGAAAAGATGAATGATTTTAAAGACCAAATTTGGTCCAACTGGGGAGAAACCAGAGAGAGAGTAAGGAAGAGAGAAGAAGAAGAGGAAGAGGAAGAGAAAGGAAGGAGATCAAAGCAAAGAGGTATGGAACTATGACCTTTAGTATGGATACATGTTTTGTTTGTATGGAAATTATGGATTCTAGCATGATTTTGATACAAGAATTTCTTGGGTATGGATTGCTAGGGTTTCATTTGGACATTAATTTGGTTCCTCTAGGGTTTTGCTAGGCAAACATTCTAACTATAGAGATTTAAGGAAATTTTGGTTGAAAAGCCCTAGTCGATATGAATAGATATGTAATCCTTCAAAATATCAAGGTTTTATAGAATTGGGTGAATTTTGGTATGAACCCTAAGATTCTTTTGCAAATTAAAAGTGTTTGTGGAGTTGTTGAGAGGGATTGCATGTTAGTTTTTGATGAAGGATGCATTAGGAGTGATCTAAGGATGAAAGTGAGGGAAAAATGTGAGAAAACACCCATTCTGGGCATTCTCGGGTGTCTTCTACCGGTAGAACTTAAGTCCTACCGGTAGGACTTCGATTCTGGTCATTTTTGGCCAAGTCCTACCGGTAGAAGTTAAGTCCTACCGGTGTAACTTGTTCTCGTCTCCGCTTTGACCAGTTTCAGATTTTCACCATAACTTACTCATATTTCTTATCCGATTTCCAAGTGATCTGCCGCCACTTAAAAATGTAATCATTTATAACCAAACTTAAAGAGAAAAGTATTGTCACCCTGACTCTAAGTGGTCGAAAAATTCACTCAAATGGGGCTATGTGCAAGCCCATTTCCTGCATCAGTTAATCATAGAGTAGTCCGAGTTGTTTCGGACGTAACTTGAGTTCCGGTGCTCCGAATTAGGTGATTCCAGTTGGAATAGAACCCTTAGCACCTTAGCTTTAAATGAATATAAGGACATAGTGTCAAAATATTAAGTTAAGACCCCGGAAAATTAAGTAATACAAACTGTCATCAGAAAATTCCAGAATGATCTGAAGGGTATGAAAATGCCCTAACTTTAGCTCGATGATCCGATTGGATTGATTCCACTCCTAAATAAACTAGATTCATAAAGGAATGAGAATATATAAATGAGGTGATCTCATAGACATCATACTATAAGTATATGAAGTGCTATATGTAATAGCTATGAAACAAGAAAATATAGAAAATGCAATATGTATAGATATGTTCATAAAACATGAATATGATATAGCATAAGTCAAATGATATGCATATGATATGAATATAGAATATGTCGTAAGATATGATAGGTATAAGTCATAAAATATAATAAGATATGATAGAACATGTCATAAGATATGATAGTTTAAAATACACGAATGATAGGCACATATGCATATAAGATTAAATGATATGAATATAAGCGTGTATGATAGGATTATATATTATGACTATATGATAGACATAAATTTAAAGGAACAAGATGGAACACGATAGAACATATGATAGAAAGACATAAATGATAGGAACGATAGAGATAAGCAAAAGATGACAAAGCATAGGAATGAGAACATGTACATAAATGATAGGTACATATATGAAAATGTGAATGAGTAAAAGCCTACATGATAGGAATATAGAAAGTACATGAATAGCTAAAACATGATAGAAATGTATAAATGAAATAAAGAGATATGAATATAGAAAGCTATATATGAATATATGATACAAGGTGCACATACAGATACATTCATATGAAATAAATGAACAGACTAAACGATAGAAAAGATATGAATATATGTATTATAAGAGATGTGCAGGAAGTATGTATAAAACTCTACAGATATGAAAGTGATAGTAAAGTGATGATAGTATATATGCATAAGCAATTATGATAACAATGATTATTCATGCCATGAGATATGTCTGAAAACTTTGTCTAATAAGGCGATTATGCACTTGGGACCTGTGAGAGGATGAACTCAGTGCACATAGGAGATACGGAATCTTGCGACCTTGTATTCTATAGGCAGGATGTGAGGCCCCGTTTGGAGTCGATGATATAGATCCCGTTTGGATCGGGGTGGCCGCAAAGTCACCTGACAGACGAGATCAGCGCCTCGTGGTCGATGAGTACCTTCGAATCACCAGATAGCATATGACATAGGTCTTTGCCTCGTCACGGTGTGATACCTTCGGGTATTAACAGAGACGAGAGATCAGCTATTTAGTACGGTGATGGTACCAGCCAATTTTATAGTTTCCCGTATCCAGCTTCTAAGGTATTTACGGACTATAGAAACCAAAAGGAAATGATATGTATAGAAGATATGACCTGATATGAGAGCGTAAGCGACATATTATCTCATTAAAATCTGAACCGATTCTGAACAAAGTACATTATAACTTGATATGAAATAGAGTATATGAACACGAGAAAGTAATGAAAGTATATGAAACACAAAGTGATGATAGATAGAATATGAATGTGCAACGATAGTACAATTATGAATATGTATGTGTATAAAAATTATCACGATATAAGCGAGGACCAATCGTGAGTATTTATGATAGATAGGAATGATATGATATACATAGTATTGCAAAGAGAATGCAATAAATCCATAGAACTTGGCAAAAAGATAAAAAAGGTATAGACTAGAAGACATGATATGTAACATGAAAGAATAGGAACATTGAAAAGACATATATGATGTGAAAAAGATAAACACACTTGACAAGTATAGGAATATACTGAAGTATAGAAATAGGATCTATGAGTAAAAGTATAGATAGAGATAGGCAGACATAGAATATATAGCAGAAAAGATTGACATACGATAGAAATGTAAAGATGATAAATAATTAAAGTTATAAATATGTATAGATAGATATTCTATATGTATAAACACATGAAAACAGTGCGCCATTAGTGGTTGTCCAGTATCATTCCCAACAAAGCGTAAAGCTTAGCATGGTGTTCAATCAGTGTAGGTACGGGGAAGAAGGCAAGGGATAGAACAGGACATTCCGCATCCATTAAGCTTGGGCCGACTCGAGAGATAGGTATCACCAGTGGCTAACGCAATCTCTGAAGTTTTGTAATGATAAAAATTATCGTCTAGTAAAGGGACTCTTGTATATGTGTATAGATTGTGATGGACACCACTCGATCAGTAGTTCTTCTTGTGCCTCTAAATGATTTTTGTTTTTCTGAAGTATTTGTATACCCACAATTACGAATCTGTCGTGAGCTGTATCATTACCCGAAGAGAAGAAGGAAGGTCCCGGTGAAGTATAGTATAGTATAGATGGCATCACGCCCAGGACTTCTTGGTTGGATCAGCGTCGAGTAGGGATCGGGGGCGTGACGGGCCTGGAATCTTGTAAAAGGGCAAGGACTTCAAGCCCTTTGAGTCACGTTTTCTAACATATTTGTTGAAAAATGAGCCCTCAACTTGATGAAGCAATGTCCACTCTGAAGCACCATGTGGAAAGGAAGGCGCCAAATAGTGAAATTGAATCCATCATGCAAATCACACACAGGAGTTGGTTGATCTTCCTTCAAGCAAACCATTGGGGGTGTAAATGGATCTTGAGAGGAAAATGAAAAGCGTGGATCAATTGGTAAGTCTGAGAGCTAGACTTGTAGCAAGGCTATAAATGAAGAAGGTCTTGATTACTTTAATTACATATTCATACATCACGAGAATAACATCTATTTGTATGCTCATAGCTAATGCGGCGTACACCTGATCGAGATCACCAAATGGATGTGAAAGCAGTTTTCTAAATGGTGACTTAAATGAGAAATTTATATAGAACTAACTTGAAGGGCTTATTTATACGGGATGAAGAAAAAACCTTCTTAGACTTGTTAAATCACTTTGGTCAATAACACCAAAACAATGACATGAGAAATTTGACAAGGTAATGATGTCAATGGTTTCAATTAATAGATGATGATGGATATGCCATTGTTTCTATGTATGGATATACCACTTTTGGTATTAATAATTATATTATTACAACTCTGAGAAAATGTTGTGTTTAATCAATTTAACATGAAGGATTTGGGTGATACGGATGTTGTACTAGGAATTAAAATTTCTAAAACATATAATTGGACTTATATTATCTCAATCACATTATATTTGAGAGAATTACTTGACAGAGTTCGACGAAGATGAAAGCAACATTACTAGAACACCAGTTGATATAAATCTTCATTTGTCTAAAAATATTGGTGAAGCATATCCTGGTGGAATATTCTTGTATCATTGGAAGTCTAATGTATGTCCTGAACTGCACTAGACCAGATATAGCATACTTCGTTAGTAAACTAAGTAGATATACGAGTAATCCAAGAGTAGACCATTGGAAGGCAAATATCAAGGTTCTTAGATACCTAAGATATACCCAGAATTATGGATTGCATTATACAAGATATCCAGTGACTACTGAAGGGTATAGTGATACAATGATATATACGATATAAAGATACAAAATCTACAAGTGGTTATGTTTTTACACTTAGTGGAAACTGGTTGTATCTTAAATCCTCAAAGCAAGCGTGTTACGGATCCGATGGAATATGAATTTATTGCTTTAAGATGGCGGGAGAGAGAGAGACGAGTGGCAAGTCGATTTCTAGAGGATATTCTAATATAGCTGAGCACAGTGCTAGCAATTTGTATACATTGTGTATTCGCAATTGGTAGGGCCTGAAATGACATGTATAACGGTAAGTCTAGACATATACATCGTAGACATAATACCATTTGGCAATTGCTCTCAAATGGGATTATTTCACATTGATTATAAAGTCAAGGGATAATCTAGTGGGTTCGCTTACCAAGGTTTGGCGAGAGGAACAAGTAAATTGCAGTCGAGGAATGGGATTAAAACTATGACAAAGGGAATCACCTTAATGGCAGCCCTGACCTAGTTGACTGGAGATCGAGATCTAGGTTCAAGGGACAACAAATTATACGTATTCAAAAGAAGCACTAAGAGATAATCTCTCCTACCTATTCCTATGATAACTAGTGCCTCGAGGATTTAGTAGGGTAAGCTATACTTTAATGATTCTTATAACTTGGAAATCTAAGTGGGATATTTCGGGATATTCCTATTAGGAGTCACCTATATGGGTGTGAAGAAGTAGCACGCGAGGAATTTATAAAAGTAGAATTCTCTAAAGTACTCATGAAAACCGAGTTGTTCGGGGCCAAAATGAACCACGATCATGAGAACCAATTGTGTTAGGAAAGGGTGTGTAAAGTCTATTGATTGTGATTATCAAACAAACCCGAATATTAAGACATCACATTCACTATTTGTAGATATGTCAGATGGGCTTTCATAAGGAAGTTCAGGCCAAAAAGCTACCTATCTCGATGCACGATCTTTCCAAGATGAACTCTCTATAGTGTGTGACGTGCTCGTTTACTATCTGCTGACCAATTTTCCATTCATGTGGGGGATTGTTGGACCAAAACAATTTTTTTTTTAAGTGTAAAAACTGAGTTGTTAGTTGACTTTGAGCCTAAATTAAAGTGGGACCTGAT
The DNA here is from genome assembly GCA_016808115.1 of Tetrastigma voinierianum. Lineage (NCBI taxonomy): Eukaryota > Viridiplantae > Streptophyta > Magnoliopsida > Vitales > Vitaceae > Tetrastigma > Tetrastigma voinierianum. Next base: position 566,314 of record JAEQBH010000115.1, read on the forward strand.
TGTTATTTTGAACAATATTTTGTGGGTTCATATTCTACTAAGTGAGGAGAATAATGTAGTATATTCATTTGCTCAAATCGAGTAAGAAATGAATGAGAAAATAGGCTCCTAAGTAACCATCTGAAAGGTCTTTATTTTGGACTTTAGTTTGAGTTGTGTCCGTTCATGAAAAGGTGCTGCTTGGACTTTCAGTTTGAGTTGTGTCCGTTCATGAAAAGGTGTTGTTTGGACTTTCATTTTGAGTTGTGTCTTTTCATTTTGAGTCGTGTCTTTAGGATGGTGACTGTCTAGAAAGTTACCAAGAGGTCTATAAATACTCAAGTTCATTGTCATTTTGAAAAAAAACAAACGAATTTCGGTCGTTTAAATTCGATGCGAGTCTTATTTGGAATGACGCTGGTGCATTATTTTCGGCATTTAAGGCAGTGCATTTGGAGTACACAACATAGTTTGGTTCGTTGGACAAATAGATTGGAGTGCTACTTTAATCTGTGTGAAGATCATTGTATCCTGGGAGGCAGACGCTTGGTATTCCATAAACACCAAGAGTGGGGGCGAAATTTGTCTTAAGGACATAGTGTCAAACACTAGCCTTGATCTATCTAAAGTTTTATCACAGTTCCTGTTTTGCAATCGGGTTAGTATACGGATTTTGCGTATATCGAAGCGTATGTGTAACTCTTTTCGTATCGCACTTTATCTTTTCCATGTTTCATTTATATATTCATTTCGCATTTATTTGTTATTGTTTTAGTATACTTTGCATGTTTCAAAACTGAAATTTCAATAAGTAATTTTACTATATTTGAATACCCTAGAGTCAACACTCCAACAAAGAAGACCATATACTTTGAGTAAGAGAATCACTGTCTCATCTTGTTTTTTCTGATCATTGAAATACAAGCAGAAACAATATTTCATATTGTGATTGCACATTCCAGATAGTAAATCTATTTTGGCTTAAACATTGAAGACATAGGATTCGTGTTGCTTCCGACTGTAGTCTTACTTACACCAAGATATATATATACGAAATCCAATATATGTTCATCATATTATATATATCATTGTTTCATTTATAACATCAGTTAACCAACATCAAATTTTGTGGATGAGGATGCATATAGGAGTTGATTCAAGTATCAGGAACTCAGGAAGACGCAATGGCTGCAGTCATTCCCATACTTTCACCTCATAGCCATAGATGGAAGGATGCCCATCTTTTCTTAGCTGTGAAAGACTTGTCACGTTCAGCAAATAAACCGGTTTCGACATTTTGGACAGAACTTGCTCTACAACAATTTGTGCCGGATTTGATCCTACCGGATTCTTTGTCTCTTCCACTGCTGTTGTTTGTCCTCTGCAGCTGCTGTGCTGCCCCATTCAATCACTTGCACAGTTGGGCATCAGAGTGTCTAATCATCAGAGTAAGGTACAGAAAAATCATTGTTCATTTATATTTTGTTTGTGACTTGAAAAGTATTAAGGGAAGAAAAAAAATTAAGAAAAATGATTTTTTCATGATTATTTCAATTTAAAAAAAAAATCAAATATAATAAAAATTTTCTTAAAATTTTACATATTTTTAAATTTCTGTATCTAATTATCAATGAGAGAAACAATTAAAATATGATTTGAGTAAAGCATTATCAAAATACTAAGGAAAGGGAAAAATACTGAAGAAAAAAACATTTTTCTAAGTTTGGATGATATGAAGAACATGTACAAAGAAATTTAAGGCTACATTTAGTGTGGAAAGGACTGATGAAGGAAAAAAAATGGAAGAAAAATGATTTCTTATATCTTTAGGGGAAAATATAAAAGAAAATTAAATATATTCAAAATTCTTCAAAATTTGTACATATTTTTTAATTTCTAAGTCCTTATATAATAGAGAAAAACAAATAGAATGAGTTTTGGGTGTATATATAATTAGACTTTATTAAGTTTAAACCTATTTCATTATTTTTCCATTTCTTTTCCTACTTTTCCTCTCTTTTTTAACACTTTTCATTCAAAACCTAAAAAAATCATATATAATTATAAGTAATAGAAATTTATATATTTAAATTACTTAAGCTTCTTATTAGTGAGTTAAAGCTAATTTATTAAATATGAAGGTACAATAAATATAAATAATTTGTTGACTTTTAACATTATTTTTATTTTCCTTCCATGTTTCCCCTCTATATTTTCTTTTCATGGATAACCAAAGTTGAGAAAAATTTTCTATTTCTTTTTTTTTTTATCTTTTTCTATAATTCTATTTTTCTTTTCAATTTTCTTTCCTTCTTCGTTTCAGGGTATCAAAGCACATCATAAGGTTTGATTTTTATATGTCTAAATATATAAGCAAACTTACTTATTGTGATCTGATATCTGTGAAATAAACTTTGGTTTGGAAAATTTATATTGGAATCTATCCATCTGCTCCATGTTGTCATTGCTGTAACATAAGCAATCAAGCGATTCATGTCTTCCGATGTGACTTCTATACTGAATGACATCCCATCTGCAAAACAAAATAAATACCTTTTATTAATTGTATTCCTTTGACTATTATTCTTTTAAAAAACAGGTTTTTGATCTTTTTTAAAAATTTTGAAAAATGTATAATGAAAATATAAAACAATTTTCGATTATGGAAAACAGAACACAAAAGCATTCGAACATGGAGAATGATTAAAAATAAATCATTACAAATAAGATTTATTTAAAAACATATCAAATAGGTAAAAAATATTTTAAGTTTTCAGAAAAAAAAAAAAAACATAACAATGATTTAAAATCAATTTTTTTTATTCCTTATATAAGTTATCGAAGCCAATAATTAACACATTGTGGATTTGAGTTGCGTGGTCGGTTGGTTTTAGTCGCCAGCTCGTTAACTTTAAGGTCTTATAGAATTAGTCAAAATATAAGTAAGCTAACTCAAACATGCACAATTATAAAAAATAAAAAATTATGAAAGTGGAAGTATGGAGAGGAAATCTCACAGTCGTTGTAATCTTCCATTGTGAAGCCTAATGCCATGAGTTGAAAATCAAATGTCCATTCCTATGGTTTTCTATTATTAGTAGTCAAAGAGTTTCCAAGAACTCGTGAGCCATTCTTTGTTATTAAATCCACCAGAAGTGCATTTCGCCATAGCATTAGCGAGACATCATAGGCCTGCAATCAATGTTCAGAATTATTGGAGTTTTTTTTTTTTTAATATATCTTATTCCATATGAAAATAAGAGGCTAATTACTATTCATTTGATATAAATATTTATTTATCCTTATTAATTATCATAATTTTTGCCAAATCTAATGTGTATTACATAAGAAACTATTCCGATAATTAAAAACAGTTGGTTTCATAACCACATATTTTAAATATCTTAAGTTATTTGGTCTTCCCAGGCCTTGCTCGTAGTAAAAAGGGTCTAAATGTTCGAATCATCTTTTGTAAACGAGTACAACAAGATAATATGTAAAGTAATAGGAATAAAAAAAAAAAATGAAGTGTATGTTTGTTTGTTTTTTAATTATGTAATAAAATATATTAACTATGATTTTAATGATTAATCTATAAAATAAAATAGTTTTTAATTTTTCAACTTGAAAAAGTGAAAAAATAATTTTATTTTTATTTAAAAAGTATTTTATCACATTTAATATTCTTTACGATATTAGTTTTAAGTTCTAATTTGTTTTGAAATTATTTCTCTCAATAGTTAAATTTTCACTTCTTTACAATAAATGACAGTTATATAAATAGTAAGACCTCTTTAAAAAAATATCTCAATAGATTAATAAGCCTCTGTAAATATTCAATGAATGTATAATTTCGATATTAGACTACAGCCAAGACTCCAGAAAGTGCATATGGGAAAAAAAATTGTTTACAAGGGGTTCGAAACCATTTAATCATGACACTACCATGGCCCCCTGATTATATTTATTCCCCCTAATTATATTTTCTAGCTCCGCCATTAATTTCAGTTAAGTACTAAAGTCATTAGGTTAGCTCCATTCAATATCGATGTTTTAAATTGATAATCCTACAAACAAATAATTTTTTACGAAATTTAAAGAACCAAGAAAAAATGAATTAATAATTTATGAAATGCATAAAAAATGGCAAATGAGTTTATAATATACAATTAAAAAAAATTTTAATATATATATTTTAAATTTTTGAGGATTCAATTCCTCATTGGAATCATCACATATTAAGACAACAGTGAATATTTTCTAATTTTTCTATTATATTATTTTAGGCTTTGTTAAGTTAGCTCCTATGCATAAACTTATGATTACATGCATGTAATATTGTTTTTAGATTTTTAAACCATACATATAGAAATATTATCCAATAGAAATATAATATTAACCATATATATATATATATATATATATATATATATATATATATATATTTGTATATTTGTTGACTGTTTAATAATTTAGTATTACCAATGTTTCAATGTATTTTAAAATTATGGTGAGTGTTTGAAAAAGTTCGCAGTTTACGATTCATTGATTTAATGGTGGTTGAAACTTGTAATTGAAGCGGTGATATAATAAATATATAATTAAAATTTAAAAATATAAATAATTAAAATTATATAATTATTTATCTTTGCATTCTTAATACTAAGTATGAATATGTTATGTGCAAATTTTATAAAATAAAATTTGTTTAATATTTAAACTTAATATATCAAAAGTATTTAATTTTAACTATTGTTTATATATATTATTTAAAATTGGTATAGCTTAATATAGTTTCAATGTAGCTCAATGGCAGCTGTAGCCCCCAGTTTTTATCAGTCTGTGGACCTCATCTGTTTTTCTTTGGCTTTCTGGAACTTAAAAATTTCCAATAATCCCACATCGAATTTTTACAAGAAAACAAATCCCATTATAACTTTAGTAGCATCGACCAATTTTTAAAACATTGATAATTTCTCTTAATTCCAAAAGTATTATTTTAAAGGGACTACATCCTCAAACTTTATTCTCCATCTCTCTATCCTTCTTTTTTTTTAAGTCAACATGCCAGATTAATAATTAAATTGTTAAATTTTCTCACATGGCATGCAAACCTAGTAATAACTCGGACTATAATTTTATATTATGAAAAACAAAGAAAACAAAAGGGTTAAAGGACTAGGTTGTAAGATTCTCAACTTGACAAATTTCCATATTTTCCAAAACCTAGAGAAAGAGAAACCATTCCCTACAGACTTGAAAAACAGATTTGAATTAATTTCATGTGTAACAACAGCACATGCATTCGTCTAAAGCAAGCATCACACTCCATTTAATTAATGGATTAACATATAATAAAACCCTCATTAATTGAGAACAGATGGTGATGCCCACTAAAATTTTATTTCCTAGAAATTCTTTACTCACATCTATTTTCAAATTTGTTTGTTTGGGTGCATTGATTGGTTGTCACATGGTTGGCAATAAAATATAAATATGAGACCCCAAATAAATTATGATGGTTATTTAAGAAATTAAAATGGAGAATTAATGAGAGAGGTAGGCTCACTGGGAAACTGAAAGTGGAGAGGCCCTGAGACCTTTTCAGTAGGAAGTAGGCAGCCCTTGGGGTGCAGCTTTGTGAAGCATGCATGTGAGTGACTGCCACTGATTCAAACTCAGTGAGTCCCCTACAAACATGATCCTCTTTCCTCTATTCCTCCTCAAAAAATCAATCCCATTGAACCTGCACTAAAAAAAATAAAAAATAAATAAAGATTGTTTATTGAAAATCAATTTTCACTGTAAATTTGATCTTCAAACTCTATGACCCTATAAATAAATAAATATATTAAAATTATTTAATTCAAGTCATTAATCTATTCAGGTACTAAAATTATTGTTACATCTTATCTTCTTTCTACCATCTTTTATTACTTCACTTAAAAAGTAATGTTATCACATTCTATATAAAATATCGAGAAAATTTGTAATATTATATAATTATGGGTTAGTCTTATCCTAATATACGCATTTTAAAGCTGTGCGATCCCTTAAGCATAAAACAGACAAATTTACGTAACTGGATACAATTAGTATTGGAGAATCAGATTCTAAATCAGATTTATTTTAAATCCTCTAATTATAAATATGTAATATTTAGATTTAGATTGATTAAAGTGTACAAATATTCCTAGTCTAGAATTAGTTACCAAGTTCATTCTTTCATTTCTTGATTCAATTTGTACTATTTATATCTCTAGTTATTCAATGGAAAACATCAATCAATTATTCATTTTTGCCAATCTCTACATGGTATTAGAGCGACAATCCAAACCTCTCCCTCTCTTTTCTCTCTAGCCGTCGGTTCCCCTCCCCTCCTTCTCGGCTTCCACTGTTCTTCACACCCACTTCCACCTCCTCTTCCCCTTGTTCTACCTACATCATGGCTCACGAACAACAACAAATCACCATCCCTTTTGATTATGCTTCACCTCTCACCCTCATCAACATATCCCATCAAATGATTGTCAAACTTACATCAACATATTCTACCTCTCCTAGAAGCTTCAGATTGAAGCTATCCTCATCGACTACGACCTCCATAAATTTATCGATGGCTCTCACCCTTGTCTATTGACCATGACTCTCTCCGTCGACCAGGACACACCAAATCCAGACTTTCTCCCTTGGATTTGACAAGACAAATTGCTCTTTGGTGCTCTTCTCGGCTCTATCTCTGCTCCATTGATTCCCTCGATTCAACAATCCTCCACCTCCTGTGGCGTATGGCTCACCCTTGCGAACACATATGCTCGTCAATCTCATGGGCATATTAAGAAAATCAAGGATCAACTTAAGCACGCCATCAAGGGTTCCTAGAGAATCACCGAATACATGTAGTTTATCAAGTGTCATGCCGATCAACTTGCTGCTCTTGGTAAACCCCTCAATCATGAGGACCTTATAGACAAATTTTTTGATGGTTTAGATGATGATTATAAAACCATTGTTGATATTGTCCAAAATCGCGAGACTCTAATTCTCTTTGATGAATTACATGAAAAATTGATTAATCGGGAATTGATGCTCAAACACTTACAGTCCGGTCACTCCTTGTTCTCGGTCACTACCAACATAGCCTTTGGGTGTCCTACCAACATACATTGCCCGTCGAACTCTCGCTCCACCGGCGGTCATCCTACTCTCATCCCCCTGGCCTAATTTCGACACCCGACACTAACCTCCTCGTAGGGCTAGTATGGCGGTGGTCGATCACCAGAGAACACGTCACAGCGGTAGTCGCTCCGATTAGTTAGTGCTAGATCTGGCTGGTCTTGAAGCCTCTGCTGCTTTGAACTCATTGCCCACCCACATGCATGACCCTCCTCGGCTCATCACCACCGCTAATGGCAACCCATGGCTCATGTTGCAACATCTTCGGCTACGGAATCTTCGCCATGGTTTCTGGACAGTGGAGCCTCCCATCACGTAACCACCGACCTCATCAATCTCACGCTTCATGCTTTGTAATGGTCCATTATGACATTATCATTAGTGATGGTGCTTGGAACCACATATTACACATTTGGGCACAACTTCTTTATCTACTCCTTCCAATTCATTTACCTTACACAATGTTTTATGTGTTCCTCACATGGAAAGAAACCTTATCTTTATCTCACAATTTTGCAAAACAAACAAAACATTGGTTGTGTTCTTGCCCGCACTTTCATGTGAAGGATTTGCGAGGCGGGCGGTGTACTTCACGGTCATGCAAGGCAGCGTTTATGAGTGGCGGCAAGTCTTCCACCCCTATCATTTTGTTTTCCAATGTCAAAGCCACTCCTTCTGACTGGCATCATCGTTTGGGACATCCTTCTGAGCCTTTTCTTCAGCACTTGGTTTCAAATTACAAGCTCCAACTTGTGTTTGCCTTATCGCCCTTATTTCGTTGTAAAGACTAGTGTTATTGCAATAAAAGTCATAAGTTGCATTTTTCTCAATCCACACTTGTTACCTCCGCTCCCTTGCAAATTATCATCTCTATTGTATGGACCCCTCCTATTAGTCATTGTGATTTCAACTACTATGTCATTTTGTTGACCCGCCCGGCCACTATATATATGGCTCTGCTGAGTAAGTCGGTCTTGATTTAGTTTCCCATCTTGAAAACCCTTGTTGAGAATTTGCTAAATGGAAAATAATTACATTGTGCTCGGATAATGGGGTGAATACATGGTTTTGTCTACCTTCTTAGCCATAATGGAATCTCTTTATCCTTTTATCTTCCCCGCACTCCGAACCATGATGGTTTCTCACGGCGTCACCGTTGTCATGTTGTTAATAGGTTTAGCCTTCTCTCTCTGGACTGTTCTCTTCGACTTTCCTTACGGTCATTTTTCTTCTTCCTGTTACATATCTCGTGTCGTCTTCCCGCGCCTTTTCTGATGATGTCCTCTCCATATCACAGATTATTCGGGACTCCTCCCAATTACTCAAAACTTCGTGTCTTTGTCTGTTTGTGTTATCCATGGCTTCGATCGTACTTGTTGCATGACCTTCGCCGATCCCTCCTGTATTTTCCTGACTACTCGCTTACTCAAGTGCATACATATGCTGACCGCCATTACGAGACCTGCTCCAATCATGTCATGTTCGTTTTATTGAGTCGATATTTCCTTTGTTTGCTGTCAATCCTTCTCTCCCTCGGTCTAATGAGTCCACTATTTCCACATGGTTTCCAATCACTCTCATCTACTCAACCCTGTCTTGGCTTTCGCTGCCGGATCCTGCGTCTGACCACTGAGCACTCGTGCCCCTGTCTCTTTTAACCACCCTCTTGGGCCCCCCCTGCCATGGTTGACTTGCCTCATGCACAAGCAACCGAGCTCCCACTACTTTGTCCCACTGCTCGTCCCTCCCCATTGTCGACCACCATCTCGGGCCCATACGCTAGCCAGAGGCGCCTCGTACTTGGGCACTTGAGCCCCATTTTGCCCCGTCCCACTTTGCCGTACCTCCTCGGTAGTCATGTTCGCCCACAACATCCTGAACCCGATCCAGAAAATCACTTTCTCTGACTATCCATGACCTTGAGCCTTAGGCGCTGTAACCCGAGGCCATCAAAGACCCCGAATGGCGCTATGATATCAAAGAGTTTGTGCCTTGTTGAATGACACTTGGGAATTGATTAGCTGATCAGGTTAATTTTTGTTGTGGGTTGCTTAAGTGGATCTTTGAATGAACACTTGATGGTTACGTGGACCGGATCTGGCTTAATTTGGTTGCGAGGTTTTCATCAACGCCTTAGCCTTAATTATCATGACACCTTTAGTCTAGTGGTGAAACCAACCACTGTTCGTTTGGTTCTTTCTTTCACTACTAGTCACGGGTGGTGCGGCTAGATGTCAACAATGCATTTTTACAGGGCACTCTCATTGAGGATGCTTTCATGGCTCAACCATAGGGGTTCACAGACATTGATCACCCCAATCACGTCTGCCGGCTGCGTAAAGCCATCTATGGTCTCAAACAAGCCCCTCGTGCCTGGTACAAAGAACTCAAATAGTTTTTACTTACCTCTGGTTTTCTGAACTCAACTGCAGATACTTCTATGTTCATTCTACATAGTACTGGTGTTTCCATCTATCTGATAGTATATGTTGACAACATCATCATCATCAAGTAACAATCCATCATCCGCTGGTTCGCCACGCCCACCTTACTTTCCTTCCTGGGCTCTCACCAAGGACTCGGGGTGCCTTGACTCTACTTTCTCGCACAGTCCTTCCTCACCTACTTAGTCTGATCCTTTCCCAACGGCTATATATAGTGGACCTCCTTGCCCGAACTGCAATGACGGGTGCCCGACCAATCTCCACCCCATTGTCGACCATATCGACTCGTTCAATCGTGCACCGTCGAACTCTTTCAGTTCCGCATCATTATCGGCAACCTTCAATATCTATTGATAACTCGACTAGACATTGCTTATGCGGTCAATAAACTCTCTCAATTTATGCATCGCCCGACCGGTGACCATTGGAATGCCGTAAAACGTATTCTTCGCTATTTATGTGGCACTATTGATCTTGGGCTTACTATCCATCGTCATTCGCCTCTCCACTTACATGCCTACTCTGATGCTGACTGGGCTGGAAATAAAGATGATTTTACTTCAACTGGCGCATTCATTATATACCTCGAGCGTAATCCAATTTTTTGGAGTTCCAAGAAACAATGCATAGTTGCACGCTCTTCCATTGAAGCCAAATATTGCTCTTTTGCTGCTATTGCTGCTGACCTTCGTTGGATCTCTAATTTACTTGGTAAGCTCGGTTGTTCCTCTGCTCAGACACTAGTTATCTACTACGACAATGTCGGTGTGACCAACCTCTGCTCTAATCCGGTGTTTCACTCGTGTATGAAACATGTTGCACTAGATTACCATTTCATTCGCGAACAAGTTCAGAACGGTGATCTTCGTGTTACACATGTTGCTCTACGGATTAGCTTGCATATGCTCTTACCAAACCTCTACCTCGCTTACGTTTTCATTAGTTACTACTCAAGATTGGTCTCTCTTCTTGGAGCTCCAACTTGCGGGGGCATATTGGTGAATCAGATTCTAAATCTGATTTAATTTAAATCCTGTAATTATAAATATGTAATATTTAGATTTAGATGGATTCTAGTGTACAAATATGCCTAGTCTAGATTTTGTTACCAAGTTCATTCTTTCGTTTCTTGATTTAATTTGTACTATTTATATATCTAGTTATTCAATGGAAAACAACAATCAATTATTCATTTATGCCAATCTCTACACTTAGAACGAACGGCTAGATTAGTAAAGTTTTTTTATAAAATAAAAAAGTGTTCTCAATTTTAAATATTAAAACCACTTTTTGTATCTTTAATTATTAGATAAATATTTATTAAAGGAAGTATCCATTTAAAATTAGCTACACATTGGAAGGTTAATTTGGAAAACATGATAAGGCTAGATTAGCTGGTGGGGGTGGGAAGGCTGACAGTGGATTGACTATAATTAATCCCGTTATGCAAGCTGATAGGCTTGGAAATAGCAAAAGTCAATCTCAAACAGGCAAGTCATCTACATATTTTAGAGAGGCCTTACTTAAGCCAAATAAGTAACTATTATTTGATTCTGACACCTAGCAGATTCCTTACAACTTCTTTAAGCTATGAAATTAATGATAAGAAAAACCTTTATTAATTTTCTGGAAACTTGCAAGAAATTCATAACACCAAAGAAAGAGTTTCAAAATTAATATTATTTAAAGCCAAGGAAAAGTTGCCGTTTTTATTTAGAACAACAAACAAACAGACCCTTGGGTTCAGCCCCACACTATCAAAGAACACAAGACAAAAACCTAAACATGCAGATCCTGGGTTTCCGAAACAGTTAGGATACTCACAATATTTTTATGAATGAATAAATGGGATGCATAAAAGCTTGAGTCTCCTTAAAGCTCCTGGAGGATTTACTCGAAGAAGAAGATGAAGAAGAAGAGGGAAATTCTATACCTTGGTAAATTGCATGATGTGGGCTGCCATCTGAGCTTGAAATAGAGCTTTCATCAGTTTACCTATCTTTCTTGGCAACAAAACCCGGATTCAAGAAAGGGACAGTCGGATGAATTGTAGAGAGGATATGAAGAGCTGTAAACCCATCTCCCTTGAGAATAATCACTACACTTCTTCTTCTTCTTCTTCATCTTCATCTTCGTCACCCCACCATCTCCCTGTGCTAAGTCCAGACACAGAAGAAGCACCAGTAATATTGCAATACCAATGGCATTTCTTGCACCCATGATAGAAAACAAGAAGTGGATGAGAGATGTAAAGTTTTGAAGAAGAGAATATGAGATAGAGATGGAGATCAGAGTAATGTTAAGTTTATTTATAATGGTGAATGAATGGGAATCGAGATTCAATGGAACATGATGAGTTGATGATGATTAGATGACTTGTGTGAAAACTACCTAAATTGGGCTGGTGGGTCTTCAGTTCCTGTCACACCATTATAATATGAAAACCTACCTTTCTTTTTTTTTTTTTTTTTTTTAAATCTTAGTTTCCTGGGTCTGCTTTCACCCACCTCGCCAAATCCCATAGAGCCATGTAATGAACACGAGATAAACCTACCTTTGTGTATTTTTTTATTACTTTACGAGGAGAACGAATTTATATAGTTTACAATCCATGGTTTTAGAATTCTGTTGCCCCCTAGTTACCGAACAAATTAGTTTTTCTTGACCATTATTTTCTTATATACATACATGTTATTATATATATATATATATATATATATATATATATATATATATATATATATATATATATATATATATATATTGAGAGAGGATGTTAAAAAAATATTTTCTTATAAAAAAATATTATGGTTTTTCCATTTTGTGAAAACACTGAAAATAATAAATAAAAACAGAATAACCAATTGATATACGCTTTGCTTATTTGTTCCGGTTATATTCAATTCTTGTACTAAAAAAAATAATGACAACATGAACAACAAATTGAACTTTTGCCGACACCTTTTTATTAGGATATGGGAAATGAGGGCTCGTACAACAATACAACTCCAATGGGTTTTATTTTTATTTTACATTAATAAATGTCCAAGGAACCATCGAAACATTTTACAGATAATATGCCTCTCTTACCGGAGCCTTTCATATATTTTAGATGTTTCCAATTACAAAGATACATAAAAACAAAATAAATGAACATGTCTCTATTTTTAGATGTTCTCATGTAAAGGTCTCTCGACCGCTTCATACTTGGTAATTAGTTCATAGATGACATGATTTAAATGCTTTATGTGTACGAATTGCCAGACATCTCATGATCTCCGCCAAAAAAAAAAAGATAAATGTCCAAGAGACTTTTTTTTTTTTTTTTTCATTTTTCCTTTTTAAGAATTTCTTGCCAAAAGAATTTAGTTACTTTCTAATATTTTATGAAGTATCTTTATAAAGCTACGGTTTCGCTATAACTTCAAATTTTATTTATACTTTTTATCAATAATCAATAATATTGACACAAAAAATACTTTTTTGGCCCAAATAATAGTGGAATGGGCCGAATAGATATGCAAGTTCAAATCGGGCGAAATTTAACCCGATTCGACAAAGTCCCAACCTAAGATGTCAATTCAAGGTTTATTTCTCAAAGCCTAATAGTTATTTCTCCGACCCATTGATAGGCCGTCAGCATGATGTGTGATTAGTATAAACTAAATAAAGCGCCTATGTGCGCAAGTGCACGCGTCGTATCAAGTAATATAGTGTACCTAAGTACGGATATCGATCAATGGGGAGAATTTACTGACTAATGAATCATTCTATGATATTATCTGGACTTAAACTCTCAATGAATGTCTAACTAATGTATGGAATTAAAACTAAATCTAATTAACTTGTGAAATTACTTTTTTGGTGAACCCTAGGGTTTTGCCTCCCCCTGCCACATTTGATGGATTATTACATAGAGGAATTATTATTTAGTCTATTGATGAGTTCTCGATGACGGGGTGATCGTGCCTACGAGATACCCTCTCTCGAGGTATATCCACCTATCTCGCCAGTAAGGTTGGGTGCATCTTTGCCCCGAACTTATACTCCGAAACGCTTAAATGTTCAAACCCTAATTGCCACACTTGGAATCGGGATATCTCTATTCGTCGATTGACCAAGGGTCGCTCTACTCATGTCCTTGGGAGTCCTTATCTCTCGATCTCGAATACCCAGCAAGGTCATGTCAATGTTGGCCAGACATCACCATGAAAATAAACCATAAACGTAGAACAAATCGATATAAATCATAAACAATTGATTAATATTAGATTTAAACCTTAATCCATACAACTAAAGAAGGGTTCAACAAAACACTAGAAATAATTCTAGAACATATCGGAATTTAATACAAGCATGGTTCTATAAATCATTAATGGTTTTGAGAAGAGAAATACAAAAACACGAGTCTTTTCGATCTCTCGGGTTGCTCTTACTTCGTTTTCCGCTCTCGTCCGTATGTCCTTCGATCCTCTCCAAAATTAGGTCTCCCGTGCTTTTCTTTTTTTTTTTATAATTCTGAAGCAGGAATCACGGGAACGTTGCGACTGGGATGTCGCGACGTTGGGCCGCACTTTGGCTTTTACATTGTTGACCAAACGTCGCGACATTTCTGCTAGGTTTCCACTTCTTCTTCTTTGTATTTCCATAAAGCTTCTGAAAGCCACTTTATTCACCTGCAATGCACATAAGATCCAAAAATCAGATATCGGGAAATAATGCACTTATTAATATATAAAATATAACTAAAACGTAGTAAGGACGTAGATATGACATGAGCGCTTTTAGCACTCTATCACACTTAGTCCACTTCTTGCTTGTCCTCAAGCAAGAAACATCAAACCAAACTCAGCCAAGAAAAACTAACATACGAAAAACTCAACGACATGATTGTGATACATGTTTGGGTGAAGGATCAAATGGACCAACTCACAACTCATTTTATACAAATTTTTAGAGGATCCATAAGGTTGTTCACTTTCAAAGAATTCAACTTTAACACGGTTTTGGTTGGATGCCTCTAACCTCCTAAGTTTTCAATAGCCTATCCCAAGGAGTCTATGTGCATTTGATGCATGATCTCTAGCATATAACTCCTACGCAGACTTCCAAACTCTTGAATTCAACTTACCTATTCGGGGAGAGTCTAACTACTGGGTGGATAAGAACGCACTTTATTTATTCAACCAACCTACCACTCATGAAAGAAATACTCAGTGCTTGTAAGTTTATGTTGAGCGTCCCGTGAAAGGGATTCACATGACCCCCACCGCTGTTGAAGGGCAACGTACATTCGCCTCCCTTCGAATGTCACCCCGAACACTCAACCAAACCTAAGGGCACTAAGCTATGGGAAACTTTCATCCTCTATCCCATGTAATGGGCAGTGAAGTCAATGGTTCCCGGCCAGTTGGCTCAGGGCATTAGGCTCTTGAAAGCCCTCGATCGCGCCAGCATTCGACTGTAACTCCACTTATTATGTTCATAATGCTTTTTTTTTTCACCTGGGCTCGATGACAATCCTCTTTTTCTAAGGTGTCCCATCACTTTGGTGTAGAAACCCCCAAGGTTTGTTGAACCTTAGTAAACCGGGTTCAGAGCCTAGGCATACCCTGGAGACCATGTGTTTGTGGGTGAGGTAGACTAATCGAGAATTGGTTTCGAATACCTGTGAGGTGACTCCACTGGTCCCCCCCACTATCCAACATGTAACTCCCGAGCATCTAACAAACTACGGATCCTTTCTTGATTTATACTGTGTTTTTCCAAAAAGATTTGAATAGGTCAAAAGGGATCCTTGATTAGCAATCATGGCATCACTCACACAACTACCTAAAACAACCCTAAAACCTGAGACAAACTAAAATTAGTGGAACCCCTTAAGAAATTAAACACAAAATAAACACAAACAAACACAACCGAAGACGCCTCGACATAAACACCAAAGAAACCCTAAACACGACACACACATAAACAAGAATAGAAATAGATGCTACCAGCGTAAAAACATGTAAATAAAACACAAAAACAAACCATACACAAACACAAACCGATCACCCAAACCCCCCTAAACAAGTGCGGACAGTGTCCTCAATGTCTATGAAAGAACAAGAGAGGGTGTAGTGAACTTCCCTGGTGAGTGGCCGGATCATTATGGTGGCGGTGGAGGTGGCATGTGAAAGGCGAGGAGCAGGGCAAGCCGATCTCGAGGGACTGATCAAGGGAGTAATGGCTCGCCTAGTTATGGCTTTAGACAAGGCGCATGTCGTCGAGGGCATCCCAAACCTAGACTCACACGTCGCCTAAGCCTATCCTCGTCCGAGGATTCATCGTCGAGTCAGAACTCCTTCTCGGGTGTGGCACACTCGGGCTTGTCCTTCGAGCGTATATAGCCTTTATGGGGTGCATCCACGCCTCTTAGCTCGGCTCCCTCTAAGCAGGGCACCCGCCTTTGCATAGTCCAAAAATGAGGAATGGGTGCCCTAGATTCATCTTAGCATCTTTGTTATAGAGGATCGCGTCCTCTATAATCTGACCTACGTCGAAAGGAATGTCTTGAAGGATGGAAAAATTGAGTAAGGCTCTCTTGGCCATTACCTCGTAGACATTGGTAGTTTGTATGAGCCGTGAGGTGATGAAATGGTGCCATACCTTTGGGATATAGGCTAGGTGTTTTGCCTTGAAATGTATAGCGTGCCCCTTACTATTATGTTTCCACTCCCCCTGCCCATTTGTCAATACCCTAAGGATCTCGGGGTAGTTCTTGGGGCCGCATAGAGGCTATCAAACGCCCTAGAGTCCACGGGCTCTAAATTGTAGAATTCGTTCATGGACTTCACGTAGAAGTTGGCCCAAACCCCACGCACCCTAATCTTTTTATTCATGTTGGAGGCTAGATTGGCATAGAATTCTCGGACTACCATAGGTAATTGCGTATGGGCTGCACGCCCTCCACCCTTTTGCTCAAGATGGTTTTATGAAAATCCTCAAGGTGGTAAAGCCTTTCTCTTTGATGAATGACCTATCTCTCGAGATGAGGCCGAATCTCGAACGCGACATTTCATCGATAAATTTGTCATGATCGTGAATTCATATTAGGCTCCTCACTTGCCCAACCTTTCATGGGTCATCTGGGCTTCTTACCGACATCAGCACCATAGCTCCGTTGAGATGGTGGCTAAAGTTTTCACCTCTTCTGGCCTTCGACCTACTAACACCCGTGTGATGCAGTTGGATCAATCTGCCCAAATGAGGCCGCCCAACAACTCTCTTAGGCAAACTGTCGAACACCTAGTGTGCACTTTGGAGATGGGCATTGTGACTCTAACCTAGGATTGCCATTATCCCTAACCACTCCTAAGGTGCCTTCATAAGCCCTAAACAAGACACAAAGAACGAAAACTACTCACTACAAAGTGAATCTGAGCCTTCACTTACCCGTAACCAAATCGGGAGTAGGACTCCAAATGAAGGTGGGCACTAGTGATTGGTAGCTTTAGGGACATTTGTAGGGATTGTGGGGTTCCTAGGACCAGTTGGGACAAGCCTAGCTATGTGTTCTAGGTATTTGTAAAAAACGGATGTGCGTTAGGGCTTTTCTAGGTTTTACGAAAGAAGAAGAATGAACACTTATGTTCATAAAAATAGGGGAAACGTCGCGACATTCAGGTCCAACGTCGCGACGTTCCCTAGAGTAGTAATGCTAATTTCGCGACGTTGGGATCCAACGTTGCGACGTTCCCGAAAGTCCACTAAGCAAACGTCGTGACATTGAAATCTAACGTCGAGTTCGCGACGTTGAGGCCAACGTTGCGACGTTACAAAGAGAGTCAAATTCAAAAATTTTACAAAACTTTCTAAGTCTAAGAAAACCCCCTGAATGAAGTTCCAACCTCGTCATACTCTTGGAATGAGCTTCTCAACTAGCTCTCCGCCGCTAACGCTATCTCGGTCCCGGAAACAAACAAACAAAAAGAAAATTCGACATGAAAGAAACCGTAAAAACATGCAAAAACTAAAAACACTCTAAACTACGCTCCGGAAAGAAAAAAATATCAAAAAGCTTACGTTGCCTCCCAAGTAGCGCTTTGTTTAATGTCGTTAGCTCGACTTCCCTGAATCTCAATGTTCTTGAGATCATGAGACTGCATGACTCTCTATGGCACGATTTTTGGTGTGCTTAGACGGATGTCCTGCTTGCTTGCATGAACTCACCCCCAAAGTATGACTTCAATCGTTGTGTGTTAACTTTAAAGGTCCCTTTCTCTTGGTGCATAATTTTCGCTCCTTCATACGGGAAAACTTGAGTCACAGTAAATGGTCCCGACCACCGTGACTTTAATTTCCCTGGGAAAATTTTGAGTCTGAGTTGGGAACAGAGGACCCGTCACCTCCTCAAACTCTTCTTTCCTCGCGATATGTTTGTCGCACTGTGCTTTCTTTCTTTTCCTTATATATTCTGCTGGCTCTGATGCCTCTACTGCGTAACCTCTTAATCCATCGAGAGCTACAACATGCTTTTTCGCCGCCATCTTACTATCCATATTCAATTTCCTAACGCTTCAGTATACTTCGCTACTCCAATTCCATTGCAGTGCGACACGCTTCCCAAACACTAGCTTGAATGGTGACATTCTAATGGTACCTCGATGCCGCCTCTGATACGCCTGCAGTGCATCATCTATCTTTTTCGCTCAATCTTTCTTTGAGCTATTAACTGTTTTCTCTAAGAGACTTGATTTCTCTGTCGACACAATTTTTGCCGCCATTAGTCCGCGGGTGGTATGCAAGTGCAAAATCTCGATGTCCCGACACCATATTCCTTAACACGTTGTCAATGAGTTTGTTGCAGAAGTGTGTTCCCCCATCTGTGATCAATGCCCTTGGAGTTCCGAACCGGGTGAATATATGACCGCGGAGAAAGTTTGCTACCACTTTGGCATCATTAGTTCGGGTAGGTATGGCCTCCACCCATTTCGAAACGTAATCTACGACCAAAAGAATGTATAGGTTGCTGAAAGATGAAGGAAAAGGACCCATAAAATACATTCCCTAGATATCAAACAACTCTACCTCTAAAATAATAGGTCAGAAAGGCGCTTTCATCCCGTTTGATATACTTCCCATTCTTGGCATTCATTGCCGTAGACACAAAGTGGTGTGCATCCTTGAACAAGGTAGGCCAATAGAATCCCGATTGAAGCACCTTTGCAGCTGTCCTATTTCCCCCAAAGTGCCCCCCACATGCTAGTGCGTGACAATGAGCTAGAATACTTTATATTTCCTCTTCTAGGACACATCTTCTTATCATCTAGTCAGCGCAATGCTTATACAGGATGGGTTCCTCCCAGTAGTAGTGCTTCAACTATGCTAAAAATCTCTTCTTCTATTGATGACTAAATTATGGGGGGAGCACTTTTGCTACCAAGTATCAAACCGCAAACCACAGATCGCTTTTTGTCTTTAATGCCAAGAGTCGTCATCGTGTGAAATCATCATTGATTTGAATTTTTACATCGCCTTCCAATCATGAAAGGTGGTCGCTACTAGATTTTAGTTCCTTTCTTATCTTTAATTCTCCAAGTCAAACTCCCCGATAGTAACACCCACCTTATCACTCGCTTAGAGTTCTTCTGGTCATCGCACTTTATACGAATGGTCTGCAGCACTATGACCCCTCGTACTCAATTGCTACCGCCTTTAACTTGTCAAACACAAACACAATAGCCAGGTTCTTTTTCAAGAAACAGATAGCTGAAATACAAACATTCAACGTCCGACTAGGCATAATAGATAACTCAAAAGTTGTCCCTTTTGGCCTAACATTGCCCCGACAGTAGTCACCGTGATCACACATGAGTTCAAAAGGAAGATTCTAGTCCGGCACTACTACAATGGGTGTTGACACCAATTTTTGTTTGAGAAACAAGAATGCTTGTAGGCACTGATCATCAAACTCGAAGGGTGCTTCTTGAACTAGCAGATTCTACAGGGGCTTAGATATTTTGGAGAAATCCTTTATGAATATCTTGTAGAAACCTATGTGACCTAGGAAAGCCTATTCCATTCAAATTTAGAAGATTGGGCTAGCTTCTCTGTATTGCTCTTAACCTTAGCCTGCCTACTCGATTCCTCTTTCTGATATCCAATGCCCTAATACAATGCCTTCCTTCACCATGAAATGACACTTCTCCCAATTTAGTACATGGTTGGTTTCCTCACATCTTATCAGTGCGTGTTTCAGGTTCTCCAAGTAATTATCAAAAGATTTCCATAGCACAGAGAAATCATCCATGAATACTTCAATAGTTCTCTCGACCATATCGTAGAATATGACTATCATGCAACAATAAACATACCGTACATGCCCCAGCGGCATTCGCCTAAAAGCAAACGCACTCATACGGGCACGTGAGTTTTCTTGGTCCTAGTGATATAGTGATCCGACATAACTCGACTACCCATCTAAGAAATGTAGTAATACTCATGCCCTACTACTGGCCTAACATCCGATCCAGAATGGAAGTGGAAATGATCTTTTCGAAGTCATTTTATTTAGCCTTAATCTTTGCAAATCCTCCAATTCCCAGAATCTGCTCGGAAGGTAGCAAAGCAGGTTATCAAATTTTAATACCATGGTCCTCTCTTTTGGGACAACTTGTACTGGGCTTACCCACGAACTAGCAGAGATGGGGTAAATCACTCCTACATCTAACCACTTCAATACCTTTTTTCTTACCACCTCCTTCATTGTCGAGTTTAGTCTCCTTTGAGCTTCTACTGGTGGTTTGTGCCCATCCTCCAATAGGATTTGGTGCATACACATGGAGGAACGAATCCCCTTTAAATCAGCTAGAGACCACCCGATAACATTCTTGTGATCTCAAAGCACTCTCAAAAGCTTATCTTCTTTCAATGCTGTCAGAGATACTGATATGATAGCTGGTACGGTTGAGGATTCCCCTAAGTACGCATACCTCAAGTGACTAGGGAGTGACTTTTGCTTCAACTGTGGTGGTCGCTCGACTGAGGGCACTGAAGTCTAGGTGTTATCTCCCAACGGCTCATAATAATTCCTCCTATTCGGTTGGAAAGAGTCCATCCACTTCATATACTCTTCGGCCTCTTCACTTAGTTCTTCCTTAGCATTCGCATTGCCAATTTCTCCAAAGGGTCAAAATTAAACCACTATGACTAGGCACTATAACCTCTAATGCCTCTATCAAGAAGCATGCATCACTCTCTCGCCGATGCCTCACCACCTTAAATTATTAAATCCGACTTCACTAACCCACTCTAGCTAAGCCTCCCTTCGTATGATCAATCATAGGCCTGCTAGTTGCTAGAAATGGTATGCCCAGTATGATTGGTATCTCTTTATCTTCCTCCATGTCTAACACTATGAAGTCATCTAGGAAGATAAACTTGTTTACCTTTACTAACACATCCTCTATTACTCCCCGAGGATGTTTCAATGATCTATCTGCCAGTTGCAATGTGACCATAGTAGGTCTAGCTTCACCTAAACCCAATCGTTTAAAAATGGATAAAGGCATGAGATTAATACTAGCTCCCAAGTCACATAGGGCTCTCTTAAAGATCGAGTTCCCTATCTTACAGGATTGTAGTCGCCCTGATCCTCAAATTTTCTATGGTAATTCTCAAGCATAAAGATTGCACTCTTCCGTAAGATTCACTCCGCCTTAAATTCTAATAACATTCTTTCCCCGAGAGTATATCTGCGAATTTGACGTAGGCCGGGCATATGTTCTAATGCATCTCGCTAATGGAATGTTGATATGCGCTTAAATACTTCCATGAATTTAGTAAACTTTATCCAGTTTATTCTCGCCTCAATCGTCAGGATATGGTAATCGCGCATCGGGCTTAGCGCTATAGCCGCCTCGCTTCGCCTTCTTTCTTCCCATCTGGTGTCTCTGCTGGCTTCTCCTCTTAGGCCGCTCCCGATCTTCCGGCTGAATCGTTCATTACCTCGCCTTTCTATCTTACTACCGCGCGCCCCGTGTACTAGCTCTACCACTCTTAACGTGATAGGCCTTTAACATGTTCCCTACCGTCACCCCTAGGGTTTTCTCCAAATTCTCGTAAGGAACCTTGTTGCCTCTCGCGAAGTATATTGTAGCCATTCGCTCCCATTCATACCTGTGTTTCTCAACTATGCTACTCGATTGCTCAATCAAGGGCCTGGTTTTGCATATTCGCCTCATTCTTATTCATGCTGGGTGGTATCGTGGCAACCATTTGAGCAAGGGCTTGTTCCAAGTCCACTTTTTTCTTTGGTGGCGGTTCGCTCACTTGTGGTGGTGGTATGTTGTTTAGATTATTCTTCCATCCATAATTATGATTGCTTTGATTATTACGCCACCCTTGGCCTTGATTCGTCCCTCGGGCAATTGTCAGCTCCCATGATCGACCCCGTTGTCAGGTCGACAAACCCCGACACATACCGGGCATGCTCGACCGCTTGTCGGCTCCCGATTGACATTTCCCCGTACTACTATGCCGTCCTCCGCTGCACTCCGTGATAACTCCCACGGGCTGGCCTCGAGCATGATTTACTTCGTATTCCTTGCGCTTTGGGCTGAGTTGCGCGACATGAGTAACCAGATTGCTGAGAACCTCGTTATCTGCTCCTCCCACAGCCTTTACCGGTGTAATCCTATCCTTAGGCCACCGATCACGTTAGCAAGAGTATCTTCCCGTAGATTTATATGCTCGTCCGTACCTTTTCATTAACGCACTTCCCGTGATAGCATTCATCACTATTCCTGGCCGCATCCTCGCATCATATAAGGTATGGACTTGCATCCATCCGGGTTAGCTTGTGGTGTGGACACTCTTTAGCGCTCATGAAATCTCCTATGCTTTCACCAAGTTCTTCCCTCTAGTTATCTGTGCGTATCGATCTTCGCACTAGCCGCAATTTTTGCAAGCCGAAAGAACTTCGCCGTGAACTCGCACTGCCGCTCCATGAAGCACGGGAATCCGTGGCCGACTTGTCAACCGCGTTTAGCCTCATCACCCAGTGAGCGGAAACAATCTGGGCCAGCCGCCTTCAAGAACCCATCAGACTTCGATCGTGTCACATACTTGATGAAGTCGGGTTAGATGCATATTCGGATTCTCACTGGGCAACCGTGAACATAATGTTCTGAAGCATCTACAAAGTCACTACTTTTAGCTTGAAGTTGCTCATCGAATGTGGGTGGTCTTTACAGCGTGACTGTGGCAATTGTAGGTGGTAAGGCTAACTCTTCTAACAACATAAACGAATCATTTGGGCCGTATAAACGCCCAGCGCATGGATTCCTGCAATTATTCCTATCAGGCCCCCTTGCCGCTTTGTTTTGCTTCGGGTCCCGATCATGCCCTTCATTATTCTCGCATGGTTGCTAGATTTCTTTGATGTGCTTTCTACTTCTCGCAGAACGGTGTAAGGTTCTTTTTCTGTTCAAAATCAAACGGAGGTAGTTCAACTTGACCCCGTCTGAGCATACATTCAATATAACCTTCACTGTAATCACACGCACAAGCACAAAGACCAGATTACAAGCACTTATATAGCAAAAAATAAAATAAAATAAAATAAAATAAAATAAAATAAAATTTCAGAGTAATATCTAATTGTGCTATTTTCAATATCAACACAAAAACTTCCCACACGGCTAAAAATTGATCGGGTCGATAAAGATGATGTGCATTTGGTATAACTTAGGTAAAGCGCCTATGTGCGCAAGTGCACGCGTACGTATCAAGTAATATAGTGTATCTAAGTACGGATATCGATCCACAGGGAGAAGTGCGTTGACTACTGGAATTGGCCCTATGATATTATCTGGACTTAAACTCTTAATGAATGTCTAACTAATGTATGGAATTAAAACTAAATTTAATTAACTTGTGAAATTACTTTTTTGGTGAAAACTAGGGTTTTGCCTCCTCCTGCCACATTTGATGGATTATTATATAGAGGAATTATTATTCAGTCTATTGATGAGTTCTTGATGACGGGGTGATCGTGCCTACGAGATACCCTCTCTCGAGGTAAATCCGCCTATCTCACCAAGAGGGTCGGCGCATCTCCGCTCGACCCTATACTCAAACGCTTTAAATGCTCAAACCCTAATCGCCACACTTGAATCGAGATATCTCTATTCGCTGACATTGACCAAGGGTCTCTCCTCATGTCCTCGAGTCCCCTCGATCTCGAATACCCAACAAGGTCGCGTCAGTCGCGACATCACCATGAAATAAAACCACGTGACGAACAAAATCGATATAACCATAAACAATCACAATATTAGATTTAAACCTTAATCCATATTAACCGGGCTGGTGGTTCAACAAAACCCTAGAATTCTAGAACATATCAGAATTTAATACAAGCATGGTTCTATAAATCATTAATGGTTTTGAGAAGAGAAATACAAAAACACGAGGTCTTTCTTTCGACCTCTGCCGCTTCGCTTCGCTCAGCCTCACCGATGTCCTTCGATCCTCTCCAAAATTAGGTCTCCCGTGCTTTTTATAATTCTGAAGCAGGAATAGTGAGAACGTTGCAACGCTGGGGACGCCGTGGACGCTGGGTCGCTTGACTTTTACCGCCGCCATCGCATCGCCGCGACGCCGCGAATGTCATGACTCTGGAACGTCGCGACGTTGGCACGTCGCAACGTTGCAGCTAGGTTTCCACTTCTTCTTCTTCTTCGTATTTCCATTAAGCTTCTGAAAACCATCGTATTCATCTACAATGCACATAAGATCCAAAAATCAAACATCGACAATAATGCACTTATTAATATATAAAATATAACTAAAACGTAGTAAGGACGCGGATATGACATGAGCGTTTTAGACACTCATCACCCATGAAAATTTTAAACTGAAGGAAATGGTCAGATGACTATGTAAAGTAAATATTGGAGGAAAGACACATGGAAGAATAACTATGCAGAGAGTTTGAAGATATGACAAGCCAAGGTAGTGAAAAAAGTCAAGGACATGTGTAAAGGTGAGATAAAAGACCTATGGGACAAGAGGAAGTTATATAAAGAGTATTCTCCAAACAAATAGTGGGGAAGAGCAGTGTCTCCAAGGAAAGAGTTAATTGAAGCAGTGGCCCTAGTGGGAGAGTGGGACGACAATTGAGGAATAATGTGAAGAAGGGAACGTGGGTAGTTGTCACCTAAACTTCTATAAAGGGAATCAAAGCATCAAAGCAAAGAATCGATTTTTGAACACATTTCTACAAGTTCAACAACCTTCTTTTCTAGATTCTTAGCTTAGTTTTACATGTTTTTCTTTCCAAGCATTTTGTTACTTCAAAGTTTTCTTGTTTTAGCATTTGATTTTCAGTCCAATTATATAATGAAATCTGCTATGTTTCAAGTTAGTTCGTTAAGTTTCCCCTTAGCTTTTAATTCAGTTTATGCAATCAATTTTTCAAGGTATTTTTTCGCTTAGAATCTAGGGAATTGTTAAAAGAACTAGGGCATTTTTTGCTTGAGCAGAAGTTAGATTTCGGCACAGTTTCAGTTTGAAAATACTATAATTTCCTAACATGCCCGCACATTCACCAATTTCCTTGCTTTTTGTATGTTATGGTGAACTAGATTTTTGCTGAAGAAAGCCCTCGTATATAGACTGACAATAAGAATGCCATCAAATTGAGGAGTAAGACAATGTAGAGTCTTCGACTCGTGGATCTGATGTCGTAGAGTTGTAAAGCGTAGAGGAAGCAAGAGTTCCAAATTGCGGAATAGATAGAAAACCAAATGAATTATCCAGTACGACAGTAGAGGAATCCATCCAACAACCCCATTGAATAAGTGGAAGGAAGGGGTACAGGTAATGTTGATGTGCCTATTTTTTTCTCTAATAATTCTAACGAATTTCAAGCTCTCATGCAATAAATAAAGAGCCAGCAAGTGATCATGACTGTCTTTATGGAAGAAATGAAGCAACAATCTCAATCCATCTTGGAGAACCTTAGAGAAAAGGGGCAACCACGGCTGAAAGTTGTTTCTAAGCTTGAATGAAAATTTTCTAACAAACTTGGGAGGCAACATTCTAAGAACCTACAAGAAGCTGGTGAATTTCATCGCTCACCTATGCAGGTAGAGGCTAGATACCTTCTCGCCCATAGTAGAGAGGATGGTACTTTGGAGAACGTAGCAGGGGAAAGACCTAATGCAACTAGAGGCCACAACCCCTTAGAGGATTTTTCTCAGACTAATTCACTTACACATCCTAGAGCATATGAATGGGGCTTTTCTTTTAATGGAGGCTCATGTTCATGCATCCGTCAGAATATTTGGCTTTAACATATACTCGCATTTCTGGATTTTACTATATCGGTATTTATAAATTATTCAAAATTTAAAGATATATTCAATTTATATATCAAATTAGTTTGAAGGTATATGAAATGATAATATCAATTAGATTTGGAAAAAACATTAAAATTCATTTTCTATGATTTACACAAAATAATTGGTTAAACGTTTCTTATATATGATGACTAATTTTATATATATATTTTTATTTTAGAATATTCTAAAAAAAATACTATAAATAATTTCAAAATATTTCATTTAATATTTTTTTAAAAATTGTTTGCATTTAAATATTTGCACAATCATTTTTTTTTTAATTTAAAATTTTTTCAATCTAAAATTTAATATTAATTATTAAAAATTAATAATATTAATTAATAAGGAAGACCTTTCATTTTCTCTCATACCGTTTTGGTGTTCTCTAATTTTTTGCAATAATTAATGATAGTAATTATTAAGGAAGACATAGTAATTCCAACCGTCTCTTTATCTTCTCCTATTTTCTGTAAATAATTAATGATAGTAATTATTAAGGAATGCATAATAATTTCAACCGTCTCTTGATCTTCTCTTATTTTCTACAAATAATTAATGATAGTAATTATTAAGGGAGACATGTAATAAGTGATATTAGTTATTAAGGAAAGACTTTTCATTTTCTCTTTCGCATCTCTTCATCTCCTATTTTTTTGCTCTATAACAAGACACCCACCTCAAATATTGTTTTTTTTTTTTTTTTGAATTTTTTTTAATAAAATCGGAAATATTACCGATATATTGGCGATATATCACCCCTAAATCGATATATTGCCCCCAAACCGATATATGATTTTTTGGCGATATTTTCGATTTTTTGCCGATATTTCAGTCACTCAATTATCAATGATGTATATCGTATCGATTGACATCGATACACGATATATTGACAATATATCGCAATATTTTAATCATTGATGGCAACAGGGGACAGTAAGTTCAACAAGTTCCTTAGCAGCCGTTTGGGAAACCAACCCTAGTTCTAGATTTAGGAGTAATTAGAGAGGTGGTGCAGGAGTTATATGGGCTAGGCCTCAGACAAATTGGCCACCCGAAGTTCTACAAACCTTATCCATAAATAATAGACAGGGAGAACCCTTACCCAAGGGAGTACAAAATCCTTGATTTCTCCTTGTTCTCTAGAGAAGATGGTCAATCCACCCTAGAGCATGTTGCTAGATTCACTGTGCTATGTGGGGAGTTAGTCAACTACGAGAATTTCTATCATTTCAAGCTTAGATTGTTTCCTAACTCTTTGATAAGGGCAACATTCACTTGGGATACAACATTGCCAAGGAACTCCATTCGAAGTTGGTAGGAGATGGAAAGGCAATTCCGCACTCGCCTCTTCGTGGTCGAGCCTCGACCAGGCAATTAACTCCGTCCACAAGTGGGATTCTAAAGAACAGTGAGACCGATGATTTGTTTATCTCTTGATCCAAGAAGATGAGAAACATATTCAAAATCCATATTCTAGAGATAGAGTACGTGAAAATAGCCTAAAGAGGTTTGGACATTGAGTTGAGGAAAAAATTCCAAGGTATGGAATTTAGAGATTTTTATGAACTTGCAGCTAAGGTGACAAAATATGAGGAGCTGCTCAAGGAAGAAAGTTACCGGAGGAAGAAGTCCATGGAACCTATCACAAGGCAGAACCAGAGGTGGCAGTTAGCGCATCTTATCTACTACAAAAAGGGACATTCACCTCTCATTTTTTGGTAGAAAAAGCACCTAATTTATGGAAGAAGACAAAAATTGCTGGTACACAAGTCCAATATACTTTTGAGGTAGCGAAGACATGAATTATCTGCAATTTTTGCAAAGAAAAATCTATTTCTTCCTAAAGATCACTATATCCCTACAAGGATGAACTATGGGTGCAACCATCGTAAGTGCCACAATCTATGGAACCATGCACTATTAATGCATATCGGGGTTTTTAAATGCCACACAGATATGATCAACAAAGGGATACCTGTTCCCGCACAAAAAGGCTATGGCAATCAATGAGGATCCTTTCCCACTAGTGGCCTCAATCAACACTGCTAACTTCGACCTAAGAGCATTGATAGAATCCACAATGGCGGGAAAACTCTCTCCAAGAAAGGTATGGGTCCCTAAATATTGTCTGGTTCATGTTGATAAGTTGAAAAAGAAGCGATTTGTAGTTTTGATAGGCTTATTTGTGTTTTGTATTAAAACTGTATGTAAAGAGTGTATAAAAAGTGCCTAATCATGCAAGTATACGCTTGTCAAGTAATACAGTGTACGAAATATACATATATTGATCCATAGGGAAATTGGGAATGCTAAGTACTAAAATTAGGATACTTTCTAATATTCAAATACAAAGTAAGTGATGAGTCATGCACTTAAAACTATATTATTGGAATCTAAATCTAACTAATGGAATGTGCAATCAAGGGCCACCAAGAAATGATAAATTCCTAGGGTTTTGCACCGAACAATCCTATTATATCTAGAAGCCAAAAATTTCATTCTATCAAGTTTCGAGAAAGCTTCCAAGGCGCATGGTCAGCTTAATTTAATTATGTTTTCGAGGTCGAATAATCTGCCAACTAATACTAGCTTTCTTGCTTCTCAGCTCAACCCCAAACATTAGAGATGCTTTAAGGGCCAATAATCTCACACGCCTCCTAATTACCAATACTTTCTACACTACTAGGCTAACTATGTTAATTCATCTATGTCAAATTTCTCACTCCCTTCTCAGATCTCGCAAGGAACCACTTACTATGTTGAGATTAGCTAGAAATCAACATGCAAATAACACCTAAGCATGAATTAATAGCTATGCAATCAATCACATGGAAATAATAGAAAAAGGAAAATTAACATTTAAATATAAGTTTCATGTCTAAAATACAACAAAAACCCAAGATTACGAAATTAAAGCATAATAGAGGTTTTGTACATCATAAATCTAAGATAGAACATGAGAAAGGGAAAGAAGAAACTCTATTGAATCAACAAAATGTTGAGTTGATCTTCCTCCCAAAAGCCTTGGTTCTTCTTTGATCTAAAAGACTCAATCCTCTTCTTTGGCACCAAAGTCAAGAACAAGAGGGGAGAAACCCTAAGGAGGGTTTTCTCCCTCAAAAGGTCCAATCTCCAACCCTAAAGGGCTGTTTGGTCCTCTCTCCTTTGTCCCCTTTCGTGTTTCTAGGGTTTGAGCTTTAAGACCCTTAATTATGGGCTGAAAATCGACCCAAAACTAACCCTGAACGTTTCGACGTCGTTTGGCAATGTCGCAACGTCGGGCTGCAGAGTTTCTACACTCTCTGCAACATCGCGATATTGGTTCTCGACGTCGCGACGTTTCTGCAGCTTTCATGTTTTTACACTAATTTTCCGAAGTCATAACTTTGTCGTCCGAAATCTGGTCTAATGGTCTCTGTGACCCCGCCAGAAGATTATATGTATAATCTGTATTATACCAGAAACACTTAGAATATCATAAAGATCGAACTTTACAAAATTCTTCCATCAATACTTTGTTCTTCTTTCTTCAACTACCAAGAGTCATAACTTGATCATTGAAGTCCAAATTCGAGGAATAAGCTCTTTGAAAGAATGTGGAAGTCCTGCTATCCATCCATATAAATATTATAGTCATTTGGGATAATCTTGAAGCTGAAAACATCAAACACAGTAACTACTGCTGCATGTGTAATTTGCTGATTTTCCACTTTTTCGCTTTGTTTTCTCTCCAATGTCGCACAATTCCGCCAAATGGTTGACATAATAATAAAGATGAATATTTAGAGCATTAGGAAACTTATTTAACATAAAAATTAAATAAAACATGGGGCTAAAATTAGTAATTTATATACTCATCAAGTTTGTACAGATCCTCTATCAGGAGAAATTTTGTGAAGGGATACAGTAGGGAACAAAACAACATAACCGATTCTTCAAGGAAAGGAGACTTTCCCCAAAAGGAAAGATGGACTCCTCAAGAGATGGGTTCTCGAGAAAAGGCTGCAGAAAGGCCCACCCCTCCACGCGGTAGGTTCACTGCTTTAAGGGAAAATGATGTAGGCAAGTTCAGAGAATGTTTATCAAGAAATGAGATGCCATAGTCACCATCCTAAATGAAAAAGTTGTAGGGAAAGTTACTATTCCAAGAGACAAGGCAAACAAACTTGTTTTCCAAGGAAGAGTGATGAGGGCAGATTTATAACAGGTGGATATGGGGATAGAGTTGTTCCTCTAAGTAAAAGAAGGTTTCGCAGAGGGGAGAATCGTCCAAAGGGTAGATTCTTTCCCCTAAGAGAGAAGATTGTAGACAACTTCACTTCTTCAAGAGAGAAAGTAGGGGAAGGACATGTTCCTCCAGTCAGTCTTGTTTTTCCAAGAGGTGGACATAGTTCTTCAAGGTACATAATGATGTCTTCCAGGGACAAATTCACTTCTCTAAAAGATATGGTGGGAAACAAATATGTTTTTTCAAGGGAGATGGAAAGGCCCGTGATGTGTATAATTCCTCCTAGGGTTTCTCCTAATCAAAGGTGGCATGTGGTACAACACAAAAATTTTCTCAAAGGCTTTCTAGGACTCAGAAGAGGAGGATGCAGAGGCAAAGAACAACTGATAAAAGGCAGCTCATTGATGTACCTGATAAAACACTCTTGGAAGAGGCCATGAAATTAGAGAAAGTAAAGGAAGGAATGGTTCCTAGCTTGAAAAAAACAAAGTTTGGGAGGAAAGCTACTAAGGATATGCAGTCAATGAGAAGTGTAGATGAAGTAATGGGCTCAGAGACCTTATTAATAGGTGAAATCCTTATTTCTTTAAACTGTTCCACTATTTCTTTAACATTGCCAACTATCTTCAACTCAAAAAAGTCAGAGGAAGACCTAGTGGAAATAAAAGTGAAACACCGTACGACAAAGGAAGATGAGGGCCACGATGGGGTCACAATAGAATCCTCTAAAGAATGCAGACCTTAGAAGGTGATATTTGAGAAACCCTATGTGGAAATGAAGAGGCACATAAAGCCTTTGTACATAAGAGCCCATCTCAATGGCAGACCGGTATCCAAGGTACTGATAGATAATGGATCAATGGTAAATGTAATGTCATTAAGGATGTTGAGAGCTCTAGGAAGGAACATTATGATACTACAGAAACATAGTGTCTGGTGTCCCGCTTACTGGAGAAGTATCCAAAACCTTGGGGTTAGTACTTATAGATATCAATTATCAGAAAGCAAACTGACTAACCTTCATATTTGATCTAATTTAAATTATATATTTATTAGTGAGAATCAGATTCTTCATGCCAATTTAAAAAGTTATTTCTTCCACCGCCTACTATTTAGTAATAAAGAACTGACGTTATATGGCTACCTTCGCTATTATATGCCAGAAGTTAAGATATTATGACCTAATCGTCCTGAATGTCCCACTAGTTAATGAAAGATTATGTCCCCAGCAAGCTACATTAATCAAAGGGTTTACAGTGAACTAAAAGAGAGGTAGTCAAACCTTAAGGTGAGATGAATCGCCCATTGGAGCCTTATGAGTATTCAATGGTATTTGACACCCAATACTTCAAATGAAAGAAAGAGCTATAATCGCATATTCAAAACGAAAACGCACAGATCCACGAATAATATGCACCGGCGACACCATAAATGGCGATAATTTCGGCGAGATTACGCAATGAACATGAAAACACAGATGATGACGAGAACAACCTCGAAGCCCGAAGACTATTAACCCGGCGGCGAACTATGGATAGCGAACCCCGGACGACCGAATAGTCGATTATTTATTATTAGCCCGTCGCTACCAACGGGCGGAACCAGCAACACACAGGAGTCTCAAAGATTCACTTCAACTACACAAGACGAGGTCAGACAACCCGGTGGAACACCGCTAGTCATTAAGCCTTGGTTCACCCATCGCAAATCCACCAAGAACCGGCGTGTGGGAGCCAGGCGCAGCAGCACGAGAAGCCGCGCCAAACCATCAAACCCCGCGGCAAAACAAGTCGCAACACCGTCCGGATTAAGAATGGAACGAGAGCCGTAGATCAGACTTAATAATGCCGCCTGTTACAGGTAATGCCTATCAGTAATATATGTTAATATTCAAATGCAAAATAATATTATCGTCTTTCACAAGAAAGTTTTTCAGCAGAGAATCACAACTATAATATTGCTGACGATAGACAGACCCACGCCTTTGACGTCCCGGTTCCCAGAAACTGCTTCAATGGCCGGCCATGCCCCCTTCGTTCCTCGAAGAACCGCCCATAATCCTCGGCCAAATCGGTGAATGCCATCTTCATGACAGCGTTAGCTACCACATGGAGATTTATGAATAACATTTTAGTTAAATTCAGCATTATTATCACTGTGGTATGATCTATAGACGTTTTATACAAAATGGTCATCTAAGGCTAAGAGCAAACTCATCTGATTATTGAGAATCAATT
Organism: Tetrastigma voinierianum; assembly: GCA_016808115.1. NCBI lineage: Eukaryota > Viridiplantae > Streptophyta > Magnoliopsida > Vitales > Vitaceae > Tetrastigma > Tetrastigma voinierianum. The sequence continues at coordinate 598,769 of JAEQBH010000115.1, forward strand.
TAGCAGAAACAAAGATACAACCACTGAATGTTATAATGGTTCAGATTTATATTAAACACATATATTACTACTTTAATCGTCTCATATGGTTCCGGGAAACTCCACTGATCAACTAGATACGCAGCCAACCATATTCATCTCACAGAATCAAATAAGTCCACAAAGCTGATTGAAGTTCACCTGGCCTACTCTTCTGCTGCAATTATCGAGCGGAGATGCTTCAGCTTAATCTTTCCGCTGATCATCCATTAGAAACTCAACCATAAAAGACGTAAACATGATTAAAGATGAAGCAGAAAGGAGGCCTGGGTTCTTAAGTCTGATGCCTCTGAAGAACAGAATTCAATGAAGTCGGATGGTGAATCATCCGCCAAATGGATAAAGATCGCCCAATCTTTCTGAACTCGGGCTTCAGCGCATCAACAACTGGTTAATGGCGAGTGTTTCAGTAAATCTGGTCGAGATCCGTGCAAATCGAGTTACAAAGAAAATATTTCATCGGGTTCCCAATTAGTGCTTCACAACCAATAAAATATGCAATGCACAATCGGGTCGTTAGCTCCTATTATGTTCGTTCCATCCCCATCAGAAGGTCTTCACTGTGACTTCAATATTCCCAGGAACTGACCGAAATGGCTGGTGCTAGCACGCAGTTCTGTGAAGATGAGAGAAAAATCACCCCTCAATTTATGAAAAAGGAATCAGATTAGAAATCATCAATACAAATGCAATGTTGCGTGAGACCGAAGATTAAGATCGTATACGAAGATCTAACAGCGCAGTGTTTCCTGCAGGATGAAACCTTAATCATAGAACTTCGTCCTACTAGAAGGGGAATTGTACATTAAAGGACCCATTATTATCGCTGATATTTATCATTCCTAGATAAATATGGAAGTGATGAAGTTCATGAAGGGTTTATGGAGCCCATCGCCGGGATAAAATGAGGTGGCCGATTAGGAGACATGGCTATTTTTGGCCAACCATCAGCATCACCAATTACCCATGGCCGCCAATAGTGTCAAAAGTATGGCAGCATACATAGATAATGTTGTGGAACTCCACCACTGTGAAACCATGGCCTTCAGAGGATGGGCCATGGACTTAATCGGGAAAATCCACTCGGCTTCATCAAAGGGACACAATCATCTTAGTTACTGGCACTACTTCACTAAATGGGTGGAGGCCCCTTAAAAAAGGCATAGCAGAAGGATGTGATTCAATTCATCAAGGAACGAATCATTCATGATTTGAATTCTCAATCCATTATAGATCCACCAAGGCACCATGTTCACTAGGGATGAGATGACTTATTTTGCCACGATTATGACATTCAACTTATCAGATCCACTCCCTTTTATGCCCAAGTAAATGGGCAGGTAGAAGCTTCCAACAAGGTGTTAATAAGCATCTTGGAGAAGATGTTGGAGGATAATCCTACAAATTGACACATAATTTTATCTAAGACCTTATGGGTTTATAGAACTTCTAAAAGAGGTTCTACAGGGTTAAGTCCTTACTCTCTAACCTATAGGCATGATGCAATGCTTTCAATGGAGGTGGTAGTTCCTTCTCTAAGGGTATTTAGATATAATGGCCTTAATCCTCAAGAATACAGTGAGACCATGATGATGGAACTTGAGGCATTGGATTGCAAGAGATTACAAGCGCTCAACCACATCATGATCCAGAAAAAGAAGGTGACTTGGACCTACAACAAGCGAGTCAAAAGAAAGAGTTTCAAAGAAGGGAGCTTGTTTGGAAGGTGGTGCTGTCCATCGACTCTAAAGACAGAGAATTGGGGAAATGGTCTCCTAACTAGTAGGGACCATTCAAGGTTCACTAAATATTTCCCGAAAATGCCTACTGGCTATCAAGCCTTGAAGGGGAGCCATACAAAAGGTTCATCAATGGGAAGTACCTAAAGAAATACTTTCCAACAATGGAATGATGGATCGCCAAGAAAACCTACAAGTAGTGGAATAAGGGAATAACAAGCGTAACAGTCCCATCGACCACTCTTGGATTGGGGAATCATTCAAGAGTACTTGAGTGATAAAGTAGGTCGCAATACTCAACGTCAAAACCTTTTTGTATTCCTCAATGCTATACTCTGTTATACCTCATCGTTTTATGAATAAATAAAGTAGGTCTCCTAACCTCTTTAAAATTGGGGAAAATATATATTAGCTTATGGGTTGAAAGGTTAAAGTGGGCTTTGCGATCCTTATTGATCCTAAATAAAAGCTTTTCCCCAAGAATGAGCTTGTTGTATCATCAATGTGCAGGTTCCATGACCAGTTTAGACTGTGAGAAATATGGACGGCCTAGTAATAAAGTGGTTTTGCCATCAGATTCACAAGACACTGACTTCTCCAAGGTTGTTTTTGTTGCCTCTTTGGATTTCTAAAAATCTCACAAGTAGGTCTCATGACTATTTTGGTGTTGGAGAAATAGGTACCAATAGATTGGTTCGATAGACTTCTTGTCAATGGTTTCCTCACATTCATCTTTTTCTCCAGAAAGTCTACCTTATATAGAAGAAACATCCCAGGAAGAAGGTAGTCTCAGGCCAGATATAGGTACACATATATTTCCCTCAAATAGAGCATCTAAATGTCTATGAGTAGAAAGTATCATAATCACTCGAGATTGAGCAAACAAGCCCTCATAATCGACCGAGTAAGAAAGTGGGCTTTAGAAGCATTGCACATTCAAATGCAAGATTTCTCTAAAGAATTGGATTTTTTATATCATAAAATTGCATGAAGTGATAGGTAAACCTAATAACTACTGTGAAGTTGGTTAAAGTAAAGGCATTAGTTTGGATGAACACAAGAGGATTTTAGCTACTCTAGGCCTCTAGTGCCTATATTTTCCAAGGATTATACAATATGCATAAAGGACAAGTTAGGTTCCATAGCTATTCTAAGCTTAGAAGGGGATCTAAGAGCTGAGGGGAGTCAGGTAAAGTAGGCCTATAGCCACGGTTTAGGAAAAAGGTTTTGGTTTTTATCAAGCCCATCCTAAATAAAATAAATAAATAAAATAGGCCTTATGGCCACTAAACTATGTGGAACATATCTAAAAAATGTACCTGTCCCAACAACAATAATCATTCAATAATTATTCAAAGTAAAGTTTCAACAAATATCCAAAGGTAGGCCTATTGCCACCTTGGTCCACTATTTCATTAACATGAAAGAAGTGCTACCAGGTAACAGCCCGCTGCCACACATCCGCAGGTAGGCCTAGTGGTCACCTTGGTCCACTAAATGCAATATTATGGTTGTGTGTACGTGAAGCAATGTTATGATTTTCCACAATTCATTCCATTGGTAATCAACACACATAAAGAGGTAGGCCTAGTGCCACCTTGATCCACTAATGCAATGTCATGGCTGTAGTGAACGTGTGTTAGTGTTGAGTGATTTTTTCCGTAGTTTATTCCATACACATTCAACACACATAAAATGTAACGCCCCAAAAGTACCCTAGAATTTTATAATAATTTTATTATATATTCCGGGTATGAATTGAGCCAAACTTGGGTTTTTCCAGGAAAAATTGATAAATTGATAAATTATGAAATGTAAATTGAAAGTGTGGGAGGATGTTTGTTATATGCTAAAATGAGAAAGAGGAACCCTAAACAAACCCAAGTGAAAAAGGGCAAAATGTGGAAAAAATTGTAAAAGGAGGACCTAAGAGTCAATTGTTATAAAGAATAAATGTCTAAGAGAATTTATGATAAAAGGATGGCCAAAGTGGAATAATAGGAGACTTAAATGAAAAATGGGTTAAAGGCCAAGCAAGGCCTTATGGAAATAAAGAATTAAAGACCAAAAAGGAGAAAATGAGGAATAAGAATGAGTGTAGGGCCAAATGATGGCCTACACTTAATGGGTTAAAGGCCAAACAAGGCCTTATGATTTATGATATAAAGACCAAAAATAATCTTAGGGCTCATTATATGAATAATCTTGTTTTGAGGGAGAAAGGAAGGAGAAAAGGAGAAAATCTAGGTTTGCAAGGAGGAGTGGCTTTGCTGGCTTGGCTTCCCATTTCTTGTCTTACGACCAAGCAACATACAAGAGAGATTTGAAGAGAAGGTGGGCGAAAATCAAAACCCTAATCCTATTTTTTTTGATTTGGATTGGGTGAAAAGCCCTAACTGGAGGAAAATGGATTTTTATTGGATTCTAAACCACCTTGGAGTTGATTTGTGATTCCATGGTGGATTTTTGCATATGGGATGAACGCGTTTGTGGAAGAAAATGGGTGAGAAACAAAATCCAGATTTTCTGGCAGTAAAAACCCGTAGGTGGTACTGGGAATAAGAGTGGTACCTGCACGCAAAGGCAAGCGGTACCGGTAACACTAACCGGTACCTGCACTCCACCGGCAAGGGATGACCTGGTACCTGCATCACTACTTCCAACGCCTGCAGATATTTTGCACCGTTAAGTCCCAGATTCATACTCGAATGTTTAGGACCCAAGAAATGATTAATGGGGGCCCAAATACATAAACTGGCTGAAAACGATCGCACCTCAATCGCCTAGCTGCCGTAACTCCAAGGCCGTTAACAGAAATAAACTTGTAATTCAACAAAATTGTTTAAGAATTAATTTGCTTCAAGAGGTATGATTATTATTGACTAGGGACTCGTGATGATCGCTAACCTAGGACCGAGATCGGCGAGAAGGAAGCCAGATCCGACATCTTCGCCTTTGTTCTCTCGACTCTATTCTTATTTCAAGTATTTTGGTAGTTCACAAGTAACTATGAATGAGTACATGAATGAGTATATGAAATGAGTAATGTGAATTGGCAGTACACATGAAATAAGTACATAGATTTCGAGCATCTTTTGAAAGATAATATGAAAGTGAATATGGAATTAAAATGTGATATTTGGAAAACCGACGAATGAATGATAACCTAATTGTAAAACGAACGGCCAATTTCACACTTGAATTGAATCGATATACTTAATGAACCATTCGACGGATGCATCGCAACGCATCCATCAAGGCACCCCAAAATTTTCCAATGTCCCACTCGGGCGGGATGCACCAATTCCAGAAGGCGATGGCGTATGACACAAAGAAATGTCCCACTTCGCGGATGCACCAATCAACATCCGCCTGATGGCTTATGACATTATGATACCATATGTTCAATTAAACGACATCTCGTCATGATGGGAGACCGACCAGAAATGTGTAAGCACATTACCGAATGATAAGGGCGAGATTCACAAAACTAATCCGTCGGGAAATGTGAATCAAATAGTCAAAAGTGAAATAAACCAACATTGACGAGTGTAAATGAGATTTTTATGTGTATGTTTAAATATCATAAATGAAATTAATAAACGGTTGCATTGAAAATGCATGTTGTGATATAGTAAATGATTTGGAAATTGAAAGATGCGAAAAATGAATAGCATGAGTATATAAGCGATAATAGGCATGGTTTAATGTTAAATGCGCTGGTTAAATTGAATATTGAATAACTCAGATGTAACCACTAAGCATGAAAATGCTTAGCCAGGTTTTATCTATGTGTGTCAGTAGACAGAATGAAGACAAGATCGTGAAGCGCAGTAGTCGTGCTAAGTTGCGTATATAAGTACATACCCCGCCAAGACGGCTTCCTTTTTGAACATGGAATATTTGTGAACAAATAATTGAACCTAAAGAAATGTTTTGTTTTGTATATTTATTTTAGGCAATAGAATGTTTCACCAGAATTGCATTTTATGAAATATAAATGTTTAGGTCACCATTTGAAAATGCTCTCTCTAAATCGAAAAACCTAAAGAGAAATAACATAAAGAAAACGCTTTGATAAGATAATTGAAAACGTCGGAGTAACCGCTCGGCGATCCGTCAAGCCGGGATCGTCACACTAAAAAGAAAACGAAATAAAATTTAAATAAAAGAATTAAAATCCAAGGCCCCCGATTGGGTCGATCATTAATCGAGCCCGCCTGCCTCTGAGCTTACATAAAAAGGTAGGTAGGCCCAAAGTACACCTTGATCCACTAATGCAATGTCATGGCTATAGTGTGCCTGTGTAGTGTAGTGCCCAATGAGTCTCCAACAACAAATCAAGTATAGGAAGACATTCCAATTCTTCTCTTTCCACCAAGCAAAAATGGTAGGCCAATGGCCACCTAGCAAGAGTAGCAAAAGGAGATAATAGCCTTAGGACAATCACTTGTCATCATAAGCAATGGATTATAAAATCACAAGTCAAGGAAAATTATATTGATTTCAAGTCGCCATGAAACCGGGTTGAAGCCATTGAATCAGCATAAGAAGCTCATGAGGAAAGAAATCCAAGAAAGTTACTAATCATGTGACAAGGTTTAAATCTCAGGTTGCAGGATCGAGAAATGTTCAACAAAGCAAAAAGTCTATCTAGTAGAGAGCTACTTTTAAGTCATTTATGTCGGTAGACAAAGCGAAATTCTTTGGCAATGTACGACCTGCAATCCGCCAAAGAAAAAGATCAAGTTCAGGTGAAAGGTCAATCAACCTGAGGTTGTTGAAAATCATTCAATATGCACCAGAAAAATGTTTGAAACAAATTAAATGACTAAAAGTTAATTTTTTTTGAAGGGCAGATTACTGTTCTTTTCAGAGCTTGGTAACCTAAGAAAATTTTCAAAATAAGCCAAAAAGCTTAAATGAATTTTTTCTAAGGTTGTACTCATGATTATTTTCAAAATATACATCTTGGAAAAGGTTCAAAACATTTAAACGACTTCATAGAATTTTCTAGAAGGTATATTTTAGACTATTTTCAGAGTCTGCACCTAATTTTTTTTTTTTGTAATAAGCCGAAAAGCTTCAATGGATTTTTTTGAAGGGTGTAATTAGGATTATTTTCAAATTATACACCCGATAAAGGTTCGAAATAGCCAAAAGACTTCAAAGAATTTTTTTTGAAGGTGTACTTTAGACTATTTTCAAAGTCTACACCTAAGAAAATTTTCATAATAAACCGAAAAGCTTCAATGAATTTTTTCGAAGGGTGTAATTAGGATTATTTTCAAATTACACCCTGTAAAAGGTTTGAAATAACCAAACGGCTTCAAAGAATTTTTTTCGAAGGTGTACTTTAGACTCTTTTCAGAGTCTGCACCTACGAAATTTTTTGTAATAAACCGAAAAGCTTAAGAGAATTTTTTCTAAGGGTGTACTCACGTTTATTTTCAAATTATACACCCTGGAAATTATTCAAAATAGCCAAACAGCTTCAAAGAATTTTTTTGAAGGTATATTCTCGACTTTTTCAGAGTTTGCACCTAAGAAAGTTTTCGAAATATGCCAAAAGCTTCAAAGAAATTTTCAAGAATGCAATCAAGATGATTCTTAAAAAAAATCTATACTTAGGAAAAGTTTCGAACGACATCAAGGAAAATTTCAATTATTTGGCATCAAAGAAAGCTTGAAAATTTAATCCAAAAAACAGGTTTCTTAAAAAAGAAATTCAAAATCAAGAAACTCATTATCAAGGAAATCAGGAAAGACTCGATCTTTTGGCAATACTTACCGTCAACGGCGCCATGAGCGGCAATGTTGATTTCTTCTTGACATTGATGAGCTTTCTTAAGGATGGTTTCTGTAATATGGGAAGCAAATATGACATTAGAATGGCTCATCAAATGTTAAAGTGTTTGATGAACATTAGAATGGTCATCTTCTCTCCTAAGGTGCATCTTCAACGTTGATTTCATTAATCCCCCTTCAAAGTTAAAGTGTTTCCCGAATTGCAACACAATGGAGATCAAAGGAAAAAAAATCAAATCTTTGAGCAGTAATGTCGCTTGGCAAAGGAGGTGCAGCGACTTCAATCGAAGACGGAACATTAGCAAAGACGATTGATAGAAAAGGAGGAGCGACGTCGGCTAAAGGAGTAGCGACAACGCTATCGACGGTGGAGAGGGAGGAAGAAGAAGATAAAAAAGGTAAAATGAAAAAGTCTCCTTTCTCCAAACAAGTGAGGTTTGTTTTAGAAAGAGAAAATAAATTATTTTTGGGAAGGAAAAAAATGAAATCCTAAGTTGCTTGGAGGAGAAGTCAGATGGTTTTTCTTTGGAAGAACAAAATCGTTTGGTGTAGGAAGAACAAATGTTGGAGGTTTAAACTTGATGATGACATGAACTTTTTTTCGGGGAATCAATAATTGTTTGATCCGACTTGGCTCGTTCTTGCTGTTGGAACTCCACATCATGGGTTGAAAGTTGAATTTTGGGTTTCATGATTGGAAATAAGCCCAAAAGAATATTTTTAGGGCTTTAATACATACAAAAAGTTTTTTCATACAAACATCGCCCATGGGCCATATTGTATGAGGGGGGCAATTGTTGACACTAAAAACAATTTTTTAGCTCAAATGGTAGCAAAATGGGTCCAACTGATCGGTCTGGATCGATCCTTTCAACCCATCCTATCAAGATCAGAACCCATGAGGTGAGCTGTGCCTAATAGTTATTTCTCCGGCCGAAGGAATTTTTAAATTGAAGGAAATGGTCAGATGACTATGCAAAGTAAATATTGGAGGAAAGGCACGTGGAAGAATATCTATGCAAAGAGGTTGAAGATCTGGCTAGCCAAGGTAGTGGAAAAAGTTAAGGACACGTGTAAAGGTGAGATAAAAGGACTATGGGGTGTGAGGAAGTTATAAAAAGAGTATTCCCCAAGCAAATAGTGAGGAAGAACAGTTTCTCCAAGGAATGAGTTAATTGAAGCAATGGCCCTAGTGGGAGATGGACGAAAATTGAGGAAGAATGCGAAAGAAGGGAACGTGGGTAGTCATCCGAACCTCTATAAAAGGGAATCAAAGCATTAGAGCAAAGAACCGATTCTTTAACACTCAAAATCGAGCAAGAGCATTTCAGCATTTCTACAAGTTCAGCAGACTTCTTTTCCAAATTCTTAGCTTAGTTTTATATGTTTTTATTTCAAAGCATTTTGTTACTTCAAAGCTTTCTTGATTCAACATTTGATTTTCAGTCCAATTATATAATGAAATTTGCTATTTTTTAAGCTAGTCCATTATGTTTCCTCATACCATTCAATTTAGTTTTGCAATCTAATTTTCAAGGTATTTTTTCGCATAGAATCTAGGGAACTGTTAAGGGAACTAGAAGATCCATTTTTTGCTTGAGTAGAAGTTAGATTTCGGCACAGTTTCAATTCGAAAATATTATAATTTTATGACATGCCCGCACATTCACCAATTTCTATACTTTTTGTATGTTCTAGTGAATTCTACTAGAAAATCCACTAAATAATAACAAAGGAAAAAAAAGGTTATTTTTGAATTATTGATAAAAATAAAAATATGGAATTCATTAAATTTGAAAAATAATCGGACACATAGTTATATTATTGATTTTTTTTTTTCATAATTTGATGCTTTGTGATGGATGACAATTAGAAAGATTGTCTAATTATTTGTAGAGTAGCTCTAGAGAAGTATTGGTTGAAATGGTAAATGGATGAGAAGGTGTTATTAGAGGGTTCACATACTCGAATCCTTGAATTATAGAGTATTATAATGAAATATGTAAAGTGATTAAAAGTTTAATATATATATATATATATATATTTGTGGAGTAGGTGAATGAGAAGAGGTCTATGTGGGTGTTTTGGTAGTCTCCAACCCAAATCAAGTCAAAAGCTCAATTGATGTGTTGATCATGTACAATGTATTGGTGGGTCGAAGAGAGTAGTGGGTGTGTCATGTGGGAAACTCAACCACCGGTTTTGAGATTAAAATTTCATAATGGGTATTGGGTAGGCCCATTTTACATAAAGTTGGGTTTTTCCCTTTGTGCTTATCATAATTTCATATTGGAAAGTCTCTAAAGTCACATCAGTATGCATAAACTAAAAAAAAATTTAATAAAAAGGGCACCTGACTTCTCATCACCAATTTCAGTGGCTTTTTGTTTTTTACTAATATTGAATATATATATATTTTTAATTTAATAGTATTAAGTATTAAGTTATTTGTTTATTAATATTAGGTAATGAGTATTGTTAGCTCTTATTTTTATTGGGTAAGGATGATGTTTTCTGTTTTGAAAAATAACTTTTTCTGAATAGAAAAACCCAAATATTTTAGTTTTTTCTATTCAATTTTTTTTTTAAAATTTCAGTAATAAGTTATGAAAAAGTTAAAAAAAATAAGCTAAATGCTAAAAACTATATAGCTTTCAACAAAACCAAAAACAATACCACCCAGTTTTTTCCCTAAAAATATTTATTGGCACGACACTCCTACCTCGATAAATATTGAGTCAATAATCCAAAGGTCATCTTTACAAAAAATTGAATGACTATATGTTGAGTGGTCGAGTGATAGGGTTAAGATACTTGGGTGGAGGTCAAAGTTATCATAAAGAAGTTTGAAATATTTGATTAAAAATATATCAAAATAACCCTAAATTTGTGAATCTAACATTTTCTGGTATTTTTAAAAAAATAGCCCATCGATAAAAAGTGTTAAGACGCTAATATCCACTCGGTCGGAACATAAATGCAATGAATTTAAAATTTTTTATCCCTTAACTCACCAAGGATCACATGCTTCATAAAAAAACTGGCTGAAGGAACGAATACTTTCAGAGATCGATTCGCAAGCCTTCCAAAGTCCGCTTCGGCGCATTCGATCTTCAAAGGTGTTAGACATTAAAGCGACCACCCTCTAACGCGTAGGGGCTAAACGGTTGGGTTGCTAGCAGGTTGAACGCGATCGTGAAAACACGTAAACCGGAACACGACCGCTGCTTATTAAACGCGTTCCGGTTGACCCGCGACACCCGAATCTAGGTCTCACCAAACCCGCGACCGGGTCATAATCGTGTCGAGCTAATCGTCGCGCTGAATTTTGACGGATCGAACTGGCACTTACCGGTAAACGGCGTAGGGGAACAAGAGCGAATCCGGGTTATAAACGTTAGCATGTTCACCGGAACATCGACCGCCATAAACAGGTTAAACGGCCGACCGCTATCACCGGAACCCGCGAAGTCTCACCCAAACCCGCGATCCGCCAAGAATCGTGACGTTAATCGTGTCGTCAATTTTTGACAAACACCATGTGCGATCCACACACGTAACAACAATGAACGATCTTTTGTCGAATGTTAGTTCGTGTTCGTCTTTCTCAAACCAAATTTGTAGCTTTTCTTTCTCTCTGTTTTGGTTGTTCTTAAAGTAAAAGACGACTACTACAAAATATATATGTCTCACATATATATATCTATATAAGTCCGCTAGATTTAAGTTAAAACTAATTTATATTATTATATATTGAAACTTTTAAATATTAATTAATTTAAATCAACCTTATCGATAAGGAAACGAATTTATATTATTAGACCAAAAAGAATATTTTTATCAAAATTAGACCAAAAATTGAGTGTCAAATTTCTAAAATTGGGTTTTCAAAGTTCTTTTAATAATCCAATAAAACCTAGCTCTAGTAATTAAAAGTTCACGTAGACATAGAAAGGAGAGAGGTTTAGGGTTCGAGTCCCAATGAAAATAAATTTGTGAAAAATAGAATACTATAATATAATACAAAATGAATAAATATAAAAAAAAAAGTGGTTTTAATCAAATCACCCAAAAAATTTCAAGAGGGTGAGGGTCAATCAGGTCGTACCAGTACCATGTCCACAGATAGCAAAAAATGATCTCACATATAAGTACCATTGGCTGTAATGAAGGGAGACAATTCCCTTTTTTCTAATTGTTGTTGGATTAAGAATTTTATGCACCAATGTATACGTGTACATGTATAATTTGCTAAATACTTTTTTTTTTATAAAAGAAGATTATGAAATAAAAACCTTACATAAGGGATTCGAGAGAGAACTTTAATAAACTTCGTATCAAACATTTGTAATATCCTTAAGAAAATTTCACTACCAAATACTTGAATATAAAATACTAATACTTTTTTGAGAGAATTATAATAAGGATGGCCAACCAAGAGATTTACTCCCAAGGATCATTAACAAACAAAATTTCTTAGAAGATATATTATTTGATAATGAACGCTGTTAGATCAAAGTTCACTCTTAAATAGAGGTAATAATAGGGAGACTGAACCACCCCACCCTTACATCTTTCTTCCCTGTGCAACTCTCTATCCTAGTGCAGAAACTCACCTTCTGCAAAATTGTGAAGCCTAGTCTATATTTCTAAAATGAAACCTCAAACTATTATATTTTTTATTTTTAAGAACAAAGAAGTTGGTGATTTTTAGGCTTATAAGGAAGTTTTTGCATATAGTTTTACGATTAATTATCCAGGAGGTTTATAATTTCGGTTAGTTCATTGTTGTTGCTTTTATGTGGAAAGATTGTATATTTTGAAAAAAAAAACCATGATGTTGGAGGTTTATTGTTGTTGTTTTTTTTTTCTATTTTTTTTTGATGAAAAGGTTGTATCTTTTGGAAAAAAAAATTGAATTAAGGTTTTAAATTTGATTCCATGTAAAAGGTTTTGAAAATTTAAATGAACATAAATAAGTTATATCGAAATTAATAGAGTATGACACAAATAGTGTATGTTTACAATACAATTAAACTATAAGTACAATAGAGTACGATAATACTCTACATATTATATATACATATATATATATATATATTTAAATACAACCAAATCAAAATAGAGTACGTTATGTTGGTGTTTTTATGTTGTAATTTTATTACATTTGTACTGTACTTTTACTTTCTAATTAAATGCACGATTTTTATACAAAATATTCAATATATGCTATCTGAACACACACTATAATATCCTGTAAAATATAATAATCAAAAATATATTATACAAGACATGATTAATTATTATCTGATCATATTATAATGATAAGCTTGAAAATGGTGCGTATAAAATATGCGCCTAGTGCGCTTGTGCACGCGTCGCCTCAAGTAATACAATAATAAATAAGTAACGTCTCACGAGGATTAGGTTATTAATTATTAAAATTGAATAAGGTGGAGTTAAATCAAAAACAAATTAAAACAATTGAAATCCTAAATCAAAGTTTGTAACAAGCAATTAGGGTTAAAATCAATGAAGACAAACCTAGGGTTTTGACTTCATCTAACAACAACTTCGGAGAGATCCAAAATAATCCCAATGATGCTCAAATCATATATTAATGACGGATTTCACAAAAGCACATGTTAATATTTCTCAAGTAATAACAATTTACCCTAGAAAATGTTATACTGTATCTCTACCTCAAACCATCATAACTAAGGATGCATTAAGCTCTTAAAATCCATAAAGCCACATGTAACTCACAAATATCTCTATTCTATGAATGATACATGATGTTCTATTCATGGTTTAACCTAATAATCACTTCTCAATCTCATATTAGGTCACAAATCATGCTAATGGTGATCAAACACTAGCAAGCATGAAGAACTAAATAAAGCATTTAAAATAAAAATATTCAAACATCAAATGTTTACAAATCAAAGCCTTATTCCACAGTTCATTGTTAGACTACATCAAAGCCCTAGAAAATGGATTTAGCTTATACTAAGAAGAAATAAAACCATAGAGATAAGGAGAAGCATGAAAAGAGGAAAAGAAAATAAACTATGTGGAGATAGAAGCCCCTTTTTCTCTTCAATCTTCTTCTCCTTCTTTAATCCAAGCCAAAATGTGTTTTCTCCCCAAAAGAGCCTTGCTTTAGGGTGTCTCCCCTCAAAGGGACATGTTTTCAAAACCCTAAAATGTTCCTTAAGTAGCCTCCTTCAAATTTTGGCTCAAATGGACAAATAAAAAAAAAAATCAACAAATCAGCAAGTTGGGGCTCGCTGCGTGGCAGAAGATTGTTATGGGACATGTTATGCCACGCAGGAGAGTGAAATTCATTCAAGAGCATGGCATCATGTATTTCCCGTTTATTCGTGGCTCCCACTCAGAGTCGATCTGACAATCTCGATCTCTGAGTTGGGTAAACTTAGGTACTATGGAAAGCTTGTAAAGTTTAGAATGCATTTATGACAAGATGAGAACCATGAGGGATCATCACACAGACGAGAAAATCAATAGACTTGCTCCTCCTTGGCCTTTTTGATTATTTTTAGCTTCATTTTCGCTCATTAGCTCCCAAGGTTGACCTAAACATGAAATTTAAAGATTAGAGCCTTTAAACACTTATAACTATCATCAAAACAAGTAAAAATGTGCTAAGAACAAGATGAAATTATGAGTGTTTGAGACAGTCAATATGCCCTAAAACTTAGCAGCTCTTTGCTTGCCCTTAAGCAAAGGAAAACATATAAAAAACAAGACTTGAAGATAGATATGAGTTGAGAATGGTGCTAGCAACTTGTTAAGAGAACATATGAAAAAAGTTCTAAGAAAACATATTTGTTTAATTGGGATTCCAAAACATTTAAAATCTCTAAAGGACGAGGCATTCAATGGTTTGATGATCAAGGCAAGTTTTGCCCCAAAACTTTCAATAGATCCTTCCTAAAGGAACTCTGTGTAAGTGATGTTTTAGATCTCAAATATAGACAAAAGTTGCAAAGCACTCTCCAACCAAACTCAACTCATTGTATTGAAAGAGATCAACTAACACAGGTTAAGAACACACCTTTTTATTCAACACTTAAAACTAGGAAGTAGGATGCAATGCTAAGGCATTCTAGAAAATTGTCCACGCGCGAATCATCGCTCACCAATCGCTGCGCACCCGGCATTATGTTCTCTCGCATTTCAACCCAACACTTAACTAGAAAAACGAAAGTATCTACTTGAGATTTAACCCATTTTGTCTCATGTAATGAGCAAGAAGAAGTCAATGGTCATAGCCAATTGGTTTGGGGATTGCTTTGAAAGGCTCCTCGGGCCATAACAAGATCAAGCTTGGTTAGAAAATGCAAATCCTACATCCCATCTAAGCAGAGTGGATTTGCTCCATCCTTCCCTCCTATAAAAGGACCCTTAATCATTATAAATCAACTTCTCCACCACTCGTTTGCTTGCAGATACCCAATTGTCGGGTATTTATTTCTTTTGCCTCAATTTAGGAAATTGATTCAGGGTCTTAAGTTTGTATTTTTCATTAGTGGGAGTCGTCACGACGCCCGAGACGAGCGCCGCCAACTTCGCAATGGGCGCGGTGTTCCTTTATTTGGCATGGTTTTCAATTGTGAAAACCAACCATTTTCCTACCAATGGTATCAGCCAGGTCTGAACTGAGTATGCTCAGATAAAGGTTATCCATCCTCTCCACATCGCAAGTTGCCTTGGGCTTTTGCATCATAGCTTATGAGTAGCTCAGGTTACGCTGGTCTGACCTTCCACATCAAAAGACTTATCGGTGATATTGACATTCCAAGACAACTATTTGTTGTAGAAATGTCAGAATCTGAATCCAGTGCACCATCAACCTCTACACCAAAAGGATTCTCATCAAGATCAATGGCAGACTGTCACCAAATTTGATGTGGAGAAATGGTAATCAATAACTTGGCATGTGGCAAAGGTGAGGTGTGCAGATGTTCTTTCCAACAGATTTTCCTGATGTTGCACTCAGAAGAAAGCACTGTAAGATGTTGATTTAGAAAGATTGACAAGAATCAATCGCTAAAGATGCGTACTGTGTCTCTCCAAGGAGTCGAACATCCGCTTATGAGAGATCGCAGCGTGTAAATATATGGGAAGACAAGTTCATATGAAGAAGAACACAGAACAAGCTCTATACGAATGAAGTTGTACCGCTTCCAATATAAACCAAAATTATCACGAATGGATCAACGCCTGATTTGATTCATTAGTACCGATATATTGAATGAGAAAGTAAGTGATGTTGATAAGGCTTTGATATTGTTAGCTTCCTTCCTGATGAATATGAACATCTTATTGTTAGTATGTTGGACTGGAAACAATGTAAATCCTTTGCAAAGACTTATCGTCTGGCATCTAATGAAACAGAAAAAGATAACGAACATGAGTTTCCAACGCGGAAGCCCACACCGTTTCGAGGTCAGAATCAAAGTTGAAAACCGTGAGTATGGGAAGATCTCATCAAAAGGCAATCGCAAAGATGAATGTGCCTTTTGTCAATAAAAAGGGTATTGCGTTAACGTCCGTTGCATAAAAAGAAAGGAAAGGGTGCATCCGCTTACGTGTGGTCAACATGATAAGTCGATTTTTTCATCGTATCAAAATACCGCGACAGACCGATGAATGGTCGTGTGATTCACCGCTTCATTCCATATGTGTTTCCGTAGCGAGTGGTTCTTCAACTTGTTAACTCGATGGTTAAGGTTGTTCATCCGTAGACAATCAACCTCGCGAAGACGGATCGATTCAATCGCTTGAAGAATCATGATGGTCAACTGTGCCGATGTAGATGTCTCTGGCACATTCGAAACTTGAAAGAATCTCATTTCTTTGGGAACCTTGGAGGAAAAAAGGTTTTACCTATCATTATGTAAATGGATTCGAAGTTGTTTCAGAGCACTTGTGGCGATGAAAGGTATCAGAGAAATAACTCAGACCTTTATCAAGGCAAAGACAACAAAGGGGGACAACAAAGAGCAAAGACGAGGCGCATAAAGGTAGCTGATACGTCTGTAATGACATATATATCGGACATGCCGAGAGAAATCTGCAAAACGCTGGCCATGCAAGGATTATCGAAAAGGTGCAAAGACTTGCAATGGATTTTTACAGAGCAATGTTCTGGAAAGCTAAAGAGGGAAGGAAGTTCATAATCGCAATCCATAATACTGAAGGTATATTGGATTATATTCACTGTACTTATTAAATCAATCAAGACTGGCTCAGAGGTAAACATTACTTTGTTACATTTGTTGATGACTTTTCCGTAATATTGGGTGTATATTTAAATCCAAAGATGAGGTTAGCTTCTTTTAGCGGAAGAAAAATGGAGAACTGCATAGTGGAGAAGGACACAAAAAGTATCTGATTCGAATAATGGCACGTAATATCGAAATGATCAATTTTCTTATTTCAAAGAAGCGAAGGCATCTCTCAAGACTTCACGCTAGAGATAATTCCGCAGCTAGATTTGTAAGGTGAACGCATGAATCCTAAACTCACGTTGGAAAAGTTCTGTATGTTGTCCAATGCTGGTTTGGGCAAACAGTTCTGGACTGAGGCTGTTATGTATGCAAGTCATCTCATTAACCGTCTACCATCAGCCGCACTAAATGGCAAAACACCCTTGGAGGTATGGTATGGAAAACCTACAAATGATTATGAGACTTTACGTGTGTTTGGTTCCACTGCTTATTATCATGTAAAGGAATTTAAGTTGATCCATGGGTTAAAAAGGCATTGTTTGCGGGGAGCACCTTCGCACTGGCGGATACCGACTATGGTGTCTATCTTCAAGTTATTTCTGCAGCGTGGATGTTACTGGCGAATCGCTTACGCTGGTTAAGGTAACAACGGTAAAGCGCTTTCAGAACACTTTTCCCGCAGGGAAGATCACGCAGTGGAGGGTACGTAAAACGTGGAGTTTCCGATGACTTCGCTGTCAGCCAAACATCAGCACACAACATGAAGCGATGTCGAGAGGAAGAGGTTTCAAACGGGAACCTCAACAGCAACATGATTTACCAATTTCCATCAGGAGGCCAAGAAGAGAGATTAGGAAACCCCGCTTTGCCAAGATATGGTGGCTTATGCATTTGCAAAGGTAGAAGGTATACCTGACTTTTCTTGAAGCAAATAGTAGTCTCCGATAAAGAAAAGTGGAAGAAAGCCATGATGAAGAAATGCAGTCCTCAGGAAGAATCCACCTGGAAGCCAGCTGTGATCACCAAAGGGAAAGAAGAAATTACGCAAATGGGTTTATGCTTAGAAAGAAGGATTTCCAAACAAGAATGATGTTCGCTACAAAGCAAGACTGGTAGCTAAAGGCTATGCTGAGAAGGAGGGAATTGACTACAATGAGGTATTTTCTCCTGTTGTGAAACATTCCTCCATGTCATTTTGTTAGCCTGCAGTACGCTATCATGGAACTAGTTCAAATGGACGTGAAGACAACATTCTTACATGGTGATTTGGAGGAGGAAATTCATATAACTCAAATTTTATTGGTTTCAAAGTTGTTGGAAAAGAAAATCGTCGTAATTTGAACAAATTATTATATGGCGAAGTACAACGCCAAGGCAAAGTAGTATAAGCGTATTTGATCGGCCGATGATAGGCCGTAATCTCACACCTAAGCAATTTTGATCACTGCGGTGTATTTCGCAAGCTACAGATGGGATCTTTCATATACTCTTTTCGTATGTTGATGACATGTTGATAGCATCAAGGAATCAAGGGAGATATGCATCATGCTCAACTGAAAGGAGTTCAAATGAAAGATCCTGGTGAAGCAAGAAGATTTCTGGCATGGAAATACGAGACGTACGAGGGGCACACCTTTGTTTAACTCAAAGCATTTGAAGAAGGGTACTATAACTTTCGTATGTCCGAGAAGACCAAGTCTCGTAGTGCACCCTTACTTGCTCCTCATTTAAAGCTAAGGCTTCATAAGGTCCGTAAAAGACGTAAGAGGAACTGAATATATGTCAAAGGTTCCTTATTCAATGCAGTAGCTCGATGTATGCTATGGTGTGTACAAGACCCGACATTTCACACAAGCTCAGACCGCACATGCATAATCTTGGAAAAACATTGGCAAGTTAAAGTGAAATGGATTCTAAGGTACATTCAAACCTTAGATGTTGGTTTGATATTTGAGAAGGACGACATGGTCGGGTCAACATGTAAATGACATCGCGATTCGTATTATGTCAGATCTGATAACGTGAGATCAACTACTAGTTAAGTGTGTTTACCTTACAAAAGCACCGCTTAGTTGAAAGTCTACTTTACAATGATGTTGGCTTTGTCTATGACGAGGCAGAGTATATGGTGATCATCAAGCAAAGCATGGAAGCAATATATACAAGGGTTGCTTGATGATTTGGGTGTTGGTCAGGAACAGGTTACAGTGTTTTGTGACACGTAGCGCTATTCATTTAGCGAAGAACCAAGTTTATCATGCATGGATGAAGCATATTGATGTGAGGTATCATTTTGTGCTTAGAAATCATCGGGTTAGCTGTGGAGTCTTAGTTCGTAAGATCAAGACTCGATGATAATCCCGTAGATATATGTTGACTGTTGTAGACAACGATCAGTTCAATCATTGTTTAGACTTGATCAACATTGTAAAGTTTGATTAAGGCCAAGAGCGCATTTGAAGGAAGCAGGTAGCTTTTGTTAAAGAGAAGTTTCGAGATGGGATTCACATATTTTTCAAGGTGGAGATTTGTTGTTTTTTTGTAAAAAATGCAAATCCCACATCCCACATCGGTTGTGGAGTGGATTTGCTCCATCCTTCCCTCCTATAAAAGGGGGATCCCCATCTATTATAAATTACACCTCTCCCCACCCACTCCTAAAGCCTATTTCCATAGATACCCAATCAAGCTTTGCATTTACTTTTCGCCTCAATTTCTAGGAAATTGATTCAGGGTCTTAAGTTTGTATTTTCTCTTTGATTAGTGGGAGTTGTTGCTGACGCCCGAGTACATAGGCTATTGCCGAACCTCAAATTCTCGTGTGTTCTTATTTGGTATTATTTTCATCGCCATTATTTTGTATCGTAGTTTTGCTGCATTTCCGTCGAAAGTTACTATTCACGGTCGGAGTACTATAGTAACATTTGTTAATTTGGGAAAAACTAACCCGGATTTTCCTAACAATTCCAATTGGGTCAACTCACTTATTTTATTTTATTTTATTTTCATTTTGCTTTTTTTTTTTTTCATTTTTCTTTCTCATTTTTTGATTTGATTTTTCATAGGTAGGGCTTATTGTCTCTCTTTTGGAGGTGTCCTATCACTATAGGAGTTAAGTCCTCTCAAAGCAAGTTCATTTGAGAAAAAGGGCTGAAACCAAGCTAGAAATCTTGAAACTGATTGCTAATCAAATATGAAATAGTAATTAGTCAATCTCTAGGCTAGAAATCTGGAAATTGATTGATAATAAAATTTGAAATAGTAATTTCAGATTTTATTATATTTTTCAACATAAATTGTAATTCCTAGAAATCTGACACTCCCTAAATTGGAGCATAGATGTCTATCATGCCCAACTTGCTTATAAACAACTCAAAAGTAGTTATGAAAAGTCCTTTAATGAAGATATAAGCTATTTGTTGCACAGAAGGAACAAAATGCATGCAAATAGCTCCACAATCAATCTTCTCCTTTATGAAGTGTCTATTAATCTCCACATGGTTTGTGCGATCATTTTGTGCTAGATTATGTGCAATATATACTATTGTACCTTTGTTGTCACAATACAACTTCATTGGCATATGTATTGGCATTTGAAGCTCTTCAATAATTCTCCTCAACCCAAGCATCTCACAGACTCCATTAGCCATAGCCCTATATTCTGCCTTGACACTACTCCTTGCTACTGCATTATGTTTCTTACTTCGCCATGTGACTAGATTTCTCCAAACATAAGTACAATATCATGAAGTGGATCTCTTGTTAAAAACCAAGGTTGCCCAATCTGCATCAGTATATGCTTCTACGTTCTGTTGTGTGGTCTTTTGAAAAAGCAAGCCCTTGCATAGTGTACCTTTTAAGTATCTAAGAATTTGATAAACTACTTCAAAATGTTTCTTAGGGTGAATGCATAAATTGACTTACCAAACTCACAACAAATCCAATATCTGACCGTGTATGTGACTGGTAAATCAACTTTCCCACCAACTTTTGATATCGAGTTGTATTCACCATATCACCTTCCTTGTTATCTCCAAGTTTTTGATTGGGATCGATTGGAGTGTCAACTGGCCTATAACCTCTCATTCCGGTCTCTTGAAGGAGATTAAGAACATACTTTTGCTAAGGGACAACAATCCATTTTTTTTGGTTCTAGCAACCTTCATGCCAAGAAAATACCTCAAAGGTCCTATGTCCTTGATCTCAAATGTTGATGAGATGGAAGTCTTCAATCGGTTCATCTCACGTGCATCATCTCCAACGAGAATTATGTCATCTACATACACAATTAGTATGGAAATCTTCCCATCTTGTGAATGTTTAAAAAACATTGCATGATCACTTTGCCTTTGAGAGTACCCTTGACTTTTTAAAAATTGAGTAAATTTCTCAAACCAGGCCCTTAGTGACCGTTTCAACCCATATAAGGACTTATTCAGTTTGAAAACCTTTGTGTTAAATTTTTCATAGAATCCTGGGGTACATCCATGTACACTCCTTCCTCCAAATCTCCATTAAGAAATACATTTTTTTACCTTCAACTATTATAAGGACCATTCAAGATTAGCTGCAAGAGACAAAAGAACTCTTATGGAGTTTAGCTTAGCAATAGGGACAAATGTTTCCAAGTAATTAATGTCATAGGTTTGGGTGAATCCCTTAGCTACCAGTCGAGCTTTATACCGTTTTAAAGAGCCATTAGATTTATACTTGACAATAAACACCCATTTGCACCCTCCAATTGTCTTCCCTCTTGGTTGATTAACTAATTCCCACATGCCATTTTTTTCAAGAGCTTTCATTTCCTTAAAGACAACTTTCTTCCTCTCAGGAACTTTCAAAGAATCTTGTACAGATTAAGAATTTTCATACAAGATAGTTGTGAGGTAAAAACAAGAAAAACGGGTGAGAGATTCTTATATGACACATACTTGGACAATGTATGTTGGGTACAAGACCACACCTTTTCGAATGGCAATGGGAAGATTAGAATCATCAACCTCTGAATTTGAACATGACTCAAGTTCAAGACTAGCTGACTCAAAACTCGAAGATGAAGTAGGTTGAACATATGGTAAAGAATTAATGAGGACATTACCTAGAGATTTCATGGACTCTACGTAGTGCAAAGGATTGGAAGACCCTTTCATTTGAGTTGTCCTCTGTCACTAGTAGACAATATCAAATGGTACCAATGTTGTAGTTTTTTTCCTTGTTTCTCCCGTGTTATGAGTTATAGGATCATGAACATCATGAGATGGCATTGCAAGAAGAAATGCGTTTTTAGTATCTAAAACACTTTACCCACTTTCATTGGGCATAACAAAGCTTGAAATTTTGAAGTTGAGGATCAGGCCAGGGAAGGACTACTCTGGTATATCTTCGCCTTGGAAAAATCATAAAAATTGAATCTTTATGTCGATTCCCCCTTGAAAATGATGTGTGAAATATGAAATCAACTCAAAAAATATAACATCGATGGTAACAAACATTTTCTTTGAAATGGGTTCAAAACATTTATATCCTTTTTGAATTTGAGCATATCCAACAAAAAAACATTTTTGCTTCGAGGTTTAAGTTTCTCATTTATGACTATGAATATGAACAAATGCAGTGCACCCAAATATCTTTAATGGTAAAGAAGAAGAAAGCCTATTTGTAGGAAAAAACTTAAGAAAAACATCACAAGGTGTTTCAAACTTTAAGACCTCATTAGGCGTTCTATTTATGAGGTATGTAGTAGTAACAACAATTTCACCCCAAAGATATTTTGGTAATTGATTGGTAAAAAGTAATGCTTGAGCTACTTCCAATAAATGTTTGTTTTTTCTTTCAACCAAACCATTTTGTATTGGAGTGTCAACACAAGAACTTTGATGAACAATTCCTTTTTCAAGAAAAAAAATTGGCCGCTAACATTTTTGAAATACTCTCGACCATTATCACTCCGCAATATTTGAATTTTTTTTTAAAATTGTGTTTGCACCATGGTGTAAAATTTTTTGAAAATTGTTTCCATATCAGATTTTTCCTTCATCAAATAAACCCAACTTAATCTTGTGTGATCATCAATAAATGTCACAAACCATTTTTCCAGAATATGTCCATGTTCTACATGGACCCCAAATATCATTATGGATCACAGTAAATGGTGTAGTTGGAATATAAGATTGGGGAGAAAAGGATGCACGATGAAGTTTAGAAAACTGACAAACTTCACATTGAAAAGAAGATGAAATTTTAATTATAAATAATAGAGTCCATCATCATCATAAATAAAAGAAGATGAAATTTCTTTCTTCTTATGACAAGCATAGTCATTCGAATTCTCCCAAACATTATCATAACATTGGTTGAGTTTCTGTCATAATGTTACCAATTCATTGTAATAAGTGGTAAAATCACGATCATTTTGTTTTTAATTTTCAGAGACAAGTTTTCAACTCAAAAAATTGAGAAGAATTCTCCAAGTTAATTGGAAACGATGTGAAAGTGTTGTCAGACGTAAGGGGTTACTTGAAATAGTAGTTTGATATGAGAGACTCGGGTGAAGCTAACTATATATATTCTAGGAATCAAACTTTTATAAGACTGGAATAATAAGGTGTTAGCTTTGACCCAAGCTTCTTAGTGGCTACGATTGGCATGGAGCACTCCAAGAGGGGATTTCTACCAAACATGGAATTCATTTTTCTAAGGGACAATCACCAAAAAAACTCAGAAAGAGAAAGAACTCATGAGTGAGAAACCTTATACTTCAACTGTTGGTAGTCTCATGTATGTCATGTTATGCATCGAGTGAGATATTTGCTATGTAGTGGGAATCGTAAGTCGATACAAATTAGATCCCGAAGTAGAACACTATACTGTAGTGAAAACATATACTTAAGTATCTAAAGAGAATGTAGGATTATATGTTGGTGTATTCCAATGGGATTCTTGGAACATAGTTATATAGACTCTGATTTCCAAGGGGATATTGACTTTAGTAAAATAGCATATGAGGAGAATCTAATAGACCCTTTCACTAAGACTCTTCTCGAACGTGTGTTTGAGAAGCATGTAAATTGTATGGGTCTTAGAAGTGTCCCATGCTTATTTTGGAGTAAGTGGGAGTTGGTTACATTTACGCTCTAAGAGCAAAACTAAATGTAATTTCATTTCTTGATTTAATGGTGTGAACTTCTTAAATTCTTATGAAAACATTGTTGCATATATAAGGTCCAGATTAATTATGCAGAATATTATCATACAAATACGTCCATAGAAGGCATGGTCATAGGTTCTCTTAATCAATGAATTGTCTCACAATTGATAAATAAAGCTTGACACTTTATTTAGACTGTAATATTCCATGAAATAATTATGTTGTACTCATTTTGAGAGGGTCAAGAGAGATTTAATTAAATGTAATATTATGTAAAAAAGAATTAAATCTCAAGTAATATTAGTTATGTTATTTTTCTTAATCCTAAGTATATTATAAACATGTAGTTAAGTAATTATCATTCTTTGAGTTATCAATAAGTGAAGTCTCCTTTTAAAGTATAATACCTTGATGATTTGGGAATAACGATCAGTTGACTACCAGAGTTTATGAGATATACAAAATGGAATTTGTATGAAATATCATCTTAATATGTTTCGGTATTCAGATATTGAAATATATTAGCAAGTGCATTGGATCCGTTAGAGAAACTGATAAGTTAAGCATTAATCAATTGATTGAAACCCTTGTCGATTAATTAATGATATTTTACAAAGGAAAAGTATTATAATATGTACATTCTTAATCTTGGAGTTCACATTTGGGCTTTTAGTGGAATAGCATCAGATAATATCACGGTCCTAGACTTGCTTCTGAGCATGTGGGAGATTGTTGGATTTATGTTTTAGAAAAAAATTGAACCATTTATCAAGAGAAATTAATAATGGGTTGCTGGATCTCTAGACTAGCTAATGACAAAGCCCATTAACTAATTGCTTAAGAGACAAGAAGCCCAGTAAGACAAGAGTTTGGTTACTAGATAGGCAAGAAACCCTATAAGGTGGGGATTGGTTGCTTGAGAGACAAGTAGCCATATGAGATTAGGGTGTGGAGTCTATAAATAGACCCCTCTCCTTAGGACCTTCACATACTCTCCCTAAGGGCCTTTACATACATACATGGGTGTTCTCTTCTCTGATCTCTAGCTAGTAATTAGGCGTGCCTACACACAGATCTATCACGACTAGAATATCTTGGAAGGTCCCATGCCAAGAGGTTAGTAAACTATAAGGATGACGACACTTGTTTATCACACACCATGTTCAATCATGATCTAGACTTTTGCTATACATTGATCACTTCAATAAGGACTTGGTTATCATATATTCATAAACATTTGGAAGATTACTCCAATGAAATTCGATCCTGATCAAGGTGGAGATTGTTGAAGAAGGATAAAAACATCCTACTTCGCATGAGCAAATTAATAAGAAAAAGACCTAGAAGGAGTGAGAGAATTAAGGATAAGCATATGAACACTCAAGGGTTCAAAATAATGAACTTGCAACACAGCAAAATTATTACACAAATTACAATATTGGCCATGCAAGAGACGTTGGTTTGAGAAGAAAAATTAATGATAAAGCAATATCCTCAAAGCTAGTGTGTATTGCCCCAAAATCCTCAAAGCTTGTTGAAGCTTACTTCGAAATCCTCTAAATCATAGGCAAAAACCAAAACTAGTTGCATTGATGAGATATATGAATTGATCAATTAAACAAATACCTTAAGATAATTTCATTTTCTATTGGGAATCAAGGAAACTTATATATTATATATATAAGTCTTGCTTTAATTGAAATATTCCAAATATTTGTTTTCCTAAAATACGTAGTAACAAACTTGACAACAAAATATATAAATGAAAACCCTAGAATTGAACTTCCAATTACAAACAATAGAAAAACAAGAAATCAATTCTGAATAAGAGCTGCATATAGAAGTTCATTCCAAGTATCAGGAACACCAGGAAGGCACCAATGGCTACAGTCCATGTCTCTATGTCCTCCATGACCATAAACAGAAGGATGACCATCGATTCTAAGTTGTGACAAGGTAGTCACATTCAACAAAACCACTGGCTTTGTCATTGCTTGTAACACTTTCTCCACTACTGCTTCTGCTGGATGCTGGCCTCCTGGATATGTTGTACCATATACTGGTAGCATTTGCCCTTTGCAATTAATATTAGGGTTTGATTCTCCCCAATTGCTTCCACTGATTCATAACATAAAAAATGAAGAATTATAACCCTAGAAATGTATTAAAAAAATAAAAAAATTAAAAATTCTGATATCAACTTACTTCATATGATCAGGGGAAACACCTTGGAAAAAGACTCTAGTTTTTGTAGGATCTATGTTATAGTTCACCCAATTAGCCCATGTCTTCAACGCTTTTTCATAAGCAACTAGGCGATCCATGTCTTTGACCATGACATTTCCTTCTTGAATAAAACTCCATCTGAAACCATGAGTTAAAATGTGTTTATATTTAATTGCATGCGCTAAATTCTAATTACTAGGCTTGTTAAAAGAAAATGATTTTCTTATGTTTGCTTGTTTTATAAAAAGTTTTAAAGAAAATCAAATATAAGTAAAATTAGTTAAAAAATTATTAACTTTAAAGTAATATAATCTTGGTATTGATGAGTCAAAATAAATACAATAAAATAATTTATTAACTTTTAAAGCTATTTTGTTTTCATAGTTTTTTCTTTCTTTCTTTTTTCCTTGTTATTTTCTTTCGGTTACATTTTTGCTCAAATTTCCTAAGAACCAATCACATTTAAAGAATGTCTTACAGGGTAAAAATTACATAAAAGGTAATCTTACGTGTTTCCTTCCTGTATGTAAACCACCAATGCCATGTGTTGAAGACCAGAAAATCAATGTCTTTCCAAATCTTTCCACTTTCAATAAGTCGAGTTTAGAACTGCCCATTTGGTGTACTTACAATGTCAACAAAGAAGGCGTTGCGAAGAACAAACTCTTGCATTCTCATATCTGCAGATTATATACATATGTAGGAAAAAAAAGTGTATCAGATTTCATGATCATTTACAAAGTAAAATATATTCACCATCAATTTGATTGTTATCAAAGGAATAAATTGAAAGTGAATGAAAGGTAGTGATAATCTCACCAGGAATGTGAAAGTGGAGATCCCTCCTGTCCTTGTGGAGGTGTAGTGTGCCTGTGCTACTGCTGCATGAAGCATACACGTGATAGATTGCCATTGATTCAAACTCAATGAATCTCCCACAAACATGATGCTTTTCCCTCTTAGTCTCTCCAAGAAATCTTCACCATCAAACCTACATTAATTTAAAATTTTTGCAAAATACTTAGATTAAATTTATCAAATATTCGAGGTCAAATAAAAAAACTTTTGATGATGATCCGAGAGTTTAGATGTAGAGTTTAAAAGATGTAACAAAATAACATAAATTTTTTGGTAACTATGGATATCTTGGTGATCGTTGGGGAGCAAACCCCAAACTGAACTAATCGAGTTACTTATGAAGGTTTATACTAATAATATATTTGATACATACATAGTTTAAATTAAGTCATTAAGTTATACTAAATTACTTTATTAACTAATCACATACTTATGAATTCTCTCCTCTCATTTCATCTCCTTTGGAAACCCTAGTCTATTAAGTGTAGAAATCCTCCTCAAATTGTTAAATTAATTATTATGTGAGTTTTCTCGCAATAAAGTGATTCTTCGTTCGTCGAGTTTTGTTAAGTTTCCAGCTGTTTTTTTATATTGACTTATTGGCGGCGTGATTTATGTCGATGCTACGACGATTGGTTGTTGTTGGTTTTTGTGTAGATGATTCAAATGACCGCAACTTTTGTGCAGTTGTTTGTTAATATCTTGTGGGGTCAGAATCACGGTATTATGACATCTTAGGATTCTGATTGTGTAGGTTTTGAGCCGTTTATTCTTATTATTAACCTGAATATTGTGTCATGCTCTATATTTTTATTATTTTGGTTTTTGTGTTTAGATGTAATGTTTTATTATTCTAAATCAATGAATTTCTCTTTAAAAAAAAAAAAAACAATCAAATACCTCTCTACTGTTGTTGAACATTAATATATTCTTAATCTTATTATTATTCATTTACATAAAATTTTTTTATTGGTTTATATATATTGTCACAACCTTATTGAAACTTTTCTTTGAAAATATATATAGAAGATATTGATATCTAACATTAATGCAAGAAAATTATTGTCATTATTATATGATTAAATAAATTATGAATAATTAATAAAAAAGCTTCACAAAATATAATAATAATAATAATAATAATAATAATAATAATAATATTGTGTGTGTATGTGTAATATTATTAATATTATTATGCGAAAGAAAATATAAGTGTGTGTGTATTATTATTATTATTATTATTATTATGCGAAAGAAAATATAAATAGATTATTGAACTCTAAAAATATAGAGAAAGAGGATAAGAGAATAGTGGCCAAATAAACTTGGACATGAGATTTTTTAAACAAAGTTTGGTATAAAGTCATTGTCATGAGTGTGAGTTTCCAACTAAATAGGTCCACACACACACAGTATCATTTGCCTAGCTTCTTCTAGGTTAAGGGCTCTACAATATTCATGTCGTATTACATGCAGAATGTAACAACTGTCCATGAAAAAGACTTTGGAGCTAGCACTAAAACCCATATTTTTAAGCAACTATGTGTAACACGGAACAATTAAAACACTGAAAATGTTTTGATGACCAATCTTCATATTTATCTTATCTTTGTTGTTCTTTTTGGATTCCCCACCTTTACATTCAAATCATTAGATGCTTAAGAGACGGCTGAGAAAAGAAATGCAAATTTAGAAATTGACATGACCAACAGATTTGATAAAATCATTAAGTTTTGAATGAATGTATTTATGAACACTACAAGATAATAGGTCTATAATGGTGTGGATAAATCATATATGGATTGCATATGACTTATAACAGTCTGATTGAAAATGACGTGACTATTTAACAACGTAGTATGAATTTGTTATCATCCACCTATATAGCTATTATATAGTGGTCTCAATTAATTACCCGCCTAAAAGATTTGTAAGAGTATTTTTAGTTCCGAATTTTACTAACCTCTACTAAAATTATGCCACTATTTATTACTTTTCTAGTAAAGAAAGTTATCTTAGAAATTGCTATGAGTGTAAGTTTGATTGAAACATTATATTTTTAAAGTGTGTATTACAAAACTTTTCAACTCCTAAATAATAAAGTATTCAATTAGTTTGGATCACCAATCACGCTTACCCAGCATAATTTTACAACTATAAAAAGATTCGTTCTCCTGTTTTAATTTTGTATGGTCCCCTACCCTAATTAATGTAAATAATGACGTGAAGCTTGTACAGTATGTTTTAAAACTAGAATAACAAAAGAAAAGGGCATGTTTTTGGCGTTACAATATTTATCATTATTCTTCGGGTCCTATGGTCAAAGTAGTCGCACTACAATTATTACTAGCTATTATTAATTTTATAATTCTACTTACTTTCTCGGATTTAATTATAAAATTATTATTCAAAAAATGATAAATTTTATAAATTGGACTTATGGTCTTAATTTTTTGTTTTACTTTTCATATTATCTTTTTAGTTATTTGTAGCCTCTTATGTATGCTATATTTCTAAAAGAAGAATAATAACTGATGTACACTATTTTAATTACCTTAATTGTACGATGTATTAGTAATAATTTGTTTATAATATTAAGAATCTATATGAAGGTGCATGATTATTAAAAAATTTGAAAATTCATTTATGTTGCTTTATGAATATTTGATAGTTGAATTTTATAAAATCATTTTCAAAAAATACTTTAAAAACACTTTAAGAAAATAATTATTAACTAGAGATTTAGGATATGTTTGGTTCCAATATTTTAATACTGTTTTTTAGAAGGTTTCACAGAAAACACTATTTTGGTAGTATCTAAAAAATGTTATTCTTTTCTTAATTTAGTATTTTTGTATTTTGAGTGTTTTTTAGAAAAAAAATTGAAGCCAAAATATATTTTCTGTGTTTTCCTTATTTTTTAAAAGGAAAAATAGAAAAAAGTAAACCCGTATACTTTGCTTACATGTTGGGATAAAAAATCATTGCCATATCTATTTTTATATATATAAAAAAAAAATCTAAAACCTGAGCACATCACAATTTGAAAAGAAAAAGATTGTATTCTTATAGAAAGACATGTAAATAATGTCTGGAAAATAATTGAGAATGAGAGAAAAGTTCCATTATAGTAGTTTGCAAGAAGGCTGCCATCTGTAATGAAGATAGAATTTGTCTGGTCTACCATTTTTCTGGCAATCAAACTCCTTCTCTATGAAGGGACACTCATTTGTATTATACAGAGGATATGAAGCATCATAAACCCAACTCCCTTCAAATAAATTACAATTTCGAAGAATTCCATCTACTCCGTACAGAAGAAGAGAGGTTACCAACAACAGCACTGCAACAATGGCGGCAGACGAATCCATCAGAGAGGAAGAAAATAAAAAGAGAGAAAGAAAGAGATGATGAAGTTGGATCAACTCATTATGTGTATACTTCTTATATAACAAACGTTTTTCAAAGAAACCGGAAATTTGGGTTGTAAATTCTCAAGAAATGGGAAGTAAATTATGGGGTTTGGAAGGAATCCTTGTTTTTTTTTTTTTTTGTCTTTTTTTTTGTCCGAAGAAAATGATGGAGATTGACAGAAAGATCAGGCGTGAAAGGGAGATGAAGGGGACGTAAAACAAAGCGGTTTACAAAGAAATTTATAGCATGAAGAAGAAGGAAGAAGAGAAGAAGGAATCAGAATCTTTCTGACTAAACGAGGTAATTTGATTGAAGGGAAATAAGTTTTTTAATCAGTTGGTTAGTACGTGGGCCCCACTGGGAAAACTAAACTAAAAGTAAACGGTAACTGTTGAGCGTGTAGTGGAGGGATAAGTCATGCCACAGGCTAGTTGGGAGGTCCCAAAAAAACGTTTTTTCATTTTAATTTTCAAAGTGATACATGTTTAAAAATAATGTTGAAACTTTTTTAATTTCCAAAAAAAGTGAGTGCTTCCTCCATAGGATTCAAGTAACAAAAATCGTGGTTAATGATTATAATATTAGACTTAAAATTAAAATTATTGTTAATGACTGCACTTTTAAATTTTTTTTAAATCATTAAAACTATAGTCATTAATTATAATTTTAATTATTTTTAAAATCATAGTAACCTTGTGACTGAATCCCACATGGTAAGTTATTTTATAAAATTTAAAATTATAGCTACCAAATGAATTCCATGTAGTATTAATTTGGACATTTTTTAAAACATATATTATTTTAAGAATTTTTTTTAAAAGCTTATTTTGGTGACTATGCCTGACAACGTAACACTTTAAACAAACTCAATTAGGACATCACTCTTTAATACAGTGTTACGACAGAAACCCAATTTTTTTTTGGATAGACATTAGAAGATACCGTAGACCTTTGGGTGTCATCATTTGAAGTCGTCAAACATAAAATATTTGTAAAATATTATATTGCAACCACCATATGAACAGTAAAAGAAATAAACCAAATGGATTTAGAACAAATCACAAAAATGATTTATTAGTTTTTTTTTGTTAATTTTGTTTTTATTTTTATGGTTATTGTCTTTCAAATTGTCTTAGTACAAAATATTAATAATCGATTTTTTATAAAGAGACGATCAGTTTTATCTTTTAACCCAAGTAGGTGTCACTTTCCTCAATAAACTCATTCTTATCAAGAATATATTAAGTTCAATTAGGAAATGAATTGAAAGAGGAAGAATAGGTTGATTTTCTTGTTGATCACATTTTCTCTTAATTGATAGAGATTGATTATAAAAACAATCAATAATTCAAGTAAAAGAAAAGTTAAAATTAGGCCATCTGACTAATAATAAATAAATAAATAAATAAACTATCTTCACATATAAATGAGTTTGATTTATTGATTATAACAAAAGACTCTTCTTCTTAAATGAATTAATCAAATAGTACTTTGATTATAAAATATTAAATAGTTATCAAATAATAAATATTATTAATAGAGAAATTAATTAAATTATGAAATATAATTAAAAAAAAGTTAAAATATCAGCATAAAAAAAATTATTTGTTATCAATCGATAAGGCACCTTCATGGATAAGGTTTAGGTGGGACATAGTATGGATATTATGTAAAACTCATCTCTGTCTTTTAATATTTTAAATTCAAGTGAATATATGTAAAAAAAAAAATTATCAAAGTCAAAAAGAAAAATTGTTACCAATAATATTTCTATATTCAGTTACGGAGGTAGAATTTATTTTAATAAAAAATAAAAGATAAGTTGGAAAAAGTAATATCCAGCAAAATTACCAGTCAGCAGATTACATCCACACAATAAAACCAATAAAATTAAATGATTGTCACTATGCAGCACAAAGGGATTTATAATATTGTATGAAAGTTTCCATTTTTATTTTTAATTCCTTGATGTGATCAATTACAAGCAGTGGATAAAAGTTGATCAGATCAATTATCTCATCTTTTTTTAATTATTTGGTTAGAATTATTAAAGAAATACAATATAGAGCTACATTTTCTTTAAGAAAATCTAATAAACTATTATGAAAATAATATTTATTATAATTAAGAAAATTGGGTTTGCTTAAGGCTATTTTTAAACGGAATATATTTTTTTTAATAGAAGTGTTTTTTCTAAAAGTGATTTTGAAGTAGATGAGTTATAAGTATTCAAAATATTTATAAGTAAATTTTTAATAATACTTAACAATTTTTAAAATCTTCAATTACTATGAGACCTTGTTTATAAAAAAATATTTATAGTAGTGTTTCTTAAAATGACTATCAAACAAAATCTAAGAATTTATACCTATTTAATTTACTCGAGACATTATAATCAACACTTTTATGTGTTTGTGCTCTACATTTCATGAAAAAACATGGGGGTTACGTCACCTAACCTATAAATTGGTGCTTCTACATAAGAGGTATAAGAGATGGATATGTTAAGAGACACCTTTTTTCTTGGACTTGTCATTATAGTGAAATAGAATCCATGGTCTTCTGCAGTGGTCCGTGTCTTATTGTTTCCCAAACCAAAAACCAAGGGCAATGATCAAGGGCAGAGCCTGCTTGGACTCAGGTGACCTGCTTCCCACCGAAATTGTTTTTGAAAATAAATTTTCCCATTATTTTGAAAGAGATTCGAACTTGATATTAATATTTGCCCCTATTGAAAAGGGACCTACACTAAACTTCTAGGGGCCCAACCTGTTGTATTTTGTCATATATGCAAAACCTACATTGGTTAAAAAATGGATTTGCTTTTACCTTCTAGCCTATAAAAGTGTTTTTCCTCTTTCATGTGTTGCCTTTTATATTTTAGAGTGTTGTAGTATTGTCAATTGGCAGGTATTTATTTTTTGGCTCAATTTCTTAGGAAATTGATTTATGGCCTTAAATTTGTAATTCTCTTTTATTAATGGAAGTTGTTCGTTGGTGCTAGAGGACGTAAGTATTTATACCAAACCTCGTTAAATTCTTTGTGTTATCTTTCTTTTTTGCCTTAAGTTGTCTAACATTCTTTTATTTGATGGTTGCAGAAAAAGTGATGTAAGGAAACTTTAGGTTCTTTTATAAGTATAGCACATAGTTACTTGTGTGATCACATGAAAAATTTACTCTTAAACTATTGACAATTGAAATCTATTCAAGTGAAGTTATAAGTATCTTATCTGTGGTTGCGGCGTAGCTGATCTTCGCCAATACGTTCTTGGGTGATGACAATTGAAACCCGTTCAAGAGAAGCTCAATTGTTTGGAATATCTAGGGAAGTTATGTCTAAGTTGATTGGTATTTTGACATCATTTGGACTAAATCTAGTGCTTTCTGGAGCTTTAATTCTATAGGTGTTATAGTGGGACTCTGGTGATCAATTCAATCTTTCCTAGGAACTATCCTAGTATTTGTAGATGTAGTTGTGTGGAAAGATGATAAAATCTGGGTAAAAAACAATGATCACAAATGCAAAAGTAGATGTTGAAAATTTTGATGGCTGAAATAATTTTGGCTTATGGAAGAGTGATATGGTAACATATGTAGCAACATTCAAGAGAGTGTCTGATGTGAAATGTAGGGGTGTATAAAGGCCTTAAATGTCGCGTAGTAGTATTTTGGAGATTAAAATAGGAAATGATAATTTATGGAAAGCCCAGGAGAGAATTGGTATGAGCATAAAGGGTATAATGGTCATTCATGAAAAGGATATGAAAAATTTGATAATCAACTTAGAGATGTTTGTCTTAAATTTCAAAGTTAAATTTCAATATTAAGAGTTGAGGCTATTAGTGATTAAAAATGTTAAAATATTAAGCTAGGAAAATAAGGCCAAACTTGATTTGGTCTCCAAGGCTAGGCTCACGGTTTTGGAAGAGGAGGCCAAGAGGAAGAAGGAAGAAGAGGAGGAGGAGGAAGTCAGAAGATTAAGGTATGTTTGTATCTTTGAATCAAATGTCTTTTGATGTCCCAGGGCTTTTAGTGTGAATTTGTGGAGGTGATCTTTCGCTTGATGCAGGGTTTGGATGAGATCGCGCAAACCCTAGATGTTTGTTAGGATTATGAGTTTTCCCAAATTGGTGTAAAGTAAGGTCGATCATCAAAGCATGTGGTTTTATAAAAGAATTGGTGGGCCTTGGGTAGGGTTGCGAAGTTTATTGGGTTTGAGGTTTGAAGTTCCATAGCACTCATTTCTTCAGTGCGTGGAGTTGTTTTAGATGAATTCATGTAAATTCTTGAGGTATATGAATTATAGAAGAGTTATGATGTTAATTGGTAACAAAAGTAGTAAAGGGAAGCAAATCGGAAAAAAATTTGAGAAATGCTCAAAATGCAGGAAATCTTTCACATTTTATATTTTCGGCCGATTTCGTATTTTGATCATAACTTGCTCATTTCAGATCTGATTTGAGTGATTCAAATTCTGGGTAAATAAACTTCTAGGGAAAAATTTTATCTGAAGGAAGTGGGGTACAAAATTATAATCCTAAAGTGCCAAAATTTACTCCAAAGTAGGGCCATGTGTAAGCCACTGTCTGGTTCTCGGTACGGAAATGCTCTGTTTTTCCTGTTTGACCATTTGTCGTATTTGATATAACTTGCTCATTTATGATCCGATTTGGTGAGTTAAGTTTCTGGATTAAAATAGACTTCTAGGGGAAGAATTTATCTGAAGGAAGTTCAAGCAAGTACAATCCCAAAAGTGCCCAGAAAATGTTTTCAAGTGGAGCTATGTGCAGATTCTGTTTTGCCAAACTGGGTCATCTGTTGTGCAGATTGTGTTATGTAGTTGAGGGCTTTAAGAGGAAGAATTTTAAATTGAAAATTTAAGAATATGTCATTGGATATATAAAGGACTGATCTGGAGAGTTTCATAAATTTTGAACCGTTTGAATAATTTTTGAGTCATAAAGTCTATAGAGGTATTGTTGGAAAAGGTTGGCCTAAATAGTGGAGTTTTTTGATGTTTAAGGAGTAATTTGTTGTTTGAAACTTAAATGGTGTATGGTGGATTAAAATGGAAGTTATAGTTAATGTATAGTTGTGGTTTTTCTTGAAAAAGGTAGAAAAGGACTATCGGACGGGAAGCGGGGTCGACGGGAGCAAGCGGGATTGAGCGGTGAGGCGTGAGTGAAAATAAGTATTTTGAGAATTGGTTTAAAGTGAATGGTTTTTAATGTTAAGCGAAAGTTTAATGTAAATTTTATGTAAATGTTAAGGCATATGGAAATGTTTTATCTTGCGTGTTTTATATCTCGCTTTGTCGATGCATATATTTATATGTGTATTAAATATGTATGTATGTTAGGTATTATAGAAAGTTTAAAAATGTTTAAAATCATATGTTTAATGATAAAGTAAAGTTAAATGTATTTATAAATGTATTTTGAAAATGTTTCTTGGTGTTACCCTAAACCCCCTATGACTGTTATGAGGCGATATCGACGTACTTTGGCGTATGAGATTTAGAGGGTAAAGTTATGATTTTAATGAGGAGAAATAGGTGTCTAGAGAGTAATATCCTTACACGTGATAAAGTGCATATTTGGAGACCCTATGCAAAGAAGTGAGTTTCTCCATGTGATGATTATAAGCTGAATGTGGTATCCCTCACCCGTCGATTACGACATTGGTGTGTTTATTCCACAGGTTCCATCGAAAGAAAGAAGAAAGAAAGAAAGAAAGAAAGAAAGAAATAAAAAAGAAAGAAAGTTTTACGATACAAATGTTTAAAGCATAAATGGATTTAAATGCATAAGTATTTATTATGAAGAAAGTTTAAGGCATAAATGTTTAAGGTATAAATGGATTTTAATTGTATAAGTATGTATTATTTTGGTATATCACGAAAATGTTATTTTAATGAAAATGTACACTCCTTTGATCCTTTAGCTCATTCTTTTCTATATGTTTCAAAAACATTTTTCGGGATTGAGGCAGTCTTGTAGATGGGAGTCACTCTGTGCGGAGTGAGTCGAGCCATTGATGAGAAGGCGTGATTTTCATTGTATATATAATTTTGCATATAGTTCATATTGAATATTTTGTTATGCATATATGTATAAAGTTGAAAAGATACGTGGGCTTTGATCCTCAGTGGACGAGGTACGTAGGCGGTCGACTTAAGTCCGGCTCAAGCCAAAATGTTTTGATAAATGTGCATAGAATTTAGAAGTTTGAATGTTTTGATGATTTGAAGTAAACAAATGTATATGTATGTATATTGTGTTGATTGGGTTGTGGACGAAGTCCCTAATATGGAAGTATAAAATTGAAGTTTATAAGTGTTTTTAAATGCTTTATCGGGTTTTTCATGTAAATTGGGAGAGAAATCCCAGAAAACGAGAGAGCTACGGCCAATTTTTTGAAAAATCCAAGTGTTTGAAAAACAAAAGAAAAAGAAAGAAAAAAAAATTTATCCTTAACTAGCATTATTTTCTAAAAGATATGTTAAGGATTGTAAAGGGGTTCGCTTCATGGATTTTATTTATTTTAAGGAAAAGTTTACTATCCATTGGAGTCTTAGGGAGGATCTCGGGTTCATGAGGTTAATCGGGAGGATCTTTCAGCGTGGTATCGAGCCACGGTTTGAAAATGTTATAAAGATTTGAAATTTTGGTTTTCATATGATTGTTTTAATGTTTATTTTAAAATTTCATAAATTATTTATGTGATTTAAAATCTTATATGCATTATATGTTTGCAAAATTTTGAGTTCCACCAATGCGTCGTCGAGGCGACCCGCCACGGGGAAGCTCCTGAGGCATTAGTACCACCACCTGAAATACCGAGGTTTCATTTATAGGAAATAATACTAAATCTTTTGAGTTGGAAGGTCTAGGCAAAAGGAGTCTTGGACTTTAATTTCAAGGTACATTTGGAGGATGGGAGGAATAGTGTGAGTGAAAAGATCATAAGTTGGAAAAAGAAATTGTAGGCATGTGTAGAGAGTCCCGCTCATCATCAACACCTTAGGAGGAATATTAAAGTAATGTAAATCAGACTTGTCCAAATGGGAGTCTATTACGTGAATGAAAATCTGTTACTACTTCAACATGGAGTGATGTGTTCTCTGGCGGGTTCAAACGGGGATGCAAACAGTTAGAGGACATGGGAGATCGATATTTCGAGGAATCAGTGTCAAGATGATTGTTGAAAAAAAAAAAAAAAAGTTGAAGAAGACGATTCTAATGATAGATTAACATATAAAATGCATGATCTTATACATAATCTTGCACAATCAATTGTAGGATATGAGGTCCTTATTCCAAGAAATGCCACAAGTCATGTATCAAGAGAAGTTAGTCATGTATCATTGCTTGAAAAGTTGAATCCAATGATAAAAGATAAAATGGAAAAAACTCAAAAGGTCCATATCATGGCTTGAAGAGGTTTGTTGTAGGTCTTAGTCCAGAGATTTGGACCACGATGGCGTCGGCGGTCCACACACCCGATGCGACCGGGTGGTAGGAGCCGCAGTGGGATGAGAAAGGCATGGTTTGAAATCCCGGGCTCGCAAAGTCCCAAAGACCGAA
Organism: Tetrastigma voinierianum; assembly: GCA_016808115.1. Lineage (NCBI taxonomy): Eukaryota > Viridiplantae > Streptophyta > Magnoliopsida > Vitales > Vitaceae > Tetrastigma > Tetrastigma voinierianum. The sequence goes on from JAEQBH010000115.1 coordinate 636,846, forward strand.
AGCGGGTGGTCGATGTGAGTTTAGGAGGTTCTAGTAAGCTATTAGGATTTTATGGATTATTTACCTAAACCTTCAATTGGAGTTACATTAAGGCTTTAGCTATTAAATTGATATAATTCTGAGTTGATTTTGCTAGAAATTGAAAGAAAGAATGATATTATAAGGATTGTCAATTTAGGTAAACTTTGGATGTTAATGAAAGTGATGTTGTTTGATTGGTTGAATTGATTGAATGACATTACCCAAATGTAGGAATTAATGGAATTAATGGAATTAAAAGTTGAATAGAAAATGAGATGAAGGTTAGACGAAAGGGTTTAATTGAAATGCATTGGTTGGATTTAGTTTTAAGTAAATCAATGACATGAAATTATCAAATATAATTTGTTGAAAGAAAATGGAAGAAATTGAAGAAATAATTATGAATGTGTGACATGTAGGATTTGACCACATTAGGAAAAGTATGGAAAAGTTGAGTTTCCATTGATTTTAATCAATTGGAAGTGATTAAATACCTAATGGAATGTATTAGAATTAATGTTTAAGAAGAAGAATTGATTAAGGTATAAATGTAATTTTTGTTAAGGTAAGGGGCATTATGGGTTTTTCACTTTAAGGATACTAATGGCTGATTTAAGGCTTGCAAAGATGTTGTCATGAGCCTTGATTTAATTAGGCGAATTGGATAATTTTGAGGACTTTATGATGGGGATGTTCCCCGAGACGACATTGAGCACCCAGTACGGGCATTTTAAGTTTCTAGTCATGCCATTTGAAGCACAAGTGCCCCGGTAGCATGGATCTCATGAGCAGGATTTTAGGCCTTACTTAGATCGGTTGTTGCTCATTTATGGAAGATATTATATTGATCTATTCGGGCGGTGGAAGGTATGAGCATTTGAGGATAGTGCAAACATTGCGGGGAACATCGGTTCATATGCCAAACTCGGTAAGTGTCGAGTTTTGAAATCGCGATTAATAAGCCTGCGGGACACTGGTTTTATGGGGGGTGGTGTGGTGAGTCATGAGAAGGTCAAGCTATGTTGGATTGGAAACCTCCCTACGAGTGTTACATAGATAAGGTTTTACGGGTTTGGCGGTGTCTGTAAGTTCGTTTGAGGGATTTTGGGATAGCGGCACCTTTGACTAGATTGACAAAGAAGAGGAACGTTTTTATGGTGGAGGCTTGTCGTGAGTTTCGATGAATTGAAGATTGATCCTAGCTCTAGTACTCACATTTCCATCAGGGCAGGATGGCTTTGCAGTGTATTGTGATGCCCCTAGGCATGGTATAAGTTATGTATTAATGCAGAATGACAAGGTGATTGCATATGCTTCTAGGCAATTGAAGAAGCATGAACAGAATTTTCCTACACACGACCTTGAGCTAGCAGCCGTAGCATTTGCCTTGTGGATATGGAGGCGATTACTTATATAGATGCACATTAGGATTTTCACAGTTATAGGCCTACTGAGTATCTATTTGCGAAGGAATGATGGAAGAGAGGAGATGGATTGAGCTGGTCGAGGATTATGAATGTACCATTGAATATCATCATGGAAGGCGACGTGGTGCGGATGCTCTTAGTAGAAGACCCATGGGTTCCTATCGCGCGTGGTAGGTGCATCTTCCTCGACTCATAGAACTGAGGTCCTTGGGTGTGAGGCTGGAACTGACAAATTCAGGAGCATTGTTAGCCACATTTCAAGTATGTCCTGTAGTGATAGACAGGATTAGAGAACTTCAGATTCAGGATCCACAGATAGTGAAATTTAGGTATAAGGCATTAATCAGGAATTAATTAGAGTGAAAAATGGAAGAATAAAATAGAATATGGTTTGTGCATAGTCGGCCAAAATGGAAATGAGAGAAGTCGAGGTAGTTTAGTAATTTCCATTGTTTCGGATAGAAATCTAGGTTTACCTCACGGTTTGATCCAGTTCTGATGCCTTGGATTAAGCGAACTTGATGCAGCTTCATCCATGGGCGGATGTATCGAAGGACTATCACGGACTTTAGAAGGATATGCTTAGGGCATGTGTTATGGAGTTTAGAGGCCCAGGACACCCATCTACCTGAGGTTTGCATACTATGCGAGTTATCGGTGATATTAGTATGGCCCCTTATGAGGCTCTTTATGGGCCAATGTTGAACTCGATCTGTTGGATTGGTAGGTGAAGGAAATTAGTAGGTGGGAAATTGTCCAGTGACTTGTTGATAAGGTCAAAGGTTATAAGGGATAGATTGAAAATTGCACCAGCAAGCGAAAGTTATGCGAGGACAATAGTCGTAGAGACTTACGATTCGAGATAGTTATTAAGTCTTTTGAAGATTTCACTTTGAAGGTGTGTTGAAGTTACATGGGAAGCGAGGCAAGCTTAATTAGAGTATGTGGACCTTATGATATGAGCTAAAGTAGGGTAGGTGAGTGCAAGTTGAAGTTACCCCCGAATTATCAAGGATTCATGATGCATTCCGTAATATCGATGTTGAGGAAATATATCCAGATCCTTCACATGTATTGAGAGGAAGCGACAGTGCAATTAAAGGAGAATTTGACTTATGAGGGGCCTTTGTAGGATTGATCATGAGGAACATGTGTTGAGGACTAAGGTGATCCATTAGTTAAAGTCTTATGGAAGAATCATGAGAGGGAGAGGGCGACTACTTAGGGTAGGGAGGAGCCCAGATGCGCCTCAAATTACCCTCAATTATTTTAAGGATGGTATTTTCCTTTCCCTTACTTTTAAGTAGTTTATTCATTTAGGGACCAAATGTTCATAAGGAGGGAGGATTTTGTAACACTCCATCCCGAGAGAGTGTACAGTACATGATAATGTAGGGGTGTATAAGAGCACTAAATGTCACATAGTAGTATTTTGGAGATTAAAATAGGAAATGATAATTTATGGAAACCGAGGAGAGATTGAGTATGAGCATGAATTATACGTGGTGTTAAGCAAAAGGATATGAAAAATTTAGAAATCAGCTTGAAATTAGGCCTCTTGGAGTTTAAAGATTAGTTCAATGTCAAGAGTTGAGAGCTGTGGTAATTAAAGGAAATGTTAAAATATTAAAAATGGGAAAATAAGAGGCTTCAGAAAGGATTTGGTCTCAAAGGAGCTAGGCTCACGGTTTGGAAGAGGAGAGCCAAAAGAGGGAAGAGAGAGAGAAGGAAGAAGAAGGAGGAGGAGAATCGAATTAAGGTATGTTTGTCTTTTAGATCAAATGTCTTTTGATGTCTAGAGCTTTTAGTGTGAATTTCCATGGAGGAATTGATCTTCTTGGTCTAGGAGTTTGGATGAGGATCACCTAAACCCTAGATGTTTCAGTGGGATTATGAGAGTTTTCCCCAATTGGTGTAAAGTAAGGATGGAATCATCAAAAGCATGGTTTAAAAATTGGTGGACCTTAGGTAGGGTTCTTGAAGTTTCATAGGGTTTGAGGTTGAAGTTCCATAACACTCATTTCAATTGTTATTGGAGTTGTTTTTAGATGAATTCCATGTAAATTCTTGAGGTATATAGATTATAGAAGTTGTATGATGTTAATTGGTAGCAAAAGTGGCAAAAGAAGCCGATTACGGAAAAAAAATTCAGGAATTTGCTCAGTACGAATGCTGTTTTCTGTTTCGGCCGATTACCCATTTTGATCATAACTTGCTCATTTCGAGATCGATTTGAAGCGATTCAAAATTCTAGGTAAAATAGACTTCTAGGGAAAAATTTTATCTGAAGGAAGTGAGTGCAAATATAATCCTAAGGAGTGCTTTGAAATTTACTTTCAAGTAGGGCCATGTAAGCCCTTTGTCTGGTTCTCAATTTACAGGAAGTAGCTCCTGTTTCCTCATTTCAAATAATTTGTCATTAGTACGATACATAACTTGCTCTGTTCTGATCCGATTTTTAGGTGATTCAAGTTTCTGGTTAAAATAGACTTCTAGGAAAAAATTTATCTGAAGGAAGTTCAAGCAATTTAATCCCAAATTGCCCAGAAAATGTTTTAAAGTAGAATAACCAATGCAGATTCTGTTCTGCCAAATTGAGTCATCTGTTGTGCAGATTGTGTTATGTGGTTGAGGGCTTTAGAGAAGGAATTTTAAATTGAAAATTTAAAGAGATGTCATTGGATATATAAAGGACTGATCTGGAGAGTTTCATAAATTTTGAAGACCGTTTGAATAATTTTTGAGTCATAAAGTCTATAGAGTATTGTTTGAAAAAGGTTGGCCATAATTAGTGGGTTTTTAGTGCTTAAGGGTAATTTGTTCATTTGGCTTTAAATGAATATTGTATGGTGGATTAAAATGGAAGTTATGATTAATGTATAGTTGTGGTTTTCTTGAAAAGGTGAAAAGGACTATTGGACGGGAAGCGGGGTCGACGGAAGCAGCCCCGGGATTGAGCGGGTGAGCTGTGAGTGAAAATGATATTTTGAGAATTGAGTTTTTAAAAAGTGAATGGTTTTAATGTTAGTGAAAGTTTAATGTAAATTTTATGTAAATGTTAAAAGGCATATGGAAATGTTTTTATCTTGCATTGTTTTATCTCACATCCAATGCATATATTTATAATATTATTATTAAATATGTATGTTAGAGGTATTATGAAAGTTTAAAAATGTTTAAGAATGCATATGTGTTTTAATGATAAAGTAAGGATTTAAATGTATTTATAAATGTATTTTGAAGAAATGTTTCTTGATGGATTTACCTAAACCCCCTATGTTTGTTATGGCGATATCGGCGAGTACTTTAGCGTGTAAGGATTTGGGGTAAAGTTATAGGTTACCTAATAGCGAGGAGGGAAATAGGTATAAGTAATATCTTACCGATAGTGCTATAATGGGGACCTCATGCAAAGTGTGAGTTTACTCCCGCAGTGGTGGTTATAAGCGGAATGGTTGTCCTCACCGTCAATGCAGGCCCATTGGTGTGTTTATTCCACAGGTTCCATGGGAAAGAAAGAAGAAGAAGAAATAGAAATAAGAGTTCACGATCTGAATGTTTAAAGCATAAATGGATTTTAAATGCATAAGTATTTATTGAAAGAAAGTTTAAGGCATAAAATGTTTAAGGTATAAATGGATTTTAATTGTATAAGTATGTATTATTTTGGTATATCTTTGAAAATGTTATTTTAATGAAAATGTACACTCATGGGCTCCTTTGGCTCATTTCTTTCTGCCATGTTTCAAAGCATTTTCGGGACCCAAGACGGGTGCGCCGTGGGGAGTCCTCGTGCGGTGGAGTCGAGCCATTGATGGGGCAGTTGTGATTTCATTGTATATATAATTTTGCATATTGTTCATATTTGAATATTTTATTTATGCATATATGTATATGTATAAAGTTGAAAAGGAACTACGTGGGCTTTGATCCTCAGTGGACGAGGTACGTAGGCGGTCGACTTAAGTTCGGCTCAAGCCCAAAATGTTTTGATAAAAATGTGCATGGAATTTAAGAGGGTTTGAATGTTTTGATGATTTGAAGTAAACAAATGTATATGTATGTATATTGTGTTGATTGGGTTGTGGACGAGAAGTCCTAATATGGAAGTATAAAATTGAAGTTTATAAGTGTTTTTAAATGCTTTTATCAGGTTTTGTAAATTTGGGAAAGTCCGAAAAACAGAGGAAACTCTGGCCAATTTTTCTGAAAAATCCAAGTGTTTGAAAAACAAAAGAAAAGAAAAAAAAAAAAATTTATCACTTCGCTTCCGCATTATTTTCTAAAGATATGTTAAGGATTGTAAAGGGGTTCGCTCCATGGATTTTATTTGATTGTTTTTAAGGAAAAGTTTCTATATCCATTGGAGTGCCGGGAGGTCCCCTCGGGTTCATGAGGTTAATCCGGGTCGGGATCCTTCAGTATATGCTATATTTGGATCAGGTTTTGAAATAAACAAGACTAGATGATACCCTTGAGAGTGAGTGGGAAAGGCTCAACATAAAAACTTGTGGGCTGATCCGTTCTTGTTTGGCTAAAGAGCAGAGGTATACATTTCTACAAGGGATGTCTATATATAGTTTGTGGAAGGCGCTAGAAAATAAATATATGAAGAAAAGTAATGAGAATCGGTTGTATTTTTCAAAGAGATTATTCGATATCAAGTTAAAATTAGGTATGAGCATTAGTTCCCAAATTGATGAGTTTAATAAATTAATTGTTGATTTATTAAACTTAAATGAGACCTTCAAAGATGAACGTAAGACTATGTTATTGATTGGTTCTCTTCATGGTGAGAGTTGGATCATCTTTGTATTACCCTTATTCATGGGAAGGAAAAATTGTCTTTTGAAGAAGTTTGTTCTGCATCGTGGAATTATGAAATTCAGAAGAAAGATCAAAGAGAACATCACGATGAGTTAGTAGAAGCATTGGCAGTGAGGGTTCATACTCAAAATAAGAAATGGGAAAAAAAGGGGAAAGGTGACATCAAAGAGTAGACTGAGAAAATATGAGTGTGCCTTTTGTCATGAGGAGGGGCATTGGAAGAAAGATTGTCCTAAGTTGAAAAAGAAAGATAAGGGCAAGTCTATGTCTGATGCGTGTGTCATTGAGCTTTGGCGTGACTCTAATGATTCTAAGTTATGTTTGGTTGGTCATTAAACTATTGTTGGTTTTGATGAATGGATTTTGGATTCGGGTTTGTACCTATCATATGTGTCCACATAAGGAGTGGTTCTTCAAGTTTGAAGAAGTTGATGGTAGAGTTGTTTAAATGGGTAGTGGTGATGTTAGCTACATCACTATGATGGGTTCAACCCGGTTGAGGAATCATGATGAATCAATTATAGTTATGACAGATGTTCGGTAAGTACAGAAGTTGAAAAAGAATCTCATCTCTTTTGGGGCCCTAGAGTCTAAAGGTTTTTGTCGTGATTATTTGAGATGAAGTTCTAAATGTCATTTAAGACGCTCTTTCAGTTATGAAAGGCACAAAAAGAAATAACTTATATTACTATAATGGTAGTATAGTGGAGTAGTAGCCACGGTTTTTGGTAGTGGTGAAGATTAAAAGATTACTAGTTTGGGGCCTACAGTTGGAGTAGTGAGTAAGTATAAGAGCGCCAAGTCTAGTAAAGGACATTGCGAGATGGTGAAATGGGTTCTATGGTACTTATTGAAAACCGTAGATGTTGGCTTAGTCTTTAAGCAAGATGATACATGTGATCAGTATGCTATTGGCTTTGTTGATTCAACTTGTGCTTGTGACTTGGATAAACGGATATCGATAATCGATTAATTATGTGTTTACTCTTTCAGTTGCACTAGTAAGTTGGAAGTCTACGAAGCATATTGATGCTCACTATTAGTTTGTGCGAGGTGTAGTGAAGGCGCGGGTCAGGCCTAGCGAGAATCAGTAGATTTGTTGACTAAGGTGGTGACTACGATCAAGTTCAATAATTGTTTGGAATTGATCAACATTGCGAAGGTTTGATTGCACCGTTGAGCGCATTTGGAGGCATTGCAACTTTTGTTAAAGAGAAGTTTCGAGATAGGATTGACATATTTGTCAAGGTGGAGATTTGTTATATTTTGTCTTATATGCAAATCCCACATTGGTTAAAAAATGGGTTTGCTTTTACCTCCTAGCCTATAAAGAGTTTTCCACTCTTCTATATAACACCTCTTCCCCATCTTCTTTAGGGTATTTGTAGTATTGCTCATTGCTCAATTGCTTAGGTATTTACTTTTTAGCTCAATTTTTTAGGGAATTGATTGTGGCCTTAAGTTTGTAATTCTCTTTTATTAGTGGAAGTTGTTTGATGGTGCCAGAAGACGTAAGTATTTATATCGAATCTTGATAAATTCTTTGTGTTCTCTTTCTTTTCCGCCTTTAGTTATTCTACTTGTTGCATTATTTGGTGCATTTCCACAACACAACCCATATAACTTAAAGTGCCTCACTGAGACAAAATTCTAGCTCCGCCCAAGCAATGATGATGACATGTTATAACAAAAACACCTAAGATATCTAAACTCAAGAGGGTGAAATTTTTATGAATTTTAGTTTAAAGAAAAAATCAAGGTTGTGTTTGTTCTCAAAAAATATTAAGGAAAAAAAATTATGAAAAATGATTTTTTATAGTTGGATGTCTAAGGAAAAATCTCAAAGAAAATCAAATATAAACAAAATTACTTGGAAATTTGTGTATTTATTACATTGTTCAATCTTTATATTAATAAATTAAAATAAATAAAATTGGTTTGAAATAGAAAATAAAAATAATACGTCAGGTTTAACTCTACTTTTATATTCCTTCATTTTTCATTTTTCTACTTTTCCTTCATATTTTATTTCCCTTGTATTTTCCCTCAAATTTTATGGTAATCAAACATAGCCTAAGTATAATGTGAAAAGAAAAGTACTTCTATTTGATCGTAACATCACTTACGGTTTAGATTCCCGTTTCTTTTTGAATAAGAGAATATTCTTAATGTCCGTGAGAGTGGTATATCAAAATCTTTAGTGTTATGAATGGTGGAAGCTTTGATGCAGGGGAATATCAATTGAAGAATACAAAGATAAAGAAATCAACATAAAGGTGCATAAGGATTTTAATGTACTTTGACCCATTATATCTACATCCATGAATGAGAGAGAATCTTTCCATATTCTTCAAAACACAAAGTATAAGATTGGAGTATTAAACTATTGCGACTGACTAGGAAAAATGCAAAACCCTAGGATCCCTACAACATCAAGAACATACATCACAAAACTCTTAATCCCAAAAACCCTTTGGTCTCTACACACACGGAATAGCCTTTTACAAGCCCATCTCTTTTATAACTTTTTCCTCCCATGACCCATAATATTTATAGGGATATTCCTAAAAGCTTTCTTTATTCTATAAGAAAACCTAATATTACAATAATATAACAACTATGAATTATCCTATAAAATATTCTTTACAAAAAGGAATTATTTCTAATTAAGAATTTGATATATATTCTAACAATCTCCACCTTTGATTAAATTCCATCGAGTCAACTATTCAGCACATCTCGATGAGAGAGCAACCGACTCCACCTTGAATTGAAATTCCTTTTATCTTCATCTTGTGTGCTCCGTAATCTTTGGTTCTTCCAAAGATCTTTAACCACTACAAGAAAATCGACTTCTAATAATAAAATATTTTGCCACTAAAAGTTTAAATTTCATTAGCAAATATATTTCCCAGCGGAAAGTATTTCGCGTCACGTTTGTCACCTTAAACGCATCGCTAAAAGCATCCCAACGAAATCTCTATTTGCGTTACCCAAAATTTTTTCTGACAAACTCAACTTCATCCTTAAAGGTTGTTCTCAACCAAAATATTTTATCAGTGAAAGTGATATTTATCATCATTAAAAAGAATCAAATTTGTCCCAAAAGTCATCGAGTGATGTAGTAACAAAATAATTTGTTGAAAATATTACTCACGATGAACTAATTTAAATCTGTAACTGCTCCTTATTATCTCCAACGAAAATATTATTTTGTAACAAAAAATTTTCTTAGATAATATAAAATATGTCACTGAAGGTTTTTTCTAACAAAATATTTCAAGTGATAAACTAATTTTAATTCTTTTGAATGAGAGAGAAGAATTTTCTCCTAAAGCCTTTGTTTATAAATTTATTTAATCTTAATTCCTTGCATGATGAAATAATTTTGTCCCTAAATGAATCAAAAATTTTTGTAACAAAATATTTGTAAGGAAATATCTATAACAAAATATTTTCATTGGGAAATGTAAACATAGTATGATTTTCATATTATAATTATATATTTTAATTACAATATAGAACTGATTGAAACAATATAATAAATATTTTTATTTCAAAACTTGTCTTTAAAATAAAACTAGATAACCCATAAAACTTCATAAATGCTTTCAAAAAGCCATACATAGATAACCAATGTCACAACCAAAAAAGATAACCCATATAAAAAAAAACCCAAAACAACATAACCCATAACAAAAAAGTGTTATATGTCAACCAAGTAACCAAATAAAGTATTAGTTTAATAACATGTTCATCACCAAAACAACCAATTAATATAGACAAAAAAGATAAGGATTCATTAGATATGCATCAATCATAAGGACCCTTGACTTGATCTTAGATGACGCAAGATCTCTTGAAATTGTTGTTGATCTCTTTGTTCTAAGAAAGTCTCCAAGTGTTCAATCTGCTCATGTTGGGTATCAAGTTGCTTCTATTGTGTAAACCTCGGGAAAAAAAATTCAATTTTTCTAAAAAAGGGGCAAAACGGTAATTTATTATTGAAGTATAGGTTGAAAACTTGAAATTTTATAGATCTCGGATGATGAAATAGACTTCGCCATTGGAATCGTTTCGTGAAATCTAGCTACCCAATTGAATTTCGTTGGATTCCAAGACAGTTGAAATTTCACGTATTTCAAGGTACGAGGGTGGATGGCTATGGTTTGATATACATGACGACCATGTGTGGATTCATATGTGACAGAAGTGCATATAGCATGTAGAATGTGTGTGACATTTTCCACCTAGTGCATGTGTCCATGTGACACATGGCACATGTTCGTGGTCTGTGACACATGTCATGTGAGAGGAATGGGAAAGTGAGATGAAGTTTCCTCTCTTTGGATCAAACCAAAAAACAATTCGGAGGAGGAGAAAGAAAGAAAGAGAAAGAAAGAAAGGAAAGGAAGAGAGAAAAGGAGAAAGAAAGGAAGAAAAGAAAGGAGAAAACAAAGAGACAAGAGGAAAGAAATTTGTGCGTGGGAAAGGGAAAAAAGAGAGGAGAAGGAGGTAGTGATTATACCCGTTCGGTGTTCGACGGTTGGGATCCGTAAGAAAACGCAAATGATCTCCATATTTCTTCACAGAACCGGGTGAGTACTGAATAAGATGTTTCTTTGGACATCTCTAATCTAAGTCAGTGTGTGGTTATTGATATGGGGATGGTTTTGGGTTGATATTTGGATTGTACTGATCAGTTAGTTCTCATGTCTAATTATATGTGTAAATCTATCATTGCTTGCATCAAAAGAACAAAAGCTATAAAATTTACGGAATTTGAATCCAGTTATTTCAGGCGACGCAGTGGATTTATCATTTAGAATAGCTGGTTGTGTGGACTATTTTTGTGTGTTATTGCTGAAATTTTTATAACATGCTGACTGTGTTGTAAATATGTTGATATATTGGTGTTATAGATATTAGTATGAATGGATGTAAATTATATGTGTTCGATATAATTATCCAGGGTACTTGGCATAAAGTACGATTTATAAATTGCTTCATGTAGTGTTCATTATACATGTAACAAGAGATAACATGCAGTGACATTTTGTTTTGTATATGCACGGGGGCATCGCATTGAGTTGGGTGTGTGTGCATGGTTATAATCATTCATCATTCTTGTGCATGAGTGGTGAGCTTGGTACCTTGGACTACTCCAACGGAGTCTCATGGTTTCATTGCATAAATAAAATAAAATAATATATATACACACGTGTGTTGGGCACAGTAAGTAGGGATAGATCCCCCCTGAGGTGAAAAAACTGGTAGTTGTGGTTATACATGATCCCGATCGGTGAAAGCCTATAAAATGTAGAAAGGTGTGCAACGTCTTGCGGTGAGAACCTGGAAATCCATGGTCCACAAATGCATAAACACACGGGATTTGATTAAATCAAATGGACATTGGAGGTATATCTAATGAGTTTTGTTTTTTGTCTTGGAAAAATGGTCATTGGATGAAACACCAATGACGAGTTTTCACACTTGGCAAAAGCATGTGTGAGGGAATCGGTGAGGACTTAGGACATGGGGCATGATGAGTCTCATCTCATTTCATGGCATGTAGGATTCCATTTAGAATTAGCATATTCTTCATCGAAATATTGATGTGTGTATTATTGTGTGAACATGGCATTGTATGTGCATTTAGGTGGGGAGTAGCCCTTATAGGAGTTATCCTTACTGGGCATTGCTCACCCCGTCGTGGGACTCCCTTTCAGGTGCAGGTTATGTACAAGCAGCTGACCCTCATCTGGGACCGTAGGTGTGAAGAAAGCTGAACTGTGGCTTTGAGAAACCTTTTTGTAAAAAACTAGATTTTACATGCAATATTTTGTATATAAGAGGATTGTAGCTCGAACTCTTATGAATTGTTTTGATAAATTTGTATATTTTTCTAAAATATATATGCATGAATGGATCCCAGTGAATGCGATGCGATCTGGTGGTATCGAGATATGCGATACCCAAAGGTATTCCGCGCGTTGACGGATTGTCAACGAGACCTCTAGGTTTTGGGGTGTCACATATTGAGCCTCCATAAGCACTTGAGTCTTAGAAAGTTTTTTCTCTAGCTTTACCTCGCATTGAGAAGATGTTTGTCTAGATTTGGAAATAGAAGCCAGTTTGGGACCAAAAGCAAGACCCTTAACATATCTTGATCGATGCCCTAAAACACTCTCACAAATCTCCACCTCAGTCATGACTATAAATCCCTCTGATATTGGTTGGTGTTGGAGCTACAACATCTTCTCCTATGAATGCAAGAAACAAATAAAATAAAAAAGAATGAAATATGATAGTTGGATAATTTTTAGTTTGACTATCTAAGAAAATATCTAAGGTTGTCATCACATAGGAAATATTAGAATTAGAAACAGAATGAAGTATACATACTAAAATGATAATACTTCAAAAACAACTACCAATAAGTATATAAATTTTTGCATGGTATCCTTTTTCTTTAATGCATTTGTCAAATTTACTTACTATGAATCAATTTATGAACATTAAAATTTTAAACAACCAATAAGTAAATCCAAATTTTAGTGTATGGATGATGCTAAGAAAATATCTAAACTTCTTATCACAATGATAAGTAAATAATTAGTCATGATGGCACTTTCATAATATCTCATTATTATTAACTTGTTTTAATATAAAGTTATAATAACAAAAAAAATTTGAATTTCTAAGCTAAATTAAACTTATATAACAATCTTTAACCTCTTGATTTATCTAGCCATCTTTAATGCTCCAGTGAACAACTTTAAATAGTTCAATTTGACCAACCATTTTCTCATTCTCTGTTGACTGTCAAATACCATACATTATATTGAGTAAAATACAAGTTCATAAAAATAATTCAAAATAATTAAATAAACTTAGTTTTATATTTTACCACTTGTAGACAGTGTTAGAGAAATGAACGATACCCTCCTCGATGATGGAAAAGACATCTTTGATCTATTCGCTAAATTAATTACTAAACGACGTTGAAATAACACACAATACTAAATGATTATGTACATATAAGTAGGAAAATTTTTAATAAGAAATACCATTTAATAATTATGTATTACAAATTTTACCTTAGAACTACTAGCAAATCGATCACAAGATAATCTCAATCCTCGATCGACCTGAGACTCATGTGGGTGACGCTTAGCCTCTTCAATAGTTTTGAACTTTTGAATGCTTTATGCAAGTCACACCTAATCTTCCTAAAGCGACTGGCAGTTGTTTTTCAACTTCTACATGATTTGTGTTAATCACAGCAAATTCTCCTTCAAAGCCACAAGAAAGGAAAATACGCATATACAAATTTAAAAGAGACAATAAGGAATAATTAATTACACACAAAATGTACTCCTTTAACTCGACATCAAGCATTGCATTGACCCTCAAATCGGTGTTATAATCGCTCCATTTTTTCCTACAAAAATGTTGGGCCTTGCTATTAACCCGATAATTTCATTCACACAATTTCTCACGCATTTGCACTTGCTTCCCACCCGGTTTTGCATGGTGATGTGAGGGGTTTACTCCATTAGCTCTTCAATAAGTCATCCAAATTAACTCCTCTACTTTTGCCCGTAACATTTCTTGAATTGTGATGTTGTCATGAAATTCACTTGATTAGAATCAAAATTTTCTCTCTAATGTATATAAGATGAAGAATAAGACCATGTACCCTAATTTTCTTCAAAAATGATAAATGTAATTTTACATCAAACTGAAATTTTCTAGATCTCGGATGACTAAACCTTAACCACATTGAATTTGGGGTCAGTTCCATAATGTTAATATGTTTTTCGAGGCACCAAGAGTTGTGTACCTTATTATCTGATATAGAAGGAGGCCAGCCACGCGGTCAAGTGTAGGATGAGTCAAAACAATGAGGAGCCTGGTGGACCCATGTGACATGTGGCACCATGAGGAAAAGGAAATCCACTATTAAGTATAAGGTGATAAGGTGTAATCCAAGGAGCCACTAAGAGGTATGATAGCTGGCGCATGATAAATTATCTTGACCAACCTCATTCAAACTGTTTGGGAGGGAAAAGGAAAAAAGATAGGGGGTAGGGTGAAAAGGAGGAGAGTTGTATACTCTTCTCTAGAAGATTTGCCTATGATCGTCCGGTCCTATGTGAGACAAGGAGGTGCCTGATCCTCACGCAAGAGCCACAGTAATCGGTATCAGGACTTTCGACAAACTTCCAGGTGTGGGTCTTCTCCTACTGAAAGGTTGTATTTCTTGTTTAAAAATTACTGGTGTCGCAGAGGCCGGGAAGGGCAGGGATTTGGCCCCACCTAAAGTGGAACCGATGCTTGACAGGGGGCCTTCATGACAAACCGTTTTAATTAGCTGGATTGTTAAAATAGTTCGATTGTTTGTTGGGATTTTAAGATTGTGACACCCTAACTCAAACTGGCTGATCGCCCTGCCAACCCAAGGATGATTTATGATTTCAGGAATCAACTGACATTCATTTAAAATCTATCTCCTTGTACTCAGGGAGCTTCACCAAATATAACACTCGCATGAAACCTCGTCCCAAGTACCTAATATAATCACAATGATTACAATGGATAAAAAACGCCTCGGGGGCTCCATACTACAATATCCATAAAACATCAATCCAGGATCCACTGGGTCTAAGAGTTCAAATATTTTACTTTATAAATACATACATTAAACTTTAAAAAGTTCTAATACATGTATATACATCAAAGCCACAACCCGCTTCCAATCCTCCATCCCCAGATGACGCTCACGCCCCCCGCATTCAGAAAATAATATCCCTATTGCAACAGCTTAATTTCGGTGACGCGACCGCCTAAGCTGGCTACTCTCCACCTAAGTGCGCATAATGTTCCAAAATAACACACATTCAAGAAAATGCATGATCCCCACTTGAATGTCTACATGATCAACTGATCCTCAGTTCCATCAGACTTCTCACACTCGCCAAGCCTCAGATGAGAATTATTTGCTTTCATTGTTATCAAATCCCTCCTATTTAATATATATACTGAATTTGGGCGCCCGACGACATTGATAGATGACATTGTGGACTACCTCCGATGAATATCATCAATTGGGCCGTCTCGATATTTTTCATTTGGACTACCCTCCGATAATCACTAATATTTTTACCCAACCATTTTCTAGACTATCTCACGCACTAACTCCCATAGTCCTAGGATGTTCCAAAGGCATATGAATGCATGTATGCAAATTCCATAAATATTGAATTAACGGCATGCAAATATGTGTAAACATGCACATATCCACATAATATCCAATTACACAATCATGTCATGCGAAAGAATCAATTCATACATCAAAATTAGCTCTCATAATGATCATACACCATCAATTCATCGCACTTGGAATCACTCAACCAAATTGCTATTATTCACACAACAAAAAAACATATTTCTTTCGCGGTCATCATTCTTAGGAACAAGAAAAACCTAGCGCATGGCTCATACATCATTATTCATTCACTGTCACTTTGTGAACTGCGATTTCACCACATATTTCCTCGCCTCATCCAATTCAATCCATGATTTATCACAAAAAGCAACATTCAACCACCCAATCAGCCATATAAACAACATTGATTTCAAAAATTATATCAATTCGTCCCAAGGTTCGGGATCGATCAAACGGCCGCTCGTACCTCTAATCAACCAAACATTTAAAGGGTACTTAAACCAAGAATAAAACCATAGGAAAAAAACCTCACCTGAGTTTGATGTTCCCAATCAAAAAGCCCACGCTGGGGTCTCCCGCTAGAGCAAGCCTTCTTGTCCTGAAGATCACTAATGCTGACTGCCAGATTTAGAGGAGTAGAAGCTTCACCTCTAAAATGAAGAACTGGCTCACTGTAAGTTTATCCCTTCCCATTTCACGTTTTGTGCTTTTTAACTTTTGAGAAGACACCTCACTGACGCTTTGTCTTTAGTTCATTTTAATCAATTTAATTAATGAATTTCCTTCTTTCTCCGGGGCCATTCTGACTTTATCCCTGCCATCCATTCATTTCTCAATACTCATGCCACTTATGGCTGAGGACAGTATATAAGCATAGAGTGGACTTTTCTCACATGATTCAAAACGCTTTACTAGATCCTCGAACTCGCTGACGCCTTCTTGAAAAACGCTGGGCCAACCCGACCACTTAATTGACAAATTTTATGCAATAGATTTCACAGACGATTCCAACGGTGAAATTCGGGTTATCCCAGATCTAGAGAACAACATGATTTTTAACCAACTCGAAATTAACAATTTTGTACCTAAATTTAGGATTTTGCCATTTTTTCCGTAAATCGAATTTCTGGTCTTACAAAGATTTGTCCAGAGAGTTCTTGCATGTTATCATTGGTGGGCTGGAATATCAACATGATCGAGTTGCTCAGGTGTCATCGTTTGGAAAATGAACACGATAGTCAGGTATTACGAGTGAGGCCATTACTGCCTGCCGAAGCTGTCAGGACAAATTGTGTCACCAGACTGCAAGATTTATGTGTATCATTACCCGAGTGGTAGTGATTGTGATGTCCATATGCCAGCTGATATGTGTGGCATGAATGATATGTTAATGCATGCTAAATTGATGTGTTAATATTGATATCAGAATTATGGAATATAATTGCGTAAGAATTGATTATGTGAATTGGCATCATTGCATCTACATGTGCACCCACTACATTGCACAGTCGGGTGTGGGTGGAAGGGTTGTTAATCTTCTGGTGAATGTGCAAGATGAGCTCATATTTTGACTACGTCCAACAATGGGACTCCGTGGTTTAAATCATATAGCAACAATAATTATGTGTGTGTCATGGCAAGAAGGGGGCCGTTAATCCCCTCAGGTGAAAAGCCTAGAATTCGGGTGTAGGAGACCCGTGGTAATAACCGAAAGGTCCTGTATGGGTGAGAGACCAAAGATGCATCTGGTGCCCAGGGTGAGAGACCCGCTGTAAGTCTGAAGTTCACGCTCCAAAGAAACACACTGCACAGGTTATCACTTAGACTCGAAGTCATGACAGGAATCAGACTTGGGATTATTACAATTGGCACTTTTCTGCATCAGGTCAGACCCACAAGGGCCTCAGATAGGTGTCATTGAAACAACAAGGACGCTGTTTACTGTATTGGCATGAGGAGTTCATGAGTGACTCTGAATATGGCAAAGAAAACATCTCATGCATGATATGTCATTCCATGTGTATATTGGCTAAATTGTATGGAATGTGAGCAAATAGTTAAACTATTGCATGTGCATTTTAGGTAGGGAGTAGCCCTGGCAGGAGATTTAACTACTGGGCATTGCTCACCCCGTCGTGGGATCCCCTTCTCGTGTGTACAAGGAGATTCAGAAGACTAAGGCCACTAGAGGCCGCTTTGAGAAGAAACCGACATGTGGCTTTGATTATATATTTGTAAAATATGTTTGGGCAAGAGTAGGGTAACTTAAACTATTGTATTATGTTTATGAAAATTTCAGAGTATGGATGATTGACCCAACGTGGATGATTTGCTCAAGTGTTCGAGTCTCGCTAGAGACACTCATATTTGCGGGCAGCTTCAGACATTCAATGATCACATGCATTCCAATGAAAGGCATTTTGCCAACAACGACCCCCGGGTTTGGGGTGTCACAAAAGTAACTAAACCTGTATAAACATTAAGCGGAGTTACTAAAACACCTCATGAAATTGTTAAAGTTAGAATTTGTGAGTGTAGGAATCTCTTACTATGTTAGTGTCCTCATCAGATGTGGGAACTGGACTATCAATGACAAGAGGCATTGTGGTTGGGCAGAATGGTAAGAAGAAGTCAGAACAGAAATTGGCCTCTTGGTCCAGGAGCCATCTGCAATCAATGCAAACATAAGAAAGTAATCATTATATAAAGAGGCATAAATGAAAAAATTTAAAGATATGTATACAGATCAAATTCTTATTATTTAAATATATAATAAAATTAATAAGAAAGAACTACAAGAAATGTCTCATTAGAAAATCATAGAATAACCATTTTATACTTCAAAATCATACATGAAGTCATCTCAAGATTATGAAGCTAAAGTCAAACATTGTCATTAACAACCTCCGATCGGTTCAAGCGGTATCAGATCTGTAATTTAGATTCATCATCTTCCTCTTATAAACTAATTATGGATGAGATCTATTATCTTGGTAAGCTTCACTGTCACTCAATATATCTTTATACCCACTTCAGATAATCTTTCTCATATCCCACATGTAAATATGATCACTCAGCAACTTCCACTGGGACCATATTTAGCTCATCTAAGTAGAAGACTCACAGATTGTATAGCTAGTATAAAGGATCATTGTCACGCATTCATGTGTGGAACCAACTTGACAGTGTGTACCATGATCATGTTTTATTTTAATTTTATTTTTTTTGCTGTTTGTATCATATCAAGAACACTGAATAGGTTAATCCATCTTGAAAATAGTTCAAACAACCACATTTGATAGGACACCATAAAATCAACTTCCCTCGCCATCTGCTCTAAACTAATATAATAAACATTTTGAGAGGCACATCATCACAATCTTTCTGGTGAACAATACATTCGTGTATGTGTGGACTCTGATTCTCCGGTCCACATGCTAAGGAGAGTTCAATAGCTGCCTGCTGATTGTTTAACACGAAACTTTCTGATCTACAATATGAATATGATCATTATATATAGTTTATACTAAATAGTACAAAAGTATATTATTTTTTCACAATTGAAGAAAGAATGCTTTCCAAATGCTTTAATATGTAAAACCAATTTAGGTGTCTTGTTCTTCGTATTTTCTAAATCATCAAGTGCTTATCCTCTTCAATTCTTTCTTATGTCTTAGCTGAGATCATCAAAAGTGGACAAAGAAGTAATGGGTCATAAGATTAGCACTTTACTTATTTTAAGTTAAGGCAAAACTCCTAAGTATTATTCAACTATATAATTATTCATGATATACCAATGCGCTTTAGCACTTCCTTTGAATACTCAAGATGTTATTAACTATTGATTGGTCAGAAATTTGCTTTGTGAGAATATGGAAAGACATCCTTGTTCTTGATTTTCTTCAATCTATTCAATTCCTTTCACCTCGATTAAACGTGTGTTTCAATCTCACTAAGATACATCAATAAACGCAAGTTTCATCCACATTGTAAATTTCACATGAACCCCTTTCTACGGAGCTATTTCTCACATATTTTCATGCATAAGTTCCTAACACAAAATTTTGATAAAAATCAAAGTCGGTAGTACGTAATATGGTTGTACGACAACATACAAATTTTAAAATCTGTTCCTTTCAAAGACATCCTGGCTAACTTACTCAGGTCTACAGCAAGCTTCTCGCTCACTGCAATGTACCCATTATGCACCATGGCATCGAAGAAAGTCAGGAATACACCCTCTCAAGCTTCAGATGATAGATATTAAGATAATCTCATTCTAGTTTTTCCAAGTTATTTAGATATAATGTTTTTCACATAACTTTGGAAAACTAGATAACTTCCACTAATAGTTCATATACACAAACCATTCAGGTATGACCAAATAGCAATAGGAAGTAACTTTTCAATAAAATATTGATAGTTTCATGAAATTTTTTAACTGAGATTCTCAGATCAATTAATGTTAGTATAGAAAGTTATTTTTGATAAATTTGCAGATAACCATTTGAAAATTTAATTGATTGGACAAATCATGGTATAACTTTTCATCTCCGCTAATGTGTGTAGCATGCATGAGGTTTTACTAGTTTGTTCCCTCATCACTTAGATGCAATTTTCTTATATTCATATGTCAAGAATCCAAACGTAGCTTATTTTGTGTCTTTTATCTTTCCCTTCAATATTCAACAAGGTTCCCACAATATTATCACTGTCACATACCTCTTCTAACAAGCATAACATCAATATTATAAGTCTTAATTTTAACTTTGACAATACACTCTAATTCAAAGAAAAATATATTTTTTTGTCTAATTTAGTTCTCCAAATTGCTATTACCACATTACTGATGTTTACCAGGCTTCATTTAAGAGCACATAACAAATGTAAATATATATCATTATTGGAGAATAGCTTCGGGTGTTCGATGCTCAAGTTTTACCATCATATTGAGCGATTCTTCGCACTAATCGTGACACTATAAAGGCAAAATGATGGCCCATGTAACAAGTTTTACTTCTAATTCTACTGGATGATGTACCATTATGTGTGGCATGCTTTGCCTTTGTTCTTCCAAGATAAATCTCATAAGCCGGGAAAGTCATTTATTGTCCACAAAACACAATCATGCATGCGAAGCTTAGTCAGACACCGTCATATGTTTGAACACCATGCCATAACTCTTTCAACTCTATTAGTGGAGATAGGTATATACTAATACTTTGTGCCTAGGGCTTAAAAAGGTCTCTGGGATTACCAATGATAAATTAAAACATTTCCTTCATACATCTCCATGGTGGCATATTATATGGTACTAATACAACAAGCCACATTCTATAACAAATACTCATGGTTCCAAATAAATTGAAACCATCTGTTGCAAGCCCTAATCGAACATTACGAGGGTCTTAAGAAAACCATGAGTCTGAGTGTCCATCTTTCTGCTTCAGAGTCAGCTGCCTTAGGACACCATCCTAATTACTCCGCTTTTTTCTCATGCCACGTCATATATACATGTACAGGCCTGACATAAATAATAGCCTTTGTAGTCTGGCTGCAGGAAAATGTACCACTACTTTGAGGTATAACTTTTTCCTTTCCACACACACAGCTTATTGAGTAGTTCATCTCACACCGATATTTGTGAGTCCATTCTCCTTCCAGCAATGCACAACGAGAAGAGTTTGTATGCATGGATTGAACATATCTGACCTATTCTTTTGTCACTTCAAGATCTATATATGTTTTCTTTAATGTTTGATCCTTCTCATGAAACACTAATACTGAGTAACAGTGTCGCTGACTTAAGTCACCCAACAATTAAGACTGATATGTATTTTACACTCTACAAGAAAATGTCAATGCAGAAAACTGTACAACCTGGGTATTCCTTATTAGCTTTCCATTGATACTGTAACTCGCCAACTCTATATAGACCTCTAACTCATTACACCAAGAATCGCTCTAGTATTCAGTCAATAATTGTCTCCACCATCACATATATGCCAGAACCTCTTCTGTATGTAAAGACGCTACAACTGGATGAGATCCTGATTATCTGATTTAATTACAATTTCTGCTCAAGATAAAAACAAGAAATTAAACTCTGACTGACAAACTAAAACTCAATGTTAGGAATTATATACCCATAAATAAGCTCAAAAAAATATGAAGAATAAAAACTAAATTGGCCACAAGAGAGATCACATATATATTCCTGCCAAGAATAAAGAAATAAAATATATATATATATATATATATATATATATATATATATATATATATATATGTGTGTATATATATATATATATATATTTATTCTTGGGCCATGCAACAATCTAAATCCATATGAAAAAGAGGAACATGATAATTTTGGTAAAGAACAAGTAAAGAAATCTATTTAATCGGTGAGAGTAAATCAGCATGAATCTACTAGTAAATCATCCCACACCACCCATAAAACGTCCAGTTTCTGGTCCAATTCCGATTATTTCAATGATAATATTTATTTTTCTGATGAGAATCTTCCACTTTGATTCTCAATGAAACATTGCAGCGCCAATCTCTTACCTACTAATGCGACAGCCAATGATTTGCTGTCCCATTCGGTCTTTAGCTATGCTCATTATTCATTAAACAAGTTTTCTAAATTTCCATATCAGATTCTCTGGCTTGTTCGGTCACCATCCATGCATCATTTAATGCATCAATAAGTTCATCATTAATAGTGTCAGCCATTTCAACATCAATACTCACATCATTTTGTTCATTGGGTAGACATTCGGGATCTTCCCCTTGAAAAATCCATCTTTGATAGCTCCTCAAAAACCAAAATCTAATTAAATGACATTCAATTGTCAACAACGTTTAATTGTGATTTCACAATCTGACATGGTATGCAAAGGTTCTTATTATCCCTATCCTATGTTCTTGCAACTGAATGAATGACTTAATCCTCTTCAATGTTTATAATCTCTGAGATTGAACTATTGGGCAATCTCATCCATCCTTGTTCATTTTGTTATCCCATAAATAAGGTGAATAATAAATAAATAGAATATAATTTCATATAATCTAAGAAAATGATTTTTTTCTCATTTTAAATTTTGATTTTCATAAAATTTTAATAATTTTAAATATATATACAAATGTTCTTACTTTCATATAATATGGATGTTCATCCTTGTATTTAGGATTGTAATAATAATTACTTATGTAATAGTTTGAGATTCAAATTGGTAAAATTTGTAAAGATTTCAGCTTCCAAGTATAATGTATCATCAGATAATGATACTATTAGTTTGTTTCAACAAATAACTAGAATAATATACACACTGTCCAAATAATATGTACCTAGAGGCCAACAGAATAATCATAATTTTTCAATATGACAAAGATCAATTGTTTGACTTAATCTAGATAATGGTCCCAATCACCAAACTGATAATTCAAGGCATTATTACATACCATACTAATCACTTACAGACATATAAGTTATGAAATTGAATTTGGCCAAAAGAAAGCCATTTTCTATACATTTTTCAACTTATTTGTCTTAAACGCATATAAGAGATGATTGTCTCAATGATACTTAATGCATCTATGATTTTATTCATGCAATTTTATTAGAAATAATAAAGCTTATTATTGTATTCCTGCTCTTCTATTAAGTTAAATTCATCAACATCTAAATTTTGAATACATATTATCATAATAAACATATAAATATATAAATTCTAAGAAAATGATACAAATTTATGATTGTTAAATGACCTTAAATAAGAAGATCAATCTTACAATATGAATTTCTGGTACTATAGTTATATATTAATTTCTAGAAATTTTTGGTTGCACATTGTGTAAAATAGAGATTAAAATATACACACACATAATAATATTTACATATTATTATTATTATTATTGTAAAACCGTGAATCCACATTAGAAAGTGATCACTCTAGGTTCTCTATCCTTTATATAGAGAGTAGAGATAAAGTATATATGGTATATATATATATATATATATATATATATATATATATAAATGGAATTGATTTTTTAATTTTATATAATCAAAACTAATAAATTTCTCTGAGTCTAAAATCATATTCTTATTCAATATTATATCATAGAACTTTAGTGATGCTAACCCAAATTTGTTTATTATTATTATTTATTATGAATATTTTTTATCATTATTATACTATTAGAACAAATATATATTTAGTCCTTCATCCAAAATAACAGTTAATTGATTACCTTAATCTAAATGAAATCATGATAAAAACAAAAACTACTTATTTAGTGGGAAGCATATAAAGATGATTTTTATTCAATGAGAGAAGGAAAATTATATGTTGGGAACATTTAATCATTATTATATATTTTTAAAAGATATAGTCTACTTAAAACATTTCTTTAATAAAATACATTAATCCCTAACCAAAATAAATACAAAATTGATCTAATCTACTCAATAAAACTATAACCCAAAAATATTACAAAATTAAACTCCACATATCAAACTCCATATGACTGACAATGTTATTAAAAATATGAAATGAATAAACATATATTGCATTGTGGCCAAAACCAATACTCCTATTATATCATTATAAAAAGCAAACATTGTTATTAGAAATATGAAATGCATAAAAATAAATTGCATTATATTCCAAAACCAAAACTTATGTTATATCATTACATAAGGCAAACCCAGTTATTAAAAATATGAAATGGACAAACAGAGATGTACATTATATCTAAACTAAACTCTAAATTATAATATTACAACAGTAAACCCACAATCATATTATATGAAGATTTTAAAACCCATTTGAGACTGTGATTCATATGTTTTACCTAAATCATATTATATGGCATTAAAAATTAACTTTCATATATGAAACAAATTGCAAATCAAGCAAGTAAAACAAATCCACATACACTATTTTCAACCTGATGGTGGTTGTGAAATGTAGAGCGTGACTTGTGAATGGGTAGTTGTGTAAAACCAAGCTTGTTATGGAGAACGGGTGAAAGTGGGATTAGAGGTGAAGTTGTCTTGAGGTTGATGTGAGTGGGTAAGTTAGAGATGTGTACACAAAGCTTGTGCACAGGAGAATGTGCTATGGTGGGTTTGACAGCTCTCATCCAAGCCAATTGAAAAGAAAAAAAAAAAATAGTTACAGAAAATGGCACAAAGTGTTCACCATCTCTACGCATTAAATGCGCCCTAAGTACTATCAGAGCCAATTTCATGTAAATCTACATATTTATGACTAAAATTAGGAAAGTCTTCAGAATATAATCTTGAAGATAATATTAATAAATTACAATTAATTAAAATGAAAATAGTTTTATGGTGCGTCAAGAGGATACAAAATTGGAAATTTTAAAATTAAAATAAGGATTAAATTTTATCATTTTAGAAAATAGAATTTCAATTCAATCAATTAGAATTAAAATTATGTAATTTTTCTTCGATTACCAAATAGTGATTGATCTCACATTGTTTTTACTTAAATTTTGTGAAAAGATCTCCAAATTTTGTTGTGATGCACTACTTTTATCAACAGGTGTTCTCTTAGCTACTCATGCACACACAAAGGCATCTCGTAAGCCATATCACACTGTGCTGAACCCACTCAGGGGGGAGGGACCACATGTGTGGTAAAGTTTCACACAAAATAATAATATCGTGATTCTCAAGACTAACTTGTTTGTATATAATTATATGAAGAATATAGTTGTATGTTAATAAGTACAAGAAATTTGTAGAGGAATATAAAGATTTGGTTTTTTTGACTATCATTTTAGATTATATCATAGTATAATGTATCCCTAATCGGGACTTAACTTGACCTCAAATACAATTATAAAAATTAAATTATATTAACAAATTTATATAGTTTGTATCATCAAAACTGGGTCATACTACCACCCCACAACCCGTCACTTAATAATTTTGAAATGTCAGACTGGCATTTTTCGACAAAACAATATAGTCTCTTTCAGACGAGCTCTACCCAAATACAAAACTTGTCTAAACCCGCATGATCCATCTCAACAAAATACAATATACCCAATATATATATCCAATACAATTACCAAACATAAACAATTCTCAATATGATGTTTCAACCAGAATCCAACAGAGATCCATTTATAGTTACAAAGAGTTACAATATTTTCAATTTTGCAAAACCATACATATGGGATATATACATAAACTTATGAGTTCTAATACATGTGAAAACCACCCAAACAGATTCGCTTCTTCTAGAACTCAACCCCAGACTAGCCGTCCCTCGTTGTGCCCTCAGACTGCAGAAAAGGGGGTCCCACGACCCGGTGAGCTAAAGCTCAAGAGAGACTCGCCTAAGTATTACTCACCACCCAAGTGCAGCCGCAGCTGTCTAAAGTAAACACACATTCAAGAAATAATAGATCCTACTTGAATGTCTACATGACTAATCCCGATCCCCGAAACCACACCCCACTCTCTCACACCGCCAGTTCCTTGTATTAGAATTGTTGTTTTATTATTAGTGGACAACCTCCGATGTATATATATATCAATCAATGTCCTGTTATCATAGACACTACTCAGGACTACCTCCTGGCGAATATCAATTGGCCATTCACGCATTGATATTTTTAGTTCCAGGGACTACCCCTCCACCACACATTTTAGACTACTCCTCCCAACCTATTTTCTAGACTATCTCACGCACAATTCTATAGTCCTAGGATGTTCAGCAAGGGAATGCATAAAGCAATTCCAATAGTCTAATCACATGCAAATATATATACACGGTCTATATAAAATTAAATCACACAAACATGTTATATAATTATCATTTCAAACATCAAAATTAGCTCACTTAGTTAATGTCGCCTAAACACAAGCACCTGGGACCGAATTATTTCAATCCAAACATTATTTTCACGAAAATATATTTTCGTGTCACTATTCCTAGGAACAGTGAAACCCTAGGGGCTTACTGCCCAACACTCAACACCACTCCGGCTCACGGTAGTGAACCCGCATTTCCCGACCATTTCCGGCCTCATCCAAATCAATCCATGATTTATTTCACAATCTCATGATTCACCAACTCAAACAGAGCCCCAAAGCACCTACACGACCATTCCAAAAAATTCAGATCGGCCCGTCCCATGGACCTGATCACACCACCCATTCCTACTTTTTCATATCAATACAAATTGACGAACAAATCATCAACATATAATTTAATGAGCCTCACGGCCACGCCACAGATTTTAAGTTTCAATAAATTATCAAATTCGGTCCCAAGCTTAGATACCTGATCAAACGGTCGCCTCAACCAACCGAACATCAAAACACTTAAAATGGAATAAAACTGCGAGAGAAACCCCTACCTCTTGGATTTTGTCAAATTCAACTGGGTGTCCACGTCGTAGCCTGCTTTGCACAGAACGCCTTCCTCGACCCGAAGATCACTGACTCATTGATCTCTTGATATCTCTGCAGAGAATTTGTTAATTTCTCAAAAAATCAAAACTCATTGCTTAATAGTTTCCTGCCCCATTTGCTTTTTCCTCTTCCTTAATCACCAATTTGAAGAGATGACACTATTCCATTATTTTGTCTTATATTCATCTTTAACAATTCAAAAAATGACGTTTTACGTCCTTCTTTTAATACTGACCGATATCTGATTTACCCTGTCGTCCATTTTCATCATTTCTCTAATACCATACCACTTATGGTACATGAGAGTACATGCTATAATATAAAATGCCGTCAGATCGAAATCGTTTACTACACTCGAAATACGGTATGCCTCTGTAGTAAATGCCAACTCCCACTATCTCTAATTTTACGAAATTTTATCGTAAGAAGAATTTCTCGCGAGACGACTTTAACTACAATCCATTTCACTATCTTGAGGATCGAGAATTAATTCAGATTTTAACCGAAACACAATTTTGTAATCTAAATTACGATTTTGCCCTTTTCCTGAATTAATTTCTGGTTTCAACACCTTCCCTCTCAAAGGAATTTCATCCTCCAAATTCAGGACAATCAAATTACTCTACATGCATACATGCACCAGTATCCACTATGCATGTAAACAAATATTTAAATCTTAAACGACTTTAATTGGTTAATTTCATCCCAAACAAGAATGATAAGGCCATTCAGCCTCTCTGCTCCCACGACTCCACCATAGTGCCTCCATGACAAGATGCCTCTTCTTCATTTCAGCCTCTACTGCCGCCAGAAACTCATCACTGGCTTATCAAGAATGCGACCGGGGTCCCTCCCCTCGAAGGTCCCCCGCACGTCCCTGGTCCGTCTCTCAATCCACCACGGCTTCGGATCCGTGTGTACTCCTGAGCATGGAGACGCGGCACCGTGGCACACCGACATGCCGAGGTAACGCTAACCTGTGACGCCGACCGCGGCTCTTACCCTCCTCGGGAAGGCAAAGGTCCAATGAACCACCTGGCTGACCTCCCGCGCCGAACCTCCGACCACTCCCTCTTGTATAACCTTCAAGAAGACGGATCCCCAACCTCGAACTCTTGGCTGGTCGACACAGACACCCATAGCTCTTCATTTACTTGTAAGTCGTGAGAAGACGTCACGATCGCTCACCTTCTCCGAGGTGTCTCTAATCGACAGTAATCTGATTTATTCTTCTTCCACTTTACTGACTGCATGACCAGCGGCCTCCCATACAGCAAGCCTTCCCATATGGTGCCATATCTCGGGATACTCGGCCTGATAACTATTGTCAGAAGTAATCTTCACCAAGGGCAATTAATCCTCTACCCATGCACCCAGACGATCAGTGATGTCCTCTAATACCCGATATAATCTATACACTCAATCCTCCTACACAACCCTTAATAAAGGTGGTAAATCAGGGACTGTCACAATCATTTGGCCAATCCAATGGACCAACCTAGTCCCATGTCATGAATGCAGACATCCGATATCGAGCTCCCCGCCGCTTCAACAACGCCCCAACGCGATTAAAGGGTATCCAAACTCGAGTCACTCCTCGACTCCTGTATCACTCAACTTCCCGTCGCGTGATGGTCACACCAGAACACTCGTCGCTTCAACTCATCATCACTTTGGTTCAGAGATCCTCAGATCCGCAGAGTTATTCTGTTACACTTCCACATCGCTTCCATGATCTATCCAATCACGATCTATCGAGATCGATCCGGCGACAATCACCCACTTCGCGTCGTGAGCGGCACGATCACGTTACATCCGGTTATCCGACGACGCCGCAAAGAAACGGCACAACGGAATATTTATATTGAATCATCCCGCCGGTCGGCAAAATCTCGAGGATCTTCACTGATATCCATCATCATCCGAACTTCGCCCACGATCCGAAGAAGAAGATCGGCGTGATCCGGCTTCGGCGGTCACCCTCGGTTTAACGGCTATTTCGCTCGTGGCGACAACTCGCCTAGGTCTCTGGCAATTCATCGACAACCCGGACATTGCCAACTCATCCATGTCAACCTGACATCAACAACCAATAAGTCTACTACCCTAAAGTCCACCACGCTCCATCACAGAATCTCATCTAAGCCCGACACTGGACCCACACTCCGTCCTCTCTTTCGCCAATTGCGGCTGAGAGAGTTCACATAAAGACCTCGACAAAACTAGTTCCTCTCAATCAGATTATGGTGTGGAGGAATGAACTCATACTCTCCCCGGTCTCCAATACCAATCAACTGATTATCCTGCCCAAAGCCTTGATCCTCGCTTCGGGCATCCCGCCACTCATGCCCAATCCCGCCTGTTTAGTCCCGAACTAGTGTGAAACGGTCTTCCGCTCTCCCAAACTAAGAAAGATGATTCTCTACACAACAATCTTATCCCCCAGTGTTCCAAGTATCCCTCACCTCTCACTCATGGTCGTGGTCACCTGCAGAGAGTCCATATGTCCCGTAGGTGAAACTTACAACTCACCCTCGAATGGCATAAATCTCAAACACTTCATTATCGACCCCTGTGGATACCTGGCGCCAATCCAAAGAAAACTACGCATTCATCACATCTGCCCTCCCAATCTTGTCACACCACTTCTGTCCCTCAGTCGATCGACACTCCTGTGCCGACACCACGTGTCCCAAAATCTACCCTCGCATGTTCAAACTTGCACTTACCGAACTTAAAAAGAACTATGGTTCCTAACAACAGAACAATCCTCAAGGATACTCATGCTCCCACTGACCGAGTCGATCAAGAATGCCATCCACGCGACTAGCACAAACTCCGATCTAAATAGGGCTGAATATCCATGGAGATCTAAACGCCGATTCAATCTAAAGGGCATCACCGAACCAAAGTGCCCATAACGGGTCCTAAACGATGTCTTTGTGGGATATCTGTCTTCCCAACCTCACTGATATAACCAAAGGCGAAGGTCTACTGAGCAGACCTTGACTCCTTCTAACTCAGATATCAAATAAACCATCAATCCTCGGTAATGGGGCAATTAGATTCTCGATCGTAACCTCTGTCCAATAGCTCTCAGGCTCGAGTCTCGCACCTAATCCAAGGGGCTGCCATCCCTATGCTGAGTCATGAGACGGGTGAAGTACCAGGTGTAACTTGATACCAAGATTTAATCTTTAGCGTGGAGGCACAAACTGGTGAGCCTATCCGAAAACATCCACATATTTACAGACACTACCGAGGTAGAGAGATCTGCCCCCCGACATTCCTCGCCCTTCAGGTAAGGCTTTAGCCAACCCGCTTAACTGCTGTCCCTCGACACTTGACTTGCATACCGCTCCCAAGTAAAATGTCATGCTTGGTCCCCCGAATACCATACACGAAAATACCGTCCCGCTGGTACTATAGAATCCCTTCTACGCCACAATCGATAACGCACTCAAAGCTGACTGGTTCCATCCCTAGATGACATCGAACTTCATGTCCATGATCCCTCAATCACCAGTAGTCCCTCCCCAAGATTCAACTCAAGAAACTCACCATCATCTTTATTCCCCGCCTCTATTCCTCACTGTGAAGAACTCCACGACAATGGTCTTCCAAGGTCTCTAGAGGTCCTGTGCTCATTTCACCCCATATTTGCTCATTCACTACTCTAAGATGTTGGGCCGATCCGGTCGCGTCGAGGTAACTCCATAGCCTCTAACACTTTCGAGCCGCAGACGAATCCAATGGTTTGTCACCACCTGGTCTCCCTCCCCTCGTGAATGCTCCAGGATACGCCCACCGGAGGTTATTAGGATCTTCCCCGTTTCACCTCTATACCAGCTCCAAGATAAGATAAACATTAGAATATCATACCAAGAAAGGTTTCGCTTATCCACACATCGCGTAATCACCAAATCTGCGATTTCCTCGCCCTCATCTCTCGACTACCATCTACGTGATTTCAATGGCAACAAGAATCATTTAATTTTCATTTCAGTCTAACTAGCAATGCGGTATGCCAATTACTATTAGATTTACAAATCACACTAACCGGTATCTGCTCATTTCCTATGGGAAGCAATTCCAAATCCACTCAATTTATTTATTTCAATAAGGTTCCTAAGTCCCTCTCGTTCCTTCAAGATTCAAATCCCTAAGGTCATAGTTCCTAACCCTAGCATTCACCCTTTTTTTTTTTCCTATATACACATTACACCATGATATAGTTTCCAACAACCCATGCAACATTTCCAATGGTAGTGTTAATTATAATATGTATCCTGGTGTAAACATAGTTCTCGAGACACTTAATCATTATAAAACTAAAGCAGAGACTGCTCCCACATTTGGTGGAACAATGCAGTACAATTTATCTACAATTTAAACTATTTTGATCCACAAAATTTTATTTTTGAAAATTTTATTTTTCAAAATTTTAGCTTTTCTAAATTTTTTCAAATAATAAATTTTTGCTTGATTTTGGTTTATTTTTAATAATTTAATTTAATAAAAATGTTTTTTTTCCACTTATTTCCTAAGATTTTGTAATTTCCATTATTTCCATTATTTCCAGCAATGGAAAAACACCATATTACATGGAATCCCCATATTATATGAATCCCCCAACTTATGTGGGAACTCTATGTAACAGCATGAATCTCCATGTTATATAAAATGAATCCTTCATGTTGGCTGGTAAGAATCACCCATGTTATAAGAATCCCCATTTAAGAATCAACATGCTACATAATAATCCCCCATACTATGTTAGAATCCCCATACTATATAAGAACTCCCCCAAGTTATATAAGGTAAATTCCTATGAAGAATTCATTCCCGGGTGAGTCTAAACCATATTCGAGTGAGTCTAAACCATGTCCTGAGATTTGAATCATGTCCGAAAGAGCCTGAACTATGTCCGGTGAGTTCGAATCCATTTCCGAAAAGTGAGCTCTGAATCGCGGTGGATCACTCATATGAGAATCCCCCCCAAACTATATAAGAATCCCCCACGCTACGGCTACAAAACCCTCATATTATATAAAAACCTCCATAATATGCTTAAAATTATTTTTCTTGTCCCGCTTTCACAAGCACAAACTGTATAAATCTCAATTTTCAAACATTTCATTATTTACAAGTAATTACTGCCACTAATAAACAATCATAATGCATATATACATGATGGTATATTACACCCATAAAGACCCAATATCTATGAATATACACACTATTTATCAAACAACCCAAAAGCATAATGCATGAAAACTTAGTTTCTATCCCGTGATTTCTAGGTAATCCATACCTAAACTCAACACGAATGGCCACCTAGTGGCAGAGAGATTTCTCACCTGACTATGGCCTAAGCTCAAGCCCTCATTCTCTAGGTTTCACATACCCATACTCCATCAAACCACCATGCAGAGGATACCCAAAAACTAGCCCCAGGTGTTCATACCTAAGCTCGACACTGTCGTGACTCGGGGGTGGGGTCACATGCAAGGATCACCCGCCAATCCACGAACACGCGTGGAATGCCTGCACCTGCATTATTATGGACCTGGGTATAGTCTCTTTCATTTTATTTTACCCAACACAAAACTCACTCCAAAACCCTTATACCTCTCCCCAAATGCAAGTAATATAGTCCATATATATCCAATACGGCCACTGGGCTCATAAACAATTCTTAATATATACTAATTCATGAATCCAACTATATCCTATAGTTACAAGATGAGAGTTGCAATATTAATTTTAAACCATACATATTAAACTTAAAGTAATTCTAAATTACACAAACCACCAAAGCCACATTCCTAGCTTTCTTCTAGAACTCAAACTCTAGGACGAGCCGTCCCTCGCACGCCCTCGTAAAAGTGGTCCACACGGTGAGCTGAAGCTCAAGAGGAGAATCGCCCCAAGGCTACCACCACCCAAGTGCAAGCAATGTTCCAAGTAAACACACATTCAAGCAAATGCACATCCATTTGAATGTCTACACACATCAACTAGATCCTTGGTCTCACTTACTTCTACACTCTCAAGCCTTGTATGAGAATTGACATAGTTTACAGTGGACAACCTCCTCCTACATAAGAGATATCAACGGGCCATCCGACGATTGATATATTATTAATGTTTGACTACCCTCCGGATGAATACTAAATGGCCAGCCCAGACGATTGATATTTTTAGTTTTGTGGGATCACCCTCCGATAATTAATATTTTAGACTACCTCCGAACCATTTTCTTAGACTCATCTCATGCACTAACTCCTATAGTTCTAGGATGTTCCAAAGGTATACATGGAATGCATGTGTGCCAATTCCACATGTTTAATCACATGTAAATATATATAATAATAAAGATATTCACATGTACTGTTAATCGCCACAACATGCGGCATAATTATCATTTCAAACATCAAAATTAGTCACTTGGCTAATGTTCAAACACAAGTAATTGATTCAATTACTTAACCAAATGATATTTCTACAAAATACTGCGGTTACTATTCCTGTGAATGTGAAACCAGGGTTTACTTCGCCCAACATTAATTCATCTGGCTCACTTTAGAACTGATTTCCCGACTATCAATCCAAATCCATGATTTATTTCCACAATTTCATGGATTTCATCCAAACAGCTTCCCAGCAAAGGCCACTGCCCAAAAGATCACCGTCCTGCAGCACCATCATAATGATCCATTCTCTACTTTTCTACTTCCCCAATACATGCACTGAGTTCAATAATTGACATCAACATGGCACCCAAACAGCCCCTCACGTCACTTCCGCCATGATTAATTAATAATAATGACAAACTCATCCCAGTTTTTGGGATCTGAACGGTCGCTCAGCTTCTAAACTAACCGGGCACGATCAAACACTTAAACGGAATAAAACCTCGGCAGGGAAACCCCCTACCTCTTGGATTTTGTCACTTAACTTTTGGTGTGTTCACTGCAGAT
Source organism: Tetrastigma voinierianum (assembly GCA_016808115.1). NCBI lineage: Eukaryota > Viridiplantae > Streptophyta > Magnoliopsida > Vitales > Vitaceae > Tetrastigma > Tetrastigma voinierianum. The sequence continues at coordinate 670,797 of JAEQBH010000115.1, forward strand.
CACCGTGAGAACGCTCTTCCCTTCTAACCGAACGCCACCTGATTCTGATATTCTGTGAGAGAATGAGGACCTTCTCTCTAAAAAAAAATCAAAAACTCCATTTTCGTTTGGCTACTGGTTTCCCCTGCCCCATTTCACGTTTTTTCCTCTCCTTTAATCAATTTGAAGAGATGACACCATTCCATTATTTTGTCTTATTCAACTTAACAATTCAAAATGACGTTACGCTCCTTCTTTACTGTGGACGTATGATTCACTACCCCATTGCCCATTTTCATCATTTCTCTACTCATACCAATTTCTGAGGTACATGAGTACATATGCTGAGTATGTGCCTTTTTCAAGATCGAAAATCGCTTTTATCAAGACCAATGCTGACGCTTCGAAAATGTGGCCAAATCAATTATCTCGGTTTCACAATTTACGCAGGCTATTAGATTTCGTGGAGATGATTTCAATCTGCAATCCGCTTTGTCATCCGAGATCTAGCACACCCGATTTTTAACCGAAATTACAATTTTGTAATCAAATTACGATTTTGCTCTTCCTGAAATCGGGAATTTCTGCCCTACTGGGCCTATTTCAGAATACCTTCTTAATAGTAATATTGCATCAATGGATATTACTTATTAAAGTTTTATAAGAATATTTTAGCTTTACTTTATTAATTCTTCTTCAATCACTAGTATTTAGGTTAAAAAATCACAATATACCATAAAATCAATACTCATATATATGAAAACCATAATTTTGTACCAAGATTAAATTAAAGTTAAAGTAATATCTATATTTTTAAAGAAAATTGACATTGTCAAAAGAAAAAAAATAAGTAACAGAAAGTTAAAGATTTGAAAAATAACCCAAAAAATATTGATTTTTAAATATATTAAATAATGTTACAGATTATGCTGAAATTATTGTTTAACAGAATATAATTAAAACTCAATTTAAAGTAAGACAAATATAAACTCAAAATGAAACATATATAAAAGTTAACAATACGTAGAGCGATGGTCGTGCAGATCTCCCTAATCCAACATGTAACCCAAGTTCAAGTCTCGGTATCACAATGTGTTATACTACAAAGTTTCGAATCGCTTTTATTGGCCCTCCTAACTCCGTATTTATGATTAAGATAAACGCTGAGAGACTTAGCATTGCCTTCCATGTTTGTACGATCCGCCAGACACCTCATGGTTTGACAAAAACATAAAAGAGATTGAAATAAAGGAAATTTTTAATCAAAAGTCAATAAGATTGTTAAAATTTAAGATAATAAAATAATCATAACTATAGTATTACTGTTAAATGGAAAATAATGCATATAATTATAATAAAATTAAGACAAACTCAAAATTATTTATTTGAACTGATTGAACAACCATATTTAAATAATATATAAGTATATATATATATATATATATATATATATATATATATATATATATATATATATATATATATATATCAAGTATTATATTCTTTCATAGTCATTATATCATTATATAAAATTATAATACTTTAATTAATAATTAAATAAATCATATAACTCTTTTGTCAATGTTACAATATTATAATGATAATAATAACTTCAGCGAGATGAACAAATTAAATTTCTACTCAAATATTATTATATCGGAGATCGATAAGATATACTCCATCGATAGTCGATTATACCAAAATTTGGCAATTTATCCCGATTTTTTCCTGGGATTTCGAACCCGCCCAAAATACATGGAAGTGGCACCCTCTAGCCATCAAGCCAATGATTGCACTTATTATATATAATGCAAACTTTTTTTATATTCTCTTATCATTTATTTGTTCATAATCCATTCCATCCCCATTTATAATATTTTATTTTTATTTTTATTTTTACATTATAACTAATAATTAAATCAATATAATTTGAAAAAGAAAATAAATAAAATAATATCATTTAAAAATTTAAAATTATAATATACACATTTTGAATCTTCTCTGTATTATCTACATACATTTAGAGTAATAATGAACAAAACAATAACAATATCTCTTTAACATATAATAATATTGAATAATATATTAAATATAATATATTTAATTTAATAATTACTAATCCATTTGATTTTTAATCTACCTAATTAAGAAGATAAGGAATCATTTCTAACATCTCAGATAATAAAATATGTAATTTAATTCGAACCGATATTTTTGTAAAAATATCCACCGATATTTCCGATATTTTCGTAGAAACTGGGCTCATAAGAGAGTACCGATATTTTGGATCTCGTTGACAATGTAATTTAATTCATCAAGAAAAATATCATCACCAATCTAAAAAAATATTGTGGGAGGAAGAGTAGATAAGATATTATAACTTTTAGGGAGGAAGATCGTTTCATTGGGAAAAATTATTTTTACTGATGCATGTTTTTGTGGCCAAATTGTTAACTTTTGTCACACATTTTCCCGCAAAAAAAAAAAAAAAAACAACGGCACCAAATTTTCCCACCATAAATTTTACCGACGAAATTTTCAATTTCATGAGGAAAAGTCATCAAGAAACTAATGTTAGTGACAATATTTAGAATTTTGTTACTGAAAAATTATTTTTAGTAATGAATTTAATTTTATCCTGTCACCCATGTTTTTTTGTAGTGAACCTAGAGCTTCCCATCTATTTATTATAACTTGTAAGTTTAGATACATGAGAATATGAATTCAAAAATATTAGTGATAAAGAAATCAATGCGAAGACAAGATCGGCGCTTTGAATATCTACCAACGATACGCCTACATCCACGGATGAGAGAGAAATCTTTCTACTATTCCTTTGAAACACAGCATTTAGATTGTAATATCAGCATCGCGACCGACTGTGTGAAAAATCACAAAACCTTAAGATGCTCATAATATTAAGAAAATACCTGACAAAAACTCTCAATCCCTAAAACCTTTACATTTGTGTGCACATAGAGATATTTTTAAAAGCTTTCCTTATTCTATAAAAAAAACATAATATTACAATAATATAACAACTATGAATTATCCTATGTATTTGATAAAATGGGATAGACTGGTACTTCCTGGAGTCCTTCCAAGCTTCTGATCATATTCTCTTTGAAGATCCATCAAGAAGAACAACAAGAGTTTTCTCCAAAAACTCAATTAAGCAGAGTAGAGTGTGTAAAGATGATCTCAATCATCTTTTAACAATGGCACGTGTATTTATACAAAGGGGTGAAGCCCTAGATCTAAGGAATGATTTTCAAAATCGGTGTTGATCAATCCAAGATCGATCGAAAAATCTGGGTAAGCAAAAACAATTTCTTTTAAATAAACAATCCCTCTATTAAAAAAATAATATCATACCAAAAATTTTTAACACAAAATTGGGATGAAGTGGATCATCAACACTCAATACTAAACTTTGCCCACTTGCAATTCCCAATTGAGCTAAATAAAATAGTCCAGAGATTTATTCCCAGGCTAAAGAACACTTGGGGATTTTGTCATGAATTGTCAACCTAAACCAAAAACTCACAATCAATATAAAGATAAAATGATTAAGGTGCACAAAAATCTGCCGAGTTTTGAGCGTATATTAATTTGCCCTAAGCTTTTTCGGTCGGAAATGTCACTGCGTTCTTTCCTGTCGCTCATGTCCCGTCTCGTTAAAAAATCATAACTAGCGTGAGGATGTTATGGGTTTTAACAAACATTTGCCCTTATGTTTGTTTTTATTGTAAAAAGACATGGTAAGGTATAGAAGAAAATGTCAATGATATATTGGGATCGAAAAAAAGTTAAAGACAAAGTGCGACATACTAGCAAAATTCAAGGACATTTATGGGCATTTGTCCATCTTATCCCTTAGATAAAAGGTTGAAATGTTGTTAAATTTTTAAAATTATATAACTTAAATATTTAAGATGTTACCATTCAATTACAGTTATATCACAGTTTAATTATTGAACTATAAATCAGTAACTTTTTCAGAATTATTGATCGTCTATTATGAGAAAATTAGTTTAAACTTCGTTATTGAAGTAACATAATTAAAAAAAAAAAAGAAGGACAGCAACAACAGCTACATTTGAACAAGGAGGCTGTATATAGAGTTGATTCAAGTATCGGGAACCGGCGAGACACCAATGGCTACAGTCCGCCCGGCTCTGTGCCTCCAAATCCATAAAGAGGATGGCCATCTTTCTCAGTTGGGACAATGTCACGTAATGTTATGAAATATGCAGGCTTTTCTAGTCCTATCACTTTCTCTAAGACTAATTCCGCTGGATGTCGGCTTCCTGGGTATGTTGTCCCCTGCAATGGTCGTGTTTGGCCTTCACAATTCTCGGCATTGGGGTCTCCCCAGTTGCTTCCACTGATTCCATTCCATAAAGAAATACAAAAAATTAATTTCCAAAGGGTAGAGAGATGGAAAGCTCCAACCAAACCTTGGGGGCATTTTGTTTTAATACAACTTTTATTTATCTCAATCTCTTGAATAAGATTTACTTGATGTGCGTATTAAATCGTTTTTTTTTATTGTTTTAAATAAGTATTGTGTTGTTTGTTTCTTATATGTTTAAATCAATATCTTAAATATATTAATAAAGCAATAATAATATAACTTTATTAGTAGAAATATTTGGTTTTTTTTGAAGAATAGAAATATCAGTTAAAAGACATCAAATAACTGAAAATTTGTAAAGTTAATCATTTCTATGTTTTTTCTTTTTCTAAAGAAACAAAAAACAAAAAAGGTATTTTTATCAAAATAAGGTAAAAATTAACGAAGGATTAGATTTTCGAAATTTAGTTTTCAAAATGTTTTTTTATGATAAAATACAAAATATTTGTATTATATATATATATAACATATTAACCTATTTATAAAAAAATTAAAATAAATAATTTATTTTTATTATTCTTACAAAACAAAATTATTTTATTTATTTATTTTATATAAATAAAATAAAATATATAAATTAATAATTTAAAAAAATAATAGATTGATGAAACAAAAAGTACATTATTTCACGTTTTTTAAATATTTTATGGATATTAAAATATTTTATTTTTTTATATTCTAAATTATGGCTTTTCTCAATAAAAAAGATAAATATTTTGATTCTTTCTATTCACCAGAAAATTTCAAAATTTCATAAACATATTAGCAAAAATGAAAAACAAATAAACAATTCGCTTTATAAAAAACCATATATATATATATATATATATATATATATATATATATATATATATATATATATATTATAATTTTTCTTAATCGAAAAAGCTAAATATTTTGCATTTTTTTTTTGTTGAAAATAAAATTTCAAAAATTCATAAATAAGTTATGCAAAAATGAAAAAACATATGGTCTAAAGTCTGAAAGAAAAAAAAAGGCAAAAACAAATGCCCTAAGAGTCTCCACACACACACACACACACACACACACACACACACACACACATATATATATATATATATATATATATATATATATATATATATATATATTTGTTTCAAAAACAAGAAGAACAAGGAAAATAGAGAAAGAACACATATAGTTCTTTTTTTATTATGAAAAATTACAAATAACATAGAAAAAACTAAATACAAATAACAAGAATAGTTTTCTGATGAATATCAAAATGGTGGTCTTTGTGTCTTCAAAAAATGTTCTCAAAAACTGTTTTCAAAAACAAGAAATAAACTGACCTTAAGTTGACAAGTCATCTAGATTGCATTTGGTTCTCGGAAAGTGTGAAAAAAAATTGCAGAAAAATAATTTTTTTATATTTATTATCTATTAAAATCTCAAATATAAATAAAATTACTTCCAAACCTACATATTCTTAAGTTATAAAATCTTTATATTGATAAGTTAAAATAAATAAAAATAGTTGGAAGTATAAAATAAAAATAATAGGTCGGATTTAACTTTTTGAGTTTCCTTCGTTTTTATTTTCTTCTGTTTTTCCTCCATGTTTTCTTTCCTTCACTTTCTCATGTTTGATTGTCTAACAAAATTTAAAAAAAAAAAAAGAATATTAATAAAATTACTAAGAAACTTATCACTTATTAAATTATTTTATCTTTATATAAAAGAGTGAAATTTAAATAAAAAAAACGAATCTTAATAAAATTACTTAGAAACTTACAAGTATTAAATTATTTTATCTTTCTATAAAGTAAAATAAATAAAATTGGTTTATGAATTTAAATATATTTTATTTTTCATCATGGCTTTTCTTTCAGCCTGACTTTTTTTCTCCCTATTTTCTTTCTCTTGCACTTTCCTATCCTTTATATTTTCCCATAATCAAATGTGCCATCCGGGAACTAAGCATAGCCTAATGGACAGTTACTTCATATGATCAGGGGAAATGCCCTGAAAAAAGACGGTGGTTTTTGCAGGGTGAACGTTAGAGTCCACCCAATTAGCCCATGTTTCCAGTGCTTTCCCATAAGCAACCAAGCGATCCATGTCTTCAAATATAGCATTTTCATCACGAATAAGATCCCATCTGCAACCACGTACACATTATTAAGACATGATAATTTGTGGTTCTTTCTATATCATGTACAAATCAACAAAAAACATAATACATCACAAAAAAAAAAAAAAAAAAGAAAGAGAAAATCTCTCACGGTTGTTTCCTTCCTATGTGAAGCCACCAATGCCATGAGTTGAAGATTAGTACATCAATATCCTTCCAAGTTTTCCCCTCTCATGAATCTAGTTTCAATACTCTCCCCTCCGGTGTGCTCACAATGTCAACAAGAAAGGCGTTTCGAGAGAACATCACCTTCACATTGAAGCTCTGCCCATAATCAAATCGAAATTAAATTTACTCTACCTTCTATTCAATCCAACCATATTGTCATTTAAACCTATAGCAATTAATAGATAAGAATAGAAAGAAAACGAAATATGGATATCTGGTTACCCTATAACCATCGCACCTCAATCATGTAAATATTATCCTATTTACTTTGCTTTGTATGATGATGTTAAAAGAGAGCGGCTTCACGGCTAAAAGTTCGTCACGTAAGTTGAGAGATGTGTCCCATAAGATTATAAGGTCAAATCAAACAGACAAGCACACCCTCTAAGGAGCCAAACAAACTCTACATTAGGGTCGAGGATCGATTTTGATACCATCTTTAATAACCCAACCCAACCATATAGATATTGTCTACTTTAAGTTCAAAGGACCCTCATGACTTTAAAACTAGGTTGAGAGGAACTTAGACTTATATAGTACTAGAACTTAAACTTTCTCCCCTTTTGTTTTGACATATCCGATGTGCAATGCTATATTCACACATCTGTGTGATTCAGTGAGTGCCTGACCCCACGAAGGACAATGAAATATTTCTATTATGTAGGAAATTAAGATTATAGGTATTTATAATAACTTTGAGAATGACAAAATTTTTAAAAACCTTTGACTTATTATTTCGTCCCTCATATAAAATAATTTAAGTCTGAAATGTCATCGTTGAGATCCAACATACTTATATAATATCCAAAAATTCACTCAATCCAACCATGCATATAGACTTGCTTCGTGTGCATTAGGATCTAAAAGAACCAAACTCATATACTATCTGGAAATTTCCCTCTATATAAAAGTTGGAAATGAAATAGGGATAGTGATGATATCACCCTGAATGTGAAGGTGGAGAGACCGCCTGTCCTCGTAGAGGTATAGTTTTCGTCTGGTACTGATCTATGAAGCATACACGTAAGTGACTGCCTGTGAAACCCCAGAAAATCCAAGATTTTGGATAAAGGGTAAAATAGTAATTTCGGTAAAAAATCCGGAATTTTTCAAGATCTCGGATGACAAAATGGAAATCTCCGTTGAACTCGTCTCGAAAAATTTAGCTACCACGTCGAATTTCATTGGATTAGAGGTGGTGGCTTTCAGTTTTCGTGGGTTGTCGAATATTACATGACAAGGGAGGTGATGCCATGGCGCCAATAAAGTCGTAATGACTTGGCGGTACAAAAATGGTATAGTGCCATGTGGAAAGGAATCCATGGCTCTGTGTAGAGCCACTTGAGTGCATGATGTCATAAGAATTATGAAATAAAGGAATAAATATGGAAAAGGAGAGCCTTTCCTTTAATTTGAGGAAATGAGGAGAGTGCGCCATTTGTGGGATGTGTAGTGGCTCGAAGGAGTGAGAAAATGACGAAAAGAGAAGAGAAAATGAGGGGAGGGAAAGTAGAGGGTAGGATGAGAGAAAGAGAAAAAGGAAAAGAAAGCAAAAGGAGAGAAAGAAAGGAAGGAAGAAAGAAAGGAAAGAATCAGTAGGGAGAAAAGGAAGAAAAGGAGAAGGAAGGAGGGAAGGGAGATTTAGGGTTTGGCGGTCGACGTTCGAAAGTTCGAGGACTAAAGTTGGTACACGTAGTGGGATCCAAGGATGAAAATATCGGTTTCGACGGATATATCGGTAATTGGATTTTACGGATATATCGGAGATATATCGGTGGATATTTTACACGCTATGAATATGATATATCGAAATTAATAAAAATATCTTTGAAATTGATGGAAACACTTTATAAAAGTGTAAAAATGACATTAATAATGAAATATAGACATTGATATTACATTGTTATGATCTTCCCATGCAAATGAAGATCGATGTGGCTCCATTGCAACATTTGATGAAGGGATCCCACATCTTGGTGAAGACAATAGTCATGTACCAAGACATGGTGTTAGATAATATTGATTATAAGACAACATGCCATGTATAAATGTCTTCACTTGTACCCCCAGCCTCATGGATGGGAAATTGGGGGTTCGCACACATGTTCGTTTGAAATCCTTGTTGCATTTGATATGGAATGTGGAATGGCATTTGTTCGACGCATGAGTGTTCCACATATTTATTCTTCATCAATGGAATAGAAGGATTTGAGAGAAGGCTGACCATAAGTCATTGTGTGAGGAGGAAAAATGTTGCCGTCATTGGATGAATCAACTATGTTAGTGCAATGTATAGATTCCAAAACTAGTAGACAATGAATCCTCATTGTGATGTGCCTGCCAAATCCTTCGTTGTCGACCTCATATGGCTTTCCAATGGCTCAATACTGCTGGCTCTCCTAGACCGTGGTCTTCATCCTGCTCGCATGTGTGAAATCTTACATGATTGAATGGACTGATGGATATTGACTTATTTGTCGATCTATGATATCTCCACCATCATTTCCGGTATCACTGTCATTGGTCCTCTCCTCTTGAGCCATCATTGCTGTAGTTGAAATCTGCGGCCAAAGCTAGGCCCTCTTCTTATGTTCGACACTTGAATCAAATGAGGGTCGAGAATCGGCTGCGAGCAGTGCGTCTCATGTCTTGTGAAACTTTCACTATTAACTTCTTGGATCAAAACACGATTCGACATCAGCACCAGCTTCTCGAACATGCGCGATGGTCGTGGATCGGGATTTCCATGCTTCATCGTCAAATGGAGGTCTAGCCCATTGGAATAATTGATTATCCTCTTCTTCGCAGGCTTCGGCTGGAAATGTCGAGTAAATCAAAGGTAAATTCTTTTCGTGACTTTATCGACTACCTTGCATATCAAGTATCTTAGTTTTTCATGTTATAGTAACAAGAAAAGCGAATTGTTGGAGCTTTTGGGTAAGCAAGGCTGGAGTTTCTTTGTTTTACTGTATGTATTAGAGCAAATGTGCTCCAATTTCTCTCACATGCTGAAGAAGATGCAGTTTGGGCAAGAACTTTAATGGCCCCGAATTCTCGATGTGAGTGTGGTTTCCATACATGAACCACCATTAAATTGCCAATAAAAATAAGTAACGTCAAAATCTAATAACATGAAAAATAGGCTTTATTTTAATGTTTTAATGAGAAAATAACACCTAACCGGGAACCATTAAATCTCTTGAGGATGTTACCTTGGCAAACTAATATATTTGTATTTTATGCAATTTATAATCTAATGTGAAATTAAAAAAAAAAAAATTTTAAAGAATACACCACTAATAATTATTATATGCTATAAAATATATTATTATATGATATTTACCTTAAAGCTTAAACTAATATATTTGTATTATTTTATACAATTTATAATCTAATGTGAAATTAAAAAAAAAAAAACTAATGTATAGTTATTTTAAATAATACACCACTATTAAATTTATTATACTATATAAAACCATATTATTATATGATATTTACCTTAAAGCTTAAACTAATATATATTTGTATTTTATGCAATTTATAATCTAATGTGAAATTATAAAAAAAAACTAATATAAACCTATAGTAGTATGTGATGTTATCTTAGACTAATATATATTTGTATTTATTAAATTTATAATATAATGAATTATAAAAAACAAACTAATATATAATTAACATAAATAAAAATAAATGTAAAACTATTAAATACACAAAACATAAAATACAATAAGAACATACCTTAATTAATCTTATTTGAAATTTGAAACTTCAACCATTAAACACACCAAAATTTCCACCTTTTTTGGAGATATATAACAAAGAAAAATAAATTTGAGATGAAATGAAGATTTGATGAGTAGAGAGTTTGTGAGAAAATAAGTGATTGAGTGTGTTTATAGGATTTTTGAGTGGCTATAGGATGGTCAAAAATATAATTAAGATTTAATTCTTGAATTTGGATTTAGTTTTGGTGAAAATCGTAGATTGGATCTTCTTCTAACCGTTGGGATCAATCCACAGCCGTTGGATCAAGTTTAGATTTAATTTCTGGCCGTTGGATCAAAAATCTGACCGTTGGATCACATTTAAATCGGGTGAAATGCAGTAGTTGGATCAAACTGATTCAAATACGGCCATCAGTTGATCAAGTAGCGGGAAGGAGGGTGGGCTACGGAATTTGTCGATATCGGCCGATATTTCCGCCCAGCGTGTCTCCGAACCGATATGTCGGCCAGATATTTGGTCGAATCGATATTCGCCAAAGTACTCGCCGACTTCTATTTTCTCAATTTTTCCTGCAAACGATTTTCTGTATCAAAAATCGCTTCGCTAACGGCCGACATTCAATATATCGCCGATATATCGGCCGATATATCGGAAATTTCAATCCTTGGTGGGATCTATGTGTGGACACCAAAAAGTTGGAGTTTCATCAAATTCCAAGAGGTAGAATATTTTCCTACTTGGTTTACTTTTAGCCTAAAGGCTTTATAATGGTAGGGGTTTCATCCTACTTGTTTTACACTTTATTTAAGTGTTTTGTGATGTTTGAGTTGATTGAAGTAGTGAGTGGCGTTTGGTCAGTTCAAATTGGAGGCAAAGTATTTAATTTTGAGACCCATTTGTGCGGTCAGAAGTGGCAGTTTAGGGACTGTTTTGGGTGATTGTGTGATAATTTATGAATTAAATTGTATGTTGGTAGAGTATGAAGGCCGGGAAAGAGCTATGGAATTCGGTTCCACCAGAGGCAGGTCTTAGGAGGAAGTGGCTGTGTGGACAGCCCACTTAACTGTTTTGGGACTGGAAAAAGCAGTCGGTTGCATGAAATGGACCATAAATGTCCATGTGTTTTGGCATTAAATTGTGGATGTGGGTGGCCAGTATGTGAGGAAGTAGATAGGTTGGACGCAGTTTAATGTGTTAACCAATGACTGTGAAAATATATGGAATTAATTTGTGTTTGTAAATACGTGGAGATGATTATGGTTACTCAGTGAGCTAAATTGGGTGATGATTGATGCGTTGAATTACATGTGTGTAATTGTAGTTGATTGAAAAATATGCATATTGACATATTGTATAAATGATTTTAAAATGGCGTGTCGTTTTAAGTATCTTGGCCCCAGGTAACTAGAGAAGTTAGGTGTGAGTGCATGACATGGTATTTTTGTAAACGGATATGGTTGCGAAGGAATTTCACGGGATGATATTCGGGGAGGGGTGGAGTTGGGAGATGGGCTAATAGATCGCCGGATGAGGACCATGGTATTTCGGGCTTCATGACAATTCACCTCGGAGGGTAGTCCATATTTTACCGACCGTTCATTAGTATATTTTCAAGAACAACAAGAGTTTTGTTTTGAAATGATTATTTTCTCATCATAAACTTAGGCAGAGTGTGGTGGTCGGTGGACTCGTGACATGGGGTGATGTCTGTAGATAGACATTAGTAGGAACATGTATTTACTTGAGTGTGTGTTTACTTTGGAGCATTGCATATGCACTTAGGTGGAAGTAGCCCATTTAGGGTGATTCCTGCGGGCGATGGCGCTCACCACTGTCGGGGATTATATTTTAGTCACGAGGAGCGCTGAAGACAACTCAATTAGAAATGATTTTGAAGAAGCCGGGTTTGTGGCTTTTAGGCTTTTTGGACATAACATGTATTAGAATAGTAGATTTTTAATATATGTTTGTATAAAGTCTAATCAACTATTAAATTATTGGAGATAATTGGAGAATAGTTGTGATAATTATATTTTATGAGTATTGTTTATGGGCCCAAGAGGCATTTTTGCTATGTCGTCTCATGATCCGAGATGTATTGAATTTCGCGGATTGTGGATGGTCGGCGACGGACCGGGTTTTGGGGCGTCACCTTTGCCATTAGTTCCAAACTCAGTGAATCTCACCACAAACATAATACCTTCCCACTTGAAATCTCTCTCTAGAACCGTTTTCCCTCAACTCTATCATGAAAGAAAAAATAATATTAATAGACAAAATATGCTCCACAGGATAATATAATGCATTAAAAAATAAATAAACATGGTATGCCTTTACAGATTATTTTAAAAGATTTTAAAATTAAAATTAAAAAAAAATAGGAAGTATATATATAAATAAACAAAAGTTAATAAATTTAAATCATATTGCTTATTTGTAAAGCAAATAAAGGGAATGATATATAATTTCGTAAATAAATTACAAACTGGTTTGTTGTTTATTTAGCTAAAAAATTCATAGCTAGTTTGACAGCATTAATAATGAATTTGATATAGTTAAGAAAATATTTTATACAATACATAAATAATATATACATTCTGAAATATCTTTTAACTTTTTTTTTTGCTTTTAAATATTTTTAGAATATAATTGAGTACAATGCAAAATAATATTTTAATAAGGTTTAATAGTTTGTTAATTTATATTACACAAAAAAAAATGTTGATTTTGTGCTTAAAAAAACCCTATAATGACGCTTTTGTAAGACCCGAGAAAATTCTAATTTTCTGAAAAATGGCAAAATGGTAATTTCGGTCAAAATCCGGAATTTTTCTAGATCTCGGATGACGAAACTGATTTCATCGTTGGAATTTATGCCATGAAATCACAGGCTGCGTCGAATTTTAAAGTCGAGATTAAAGATAGTCGATTTGCGTTTGGCCAGTGAAGTGTCTGGGGCCTTAGCGCGTGAGTAAGCTAGGAGGTGCCACATGTTGTAATCTGTGAGAAAGTCAGCAATTGAGCTCAGTGGGGCTTACATGAGACACGTGGCGTCATCTTGAATTTGGGTGAAAATCTCAAAGTAGATGGATAAGGGATAGGGTGTAATCCCATGAACCACTTAGAGTTGGACATGTATGGCACACGTGGGAGGACAAGTCACTTGTCCCGATCACGACAGCTCTCGTAGGTTTGGGAGAAAGAGAGAAAGGATGAGATTTTTGAGAGGCTACGCTCTCTGCAGAATTCTCGGTGATCGGATAGTGGGTTTAGCGAGACAAGAAGCGAAAATTCTTTCACACGCGACAAGGAGCTCACCGGCGTGGAGTGCCAGGTTTTGGGAGTTTGACCAGGCGACTCCCGGAAGGTAGGGGTTTTTCTCCTCTTTTGGTTTTCTTCTTGATTTAAGTGTTTTGTTAATGGTTACTTGGGTTGATTTGAGGTCGTGGTGGCGTTCAGTGGTCCCAATCTTGAGACAGTGTGGAAAAATTTTGGGCTTTTGGGCCGGTCAGTAATTTGTTATTTGTGTGATAATTTATGAAATAAATTATGATTTGGTGTGTATGAAATTTAGTAATGGCCATGGTTTTGGCTTCCCTGAAGTGGGCGATGCAGTGAGTGGTACCTGAACTAAGCCATTGTTTAAGGTATTAAAAATAGTCGGTTTGCGAGATTGGACCAGCGTCCATGGTGGTAAGCCAGTATTAGCATGAGTAGTTTTGGAAGTGGCATATTCATTCCATGTATAGGGGCACCACAAGGAATTAGGTGTAGTGCGTAGCGTAAAAGAAATGAGAAAAATGGAGCATGATTGTGAAGGAATTTCGACGGAATATTTTCGGGTACCTTGGAGAGTACGTCTTGGATCACTTGGATGGGGATCATGATTGTTTTGGAGCATTATCCCGACGAATTCATTTCGGAGGGTAGTCGATATTTTCACCCAGAACTTCCGGTAGTGTGTTTTTGAGAACAAAAGTTTTGTTTTGAAAATGGTATTTTTACCGTACATGGAGCACAGGCGAGTGTGTGAGAGATACGATCGAGGACTCGAGACATGGGATTGCGGGCATGTAGACATTCAAGTAGGATCACTTATTTGCTTGAGTGTGTGTTTGTTGAATTGTGCGTATGTCTTGACTTAGGTGGGGAGTAATCGTTTAGGAGTAATTCCTGCGGGCAATAGCTCACCTTGTCGAGGAATATTATTCAGTGGAGGCGTCGCGGAAGGCGGCACTCATTAAGAGACCGTTTGAGAAGAAGAGTCGGAATCTTGACTTATTCTTGTAAAACATGTATTAGAACTTTAAATTTTAGTATATGTTTGTATTAAGAGTGTAATCAACTCTTGAACCATGTAATATAATTGGTTGGATATATTTTGAAGAGTATGACGTGTAGGCCAATGTGGCCGTTTTACTCATGTGTGTGTCTCGTGATACAAGACGTATAAATTTTCCGTAGGTTGATGGGTGGTCAACGGACACCCCGGTTTTGGGGCGTCACACCCTTGAGCCTTGTAGATTTTCTCCCCTTTGTTTGAATACTCTAGAAAATATTGAGAAAGGAAAAAAGATATATTATAAAAATAACTTTATTTAGTTTGGATAACATAATAATTAGATGGAAAAAAAAAGGAAAATACTGAAAAACAGATGTATTATTTTCCTTAAAGCTACGTTAACTTAAAAAGAGTTCCCAAGGAAATAAAAGAAAGTTGAAAGTAAAGGTCAAGAAAAGATGATAATATATAACCATATATATATATATATATATATATATATATAATCTTAGTGTTAAAAAATTATTTTTAAGAATAGGTTTTGAAAAAATAAATGAGGTTATGGTTTGGAGACGAGATTGTCTCTTTTGAGTTAGACAACTCAAGTTGAAAGATAAAAACATGGGACAATTGTGTATCAAGCTATTAAAACGAAATTAAATGCAAATAAGGAACAAAAAATATAAAATGCATTGTTTAGTACATGTGAAAAATAAATAAATGTGCATCAGGAACTAAAGTGGTGATTGGACAAACACTCCCAAAACTGCCCCTCTTCACTTTTCAACAAATATTACAGCTATACTTTTGAAAAAATAAGACAAAAAATTCAAAAACTAAACTGTCCTAACTCCCTCCCTTTTCTTTCCCATTCGACCTTTTTCCCTTGTCTTCCCCCCTCCCAACCTCTATCATAGGATAGGGGAAATTTGTGTAATTTGTGGGAATTTTTTTTATTACTTTAAATGGATGTGTGTTTAAAAAAAAAAAATGTCTGAAGATGGTGATACTTTTCGTTTCCATGTGTTTGTCCCACATAAATAACCTCATTTATGTGTGAAATCTTGTCTAACATTTGTGGTGTGCCTTAATGGTTTGAAATGCTCTGTAATGTTAGTGTCCGTAAACCCCTATTTACCTCATCTTTCTTGACTAATACTTAGTTCTTATCCCTCTTTTACTTCATAAAATGCATGAACTTGATTTGACACCCCCTATAACCACAAAAAGTAATCATAGCCCCTCCCTTGCAACCAAACAAAACCAACAAATATCGAAATAATTAATTTCATTCAATACACATCTCACTTATATACTTAATTTGGTTTTATATTCATGGAATATAATATAGTTCATGCATTTTATTAAGTAAAGGGATGAAAAGCGGCAAAGGTATTGGTCAAGAAAAGATGAGAGGGAGTTTCACGGACATGCTGTGGAAATGATACTTCATCTGCATTAAAGTATTACTGAAGTATATTAAAGTAGTACCTACAGTTTGCTAGAATAGTACTTACGCATATATGAGGTTATTCGAAAAGGACAAACATTACAAGGAAATAAAAGTCAAAGTATCAAATTAATCTTCATAATATCATTTTTTTTTAAACACACATTCATCTAAAACAAAAAACAAAATTACCTGCAAAATTCACACTTTCCTATCTATGATAGAAAGGATGTTCGGAGGAGGGCGAGGAAGAAAGTCGGATGAAGAGGAGGGAGTTAAGGAAGTAGTTTATTTTTTTGATTTTGACTGTTGTTGCAGTCCGGTATAATATTTGTGGAAAGTGAATGGGCATTTGGAAATGTTTCAATCTAACCACCACTTTGTGTGAAATTACACTTTTTTTTTTCCTTATGTACTAAACAATGTATATTATAGCCTGGGGGAGGGGGGATTGCCCCCCAAATCTCCTATTCCATTCAAACCCAAGTTCTAATACCATCCTCCTTGTCTGAAATATACAATTGATATGCATTGGATTAAGGCTTTTAATTATTGATTTTTGTAAAAGTATTTTTTTTATTTAGGCCCTGTTTGGAACCCAAAGACTTTATTTGAAACTCAAAGACTTCATTTGAAACCTATAAAGTGTCAAGAAAAAAAGAAAATTATTAACAAAAATGATTTTCTCGTGTTTGGTGTCACTGTGAAAAATATTTTACATATTTTTAAATTTCTTAGTCCTTATTTAAAGAGAGAAATAAATAAAATAAATTGAATAAACATATAAAAATTAATTTATTAGTTTAAGAAGCTTATGTTTATTTTTCCTCCAAATTTTATTTTCATTCATTTTCTTCTCTATTTTCTTCTTCATTTTATTTCCTTAGCACATTCCTGGTTTCAAACAAAACCAAAATAAAAGAAATAAGAAACGATTTTCTCATGTTTGGTCTAAGTGGAAAACATAAAATCAAATCAAAATCAAATCAAAATTTCTCAAAAATTTTATATATTTTAAATTTCTTAATCTTTACATAATGAGAATAAACAAATAATAAAAACATATAGAATTAATTTGTTAAGTTTAAGCATACTTTTTATTTTCCTCAAAACTTTCTTTCCTTATACTTTTCCTATTTATTTTCCTCTTTATTTTCCTTATACTTTTCCTATTTATTTTCCTCTTTATTTTATTTCCTTAACAAGGCTCCCTTGCACCCCAAAAGCATGGGAAAGAAAACAAACACTAAGAAAATAATTTTCTCATATTTGGTTTTGATGGGGTTTGAAAAATGAGGCGCGAGCCAGCTCACTAGGCTGAGGAGGTGACCTATAAAACACTCCCAAGCTAACGATCATTGCAAGCAGCCAGGTCCACTATTTAAGTAGATGATATGGATAATTGGGAAGGGCGCATCCTTATGGCTCCAGGACTAAATCTCTTGATAAGGAAGAGTAGGATAATTCTCGATAGCTGTATCCTTAAGTCGGACTAAATCTGTAATAAGAAAAGTAGGATAATTTTCAATAACTGTTTATCCTGTAAATAAAACCAAATCTTATCAATAAGGAAAGTAGGATAATTCTCAATAATGATACATCATAATAAATCAAACCAAATCTTATCAATAAAAGAAAAGTAGATATTACCACCCCCAATTATCCACTTATTAATTGGTTTACAATAAAAAAATAAAATCTCCTGCCAATGAGAGAAATATTATATCATCCTCATTAGGAAACATCTTGTCGATGTCATCATCGATTAGGAAACATGTTGCCGATATCATAATCGATTAGGAAAGTTGTCATGATCATCCATTATAAATACCAGGCCACCCCATCGGTGAAAGGTACGCACTCTTAGATGCATACTCATATGCAACACATTTGCCTGCGGTCTCTCTTTTCTCTCGAGAAAAGGCTGGCATCGGAGCGACGGGGCGGCCCTGCGGAAGCCCCGCTTCTTCTTGTTTTGCGGAGGGTGCTACGTCCGGGCTGTAGATCAGCGATCGGTGATCCCTGCCTCGGCCAGGACATTCCAAGAGCTTTGCATCTGACCCTTGACAATCGGAGTCCGACCCGGCTGACCCCGTCGCTTTCCCAGCCCGATTCGGTTGAAAAAAGGCATCATCGGTTGGCGTCGTGCAGTGAGCAGCAGTTCCTTTACAAATATCTTGATTTCGATTCTTGATGGTATCGACTCGAACACAAGCGAGACAGCGCCTTAATCCTCCAAGGATGGGACAGCCAGCGTGCGAGCGGTAGGCTTCTCGGCATGTTAAGCGATACAAGTAACACGAATGAGGTGGGCGCTCGCCTCGCGGCCGACGCGATAGAAGAATTAGACCAACTTACGAGGCGGATGCAACGCCCACGAGGAGACCTGGCAATCAGACTTGACAGCTTCATCTCCTTGATTCGATTCTGCTCCAGAGAAAAAGCAAATATACAAAGTATAAACTCCGACAATGAAGCGTATTTTATAAGAAAGGCGAAAGCACTGAAGTCACGAGCGTTCCAATTATCCATCGATCCGGCATTAAAGCGTTACGCACCTTTCCCGAAAATTAGAAGCCGAATGGCGCCGCGCGGCGATTCAATCCCATGCGGTGTGCGGCCGGGCCCGATGCTAACATTGACGAGTTGATCCACCGGCCTGAGACCCGCAGCGCCTCGGGGTGAACCCGGCTCGGCTGCAATGCCGCTCGGCTGCTCGCCACTTCCAATGGCGGAAACGCCACGAGCCCGGCGCCGGGGAGCCCGGTAGCTCACTTTGTGAGCTCATCTGCTGCACGAGCCACAGCACCTCGGGTCGGACCGGCTCGAGGCTCGGCTACGCCACTGGTGGAACGCCACAAGGCCACGGCGCCGAGGCCGGTAGCTCACTTTGACGAGTTCGTCTACTGCGCACAGTCCGCGGCCCCACGAGGAGTCGGATCGGCGCTCGTTCTGGCGCCACTCGGCTATCGCCACTCGGCCCACGGCGCCGGAGCCCCGACGGCTCGCCCCCAGTGAGTTAGTCTGCTGCAGACGGAGTCCGCGGCTATCGAAGAGTCGGATCGGCTCGGGCTACAACGCCGCTCGACTACATCGCCACTAATTTACATCTCGCCACTCGACCATAGCGGAGCCCGGCTCACTTTGACGAGTTGGAGTCTCTACTGCGCACGGGCCACGCGAGCTGGGAGCCGGCTCGTTAGAACCTTCGGCCATGAGCCTAACAATTCACATGGACGAGCTTTACCCAACTGTTCACATAGACGAGCTCTTCTCAACAATTCACATGGACGAACTCTTCCCAACTGTTCTCATTGATGAGCTCTTCCCAGTAGTTCGCATAGACGAGCTCTTCGACAATTCCCACATGGACAGCTCTTCGGCCGATTCGCATTGGCAAACTCTTCCAGCTGATTCCTACGACGAGTTTCTTCCAATGATTCCACATGGGCGAAACTCTACTGGCGTTCGCATTGGCAGCTGCTGGCCGGTTCCACGCCAAACGAGCTGTTCGGCGGTTCACGTTCTGAGCTCTTCAATGGAGTTCATGGGTGAGCTCTACCCGTATTCGCGTGGCGAGCTCTTCGGCGGTTCACATAGAGCGAGCTCTTCGGCATTTCATAGGCGAGCCACACGCGGCGATTCGCGGTTGGCAGTTCACATGGGCGAAGCTCTACCCAGCGTGCATTGGCGAGCTTTGCCCAGCGATTCGCGGTTGCGAGTTCATGGGCGAGCTCTACCCGGCTATTACGCGTGGCGAGCTTTGCCCGGCCGTTTGTAGTTGGCAGTTCACATGAGCGACTCTACTCAGCGATTCGCGTGTGACTACGCTTGGCCGGTTCGCGTTGGCGAGTTCACATGGGCGAGCCCTACCCATTATTAGCATGAAGCGGATTCCATGACCGGTCTACACGAGACATGCGGCCTAAGAGTCAATCGATTCGGAGCAACTCTCAGCCGATGGAGCCCGCAACTCCGCATTGACAAGCTCAGCAACTTCGGCGCGAGCCGCAGCGGCTAAGTGAGCCGATTCGGCGACTCGGCGACGAACTGCTGGCTCATTGATAGAGCTCGGCCATTCATCTCTGTGAGCCCGTACGGCCCGGGGTGTTCCCGGCGAGCATCGCGACCTCGCGGAGCCTAGCAGCCCTAGTTTGAAGGGCTCAACTACCGACTCGAGGCCCACGATGACGAATCAATTCGGCTGGGCGGTGACCCGTGGAACTGAGCGACCGGTTGAAGAGCTGTTGCTCCTTCGAGCTCGGTCGGGCCATTCGGTTCATGGAGACATCGCAAAACGCAGTAAGTAGTGGTGAGATAAAAAATGAATATACATTAAGGAAAAAGGCTACATATGTCCTAGGTCCCAGTAAAAAAAAAAAAAAAAAAAAAAAAAGCTATCTCAGCGGGACAGTGAAAAGGACCTTTCTGCGTAGAGAGGTTCGAGATGGAATATTGAGAAAGAAGTCGAACTCATTAAAAGCAAAGAAAAACACGGATCGAGGAGCGCCAAGATGAGCGGTCGGAGGATATTAGCGAAAGAAAGGAGCGCAAGAGCAGAAAGTCATCATTATCACCCGAGACAGCAAGGCGACAACAAAGCCCTAACTAATCGACCGTGACATTAAATCACCGATAAACGTCTGACCCTTGCCTTTTTGATGCGCAAGGGGCTGAGGCGTAATGATAGGGTTTGAAAAATAGTTGTGTAGACGCTCGCCCCAGGCGAAAGGAGGCGGGCCTTATAAAACACAAGCCCCTAGCGTCGAGGCCCGAAGATAAAGCCAGTCCACTTGCCCCCAAAGGAGCCGATGATGGATAGTGGGAAGAGCCCATCACATAAATCGGACTAAATCTACTTGATAAGGGAAAGTAGGATAATTCTCAGCCTGTATCACATGAATCGGACTAAATCTCTGTATGGGAAAGTAGTATAATTCTCGATAGCGCTATTTCCGAGGCTCATACCATGAAGTTCCAGCGGAATGCAGGTGAAAAGTGTTGCATAAACCGGAGACCTCCGGAGAGCGGTAAGAGTGGGCGTGAGAGTGACAGTTTGATGTGAGATAAGTACATTTATGATAAAGGGCAGGAGTCTTGTGAGCTTAGTCTTGGAGTTTACATGTTGGAACCATGGGCGTGACGTGACCTCTCCACTTGGAAACTCTCACGTAGATGGAGCTTGACGTGAGAGTGGAAGCGAGTCATATCCTAACTTCCCCGAAGGAATAGACATTGATGCACTCGATTTGGATTCATACTTCGACAAACGAAGCCGAGTATGGGGCCGGGTCATGCGGGCCTCAACCTCGCCGTTCATTAAGTCGACCCATTGGGGAGTGCACGGTGACTCGGTTGGTGGTCGAGACCAATAGAAAGATACCTCTGGTGAAGTGAAAAGGAAGATTCTATACCTTGAAAAGTTCGTGACATATTAAAAAGGATTAGTGTTTGTTCGGTCGACATGTCCCGGAGCGGAGAACTCGGTAGAAGCGCCTTGCGAAAGTAGCCCACGACCTCACGGGAAGACTTGACGGTCGACACTATCGAAGATACTGGCGGAACCCTCGTCGATCTCTACATGTGAGGTGGTTGCGGGTCGGGTCCAAGCAGGTGGATGGAGCCCGTTTGGGATTATATTATAGACAGGCTTTACTTGACGACCAGAAAGAATGGCGAGTAAAGTAAGGCGAGGAGTGCGCGAGTTTACCCAATCCACCGAGGAAGCCTCTACTGACGAGGATTTTCACACCTTTCCTTAAATGCATGCGGGAGAAGACACGATGCGTCTTTGAGAGGGAGTACGAGGGCATATGCGGGGAATCATATCGGAGCTCGAGCATTGGCAGGAAAAGTCTTGGGCGAGGATCACTGCGGCTGCAATGCTGAAGATCTGTGGGCTGGTCGGGGATCGGGGAATGCGCGGGAGCACACCAGGCCACAGCGCCCGGGACCCGGTGGCTCACTTTGACGGGCTCATTACTGCACGCAGACGCGCCTCGAGTGGGACAGGCTCGAGTACATTGCCCTTTCGGCTACATCGCCACTTTTCGGTGAGAAACGCCACAGGCGCGGTGCCGGGGAGCCCGTGCGCTCACTTTGGCTTGAGCTCATGCACTGCACTTACGAACCACGGCGCCTCGAGTCGGACCGGCTCGAGCTACATTGCCACTCGGCTACATCGCCACTCGGTTGGAACGCCCTGAGGCCGGCGCCGAGGAGCCCGATGCTTCGCTTTGGCGAGCTCATCTACTGCCTGGCCGATGCGCCTCGAGAATTCGGTTTCGAGTTCATTCTTGCATTCCATTGCGGCCCTTATTTCGAAGCCGCGAGCCTGTTGCCCGAGAGGCCCGGTAGCTCGCACTTTGTGAGCTCATACTCTGAGACGCATTTGCCTCGGGAAGTCGAACCCGGCTGGTTACATTGTTCGGCTACATCGCCACTCCGGATAGGCACAAGGCCACGGCGCTAGGAAGCTCGGTGGCTCACTTTGGCGAGCTCATCTACTGCGCGCGAGCCCGCGGCGCGCCTCGGGAGTCGAGACGGCTCGAGGCTACATTGACACTCGGCCACATCGCCGCCGGCTGGGCGCCACGAGGCCACGGCGCTAGAGCTGAGTAGCTGTGACCGTTACGCGTGATTCGCAATTGACGAGTTCATGGGCGAGCTGGCCCAGCAGTTCACATGAAACGAGTCCGCCCAACAATCTACAACGATGAGCTCAGCGATTTTCACGGTCATCGCGACTGGGAAGTCAACTTCGGCTACGGCGACTCGACCAATGAGCCCTGACTGAGTGGCCCGAGCTGCGCCAAAAGCGGGTCATGCAACTTAGGAATCGGTTCAACTCATGCCGTCGGCCGATGATCAACCGCTCAAGTTGACGGCTGTATGAAGCTAAAAATCGATTCGGCCTGTCTGACGGTCAACGAAGACCAGCGGCTCACTTTATCTGAGCCTTATAGCTAGGGGCGGTCGGCTGGTACAAATTAACCCCGCGAAGCCTCGTGACACAGTTTAGCGAGCTTAATTGCTCGTTTCGGACCCTGGTCGAGACCATACAATTCATGAAGAAAAGCGAAAATACTACGGTGAGAAGCGCGAGAAGATAAAAATGAATATTTATTAAAGGAGGCTACATATGTATCGGGCCCCGGGGCAGGTAAAGACGGTATGCATAAAGAAAATATCGCGAAATGTCGGGAGGGGCGATGATACGAAGCCTGGGCGTCGGAGGAACGGGAGCAGTGAAGGGGGAATGGGCTTGTGAGTGTCAGGTTCTTGAGAATAGTTTGCAGAGAGAAAGACTCCTCCCTTGCTCCCTCAGTCAGCTTCAGGAGGTGAAGTTGGCGTCAAATGCGGAGTAGGCGTTAACGACCTTACTGGCGGCGAGCGCAGGCCTGAGCAGCGGTTCCCTTAATACGCTAATAGCATCATCCTCACGGCGACGAGATATTTCTTGATGAAGATCACAGCGCGTCCCAGCGACACTCCTCGTCGGCAGCACGTCGAATTTACGACCTCGGAGAGCCTCCACGACGAGCGTGTCGCCGGTGCCACGGCATCGGAGGCCTCGCCAGGAAACCACGGCTATTTGCGCTGCTATCTGCAGTCGCCATTGGCCACACCGCGGCTTCTCTTGAGACTCCGCGGCTCGCCCTCGGATGTGACGAGCTCGTCCACTAGCCGTCGGAAAGCTGCGTCTTGGGAGAGCTGCGACCCATCGAGTCTCGTCGGATCGTGACAACTGGAGCTCACCGGGACCTTAGAAGCTGCCTCGACCGCCGCCAAGCTACTTTGAACTTCATCCTCTCTGCTTTCATGAGCGACCAGAGCGTGGTATGCTTTAGATCAGTTAAAGTCTCTTCACCTCTTCGGTCATCTGGCTGCGCGGATTGATGCTGACTCGGTCCATTCGAGAAGAAGAGCCGCCTTATATAAATCAGGAGATTTTTACATGCTTTTAGTTTAGTTTGGCCTTATCGGCCCGGACCTTCAAATGAGTGGCTACGCACATGAGCATGAAGTCAACATCGACACGGGATCAGCACGGCAGGACACTATCACGCTCTGAGGGGACTTGCAGAGCCTTACTGAAGGGATGAAGTCGGAAGACCTCATCTTGAGACGCTTTCGACCTCGAGGTCGGAGATCATGGGAGCGGACAAGATCGCACACCTTTCTGATTCGGTGAAGAGCAAAGAAGTCCTCATGTACGCCGATTACGATTGGATCTTTTCTCTTCAGCTCTTCCACCGCCGGTGGCCTGCCTTTCCGGCGGATTCCGAGCAGTAACAGGCATAACGCCAGCAGTCGCTTTCGGCGGCTCCATCCGAATTTTTTGCCTTTGTTGGGGCTTAGAAGGGCGCGGAGAGCTGCGTGAGCCACGGGGCCTCGTATGACGTGGGCCGCTGGCTTCGACGAAGTTGGAGGCTCTGAATTCCTACGAACCTTGGCCAGAAGCCAGGCCGATCTTTCTCGGTGGAGCTTGATTTTTCAGTTTCGCACTCGGGGCTTAGAGACCGGTGCCCCCAATTTGGACGAAATCTCTCCCACCCAGTAGGGTGTTTGCGGTGAAGCCCCAATGGGAGAGACTCCCACGGTGGAGGGAGGCAAGGGCCTCGAAGCAGTGGAATGCGTAGATCTCAAATTAGATGGACCAGGAATGTCCGATTTTATCAGCTCCTCGTAAGGACTAGCGGGACATTCCGCCAACGCCAGAGCTACGACATTATCTTGACGGTAAAAGGTCAGTCGGGCACACGAGAAGCGTGAGAATATTGCCAAAATCGAAATATTCGACAACCTTCACACAAGTTATACCGAAAGCAGGCAGCACTCACGAAGATTATCGGGGGTGGTCAGAGCCAGGAGCATGAGTGTGGAGTCCTTGTCGGAAGGATCATATTCCCAGGTTAGAGCCGCTCACAAAGAAATAAAGCGTCCCTTCCGAGCACATGGGAGGAAGGAAGATCGAAGTCACCGAGGAGGAGCTCTAGGGTGCTGGAGGAAATAAGGAAGCCCTCGGTAGTCTCCTTTGAGCTAAAAAGATAGAGGAGCAAAGCCACACTAGGAACGCCGAGCCCCCTGTCCCAAAAAAAGGCCAATAGGCCCACCAAAATACCCCAATCGTTGGGAGCGAGTTGGGAAGACGGAGACGTGAAATGTTGGAACCCTTTCATGAAGGGGTGCGAGTGAAGCAGACCATTATCGAGGCGAGCCTCGAAGAAACATACCATCGAACGCAGGCCACATAAAAAGTCAGGCCGTCGGGGTCCATGCTCACTGGGACGCCCGGGGTCGATAACGTTCGACAAAAAACCCGTACGAAGGACCGACCTTGCTAGTCCCATGATGTGACATGTTGGACCGAGAATTTAAAGTGTCGACCCCCGGGATATTTGGTGAGTTTATTTTCGCATCCTTATCGAGGAAGGGCGCCCGAGGAAGCGTTTGAGAAGTTCAGCCACGGCGAGCGGCCGAAACACATCTAACCGCCGAGCGAAGCAGCAAGCGAAGAGTCGCCAGCCCGATCGTAAAGAAGAAGCGACGGACCTGTAAAGCAAGCATTAAGCGAAATCAATCAATTTAACCTGGCGTCTCGTCGTACCAATCGAAGAGGAGAACCAAAGAGGTAGAGGCAACGGTGGTCCCGAGAATAAGGCGGAAGAAGGCTACGCCGGGAAAATCTTTGAAAAAGACTCTCGTAAAAGGGTCAGCGGCTACGAGACGAGGAAATAAAGTGCGAGATCGCGGAAGAGGTTGGAGGGTGAAAAGCGGGATGGAAGGAAGTGAAAGCGAAGAAACTGAGGAGAACCTAAAGGTCATCATTATCTGAATGTAGTGACCATTAAGCCTTAACCTTGACCTCAAGCGAGACACGTGTGCATCTTTATCTGGCAATCTGACCCTTGCCCATGTCACACCGTACCCGAGAATTTGAGAGACGTGATAGGGTTTGAAAAATGACTCATGGTAGCCTCGCTAAACCGAAGAAGTGGGCGTGACGCCAATCTGGGCCCTCGGCCCTCGGTACCCGACACAAAGAAGGCCCGGCCCGCTAGGCCCGAAGGATGATCTTGGATGAATTAGAATGTCCATATCCTGAAAATCAGATTGTATTTCACCAATACAGAAAATAGAATGACCCCTAACAATATATCATCCTTTCGATCCCGACGAATCTTATCGATAGGAAAGGAAAATAATAACGAGATAATCGCGATTGGATCTACGATAAGGAAGGAAGATTATCCCCGAATAAACGGCTCTTTCTAAATCCATTTACCAAATTAAATCTTGATAAATCCCACGTCCAATGAACAAATCCTGAATTACAGTCAGCGGATTGGACATCTACTATCATCTGTAGCCACGTGGTGAAGAGTGCAGCACTCTTAGAGCGCATACTCATATGCAACACATTATCCCCTAGCAGTCTCTTTTTCTCGAAAGAAGCGGCTTAGGCATGGGCGACCACGGGCGGCCTCGCACGACCCCGCTTCTTCCTTGTTTTTGCGGAGGAGTGCTGCGTCGGGAGCACACGGTCTTGATCTTGGCGAATCTACCTCGACCCGGACATTCCAGAGCTGCATCGGCCAGTGACAATCCCGTCGAACTAACGACATTACACTCCAGCCCAGTTCCGATTGAAAAAGGCATCATCAGGTTTTATGGTGAAAAATATAAAATATAAAATCAAATCAAATATAATCAAAATCCCTCAAAATTTTACTATTTTTAAATTTGTTAATCTTTATAATAGACATAAACAAATGAAAAGAGTTTGAATAAACATATTGAATTAATATATTAAGTTTAAACCTATTTTTTATTTTTCTTTCATTTTTTTTTCCTTTGACCTTTTTCTTTATATTTTTCTTTCCTTAAGTATTTTTTAAGTAACAAAAATGAAGCCTTCAAGTTTGCACCGACTTTTAATCATCCACCACTGATTTTGTAGGTTTTAAGATAAAATATCTTGTTCTTTAGGTTTGACTCAAGTGGTAGAAGGGTGGGATGGACATATAGAAAATCAAATTCATATAAAATGTACAATGTAATATGTAAAGTGAATTAGATGTAAAAAACAAAACAAAAAAACAAAACAAAAGATAAAATACCGCCAGCCATTAATGACAAAAGTAGAATTATGGTATAGAAGATAAAATGTGGCAGGGAGATAGCTAGGCAAACGGTTACCTTGGTAGGTTGCAAGCAGAAGGCTGCCATCTGAGTGGAATGGGGATGGTGGCCTGCATTATGCTGGCAATCGAAACTCCTTCTCTATGAACGGACAGCCCTTTGGATCATATAGAGGATATGAAACATTATCATACACCCAACTCCTTCAATTAAATCACAACCTCATTTGAAAATCTCCATCTACTTCATACACAATAGCAACTACCAACAATACTGCAACAATAACACCACAAAGAAGAACAAGCCATTGCAGAAAGAGAGAGAGAGAGTGGGATTGCTGGGTTAAAAATTGTATGAGGAAGTATAAGGACATGGCTGTGAAAACCAGAAAGATTGATGTCAAGGTAGCGTGTGTTTGGGTGGCTAGAAAATTGAAAAGATAGCAAGTTCTGCGTGTATTAGAAAGTATTCGTTTTTCTGTCATATAAATGGAATGTAAATAAATTAAGGGTTAGATTTCTCTTTTTTCACACGTATTGAAGAGAGACAGATAGGTCCAGTAGAGCACAGTGATAAATAAGACAACAAGAGTCATTATTGCAAAATGACAGATTATAGAAGAGGGGATTTTGTAAGCCCATGACAATGACAAGCATATTAGGCTTATGGGTTTCCTCTGAACAAAATAATATAAAATAATAATAGTTAGTAAACATCTTTCCTATTATTTTCCTATAGCCCAATTTTTCTCATGCTGTAATTAGATCTACCTTTATTTTTGGGATAACCTATTAAACGGTATAAAATCAAAACTTATTTGAAAGTAGCCCAATTTTCTTATGCTGTAATCTAGATTTACCTTTATTTTTTAGACAATCTATTAAAAGGTATAAAATCAAAACTTATTTGCTAGAATAATCTCTTTCTTTTTTCTCAAGAGCCCTCTCTTCATATGTGCTGCCTTATTAAAAACGCTTTATCACATCAACTAGGCATGATGAACAATAATCTTTTTCTTTTAAAATACAAAATTTGATTAAAAAAAAAGACACTATTTCCTAAAAAATAACACTGGGGATATAGTGATAATGTGGGGATGAATCAAAATGGCCATTGAGGATGTAGTTCTGAGGAATTTATCAACATTTTTTCCCAAATAGGGTAACATTTTTAAAATTACTTAATGAGAGGTCATTTTATAAATAATTTTAGGTGTCCTTAAAATGTGTCCCTGCCATTTTGACGATAAATCTACTATCAACTAATCATAATACTGTGTAAGTACCATGATCTTTAAGATCCATTTACTGATGGCAGAATTGGTTGGCACGAAGTTATGAAGCGACCCGATTCCACTTTTCATCACCAAGACCAGCGAGCACTTCGAGCGAAAGTCTAAAGAGGTTGCCACGGCGGCGGGGTCAAACTCTTATAAGAGCTTGCCCAGGCGATCGTTGAGATTTCAAGCCCGGCCAGGCGGCTATTCTACCGATGTAGAATTCCCTCCCGTATGGGAAGTTTGTTACGAATAAGCGCCTAGAAGCGGAAAATCTGCAAAAGCGATG
Source organism: Tetrastigma voinierianum (assembly GCA_016808115.1). NCBI lineage: Eukaryota > Viridiplantae > Streptophyta > Magnoliopsida > Vitales > Vitaceae > Tetrastigma > Tetrastigma voinierianum. The sequence continues at coordinate 699,687 of JAEQBH010000115.1, forward strand.
TTATCAGCAAATTTTCCAGCCTCCAAATCATTTACTCCTTGGAGAGATAATCCTGGATAAGGGAAAAATAATCCCTGATAAGGAAGAACTAGTCGTTGATAAGGAAATGAAGATTTCCTCCCTTAAACTAGGAGGAGATAAAATCCTACCCCAAGAAGGAAGGAGGGGATTTTCGTGAACCTAACGCTATAAGTCGGAAAGATCCCCCACTGGGGAAGGTAATCAATTATAACTGCACATGTTCTCTTCTCTCTCTCCATATTTTTGCTGACTTAATCATCAGAGAGACGGCTAGCCCTCCGTCACCGGATCGCTCGTTTTTTGTAGGTTATATCACGCTACCCAAGAAGTTAGGTTATCAAGGATCACATTACGCTACTGATGCATAGGGAATATGATGGTTAAGGCCCCTACAACATGACGCTTAGGGTACCTGATGATCAAAGTCCCAACAATTGGCGTCGTCCGTGGGAGTTGAATAAAAGTCTGCGTGAAGCGGTGCAGGGCTTGAAGCTTGATGATTCATGACCCCCATTACTTGGAACTCTTTAGACTCCCTCTTCCGCATCCAATCTACCCGAAGCAGCCTCAATGTCAAACAATATGATGCATCAAACACTTGAAGATCAGTTTCTCCATTAGCGTCAAGAGATGAAGAGGAAGCAGGAGGAGCAAACAAATGTAGGAGTTACAGGCTCGTGTTGTTGAGCGTTTGCAGCGTGAGGAGATGATCAGTGCGAGCTAGTAAGAGTCGCGACCTTGAAGGATTACCGCGAGATGATGATCGTGTTGAATATCCAATAGCCCGCAATAAAGAAAAATAACCCATTGTTTCCGACAACGAAGCCTTAGCAGATGATGAATTGTCCTCTGGGAGGTCCCCATCCACGAGTCCCCCACCAGGAAGGAATTGTTGAGGCAACACAAGTGTTAAATCGCGAAGGAAGCATTCGCACCACCCTACCTCATTAGCGCTTTTGGCTAGGCTAGGGAGTAGGCTGATAGAAGGCCGAACCAACCGCTTCAAGCCCGAAACTCCTCAGTGCTGCCCGACAACACGATGTCGCCTATGCATCCCGCCTTCAGTGCAGGGCATACATTCTATATGCATCCTGCAGCCTTGATCCGGGGGCCCAACGACATGCTCTCTTTGCCCCTAAGGCAACACATTCTTAATTACGAGCCGCCCCGCGGGTTTTTCATGCTAGATTTTACCATGTTCGATGGCTCTAATGACCCTTATGATCACTTGCTCCCACTACGATCAGGCAATGACACTGGATGCGGGCAACGATTGTCTATTGTGCAAAGTATTCCCAGCTAGTCTACGAGGGCTGGCCTTTGGTTCCACAAACTCTTCGCAATTCAATAAGCTTCGTTCAATGAGCTTTTGGCGCATTTATCTCTCGTATCTTTGTTAGTATGGCAGAAGGAACATTGCTTGTTGCGTTATAAAGCGGGAAGGAACCCTACGAGATTTCTAAGGAGAATTTGACGAATCCTAGTAGGTAGAACTTATAGCATGGGCCATGATCCTTGAGAGAACCCGGGAAGCTTTGGGCCATCAACTCATTTCTTCCACTCAATGTCTTTAGACTTGTCAACGACAATGGAGGAATTATACAGGAGGGCAAATAGGTACCCAACGTTGGAAGATAATATCAGCGGCAACCGAGCTATTATGATCACCAATAATGGGTTGAGCAGCAAGTGGAGTGTAACGCCTCATCCCCCGCCTAAGCGAATAAGGGGAAGCCATAAGGGACTGTGACTCTTTTACTTGATTTTCTGACATTGGTGGGCCTATTTTGAAATACAAATCCAAAAGATCATATTGACATGACTTAAATCCATAAATTCTTCCATAATGACATAACTTGTAATATTACCATCGTAGTGGTGTTTAGATGTTCCTATACATATGTTCCTGAGTCCCATTTACTTGTACTTACACAAATTCGCTATTACAAAATTTTACAATTATATTTCAAAAACAAAGTTAAAAACCTACATCAGGTGGACTCCTAATGCTAGGTTGGCCCTGGCGAATGCGGAATGCCTCAGATGTCCTCTTTAGTACCTACACGGATGAAACACTCGTGCTAAGCTTATAGCTTAGTGGGAAACAAATAACATATATGACCACTTGTAGTTGTCCTCAATTACAGTATACATATATATAATTCATATATTAGAATATTCAATCTCCCGTAGGAGTACATAATAGAAATCTTGTACAGAGGGTACTTGTAGGTACACTATAAAACAAAACTGATTACTTGTAATTTCTTTAATATAATTATTTCCATATATCATATTATTCAGATTCTTATCATATAAATGTTTGTCTGTATAGACCGGAAATAATGAATGGGGAGCATCTTCCTGGTACTCGAAGGAGTGCAGTATAGTCTTGAATAAGGGTGCTAAGCACAATATGTGTTTGCTTACCATCTTGAGGTGTTGTAGCACAATGCAAGAGTGCCCTAACACTGACAGAAAGTGTCGTCGCACTAATCAGAGAGTGCTAAAGCACTAAATAGAGAGTGCCGAAGCACTAAACAGAGAGTGTCGTTGCACTAATCAGAGGTGTCTATTCATTCACTATTCGGTCTTAGGCAAACATTCAATTATATGTACTATTGAGCTTGTTATATTATTCTTAATCACATTAGCAAAGAAGGGGCAAGACACAAAGTCTACCCAACGACATTCTATACTTGTACAGACTCTTTCATTCACTTGTTAGGGTCCTCTATTAATCCAATTGATGATCTCTAGAATTAACGGAAGAAGGAAAACAAAAGCAAGATGGCATGCTAGCCTGGCAGGCGGTCTTTTGCCTAAGGAGGACATTCTCGGAGCCCGAGGCCTAAACAATTTATGGATTTCGAGGTTGCCTGAGCGCCTCCTTCACTGAGCAAGGGTGTCAAGCAGAAATAGAAATGACTAGTTTTGGCCATTTTCACCGAAAATTTCCTTCCAAACCAAAACCAACCCAAACAAAAATCAAAATAAACCACAAAACTCATCTTATACCAACCAACAACATTTCTATTAGGATTTTCCCTACACAACTTAGACAAAGAGGGATTTATGGTAGTTTCCATACTTTCCATACACCAAATGAGAGATTTCCATACCTTGATTCTCTTGAACACTTTACGTAGCTTCCATTTTTCTTCTCTTCTTCCTTCCTTTTTACTTGAACAAGAAGAACTCCAAAGAAAATGAAGAAAAAATACTGACTTATAGCTTCTCCTCTAAATAAATGCCTATCTCTCTTAAGCCAAAAATGAGAACTTCTCTCATTCAATAGACAAACCGTGTTTGGCTTTAAGGCATTTGACCTAATTTGTAGCCACTTGCATCTTAGTCCTCCACCTTCTTTATATTATAATTGTCTTATCATATTTCTACAATAACATATCATCTTCTTGTTTTATGACCTTTGGGTCCTTAATTTGACATTTACCATTTTACCCTTTGCACTTAAATTTTTGAAAATTACAATTTTGACTTTTATTACACCACTAAACTGTAATAAACTACTAGGGTATAATTTGGGGTGTTACAATTCTCCCCCCCTTAAAAGAATTTCGTCCTCGAAATTATACCTAAATTGAAGAGTTGTGGATACTATGCTCTCATTGTCGATTCTGGTTCCCAATTTGCTTCTTCCATACCGTGGTGTTGCCAAAGCACCTTTATTAGAGGGACTTTCTTGTTTCGCAATTATTTCACTTCACGATCTAGAATAGCTTTTTGGTTCTTAGTGAAAGTGAAGTCACAGTACTTGTATATCTTGTCTTGGCAAAATGTGATGATGCGTCAAACGGTATCTGAGGAAGCGTGACACATCAGAACACGTTATGCAATTTGGCCAACTCCCGACGAGGCAAGCTGATATGCTCTTGGTCCAATTTTTATAAAAAATCTCTATAGATTGATAAACCTTGGACTCAGTTTGCCTTTCTTTCCAAACTGGAGTACTTTCCTCCATGGTGATACTTTTAAGAAAACCTTATCTCTAACTTCGTACTCTATGTCCTTTCTTTTAAGATCTGCATACGACTTTTGTCTATCACTAGCTGCTTTTAACATTTGTTGAATGACCATAACTTTTTCTTCTGTCTCTTTCACTATGTTAAGACCAATTACTTTATGCTCATTTAGGTATGTCTAGCATACAGGAGTTCTACATTTCCTGTCATACAAAGCTTCATAGGGGCCATACCAATATTTGAATTTGATGAAAAAAGCTATTATTAGAGCAAATTCCATAGGGGAATATCATGTCTAACTTCGGGAAAGAATCTATCCTGCGAACCCGAAGCATGTCTTCTAATGCTTGAATTACTCTTTCGAATTGTCAATCTATTTGTGGATGGAAGGCTGTACTAAAATTTAGTCGAGTACCTAAGGCTAACTGTAATTCTTTCCAAAACCTTGACGTAAATCGTGGATCGAGGTCAGACACTATTGACACTAGAATCCCATGTGACGGATAATCTCACTCATATACAGTTTTGCTAATCTATCCATGGAATAGTCAAAATTTGACTGGTAGAAGTAGAAGCGAGGCTTTGTAGAATGCATCAACGGTTTACCCTGGCCGAGATCATGTTTTTTTTAGTGAGGGGAAAACCGGATACAAAATCCATAGTAATGTTATCCCATTTCCATTGTGAAATTGGAATGGGATTTAACAAATCGGACGGTACTTGAAGTTCGACTTTTACGTGCTGATAAGTCTGACATTTTGACACATACTCCGCTATATCCCTTTTATCCTTCGCAACTAATAGTATTGTTTCAAATCCTGGTACATCTTATTACCTCTAGGATGCATGGTGAATAAAGTATTGTGGCTTTCATACATCAACTTCTATTTCACTTCGGACATTCGGTACACATAATCTATTGTACAATAAACCCCTATGTTCATCTATAGAATAGTCAGTCTTGTCTCCATTTCTGACTAAATGTATACTTAACTGTAACTTGACATCACTTTTCTGAGCATCAATCATCATTTGTCTCAACTCAAGTGTAGCTTTTAATTGAGCTAACAAAGCTCCATCATATTCAAATCTCCATGTACAATGTTTCAAAGACAAACCATAAATCATTTTCCTACTTAAGGCATCTGCCACCACGTTAGCTTTTCTTGGGTGGTAATCAATTATGCAATCATAGTCCTTAAACAATTCTTACCACCTACATTGCCTCAATTTCAGTTCCTTCTAAGTTAATAGATACTTAAGACTCTTATGATCTGTAAATATTCCACATTTTTCACCATATAAGTAATGTCACCATCTTTTCAAAGCGAACACTACCGCTGCCAATTCCAGATCATGTGTGAGATAACTCTGCTCATGTGGTTTCAACTGTCTTGAGGCATATGCCACCACTTTTCCATCCTGCATCAATGCACATCCTAAACCAATCCTTGAAGCAACTATACATGGCATAGTCTCTACCTAAGTAAATTTGAGTCGAAGCGGCTGGTGCTTCAATGATAGCCTCTTAATCGCTCTCGAAATTTGTGAAACATTTGTCATCCCATTCAAACTTTACCCCTTTCCGGAGTAACTTAGTAAGTTAAGATGTTATGATGGAGAATCCTTTTACGAACAGTCGATAGTACCCTGCTAAACCCAAGAAATTCCTCACCTCTGTTACATTTCGAGGTGGTTTCCAACTCACAATCGCTTCAATCTTTGTAGGGTCAACTCTAATGCCCTTTACAAATACAATATATTTAGGAATGACACTTGTGGCTTGAAATCATTGCTTAATTTTGCAAACAATTGTTTTTCTCTTAGAATTTGCAACACTACCCTCAAATGTTGTTCATGCTCTTGTGCATTTTTAGAATACACCAAGATGTCATCTATGAATACCACAACAAATTGGTCCAAATAAGGGTGGAAAACCTTATTCATCATATCCATGAATGAGGCCGGTGCATTAGTCAACCCAAATGGAATTACTAAAAACTCATAATGACTATATCGGGTTCTAAAAGCTATTTTCGGGACATCGATAATCTTTTCCCACGAGTTGATATTATCTCAGTATAGAATTATCTTTGAAAACACTTGCTCCTTTCAACTAATCAAAAAGATCTTCTATTCTCGGCAACAGATATTTATTCTTCACAGTTACCTTATTTATTTACCGATAATCAATGCACATCCGAAGAGTGCCATCTTTCTTTTTAACAAACAAAACCAGTGCACCCCAAGGCGAAACACAATGAATCCCTTGTTCAATAGCTCCTGTGGTTGAATCTTCAACTCTTTTAGTTTAGTGGGAGCCATACGGTAGGGTGCCTTAGAAATAGGAGTCGTCCCATGTACAACTTCAGTAGATAGATCTACTTCTCTTTCAGGTGGTAAACTCGATAATTCCTCAGGAAACACATCAAGGAATTCTTTTATTACCGAAATATCTTCTCAATTCAACTGTCCCCTCTTAGAGTCAACCACCAAAACCAAAAAGGCTTCACAACCTTTTCTAAGAAAATGTCGAGCTTGCATAGCGATTATCTTTGAGACTGATCCAGGTCGGATACCATGTACAATTTCCTCTGATAGATTAGAACATTTAACACTCTTGTTTTCTTATCACATTCAACTTTCGCCAGATGTTTGGATAACCAATCCATCCCCAAAATCAAATCAAATTCATGAAAAGGCAAAGCAATTAGATTAACCGAAAACTCTCAATCATGGACCATCAGGGGACAATTCTTATACACTAAGTTGACTCTAACACTATGCCCCAAGGGATCGGTAACAAGCATATCATATGCTAAAGGCTCTACTGATGGCAATTTATCACTCAATTGTTCAATGCATATATAAGAATGTGTAAAGCCTGGATCTACCAAAGCATGCATTTCATTGTTATAAAGAGTGAAATTACTTGCAATAACCCCTGGTACATCTTGATCTTCACGAGCTCTCATAGCATAAGCTCGGGGCTAGGGTTGTCTTAGTAGGGTGATTCACTGTCTCTGATGTAATACTTATTCTTTACTACCCTGACCTATCTCGCCCTCTACCTTTATCACTTATCAGTGGAGGTACATTTGATCCTCCTCTACTACTTCCTTGAGGATTTCTAAAACTCCCAAATCCTCATGAGCGATTCAACTATCGAGATGACTGTGCTACATGAGCATCCCTCTAGTTACCCATACGCAGAGTACCAAAATGATTTTTGTAATAGTGCGGGCATGCAGGACTTTCTTCTTGTCAAGTTGAAATGTACCTGCGAGCCATGTGCAAGTATGGGACCCCTTGTCTCCTACCTCTTGTAGCTGAACCATGTACCTAATCCACTTGAGACTCTCTAGTCCTTTTACCAGAAGATGAACTACCTTTAGAGAACTTTCTCTCCCGATTGCATTCTTGACTTTTCATTTCGGATTTCTCAATTTTCATAGCCACTTGCACCAACTGATAAATATTCACCACTTGCAATGATGTCACAATTGTGAGGTACATTTTTATAGACTACTTTAGGCCATCCTCAAACTGTCTATATCGGAAAGTTTCTGTAAGGACAAATTCTGGTGCATACTTACTAAGGAGGCTAAACTCCTTTTCATACTCCACCACTGTCAAATTCCCCTATTTCATATTCAAGAATTGCTTCCATTTGGTCTCCTTATAATTAAACCGATGACATACTTTGGCAAACTGCAGACAAAGTCCCATGAAATTGGGTCTGGAAATAATGGATTTCTTAAGACTAATTTCCACTAATCATAAGTTGCACCTTGCAGCAGTGAGACCGCACATTTGGCCATTTGTTTAGAGGGACATTTCACTTCATCTAGAGCCCTTTATAGTTTCTCAAGCCAAAACTCAACTTTATCAAACTTTTCTAAACTTGTACCATGGAATTCTTCTACTCCATGCTTTCTTACAGAATCAATCGAAGCTCTTGGGGCCATGAGTCGATCTAAGATCCTTGCCATATCCTGAGAAATTTTTAACAACGCTTCGTTTGACACGTGTTCACTTTTAGCCGACCTAGACGGACCAAAGACTAATGGATCAAGGTCCATAGGATTGACGCTTTCAGTTGTTTCCTCCATAGCTTCCTAGGATTGATCCATTCTAGACAATATACAAAACAAGGACATCCCGCATTAGGCTAACACAATACTACATAGGTACATTTTTAACCTATTAGTTTTCTAGAAACGCCTAAACCTAGGCTTTGATACCACTAACTGTAATGCCCCTTCCCCTGCCTAGGCGGATAAGGGGACGCCACACGGAATTGAGACTCCTTTACCCCCACCATTTCTAAATATAAATCCAAACTTGTAATACTGCCACCGTAGTGGTGTTTAGATGTTCCTATACATATGTTCCCGAGTCCCATTTACTTGTACTAACACAAATTCGCTATTACAAAATTTTACATTTACATTTCAAAAACAAAGTCAAAAACCTACATCAGGTGGACTCCTAATGTTGTGTTGGCCCTGACGAATGCGAAATGTCACGGATGTCCTCTTCAGTACCTATACAAATGAAACACATGTGCTAAGCTTATAGCTTAGTGAGAAACAGATAACATATATGACCACTTATAGTGGTCCTCAATTACAGTATACATATATGTAATTCATATATCAGAATATTCAATCTCCCGTAGGAGTACATAACATAAATCTTGTACAGAGGTTACCCATAGGTACACTGTAGAACAAAACTGATTACTTATAATTTCTTTAATATAATTATTTCCATATATCATATTATTTAGATTCTTATCATTTAAATGTTTGCTTGTATAGACCGAAAATAATGAATGAGAGGACCTGACCTGATAGGTACGAAAGTGCGAGTACAATACTAAGCGGAGGTCTTAGAGCTGTCGTGTTTGCCCACGTATGGGGTGTCGTAGCATAATGCGGGTGTCGTAGCAACGACGAGTGTCGCGCACTAATCAGTGTGAAGCACTAAGCGAGAGAGTCTTGAGCACTAAACGGAAATTAATCATCGCTCTAATTAGAGGTGCTTATTCATTTACTATTTGGTCTTAGGCAAACATACAATGGATGGTCTCTAGAATTAACAGAATAAGGAAAACAAAAACAGGATGGCAGGTTCGCTTAGGCGAAGTGGTTCTTCGCTTAGGCAAAGACCTTCGTCGTGGCGAGGTCGAGACTAGACAATTTATGGGCTTCGAGTTCGCCTAGGCTAAGAAGTGTCAAGTAGGAATAGAAATGGCTAGTTTTGGCCATTTTTACCCGAAATTTCCTTTCAAACCAAAACCAACCCTAACAAAAATCAAAATAAACCACAAAACTCATCTTATATGACAGCTTAACATTTCTATTAAGTTTCCTACACAACTTAGACAAAGGGATTTATGATGATTTCCATACTTTCCATACACCAAATGAGAGATTTCCATACCTTGATTCTCTTGAACACTTTACCTAGCTTCCATTTTTCTTATCTTCTTCCTTCCTTTTTACTTGAATAAGAAGAACCCCAAAGCAAATGAAGAAGAAATGCCCAACATGGCTTCTCCTCCCAAACCATAGCCCTAGCTCTCTCTAAAGCCAAAAATGAGAACTTCTCTCATTCAATAGACAAGGCCATGTATGGCTTTAAGGCATTTGGCCCTAATTTTCTTAGCCCTTGTATCTTAGTCCTCCACCTTCTTTCTATTTGCAATTCATCTTATCATATTTCTACAATAACATGTCATCTTCTTGTTTTATGACCTTTGGGTCCTTAATTTGACATTCACCATTTTACCCTTAGCACTTAAATTTATGAAAATTACAATTTTGACTTTTATTACACCACTAAACTACAATAAACTACTAGGGTATAATAATTTAGGATTATTCTGAGATAAGGAGAATAAGGCATGAGATCGGGAGGCTAGAGCGAGTAGAAACTTGAGAGAGTTCAACCACGCTTTACGAGAAAGAGGCCCTATAATTCCTTCCAAAAATAATTTCAAATGAGGTATAAAGAATATAAAATACATTGTTTAGTACATATGGAAAAAAATAAAAGTGTAATTTCAAATAATAAAGTGGTGATTGGACAAACACTTCCAAAAATGCCCATTTTCACTTTCCAATAAATATTACACCTGAACTTTTGAAAAAATAAAACAAAAAATTCAAAAAATAAACTGCCCTAACCTAGTGTTGATTCCCTTTTTAATTTTCTGTCGCGACATAGAAAAATTGTGTCGCGACATATATTTTTTAAATCAATTAAAACTTGATCAGTCCTTTGTTGTGACGAAGAAAAAAAAAATGTCGCGACATAAAAATGTGATGTTCAAGTGATTTTTGTTGTGACAAAGAAAAACATTGTCAGGACACAGTTTGTGCTTCTCCAATTTCATGTTGTTGCGACATAGAAAAATTGTCGCAAACTTGTCGCGACAAAAGACAAAAGCAATCTTTTGTCGCGACAGAAAGAAAACTTGTTACAACAAAGTTTGGCAATAATGTCGCGACAAAGAAAAGTATGTCATGATAATGAAAAACAATTTTTTTCAAAATTGCATAATTCACAAATTTTTTAATCAAGCAACATTCAAAACTAGGTGCATTCACTCATACCTATCAGAACATACTTGTGAAAACTCATCTAATCATCCAAGAACCTCAATTCAAGTATGAACTATCATATTTCATTTCTTCACTCAATACACTTCAGCAAGATGATAAACCGAATTATTCAAATCATAAGAACAAACAAAGCTACTATTCATTTACTAATAAATAAAATTACATTCCCCCGAACTTCAACTATGCATTCTGTTAAAGACAAAGTAAGGAAATGGAAATACTCCCCACTTGTAGCAATTTTACGCATATTCGGTTTTGAAAGTATTAGCTTCCTAATAACATCAATTTCTAATTCAGCTTCATTGTCCCTGAAAAATCAGTAAAAACAAAAAATAAAATTTCAAACAAATTTAAAACTAAACTTTAAACACACCAATTTTAACAAAATCAAGTTAGCTATGAAAATTAAAATTTGCTTGGGTTGCCTCCCAAGAAGCTGCTCAGTTTAATGTCTTTAGCTAGACATTTGCTGCAGAATGTCTTCTATTCAGAAAAATTCTTCCCTCTCTTTCAAATCTGGTTCACTCTTCATTTATGTTCCCTCCAAGGCAATGCTTCAATCTCTTACCATTCACTTTAAATTCACATCCAGAGTCAGTTTTCAGTGTTACTGCTCTAAAGGGTGTACTTTCTACTACCGTGTAAGGACCACTCCATCTTTACTTTAGTTTTCCTAGAAACTGCTTGAGCTTGAAATTATATAATAGGACTTGTTCCCCTATTTTGAATTCCTTCCTCAAAATCCTTTGATCATGTCACTTATTTGTCTTATCTTTGTAGATTCTGGCATTATCATAAGCTTCATTCCTCAACTCTTCCAGTTCATTCAATTGGAGTAATATTTCTTCTTTTGCAGCTTAGAAGTCACAATTCAATTTCTTGAAGGTCCACATAGCCTTGTATTCTAGTTCTAGAGGGAGATGACAAGGTTTTCCAAATACTATTCTGTATGGGGACATTCCAATAGGAGTTTTGTAAGCAGTTCTATAAGCCCACAATGCATCATCTAGCTTTATAGACTAGTCTTTTATGCTTCTATTCACAATTTTCTCCATAATTTTCTTTATCTCCCTGACCAAATTTCGACTTGCCCATTTAGTGAGGGTGATAAATGATCCATCATATGTTTGATTCCATATCTATTCATGAGTTTTGCAAAAACTTTATTTGCAAAATGGCTTCCCTCATCACTAATTATTGTTTTGAGTGCTCCAAATCTGCTCAAAATATATCTTTGTATAAACCTAACCACTGTGCTGACATCATTTCTAGGACAAGCTATTGCTTCCACCCATTTTGATACATAATCCATAGCTAAGAGAATATATATAGATTTCCAAATGATGAGGGGAAAGGACCCATGAAGTCTATCCCCCATACATAAAAAATATGCACCACCAAGATTCCTTATAGGGGCATTTCGTTTCTTCTGCTTATATTGTTCATTCTCTAACAATTATCACAATGTTTTACCCATTCAAAACAGTCTTTGAATAGGGTAGGCGATAAAACGATTTGAGAATTTTAAGGTTGTTAAATGCTCACATAGAAGTGTCCTCTATATGGTGATGTGTTTATGTATACCACCTTGTTGTTTTGGAACACATCTCCCTTATGATCATATTTGCTCCTCTTCCTAAAAGTAGTGGTCTATCCCAAATATTAAATATGCTATCAGTTCTCAATTTCCTTCTCTGTGGTAAATTTGAACTCGAGGTGTACCAACTTCCACAGAGAAAGCTAAGTAATTCACAAATCGACATACCGAGTGTTTGGATGATAACAAAAACAAGCTGCTCATGGGGAAAATTTTATATATTCAGTTTCTTGCCTTTTCGGCGGTCTTTTCCAATCCCCAGGCAAGTGATCGGATATCACGTCTCACTACTATTCACATCACTTTGATCTCGGATCAAACTCTTGAAGTAATAATACCCACTCGATCAGTCTTGGTTTGGCATCTTTCTTTCCCATCGGATATCTAATTTAAACATGATTAATTGTATTATAACATGGGACCACTAATATATGTAAGGCTCAAACTTTCCTGAAACGACACCATTTTACCAACATCTTCTTTTATGTGGTAAAGTAGTTCTTTTATGCCTCATTGAAGGTTTTGCTGGCATAGTATATGGCCTTGAATATCATTTCAATTCTTTATCCCAATACAACTCCCATTGCAAAATCACTAGCATCACACATAATTTTGAAGTATTGTTTCCCGATCAAGTATCTCACCATGATAGGGCGTAACTAATCTGGATTTAAATTTCATCAAATGCGATTTGCATAATTCATCAAAACAAATTTTATCCTTTTCAATGAGTCTACATAATAGTGCAGAATTTTGAGAAAGTCCTTTATGAACCTTCGCAAAAACGATGCTCCTAGAAACTTCTTATCCCCTTGACATTGTAGATGATGAGAGCTTTAATATTGTCATGACTTTTTCTTAATTCACTTCTAATCCAACTGTAGAAATCTTATGTCCCAAGACAATACCCTCTATTACCATGAAATGACATTTTTCCCAATTTAAAGCTAGATTCTTGTTCTGACACCTCTGAAGTACTATTTCCAAATTTTCCAAACAATTCTCAAAACTGGATCCATAAATTGAGAAGTCTCCATAAAAATTTCCATAGCCTCCTCCACCAAATCAGAAAACATAGACATCATACACCTTTAAAAGGTGGCAGGAGTATTACATAATCCAAAAGGCATCCTTCTAAAAGAAAAGGTGCCATAAGGATATGTAAATGTAGTTTTCTCCTGATCCTCTAGGGCTATAGCAATTTGGTTATAGCCAGAATATCCATCAGAAAGCTGGCAATGGGGTGCCACAGGTAACTGTCCGGCATTTGGTTAATGAAAGGTAGAGGATAATGGTGTACTACGTATGATGTTTAGTTTTAAGCAGTCTATACACTCTCCATCCTGTCACAGTTCTTGTAGGAATCAATTCATTCTTCTCATTTCTAATTACAGTAAATCCACCCTTCTTAAGAACCACATGAATTGGGCTCACTCAAGGGCTGTCTGAAATTGCATATATGAAGCCTGCATCCAGCCATTTCAATACTTCTTTTCTGACTACTTCTTTCATTACTAGCTTCAGCCTTCTTTGATGTTCTATAGAGGTTTTAGCATTCTCCTCTAAAAGGATCTTGTGCATACAGATAGAAGGACTGATTCTTTTCAGATCATCTACAAACCAAGCTATTGCTATCTTGTGTTTTAAAAGTCATGATAGTTTTGTTCAAACTCTTGTCCCGAATCTAGCTAAAATGATGGTAGTTTTCTTTTTTCTAGTTGCAAAAAACTATACTTCAAATGTTCAGGAAATTCTTTTAGAATCAAACCCTTCGAGCTTGTGTTTACTTCAATAGCTTTCTCTTCAAAACTATTGGATTTTTCTGTACTAATTTCTTCAACACTAAGTACTACCTCTTTTAATTTAAGGTGGGTTGAAGTTCAACTTGAGATACTCAAGATCTTTGGAAATTTGTATCTCATTCTCATTCATTGAACTCACGAAAGTACAATAGTTTATAAGTTTAGAGCGAGTAAATTTTTTCTACGATCTCCGCATGATGGTAATAAGTTAAGGCGCTGTGATTGAGATTGAAGTCTGTACCTCATTCCAACCTGAGGATTGATTTCTTTCTTCCACATCGATCAAAGTTGCTCATGTTGCCTAAGAAAGGCCTTCCTAACTCTTGAGTCAGGGACAGCATCTTCTTCTTTATCCATGACTACAAAAACCCTTTGGGAAAATGATCTTTATACTTTGATCGACACATCTTCAAGAATGTCGGGTTGGGCTGAGTGCATGCCGATTTGCGGGAGTCATAGTTGTGAGGAGTAAAGCTCCCCGGCCCGGAGTCTTTAACGACAGAGATAAAGGCATCAAGTTGATGTTGGCTCCAGAGTCGCATAGTGCTTTTCCCATATCAGAATTCCCAATTTTGCAAGGTATAGTGAAATTTGCTTGGATCACATTTCTGGTAAAAACTTTAGGATCCTTTGCACTCTGAGGTTGTTGTCGGGCTCCACTACCCTTCTTGTGATTTTTTCTTTACGCTCGATATATCCTTCATAAATTTTTGCATAGTGAGGCATTTGAGTCAATGCCTGGAAAAGGGATATTAATCTGTCTTCTTGCTTGACATATTTCAAGAATCTAGAAACTCCTAGCAACCTTTGAGGGAATGGAACTTGAGGATTGTAAGGTTTAACATCTTCCTTCTTCTTTGGATTTCTCTTTTCAACTTCTTTACTCTTCTTGTATTTCTTCATTCCTACTCTTCTTCAACAAATTTGAGCTGTGATGCTTCCAATTCTTCTCAATTACGCGTTTCTCTTTCGGTTTCCTTGCTTCTCATTTCTTTATTTTTCGGGTTTTCTGCTGCCTTCTTAGAGTTACTGCCATGCAATCTTTCGGATTCTTCCTTGTGTCACTTGGGAATGCATCCTTGGACTGATTATGCATAGCTAGGGCCAACTGCCCTACCTGAGTATCCAGATTCTTCAAAAAGGCGTTGGTATTGACCTGAAACACAGTTGTGTTTGCCTAGAATGTTGTTAGCTCAGCAAACTTTTGCTCATATATGTTTAGCAGCCTCTTATTTTCCCCCATGAAAGTAAGCATCTGTTCCTCAAAGGAATTAGATCTCCTATGCCCCTGATTTTCTACTCTCTATCTTGCTTCTTGTTGTTGTTGTTGTTGTTGGAACCTAGGTGAGGCATGATATTGTTGCAAATTATGTCCAGGTCTTTGAACTTGTTGTGCTCCTCCTCCATATG
The DNA here is from genome assembly GCA_016808115.1 of Tetrastigma voinierianum. Lineage (NCBI taxonomy): Eukaryota > Viridiplantae > Streptophyta > Magnoliopsida > Vitales > Vitaceae > Tetrastigma > Tetrastigma voinierianum. The sequence continues at coordinate 715,132 of JAEQBH010000115.1, forward strand.
AAATTCTCCTTGGTTCCTGAATCTTGGTGTGCGATGAGTGGGTAAGTTGAGTTGGGCCAAAGTATATCCTATTGGCATTTAGGTCTTGTGCCTCCTCGAGCTGATAGGAACCCTGCGGTTGGTCCCTCATCGGCGCTATTTCTTTCTCTCTATTCCTTCTCTGTCCAGCCAAGTTCCGTGTGTATTCTTCTCTCATTGTTTCCAAGCTTGTTCATTAATGCATCCAACTTTGATTCCATGGCAGTCATCCGATTAAGCTCAATTACACCACTCCTCTTTAATCTGTATGCTTGCTCCTGAAGCTTGGATGGAGCTTTGTAGTTGCATTTGTAAGATGTACCAATGGAGTTGCCTTACTTCCTCAGCACTTTTTCTTTTGAAAGCCCCACAATAGGTTGCATCTATTATACCCTTTGAGGCATAATTCATGGAATGGTAGAAAATGTCCATCTGAGTGGTCAGATCTATTCCATGCATAAGGCATCTTTTTAGTAGTCTCTTGTATCTCTCCCATGCATTATAGAGACTTTCATCCTCTCCCTATTTGAAGACTATGATTTCACCTCTTCTTTCAAAAGTCAGGGATGGAGGGAAAAATCTGCTCATATAGGCCTCCACCAATTCTTTCCAATTTGTCACTGATCCAAAAGGCAGTGACTCAAATCAAGTTGCTGCCACATCTCTTAGTGAAAGGAAAGAGGCTGCGGCTGGTCATAAATTCTTACCCCGTTCGGCTTGACTATGGTAGCCATTTCTCATAAATCTTCCATATGTTCATTGGGGTCTTCCTTTGGGATGCCTAGTGAGCGTGTTGTTACCATTGTGATAAGAAGTGGCTTGAGTTGAAATTGTTGGCTTTATGGTAGAATTTGTCTCCGCAATGAATCTCATCTTGAATAACAAACCTCCAAAAATCCTCCATCGCCATTTGCCTTTGAGGTCTATCTATTTCTGCTTCTTCTGGAATAGATTGTAATTTTTCTCTTTGATTTGCCACACTTTTAGATTCAGCACTTGTAACTTTCCTTAGATTCCTCAATGTTCTCTCAATTTCTGTATCCAAAGGTAGTAGATATGCTTCTGGTTTTCTGTTCATTTAAAATCTTCCTGAAATAGAAACACACTGAGATCAAATTAAATCTGTGGGAAACAATCATATATGTTTAAACTCATAGAAGATTTTGTTGGCTTGTCGACTCACTAACTTAAAAGTATTTTTGTGATTTACATTTTTGTATCTTACTTGATAAAATATGAAAAGTAATCCAAATTAAATAATTCTCTCTTTGGTTAGAATATTGATCTTTAAATTCATCAATCACTCCCCGGAAACAGGGCCAAAAACTTGTTTCGTGATTTTTGTATAGACCAAATTTACCAAGTAATTTACTACATCAAAGACTAACTAAGTCAGTATCCACTTGACACGAAACTTGTTGGCGAATTGTTTGTTTTAAAATATGTATTTGTCCTTTTTTGTAAAATGAATTCATTAAAAATATGAGTTTGGTATAAATCACTGCAAGTGCACAGGTCATACAAGTAATAAAAGTGGATTTTTAAGTCTAGATATCGTTCCCACAAGGATTGATGATAAATCAAAAGACTAAAGATCCTTACTATTTGAACTCCAATGTTAAAATGATAAGAGAACTAATAAAGTAATACTAAAATAATTTCACTAGTATACATAAAGAGTTTAATGAAAGTGGATTTGAGAATTCACTGAGTGAAACCACACTGGGAAATAGATTAATGAATGATTGTCAATTTCTGCATCATTTGAGTCATAGCTAAGCCATTAGTTGGAAAGCTGAATTTGTCAAAGATGCATTGTGGAATAGTTTGGATTTCTCCCTTAATCATACCTTTCACTAATTAGAGATTCATGGTCCTTTCGGACTCATGGATCTAATCAGTTACTTTTAAGATATAATCATCTTTCTAAGATCTGGGTATTTCCTTTTGTGCACTTCACACACCCCGAATCTTAGGATTTGAAGTCTTGCCCCTATAGGCTTAGGATATTGCGACCTTATCAATTTAGCGGCACCTCATCCTTCAATACTGATGAAATTCTCCATCTCCTTGATTAGATCTATGCTAACACGGGATCATAACCATTTCATCAGAAATAGGATAAACCTCTGAGCAATTAAACTGATACTTCATCCAACTATCCACATACAATGAATAAGTTAGTGATCTATCTGAGTAGTCTTTCAGATTTTATTAGTTCAAAAGTATTAGTTTACCATACCCACAAGGAACTGCTCCGTACCCTTAGGATTCTCCATCTCTGTGTCACGCAGAGGGCCTCTAGAAATCAGAGTAAGATACAGTCCTTTGTTTTTGGTACACGGTACTAGTACTTTAAACAGTTAAGTTTAAGAATAACACCAATCAAATAATTTCAAGATTTCTAACTATGGCGTTCTTCCACTTTGTGAAGAAAATTAACAATCACCACTGACCCATTCCTAGAGGGAGGTCAATCTTCCAAAACTGGTTCCACATATCAATGACTAAGCGATAAGGAAAGATTCAACTGAAATTGTAAATGGCCCGAAATAAATAGACTCCATAAATTTTCCAAAATCCATTTAAAGCAAAACAGTAGTGAAAGAGAAAATTTTACAATAGATTCCAGCTCGAAGCTGCACATCAGTTCATTACTCAACTCTAGAAAATCAATAGAAAACTAGCTAAAATAAAACTACGCTAAAACAAAATCTGATGAAAAGGAATTAAAAAAATAAAAGAAAAATAATATACAAAGAGTCTTCAGCTACTCAGAAGTCTTGGATTTGCGGAAGCTGCACACAGTGGCCTAGATGCATCTATTTATAGATTTTCAATTATGGGCCGCACTTCAAGGCATAAATTATGGATCCCACAGGTATGGCTTGAAAATCATTAAACTTTGTCGCGACAAAGAAGTTATCAGCGAAATGGTTCTTATTTTTCGCCCGGCTCTTATCATTAAACACGGTTTCCTATTGCGACATATTTTCATGCTATCTTCTATGATTCTGTCGTGACATAATTTGACTTTGTCATGACATAGTTATGTTGATGTTGTCTTTTTTCTGTCATGACATGTCTTTTGTCACAACAAAAATTTCCTCCAGCTCTTCAACTTTGTTGCAAGTCTTTGCTTTGTTGTGACATTCTTTTTGTTGTTATTCTCAATTTATGTCACGACAGGCTTTTTCTTTGTTAGGACATAGTTTCTCTCAGTAGCATGGATTTGTTGTCATGATAGACTTTTTCTTTGTCGCGACAGAGTTGTGTTGCCTTTTATTGTTGAGACTGAACTTTGTGTCGAGATAGACTCTTTCCATGTCGCAACATAATCTTCTTTAATCCTTGTCGTTGGATGAAATTTTTATCTCAAAATTGAATCTCTTGTCGAGACAAACTTACCTTAGCTCATCTCACTTATCTTCTATTTTTTGTTGTTGTAAGACCCGAGAAAATCCAATTTTCTCAAAAAGGGTAAAACCGTAATTTCGGTCAAAAATCTGAAATTTATTCTCTAGATCTCAAATGACAAAATGGATTTCACTGTTGGAATAAATCTGCGTGAAATCTAGCTAGCACGTCGAATTTCGTCGAATTATGAGACAGTCGGAATTTACACGTTTTTCGAGGCATCGAGTATCGGGTCTTGAGTAAACGAAATATTGGTGAGCAAAGTCACTATAACATGTACACATGTTTCATGAGTAGAGAGATGATGGAAATGGACGTAGAGATAGTACGAATGTCGAAAATCGAGCAGGGACATAGATGGCATTATAGAATTTGTTTAAATGATAATAAGACAAAAGCGTAATAGTGTCATCTCTCTGGCTATTAAAGAGCAACGTGAAAAGAAGGGAGGGGAGATGCGGTAGCATTTTGTGATTTTCTTTTACAGAGAGAACACCTTCTTTCCCAGATCGGGCAATCGGATGATCGAATTCTTCGGGCGAAGCAAAGTCGCTGCAACGGTGAGACCTACGAGTGGGTTCCGAGTTTTAGGGTTTCGACAAACTACGTGAGGTAGAGTTTATCCTACTTGGTTTTACACTTTGTTTAAGTGTTTATGATGTTTTTGGTTGGGTTGAGGTGCTTGAGCGGCCGTTTGTTCGGTCGAAAACTTGGGGGCTGGAGTATTAAATTTTGGAGCCATTTGGGCGGTCCACGGAGCTTGTGTGTGGGCCAGTAATGGGCTGTTGGTTTTGTGATTTATGCATTAAATCATGTATTGTGATAATGTATGAGGCGGGAATGGCCATGAAATTGGGTTTGAAGTGAGCGGAGTGATTGGATTATAGGTCGTGAACAGTAACCCGAGGGTTTTACCGTTCATGTGAATAGTGACATGAATTAATTTTGTGTGAAAATGTGTTTGGTTGAGTGATTCAAGATGAATTGCTCATGTTTGTTGATTAGCCCACGTGAGCTAATTTTTGGTGTAATGGATTGTGAAATTGCATAACATGTTTGTGTGATTTAAATTATGTAAATATATGCATGATGATATATTTGCATGTGTTATGTAAATTGTATTGGAATTGTCGTCATGCGTTATATCTTGTTGGGGCACCACTAGAAACTGATAGGTGAGTGCATGAGGTGGTTTATTGAGAGAGTGGTTTAGGAGGGTTGACTAATAATAATAATTATCGAGTGTGTCCATTACAATATCGGGGTAGATCCATATAAAGAATATCGATCGTCGGAGTTGGCTGGTGTTATACATCGGAGGGGTTGTCCACTAAAAGATCGGCGAGTCGGTCCATTTCACTATATCGGAAGTTGTACGCAAGATAAAACAAATATCTTTGTTTTGAAAATAGGTTTCTCATACATGGCTTAGGCAAGTGTGAGGGGTGGTGAGGACTCGAGAGGTATGGGTGTCGTTCTGAACATTCAAGTAGGATCACGTATTTCTTGATGTGTGTTTATAGGAGCATTGCATATGCACTTAGGTGGAGGAAGTAACCCATTTAGGGTGATTCCCTTCTTTGAATGATAACTCACCTGTCGAGGAGTTATATTATTTCAGGTATAGGGAGCGCACGAGGTGACGGCTCATCATGAAATTCGCTTTAGAAAGTCGGGTTGTGGCTTTGGTTTATGATGTATTATGTATTAGAATGTTTTAAACTTTTAATATATATAAGAGGAAATAAATTAACTCTTGAAACTATGATATAGTTAATTGTATTTTGATGAGCCTTGGTATATGGGCCCAAGTGGCCATTTGTACTCATATTGGATTATATTGGATTGTTTGGGACAAGTTTGTATTTGGGTAGAGCTCCCAGTGCCAAAGGGGCTACGATTTTCGTGAAGGATGTCGGGTTGAGCATTCACGAATGTCCGCGAGGTTGGCAATTAGTCACGGACCCCGGAGTTTGGGCGTCACAGCTTGGTGGTATCGGGCTTGGGTTTAGAAATACTTAGAGCTTAGTGTTGATAAGTTAGGTATACGATTACCTAGGGCTTGAGGGATTTGGGTCAAGGCCAGAGTTAACATCACCACTTGGTGTGGTTCGATGTAGGTTTAGGTATGAGATTACCTAGGAAGGCACGGGATAAAATTAGAACACTGCATGTGTTTTCATTGTGATCATGTGATTGTTGATGGATGGTTATGTGATGTGAATGGTGTGCTTAGTGATTACCACTTAGTGTGTTGGAAAAAAAAAAATTTAGGAGTTTACAGTGTGTAAACTAGAACAAAGAAAATAAATGAAATAAATCTGAATAAATTTATTTGGGTTATTGGATAATGAAATAAAATTTTAATAAATTTTAAGGTTGAACACTAGGTTTAGTGTTGGATCAAGAGGTTTTGAGGAAATTTTGGACAAAATGTCCAAAATTAAATGAAAAAAAAAGGGTGAAAAAAAATTATTTTCTAAGGTTTTACAGTTTGTAAAACTAAAGAAAATCAAATAAAATAAATTTTTATAAATTTATTTGAGTGTTCTGGAAAATGAAAAAAAAAATATATAGGTATATATTTTTTTGTATTTTCTAGTAGCTGGAAATAAGTGAAAAAAAAATAATAATGAAAAACGAAAAAAAAAAAAATGGTGCAGGAACTGAATGGGCTCTCTTTGCCCATTTAGACATAGGCAACGTGTCCTGATACAAGCTTTGTATTGTGACGTGATGAAATACAGAGTGCGAGTTTTGGCTAGGGGAAGTGTATTGCAATAAGAAAAAAATTATATTGTAACATGGGTGTGCAGTGGCCGAAAATTGTATTGCAACAGAGAGGTTTGTTGGTTGGGCCATTGTATTACAATACACCAAGTTGTATTGTGAGGCGAGAAGGCAGTGGCTAGGGGATGATTGTGTCTGATACGAAATTGTATTGTGGCCCGGCTATGAAGGCGGGGCATGGGTTGTACGATCGACCCGCGTACTACGACACGACGGTGCGCTGCGACACGACCTTGCACCTTCACGGTAGGTTGGGACTGCGACAGTTATTTGGGGCTATGACATGGCCGGTACGGGGCGCCACGACCGCGATCGATTTGAGGGGCATACGACACGGCCCACGTGCACGCTGGGTGCACAGTAATGTATTTGGCTGGAGCCGGGTTAGATTCTTACTTTTTGACTCGATTTGACCAGTTTTGGACTAATCTTTTGTTTGATCCTTGTTGGGCCATTTGTTCATGAACCTTTGTTCATCACAAAAAATTCGAAAAATTTTTTTAATTAGAATTAAATAAAATAAATCAAATCAAATGAGACAAAATTTTGGAAAAGTAAATTTTCGAAATAAAAATTTTTACAATGGATAAAAATGATTTGACATGGAAATTAGTTGTCTCGCATTGCGTATAAATGCGGGGACATCGTATATGAATTGTATTATTTGTGTATGAATAGTGTCTCGGGTCTGTGTTTATGCGCAGAGATCTTTGCGTGTATTCTTGCCATTTGACATGTGTAGATGGCTAGTCGAGCGAGAGGACAGAATTCGTCCACGAGTGCGGTCGAGCACGCGATCATTTGACTAAAGGCATTTGTTGAGGCATTTGCTGTGCACGGTAGTGTGCGGGTAGCCCGGGAGGTCGAGGTAACCTCCAGGTTTAGGGCACATCATCCTCACGACATTCCACGGGGAGGAGGTCAGGTAATTGGCGGACCATTGGTTCATGCAGGTTGAGAAGGTGTTATAGGCAATGGAGATTACCTCTGACACGACCAGGGTTACACTAGCTGCGTTCCAGCTAGAGGGTGAAGCCCAAGTATGGTGGATGTTGAATACACAATTGAGCAATTCGGCAGAGACCTTTTATGAGTCACACTTTGCTCACATTTTGCATGAGAATAGGTACTTTTAATTCTTTACATGTTTGGACTTGTACGGGTTTCGAATCTAATATATTATCTGAGGATTTATGGGAAGAAAATATAGATCATTGAGGATGATGGCAACCAATTGGTGAAGTTTTGGGAAGTGCAACAATGATGGAAAAGCACCAGTGGTCAACATATACCGGTACACCTTCAACATGTACCGGTACACCTATGCAGAAAAGTGGCGGAGGCGGCGTATGGGGGTACACCTTGACATGTCTCCGAGCACCTGCCGAAAAGTGGCGACAACATGTACCGGTGCACCACTAACCTGTCTGCAGGTACACTTGTGTCTCAGCTAACGGGAATTGAAGCCGGGAATTCGATCCTAACGGGGGTACGGCTGTCAATCAACTTTTAATGCGGGATCACATTGGAGAGGGGTATAAAAGCGAGAGGATACAAGGAGAAGGCATCTTTTGATTCTTAGGTTTAGGTTTTCATAGGAGAAGTGTTCTTTTCCATAGTTTTGGCGAAGATTTATTGATTAGGGTTGAAGACTTTATTTTTACGGAGCTTTTCGATTTCAAGCATATGATCTTTGATGGAACTCATATTCGTTTTGTTCTCGGTATTCTGTATTTTTTCATCCTTAGGTTTGCGATTGAATTACGATTTTCTCAAAGTTCCTTTTATGAATAAATTCTCTTCAATTATAGTTACCTTATAATTTCCATGAGTTCTAAACTTCTATCTCTTTGGGGTTACACGGTGAGAACTCACCACGATCAAGAATTATATTCTCGATTCCTCTTTTATACTTGATGGATTGTGTGATGTTATTCACTTGTAGAAAGCGTCTGAACCCAGTTGGGCATCCTCTTGACAACGTGTGAACGAGAGATCCTCGGTACACGTTGTGCTTGAATACAAATGCAAGCTAAGAGTCTGAATTAATTGGGAACAAATTCTAACATCTTTCGATCATTCTTCATTCCAAAAGAGCATTTAAAGAAAAATCTTCCATCAAAAGACTTCATTCATGTTGGCTCTAGATGAAATTGTAAAATTAAGAATTAGGAAATGCGTGATCATTGAGTAGTGGAAACCTAAGAATCCCAGCAATCATCCTTCTATTTTAAAATAGTCAATTTAATCAATCCTTAAATCAACGAACCTGACCCGTAATTTCCTTTCAATTACACCTTTTGGAGAATAGCTCCTCAGGATCAACAATTTAGACCACTCCCTGTGGAGATGACCTGTGGACTCCACAGTACTATAATGCTAAAACTGACATGAATTCCCTACGCTTAGAATTAAAATTCAGCACTCTGAATAAGAGCAGAAGCATTTTGGTGTCGTTCTGGGAGTAGCGACCAATCGATTAATCCCGAGAAGAGAAGGCTGGAGGTAATTTGCAATTGCATTGCAAATCCGGTACGTTCTCTACTTTTCTTTTTAATTTGTTTTTGTGAGAAATCTAAGTGGGTGTTTTCTTGGAAGGAGTAGGTTTAGTGCATGTCGGTTTGGGCTCGCAACGAGCAACTCCGACTTGTAAGAATTGCACCTCCTAGAAATTCTGAAGAGTCCATAATAAGTCAATTGTTTCAAGATAACTTTACACCTCGAATGGACCGTCAGGAATCAGCTGACCTCTGTTTAATGAACATGCTCAAGGGTTCACGGTAACCTGAGGACTCCATGAACCTCCACAACATGGAGATGGTGTTACACTCCCATTAGCACCAGTAATAGGAGGGGGAAATGTTAACTTTAAGCGAAATCAATATAGGGTTCCCCCGCTCAACTACCTAATGTGGAAGAACTCCTCAGGAGATTTGCAACCTCGAGAACTTCTGACCAATTCATGTTTTCGCTTACCTAAAGAGGCTAATCAATTCCTCATGAAGTCAGAAATGATCTGTCTTTTACCTGTATATCAAGGGGTCGAATCTGAGAACCCTTACTCATTCATGAGAGACTTTGAGGATGTTTGCAGTGCATTTCTCTCTACTGGCTCACCCCTCCACATAATCTGTTTGGTTCTATTTCCTTTTGCTTTAAAGGAGAAGGCCAAAATCTAGTTTCATTCTCTTGCACCTAATTCAATTTTTACATGGGAAGATATGCGGAATGAATTCCTTAACAAATTCTTCCCTCCATGCCGACTACCAAATGCTCTCATGCGAATGTTCAAATTTTACGAAAAGCGGGTGAACCTTTTGCTGCGGTATGGGAGAGATACAAGGATCTCCTCCATGCTATCCCTCATCATGGTTTGGATGTGGGACAAATTTGTGCGTACTTTCATCAAGGACTATCCTTGAATAATAAACAATACATCAAATGATGTGTGCAGGAGAGTTTTATGAAAAGTGCTAGGAGGCAATTCCAATACTGACACCATAACGAGGAAAATGCTCGAACATGAGAAACTAATACTTAGTAGACAACTGCTAAAGTGCATAATACACCCACATAGGGAGAATCCATCATAGAGAGGTGATGGTTGCAAGCAAAGTGCTAATTTAACAAGGAAGTTAGGGGCTATAGAGTTGAAAAAGGTGAGCAAGGGTAACCAGTGTACCTCAAATGCCCTCGGCACTATTGGACCCAGTGGAGAAGCCATGCATCATATGCGTGACCTACGCACTCGACTATTAAGCCTATTACAGACCTTCCTCAAGTTAAGAGGGCAATCCAGATAAGAGCAAGCTAATGCCCTTAACTACCAAAAGGAAGCCTTTCAATTCTCCATATTATTGAAACATATAATCCACGGATGGGGTAAAGCACCCTAATTTTAGTTGGAGGAAATGAGGAAATTTATAATTTTCCAAGCGATCAAGGACCCGATTATCAAAACCAAGGTTTTCAAATCATCTCCCTCCGTTTCAAATCTCAAGGTCCCCGAAAGTTTCCTGAACCACTAATCAAGGTTTCCATCCATCGAATCAAGGAATCAAGGCACGGCCTTATCAACCTCCACCTGAGAAGTTTGGAGGATATAGTAACTTCTGATTCGTGCAAACCCGACAATCCACAAACAAAAATTCCGAACTACCTTGAATGATGGCAAGTCCCCGAATCCACTAAGCTAACTCTTCTGGGCGAGATTTTCAGCAAGAAGGAAACTCCCTTCTCAACCCATCCAAAATCCCGAAAGTCAAAAATAGTGTTAGATTTCGAGGTCAAGTAGGGTACCTTTAAACATTGCAAAAATTTGTCCTTCTCTTGAAGTGGTAGGTAGTGTAAGAAACTATTCAGCTTCAGGAACCCGATACAAGAGTCACAAAGTGAACCAGTTGGAGATAATGAGGTGTCTGACAAGCCTCATGTTCCTAGAACAGATGTGATTGATGAGGAGCCAGAACAAGACAAGACCTTGTATCCCTCCGGCTCCATTACCCTCGTAGGTTGAGTCCCGAAAGAAGTGAGCAACCGTGCGAGATCTAGTAGTTGTTGCAGTGAGTGAACATTCCTTTACTAGATGCCATTAAGCGGAATTCCGTCGTATGCTAAGTTTCTAAGGAATTTGTACCTTTGTAAAAGGAAACTAGAATTAGCCCGACAAGGAAGCATTCATGGTAGGCGATCTACCTCAGCGATTCGAAACAACTTGCCCCAATGCAAAGATCCAGGAGGCCTCTTATTTCTATAGTAGGGAATTCAAGTTGGGACATGCTCTAGTGGATTTAGGGACAAGTGTTAATTTGTTGCCTTACTCATTATGTGGACCTAGGGTTAGGAGGAATTAGAGGCCCGCAATATCACCCTCGATTAGGTGTAGTAGTGTAAAAATTCCTAGAGGGATAGTGAAGGATGTATTAGTACAAGTGGACAGAGTTCCTCTTCCCGGAGTGGATTTTGTTGTGCTCGACACTTTCGACCTATGGTGAACGAGGAACAGTTCCCGGTGATTCTTAGTAGACCATTCTTGGCAATGCCTAATGCCATCATACAACATCGGGGGAAGTGCAATGGCCTATCATTTGGTAACATGAGAGCATTGTCTGAATATCTTTAATGTTATCAAGGGAATGGGGGATGAAGATGTGTGAGGTCAACATGGTTGATTAGTAGTACGAAATGCTTGGATGTCTCACATGATGACCCTCTTATGTCCATGTTTGGTAAGCGAGAGTTGGGATGGGCGGTGACCACACTAGAATCGAGTTCCCTGCATCATAATTGAACACAATGGTCTTGGAAGTGAATGGGTGGAATTTTAAATTTGAACCATTTCCACCAATTGAGGACAAGGCATGGCCTTCTGAAGAGAGGCCACCCTAAACGAGTTAGAGCCCTTACCATCACACCTTAAATCGCCTTCTTAGGGAGGCGAGAAGAGCTTTTCCGGTAATCATATCTTATCATAGAAGCTGAATCAAGAAAATCAACTTTTGGAATATTGAGAAACCATAAGCGCCTAGGATGGACAGTGCGAGATGTGGGGAATTGGCCCCTTGATCTGCGCACATAAATTCACTTAGAGGGATGTTAAGAGCCCTCTAGGCAACCATAGAGACGGCGAGACGATAATGAAGAAAGAGTGGTAGAAGGAAGTCTTACAACTCTTGGATGTAGGTGTTATTTACTTTATTGCGGACTGACAAGTGGGTTAGCCCAACAGGTAGTTCTGAAATGCGGAGTCCACTTGTGGTCGCGAATGAAAATAATGAGGCTAATTCCTACTCATGTCACTTCGGGTTTGAGGGTGTGCATAGATTATAGGAAGCAACGGGTACTAGGAAAGACCACTCCTGCCAGTTTGTTGATCAAATGTTAGAGAGAGTTGCAGGGCATGAATTTATTGTTTTCTCGACGGGTACTCAGGTTACAATCAAATTGAGATAGCTTTGGAAGATCAAACTACATTCACCTATCCTTTTGGTACTTTTGCCTTTAGGAAAATTCACTTTGGATTATGTAATGCACCCGAAACTTTCCAACGGTGCATGATGGGAGTACCCGGTGACATGATAGAAATCATTTCAAATCTTCATGGGCTGATTTCTCGGTTTTGGTGACTCATATGAGAGAATTTGTTTGGAGAGATTTACGTAAGGTTTTGGAGCGATGTCAAGAAGAACCTTGTGTTAAATTGGGAAAAGTGCCATTTCATGGTGACCTGAGAGGATTGTCTTAGGCCATATAGTATCAAAAAATGGAATTGAAGTTGATAAGACCAAAGTCGTGATCTCAGATTTACCTACTCTACTGGTGTGTTAGAGGACATAAGATCATTCTTGGGACATGCGATTCTATAGGAGATTTATAAAAGATTTTTAGTGCTATAGCTCGTCCTTATGTACTTGCACCAAAAGATGTCCCTTCGCATAGTCACGAGACTTGTGGCGCTGCTAAACTCAAAACACTATGTTAGTGTCGCCTCCTATCATGCGGTCTCCTAGTGGAACCTTCCATTTGAGATCATGTGTGTGCAGTGATTATGCTATAGGGGCTGTTTTAGGACGAAAGGGAAGATATAAAAAGGCTTTTTATGTCTATTATGCCGAGTAAGACTCTAGACTCGCTCAAGCAAATTACCTGACCACTTGAAAAAGAGATTTTATTGTCGTCTTTGCCTTAGAAAAGTTCGAATCATACATTGTAGGGTCTCCTGTAACCATTTTCACGAGATCCGCGGCCCGGCTGAGAGGTACGCTCTCTAAGCGGGATGCGAAGCCTCGGTTGACTAGGTGGATCCTCTTATGCGAGAGTTCAAACGACTATTAAAGACAAAATTCGAGAATGTGGTAGGTGACCATTTTATCTCAATTAGTTCGAATCCAATTCATATGAATTGTACCCATAAACCTTGATTTTCTGATGACTGACTTTTTGCTCTTGTTCATTGCCCGTAGGTACCTAGAGCATCGTAAATTACCTAAGTGCGGTGAATTCCAGCTTGATGGACTACCAGCGAGAAAAAGAAATTTTTGGCGAGACATTAAGAAATATTATTACTTTGATGATCCATATCTATTTAAATCTTGTCGAGACCAATTAATGAAGGCCTTTTGATGATGAGCGGATCGGGATCCCAACCTTTGCCATTAGAAGCTTGTGGAGGCATTTCTAAGAAAAGCAGCGGATAAGATTTTTCAAAAATTTGGTTTTTCTTGGCCCTACATTTAAAGATTGTTTAATTTTCGCGAAAACTTGTGCTCGGTGCGACAATTCAGTAGCAATCACAAATGACCTCTTACCAGTCTATTGTTGGAAATTTTTATTGTTGGGGTATAGACTTCATGGGGCCTTTTCCCTCTTGTGGGTATCTTTACATTACATTATACGTGATAGCTATGTAAGTGGGTTGAGGCTATTCGAATGAGAACTAATGACCTGAGATTGTTTTGAAATTTATAAAAGAACACATTTTTTCTCGTTTTAGAATACCTCGTGCAATTATTAGCTATGGTGGACTCCATTTTTGTAATCGATCTTTTGAAAATCTGTTGAAAAAATATGGAGTCATCCATAAAGTTTCAACGGCATACCATCCACGGACCCGATGGTCCAAATTTGAATTAGCTAATAGGGAGATCAAGCACATTTGGAACGGTTGCTTTGAATCGCAAAGATTGGTCACTTCGACTTCACCGGATGCTCTTTGGGCCCTCACCAAATGCGGCTTTAAAACTATTCTAGGTATGTCTCCTATGGAAGCTGACATGGAAAGGCTTGTCATGCTTGGAATTAAATGGAGCAGGGCTTATTGGGCTATTAGAACTTTTAGTCGATTTGCTTCGAGTAGGTAAACAGCGCTTGTTGCAGCTAAATGAGCTTGATGAATTGCGGCGGGAGTCGTATGAAAGCTCACGGATTTACAAAGAGCTGCTCAAGTTGTTCTATGACAAGACTATTGCTCGGAAAAGCGTTGACCAAACCCAGATGTCACTAGCTGTCTGACTCCCGGTTGCACACATATTCCCGGAAAACTCAGCTCGTTGGGTAGCGGATTCATTTGTTAGGCGGTTTATCCATACGGGCTGGAATTGAAAATCGAATCTTTGGAAAGTCTTTTAAAGTCAATGGTCAACGCTAAGCCATTCCTCGAGCATTTCGTCTTGAGAATAGTGAGGACTTGGTAGATCCAGCTCTGCGGGATACTCCTTCGAGTAAATTCGTTCTCAACTTGTTGTATATAGTTTTGATTTTGTTTTATTTTTGTTCCTGCATTTTATTTCTGCTTTCTCTATTTCATTTTCTTTTCAAATAAAAAAAATTTAAAAAAAAGAAAAAAAAAGAAAAAGAGGCCTTGGTTTTGGTGTTGCCTTCCATTCTATTGTGGGGTACCTCGTTTCTATGCATTGAGTGACAATGCTTGTTTCTCGTAGGGGTAGGCATACACTAGGCATACACTGGTCGAACTTAACTACGCGCTTGTTACACAGGCTGTTCAAGCATGGCAAAACTTTCGAATTGTGGCTCTTTGTATAATACTGACCAGAATGATATAGTCGCATGATTTCATACACATCTACATCATCTCAATGCATGTACACTTTAACAAGCATGCACAAAAATCTTATATTCATCTTTTGAACTTTATCCCTGTATCTCTCGCTTCTAATTCCCTACACAAACCATGCACCTACTAATCATATACTTCCTTTGTCTCGCTCGCCAGGCTCTCATCCGTGCATTAATTTGGCATGTCATGTTAACTTACATGCATCATAGTCTTCGAGGGAACATCCGCATAACCGAAATGATTGGGAGGCCATTATTTCCTCGTGTTAATCGTGTGGAATCGCTTTGCCTTACCCTCGCACCTATTTTCAGCCTTGTTGCCAAGTTGGTTTAAAACCCTAGGAACCCTGATTACCGTAAATACAAAGGCCCCATGGAGATTGGAAAGTGTCTAAAGAAGGAAATACGCTTATCAACCCTCAACACAATCGCTGGGCGTAATATGCGAAAAGAGAGGTGAGTATGCAAAAACAAAACCCAGGATGAAGGCAATGATATGATAGATTTGATCTACCACTGCTCTAATTTGCAAAAATATATAGATCAAAAGAAAAAAAAAAGAATAATAATAATAATAATAATAATAAAATTTGAATTGTACCTAAGACAGTCTAACCTGGCACCTACATGTTATGCAAAAAGTGGGCAGAGGCCAACATACCAGACACCACTAACCTCGCACTCTGACATGGCTGGCTAGGGCAAAAGGGTTTTTAATCCCATTTTTTGCACCTTTTGGCATTCACAACCTCATCCACCCTCTACAAAACAAAACCCTAGCCCTTTTCACCCTCTCACACAAGCAACTCCAAGTTTGCCTCGCCACAGAGTCGCATCGCCAGTCGATTCTTCTCGCAGACTCATCGCATGCACGTAAGCCTCCCGCACCTCGAGAGCGCTGGTGGATATCTACATTATACATGGATTTGTTTGCTGGTTTTGCTGGCGGTTCTCTTTACTCGTGGCTCGGGGGCTTCACCATGTTATAGTGGAGGAAATTTCGTCTGATCCGCATCAGGCCGCCCGCATCGGGAGATGTGCTCGGGACATCAGTTCTATACGTGGCCATCTGTGCCATCATTGCTATTCTTGCCATATCTATGGCAAGATCTAAGAATACTGGAAAGGGAAAAGCACCTAGCTCCTCTATGGAGCGGGCCGTGAAGAAAAGAAAATCTGACTCCTCACAGCCGATAAAGAAAGGAAAAGGAAGAAAATAGATTCATCTTCCGAGAGTAAGGAAGTATCGTAGAGTGATGATGAGATGAGATAGAGGCAATGTTCATGAGGGTTTTCGGGAGTCATCAGAGAAATGGGCCCACCCATTGCGAATAGGGGATTTCATTGCGAGAGGGGTGTGAAGTTGGAAACATTTATGCACTCCCATCCTATTAGGGGTGTTATTCAGGAACATAGTTTGCAGTTCATGTGTACTGACGTTCAGGGGTATCTACCTACCTTGGTTTGGGAGTTTTATACCACTCGAGGAAAATCAGCTGCCGAGACCTTATTAGAGACCACTGTGATGGGTAAGAAGATAAAGATCACCCCCGATTTGATAGCTCATTCCTTACAAGATGTTTGCTCCTCACGCTTGAATGACTCACTTCAGTGGCCATCACTGCTTTCGACGCCCATTTATTCACTGAGGCTATGTGCACTCGTCCTGTGGCCATGAGTGGTTTCAGACAGAAGAATTTATGCCAGGGAAGCTTAAGCCAGAATTTGCGTTGATGAATAAGATTATTCATGATAGAATCGGACCAAAGGGCAACGAAAAATATCCCAGCAGAGAACAAACGCAGTTTTTATATGAGGTGATGACCGGGAAGCTTATCGACTATGCTTTGGTCATATGGTGCGTGATGAGGGACTTCCTGCAGTAGACATATTCCATTCCCATCTCTTGTGACGAGTCTTGTGGAAGCCGCGGGGATAAGGGGAGTGGCTAAGGAAAAGAGGGT
Source organism: Tetrastigma voinierianum (assembly GCA_016808115.1). Classification (NCBI taxonomy): domain Eukaryota; kingdom Viridiplantae; phylum Streptophyta; class Magnoliopsida; order Vitales; family Vitaceae; genus Tetrastigma; species Tetrastigma voinierianum. The sequence goes on from JAEQBH010000115.1 coordinate 731,895, forward strand.
TCTTCCTAAGTCAAGCCAATTACAAAACTAAACTGAGGCTAAGAGCCGAGTCAGATCTATTTGTGACCCCAGCGCCTTCACATCCCCAAGCAGGATTCCTGAGCTCTCTTCGCTCTTACAAAAGACTACAGACTCTACGAAAGCACCTCCCGTTGAAGAGAATGGAGCGTCACTAAAGGGTGGTTCAAATGCATTTTGGGGAAACAGGCTGTTTAGACCATGTGCCTCCAGCCTGATAGTCATATTTTCCGGTGAGAGCCCGGCTGTAAATGCCCTCACATCTCGACTGGAGGGAGATTCGAGGAGTTGGATGATCGCTGCCGATGAGGATGCGCGTTGGCCGGCTGCACAAGAGGAGGACATCATGTAGTAGCATAGTAGGCTAGATTAGGGTGGTGTTTGCACTAAGTGTAGACCTCACCATGTTATGCCACCCATTTTGTATCATTTTACTCCTATTCGTAGCCTATAGTCATTACATACCTTAAAGACTCTTTCGATTCCAAATTTGTGTTAGTTGTTTCTCTTGACTTTATGCAGAGTAGTTACATGTTCATGTTAAAGGGTTGCTTTATAATATCGATCATTTCAAATTAAATGCTCGTGATGGCCGCTTTTTCTTTCCTCTTCAAATTCCATGGTCCTTTATATGAATAGCCTGGATTCAGGTTAGTTTTATATTATGTTCACTACTGGGGATCTGGTGGGTTTTAGTTTTAATTGAGTCACACGGGTGCATACTATGTCAGGTTGAAGTATTATGTTTAATATTTGCCCTTTTGAGAAACTTGCAAAGCTTAACTGTACCGAGCGCACTTGTTGGAATTCATAACCAGTAGGTATCTCAAGTCTAAATCTTGCTAGGGACTAGCAAGATGCAGGTTGGGGGGTGTGTTGAATACACAATTGAGCAATAATTACGCTGTAATCCTAGCACCTTTTAAGTCACACTTTGCCTACATTTTATACGAGAATAGTACTAATTGCTTTCATGTTTCTGGACTTGTATAGGTTTTTTCAGGTCTAATGCATAATTGTACAAGGATTTATGTCCGGAAAGCAAATATGGATCATTGAGGATGATGGCAACCGATTGGTGAAGTTTCGAGAAGTGCAACAATGCTGGAAAAGCACCAGTGGCCAACATATACCAGTACACCTTCAACATGTACCGATACACCTATGCAGAAAAGTGGCAGAGAGCAACATGTACCAGTACACCTTCAACATGTACCGGTACACCTATGCAGAAAAGTGGCAGAGAGCAACATGTACCGATACACCACTAACTCCGTAATCGATACACCCGTGAAAAACGCTGAATCGAGCAGAATTCGATCCTAACGCAAGGGCACGCTATTAATCAACTTTAATGCGGATCACATTGGAGAGGGGTATAAAAGCTAGAGGATACAAGGAGAAGGTAGCTTTGATTCTCAGGTTAGGTTTTCATGTGAGGCGTTCTTTCCATACTTTGGTGAAGATTTACTGATTAGTGGTCAAGACTTTATTTTCTGTAGCTTGACAAGCAATACATAATCTTCGCAGGAACTCATATTTCGTTTTCATTCCTCAAAAGAGATTCTCTCGTATTTTTTCATCCTAGGTTTTGCAATTGAATTGATTTTCAAAGTTCCTTATGAATAAATTTCTTCAATTATGATTTACCTTTTATAATTTCCATGGAGTTCTTAACTCTATGTCAAGTTCTGATTTGAACTCACTCGATCAAGGTATATTCCCCCACCTCTTTATACTTTAATGGATTGTGTGATGTTATTCACTTGTAGAAAACTGCAAAACCTTAGTTGGCACTTCGACAACGTGTGAACGAGAGAGATCCCCAGACACGTTGTGCTTGAATACAAATGCTTAAGAGTCCAAATCAATTGGGAACAAGTGTCTAACATCTTTCGATCATTCTTCATTCCAAAAGAGCATTTAAAGAAAATCTTTCCATCAAAGACCATTCATCAATGGCCTGGGATGATAACAAAATTAAGAGGCGGGAAGTAATGGATCATTAGTGAGCTGAAACCTAAGAATCCTGCGCTAATCATCCTTCTATTTTAAAATAGTCAATTTAATCAATCCTTAAATCAACCAAACACAACCCCATAATTTCTTTTCAATTACAGCACCTTTCGAGAATAGCCTCCTAAGGATTAATAATTTAGACCACTCCCGTGAGACGACCGTGGACCCCACAAAGACTATAATGCTAGACAACCTAATTCCTACGCTGGGAATAACAAAATTCAAAGATACCGTAATAAGAACGAAGCAAAGGAACCGGGCAAAGACTCCCATGTACCTAGAGGCAATGACATGTAAGAGTGTTATTTGATTCTAGCGTCAGCATTCATTCATCACGTATCAATCAGTGATAGAATCGGGCTTGCAGGTCGAGACCTTGGGGAGGAGCCTCAGATGTGAGTTCTCCCCAGGATTATTAGGCGAGAATAGGGATATGTCGTGGATTGGCGAAGTTGGAGATCTCAGACTCTACTCACAAAGGACCGGAGGATCATGGACATGTCGAGTTTGATGTCATCCTAGGATGGATCACGACATATTACGTGTGGTCGCTATCGATCGCGGAGCGACGAGGGTTACCGCCTACACGCAGGATGGTACTCAGGTGGTATTTCAGGGGGACAAGCATGATATTTTGCCCCAAACAAGATACAAGTCCAAAGTCGTGACGCTTAGTTAGGTTATTAGCTTAGCCTAATTCTAGAGGACAGGAGAGACCAGACTTAGATCTTACCTCGAGTAGCAAAGCAGTATGTGGATGTTTTCGTAATAGCTACCCGACTACCTCCATAGAGGGTTGCAGACTTCCTTGGTGACGAGTTACACTGGTACATCGCCCATCTCTATGACTCAAGATAGGATGGCACCAAACTTGAGTCATAGGAACCCGTAGTCCAACCACAGACTCATCGGACAAGTGGTTCATCGTGACCGAAAGCACTTCACTCACGGGCGCCCGTTCATTTGCAAAGAAGACAAGACCCTTCGACTGCGGTATCGATCACAGACAATTGGAACAGGTTACGATTAAGAATCGATACCCATTACCGAGGATTGATGATTTGTTTGATCAGTTGAGAGGAGCGCGAGTCTACTCCAAGATAGACCTTCGCACTGGTTACCATCAGCTTGAGGTTGTGAGATAGATATCTCCAAGACAAGTAGACGCTGCTATGGGCACTTTGAGTTTACAATAATGCCCTTTGGATTGATGAATGCGCCAGTGGCATTCATGGACCTCATGCATAGGGTGTCTAACCTTATCTAGATCAGCTTTGTCGTAGCCTTCAGGATGACATTCATCTACTCCCGCCAAAGTGGGAGCATGAGTATCACTTGAGGATCATTTTACAGTTGTTGAGAGACCATCAACTGTACACTAAGTTCAGTAGGTGCGAGTTTTGGCTTACTAAGGTGAAATTTTTGGGACACTTGGTTTCAACATCAAGCGTGTTAGTGGACCCAAAGAAGGTCGAGGTCAGATGAGCCGGAGAGGCCGGCCGCCTCGAGACACGAGTTTCGATCGGGTCGGGCAATTTCCAAGAGATTCATCGAGGCCTCTCGACAAGTAAAGACCTATGACGAGATTGACCAAGAAGGAGGTCAAGTTTGATTGGGATGACCGATGTGAGGAGGCATTCCAGGAGTTGAAGAGGAGACTTACTTCAGCCTCCCATTCCACATGGTCCCAAACAGGGCAGGTACATGTATCAGGATGCCCCGAGTGCCTGGATTGGATGTGTTTCATGCAACCGAGAGGTAGTAGAAATATAACTCCGCCAGTTGAAGAACTGCCAGTGCACCACTCCACACACGACATGGAGTTAGCGGCCAGTCTTCGCCTTGAAGATTTGGTGCCACTACTTATATGGTGAGGAGTTCGAGGTGTACTAAGACCACAAAAGTCTGAAGTATATCTTCACGCAGCGGGACCTCAACATGAGGCAACGCAGATGGATGGAGTTCCTAGAAGACTATGACTTCACTTTACTACCACCCCGTATGAAATGTGGTGGCCTTAATGCACTCGCCTAAGTCACTGAGTATCAAGGCATGAAGCCGGAGGCGGAGGCTCGAGACTCAAGGGACGCCAAAGGCAAGACAAATGAAGCAGCAAGGTACGCTGGGAGTTTAGTATTACACCATCTCTGTTGAGCAGAGTGATTTGAGTCCCAGCTAAGTGTGGATGCAGATAGTGTCCATTAGGGACCGGGCATGCTGTGTATGGGGTGACGAGGGCTGACCCATCCACAATAGATGGTAGTCTTCAGATAGAGGATCGTAGTGGTTCCCATTCACTCTAATGGAGAGAGGAGATTCTCAGGAGTTTCACCGCTTCTCGACGGTTGCAGATCCAGGTACCGAAGATGTACTCAGATCTTCGTCACAATACTATCGGAGCGGAATGAAGAGACACGTAGGGACTTTGTTCACGATGTCTCACGTGGTGCCACAGTAGCGTCGAGCACCGTGAGCCAAAGAGGCTACTTCAGCCATCGAGGTGGCTATGGAAGTGGGAGCACGTCACGATGGACTTTGTGACCCACTTGCCACGCACACCACAGAGACATGATGCGGTATGGGTGATAATGGACCGGCTCACGAAGCTCCAGACATTTTCTGGCCCACGGATGACTCTCACATCGAGACCTACGTGTCAGACGCTCGAGATAAATCCGCTTACATGGAGCAGCCTGCCAAGATCTGCAACGTCGGATGCGGGACCGAGGTTTACGGCGCACTTTTGGAAGAGTTTCAAAAGGCTATGGGCACATGGCTGACCATGAGTACGCCTTTCCACCCACGCATCTGATGGTCACCGAGAAGACTATACAGTGTTAGAGGACTTGCTGCGAGCATGCATGCATCCTGGATCATAAGGGCAGTTGGGAAGAGCACTTGCCCTTAGTGGAATTCGCCTACAAATGGGCCGCTTATCGCGAGTATGCTGCATGGCACCATAAGGAGGCATTGTACGGAGGCCAGCGCAGTCACCTGAGGCTGGCCGAGGTGGGAGAGAGTTCCATCACTGTCCTCGACTGATTAGAGACAATTTATGAAGGTGAGCTTGATACGATGGGCCATTTTCTCGTGGCCTGTGAGCTCTGAAAAGAGCTATGCAGACAGACGACGTCGAATTTTAGAGTTCGAGGTCAGATTAGCGCTTTCTGAAGTGATGCCTGGCAGTGGAGTGGTCGTCTCAAGAAGCAATGGAAGCTATCGCCTAGATTTATCGGGCCTTCGAGAGTTACTCGAGAGATAGGCACCTGAAGTACTCCGCTGGCTTTACCGCCTAGCATGACACGTGTCCACGAGGTATTCCACGCTCCATGCCCAAGTATACGCCATCCAAATTCATGGCTGGATTCAATGGTGAGATCAAAGCGACACACTTTAATCCCAGGAGACCAGCAAAAGATTCTGGACACTATGATCAAAAAGTTTGCATCACGCTGAAGACCAGAGGTGTCAATAAGAGGCAAAGGTGCAGCTTATTTCATGGAGGAGAGTCCTCACTTGAGTTTTATGACGCTAATGCGCCACCATCCTCCATTAGTGGATGAAGGCACGTGAAGGTTTAGTTTTAATAATTAAACTAAGAGTTTACATGCATGGTAGAGTGCACATCAGACATGCATGTGAGTATTATGATCGGCCCAAAATTTCGACCTAATTTTTTATGAGGGAGATTGTAAGACCCGAGAAAATCCAATTTTCTCAAAAAGAGCAAAATCGTAATTTCGGTCAAAAATCCAAAATTTATTCTCTAGATCTCGGATGACAAAACGGATTTCACCTTTAGAATCATCTCGCGAAATCTAGTTACCACGTCGAATGTCGTCGAATTCCGAGACAGTCGGAATTTACACGTTTTTTGAGGCATCGAGTATCGAATGCTAGAAAACGAAATGTGAGGTGACAAAAGTCACCTATAACATGTACACATGTTACACATGTTGCATGAGTAGAGAGATGATGGAAATGGACGGTCGAGATAGTGCAAAATGTCGAAAATCCAAGCTTGGGGACATAAATAGCATTATAGAATTTGTTTTAAAAGATAATAAGACAAAAATTGTAATAGTGTCGTCTCCTACCTTTATTAAAAGAGCCAAAAATGTGAAAAGAAGAGAAGGGAGATGCAGTAGCATTTTGTGATTTTCTTTTACAGAGAGAACACCTTCTCTCTAAGATCCCGGGCAATCGGACCGTCAGAATTCTTCGGAGCAAGAAGCAAAGTCGCCTACGCTACTTGCGCCACGAGTGGCTCCACTCTAAGGAGTTTCACAAACTCCGTGAGGTAGGGATTTATCTCATTTGGTTTTACACTCCTCATGGCGTTTTTACGACAAGCCGGGCTGATACTGAACACATCTGACGGCCCCAAACTCGGGACCGAATTGTTAGAATTTTTTTGAGCCATTTGACAGTCCACGGACTGTGTGTGGACGGTGTGGGCTGTTGGTTTGTGATTTGCATTAAATCATGTATCATGGATGTGTATGAGGCCTGAAATGGCCATGAGACTTTGCTCCCAAAGTGAATCGATGATTGGATGATATGCCGTGAACAGTAACCCGAGGGTTTTACTGTTCATGTGAATAGTGACACGAATTAATTTTGTGTGAAAATGTGTTTGGTTGAATGATTCAAGATGAATTGCTCATGTTTGTTGATTAGCCCACGTGAGCTAATTTTTGGTGTAATGGATTGTGAAATTACATAACATGTTTGTGTGATTAAATTATGTGAATATATGCATGATTATATATTTGCATGTGTTATATAATTGTGGCTGAATTGTCATGCATTCCATATGCACCGGGGCACCCTAGAACGATAGATGTGAGTGCATGAGTGTGGTTTATTGGAGAGAGTGGTTTCGGGAGGGTCGACCAATAATAATAATTACTCCAGTGTGTCCATTACAATATCGGAGGATAGTCCATATAAAATATCAATCATCGGAGTAGCCCAATTGATATACATCGGAGGGTTGTCCACTAAAAAGATCATCGGAGTCGGTCCACTACTTATATCTGAGGGTTGTCCACAAATAAAAATAAATATCTTTGTTTTGAAAATAAGGTTTCTCATACATGGCTTAGGCAAGTGTGAGGGAGTCGGTGAGGACTCGGGGTATGAATTGGTCATTTAGACATTCAAGTAGGATCATTTTCTTGAGAATGTGTTTACATAGGAGCATCAGATATGCACTTAGGTGGAGAGTAAACCCATTTAGTGGTGATTCCACTCATCGGGCGATAGCTCACTCCTTGTCGAGGGAATTATATTATTTCGTGCATTGTGGAGCACACGAGGAGACGACTCCATCATGTAGGTCGCTTTAGTAGAAAGTCGGGCTGCGGCTGGTTTTATGGACGTATTACATGTATTAGAATGTTTTAAACTTTAATATGTTGTAGAAGAGTAAATTATTAACTTGGAAACTATGGTATATAGTTAGTGTATTTTGATGAGCCTTGCATACGTGGGCCCAAGTGGCCATTTGTACTCATATTGGATTATATTGGATTGTTCAGGATGTTTGTATTCTCGGGCAGAGCCCCCGTACAAAGGAGACTCGCCTGATTTGCCGCAAGAATGCCAGTTACCCGACATTCACGAGTATTCCATGGGTTGACGGGTAGTCAACGGACCCCCGGGTTTTAGGGCATCACAGTTGCGACGTAAAACTTCTCTATTACGACAGAATTCTCTACTCTGTAACTTTTATTGTCGCGACATAATTTTCCTTTGTCGTGACAAGGATGTTTGCCTTTAGTTTATTATTATGTCACAACATATGTTTCTGTGTCACAACAATCTTCTTGTCATTCTTCTCAACTTCTGTCGCAACAATAGTAGTCTTTGTCGCTACAACATTTACCTCAACCTCAAGTTTTCTCTATCACGACAAAGAAATTCTTTGTCGCAAAAAAGTCTATGTATCTTTCATTGCTAACTCTTAATGTTGTGTCGCGACATAAAATCTACCTTAGTCTTGTCCCTAGTTGAAATGTATGTCACAACATAGAAAACTTTATTGCAGGCACAATGTCTCATTGTTTTGCCATTTTCTATCGCGATAGAGTTATCTTTTGTCGCGATAGAGTTCATTTGATGTCTTCGCTCCTTATGTCGCTATAGAATTGTAAGATGTTGCGACAAGGTTCCAATGCCATTTGCTTGTTCAATGTCGCAACAGAGTAAGGAATGTCGCAACATTTTTCTTCATGAGCTTCTCCAATTATGTCGCGACATAAAAATTCCATTGTCGCAACATAAATTAGTCAGTCTATCTCAATTTGTGTCGCGACAGTCTTCATTTTTAGCTTGCACTCAGCTTGACTTTTTTCACGATAAAGAGCTACTGCTTGCAATATTCTTCTGCTGGTTCTGTTGGGATTTTATTGTGACATTCTAAAACCATGTCGTGACAAAGTATTCTTTCCTGGCCAATTTTTTTGTTTTTCTTGCTTAAATTATTTATTTTTCATTTAAAACCTACAAAACAAAAAGTTGGTGAATAATCCATAATTTAGCATTAAAATGAATCATAAACTTCTAAAAATATGCCATAAAAATGGATTAAAAATAGATGAGTTTAGGAATCATCACACGGCAGTGCTATCAGCAATCCATACAGGAACAGAAAAGGGGAAAAGGGCTCAAGGAGTCCTCCCGTCAAAGATCACACCCTTGTATAGTAACCACAGTTCGCCGCCAAGGTCAAAGCGGAAGAGAAGGACCCATTAGCCGTGGATCCCCTTGAGTTAATAGTGCTTGACGGGTTGGAGAAGTTCACATACGTCAATTCTTTGCTATCCAGCGAAGAAAAAGAGTAGCTGGAACGAGTATTGCTAAGAAACATAGATGTGTTCGCCTAGAATCACTTGGACATAATCAATCACCATGTCGGGCTCTCACAAGTCGAATATTATCCACACGATAAAACCAAAGAAGATGTAGTGCGAGGCGTTTTCCACCCGGATCGCCATCAGATTATTCAGACATAGGTGGACAATCTTCTAAAAGCAGGTTTTATCAGAGAGATAAAGTATCCCGAATGGCTAGCCAATGTGGTGGTTGTCCCAGGCCAAATGGGCCCCGAGCCCATCGAGTAGCAAATCTTAAAGATCATGGTACTCACAATGCCCCCATTTTCCTCTGATTGGAGTTTTGTGCTATTTCAAATGGGAAAAGAGTCATAAAGGTTTGTGAGGAATGATTGTTATTTAAACACCATATGCTCACATGTGTAAAAACCATTTATCTCGACCATATAGAGGCACTGTGGTGAGAAGCTACTATGGAGCTCGATGGGCCTACAGAACTAATTGCAGCTCTGAAAACGACCGGATTGTCATTCTCCACATTTCAGGAACAGCGCCATAGAATCTCACTAAATTGTGGTTCATCACTAAACTGTTCAAACAGATCAATGCCGTCGTTATCAAAGACTGAGATATACGCACTGTGCTCCCGCAAAGCCATTAGTTGTGATACGCTATACTCAAAGATCCACAACCCGCACAATGTGCGGGTAAAGCCGTTAAGATCAAGACAAGACTTGGTCTTGAGAAGAGTATTTGAGAACATAGGTAACCCAGCAAATAGGAAGTTCCAACTAAACTAGAAAGGACCATACAGGCCTAAGTCAGCAAATGACCATACGCTGCTGAAAAAAGCTAGACGGACTCCAAAACGTAATGTGGAATGCCATGCATTTGAAGATAGATACATAAAATTTCCTTGAAAATATTACTAATAATAAAGATCGCTTTTGTAGTATTTTTGAATTTTTGTAATCGCTTTCTCAAAAGACTACACGCGTTTCAAATTTACCGGAACTTTCGCAATACCAGACATGGTCCTTAGCCTGCTAGTACACGCCTAGCCAGATATAACTTGACCTCGATGTCTTTAAAGCAACGGACCTAGCCGGAGTTATATCTTAAAGAATTCTGCAAAAAAAAAAAAAGGTCGCTTCAGACGAAGAATACTAAAAGTTATATCTCATAAATATACTAATAATAAAGACGTTAGTTGCTACTGTTGATACATGTCCTAACAGCCATATTAGGCCCATTACAAAAAGTTATTCTCATAAATACGCCAAGGGTGTCATTGGTTACACGATGATATATGTCCAAGCGGCCATATTAAGGCCACTACAATAATATATATATATATATATATATATATATATATATATATAAAGAGAAATAGAAGAAAAAATGGAACTTAGGATGTTCCATTTCAATCCTCGGCAGGGGCACCGCTCTCCGACTCATCCACCACCTCTCCGGTGGTGCTAGAAGGAGGGCCTGAATCTGAACTTAAACCGCTGCGATGCGGCTTCAGCTTCAGAGAATGCCGAGACAAGGGGGCACCTAAGGCTCGCAAAGCACTTTGGAGAAAGAAAATTTAGAGAGTCGAGCGTACAATCTGGAACCTCTAGTTGGTCTCCATAGATGTTGTGTTTGAACACATAGCCATGCCATAGGTGAAAGACAACTCCAAAGCCCTTTGGTAGTCTTCCCCCATGGCTCCCTTATCCTTGCCAGTTCACCAAAGCAAAAAGGGAACGATATCGTAGCAGACTTTGTGGGTAGGCAGCACTTGAAGTCAAACCCCTATATATAGGGGTGAAACATCAATAGATGCATTAAATGTGCCCTCAGAAAATCATGCACCACAAACACCTTGGAACACGTGCACTGCTCACGCACCTCATGACCAATCACCCTTCACTTTCCGACACGCTTCATGTGTACATTAATTTTCCAAGTCTTTTCAGCTTTCCATACTCGAGGTTTAGGAGACAGTATCATTCTAAGTATTGTGGTTTTTAAACCCACTACTCCATAGGCCCAGGGTCCGTTTGGCCCAAGGCCCGCCTGGCTCGCAATGCGAAATAAACCAAACCCACCTACCATACTAAAATCGGAGGCACCACTCTAAGGCTGCTAGCACATCCTAAAGACGGTGGCTCTAAGCCCGCTGGCTCTTCCAAAAGAGAAACCAGACAAAGCCTCCAACTTGCTAGTACATGACTAAGCCCTACGATGGTCCTTGGCCTGTTGGCTACAACCAAGGCCCAAAGATGGTACCATCCTAACCAAGAATTGATGAAAGGGGTTACACAATGAAAGGAATCAATAGCTTAAGTAAACTAGAAACTATAAGAGTGGCAATGGCGTCGGGACGAGAATAAAAATAAGTAATAATATAGCGCATAAAAAAGGGTATATTTCTTATGTGCTTTTTCAATGGCGCCCAGAGTACACTAGTGAAGACGACTCAACAAGGCCCTTTGCAAAAGAAAATTAAAAAAATAAGAATGGAAAAAAGAATTACTGTGAGGTCCTGCGTAGTCCTGAACAGCAACCCCAAGGGTTCCTTGATCGCCTGCTCGAGGTGCTTCGACTGCCATGGCCTTAGCAACGCTTGGACAAAGCACAAGGTCTCACAACAACTCGGGGAGGTAGTGGGTCTACGAGTCGGGCATACCATCCGGACCTCCGATCTGGCCACTACAAATGTTGTGTTTGAAAACACAACACCCGTACCCATAGGCAAAGATCACCTCCAGAGCCTCCTGGTATTCCTCCTCCATGGCCTCTTTGACCTTATCGGATTGAGACTAGAGAGAATACTCCTCGTCCTTAGCCATCCCAAGCTCTAGCAAGAGAGATGTCCACAAACCCCACGGCGACTCGCACTCCTACTCACGCCTAACCTCTTCTACTACCACCTTGGCTTCCTCCGTATCGCCGATCATCCTCAAGCTCCTAGCCAGTCACCCTATTTTTGTTTTTGTGTTGCCTCACAAGTGACGGCAAATTTAGCCGGGCAACCTGAGCTTCCTCCTTAGCCTCATCTCTCTTTTTTTTCCACACACACGGTCTTCTTGGAGCCATCTTTGGCCTTCCATTCCCAATATTTGGATCAAGACTAGGCCTTGCCTAAGGACTCTTCAAGGGCACGGTGCTTAGAGGCGGCCGTCTTGGCATAGAGCCGTAACTTCTCGACATCTTCCAACCTACGACGAAGCTCCTTATGCTTATGCCCCATGTTCCTAAGGCTCGTCGCAGCCTGCTAAGAGAGAACATTAGAAGAAAATCACAACTTCAAAGCAAACAGTCAAACGTCAAAGGTTCAGCCATACCAGTTCGGCCATCTCATAGAATTTGTGGTTTCACATATACATCTTGTCCTCTGCCATGTGCTGGTAGGACCTCTTATCCAGGCTAGCGGTGAGGGGGATGGGGTATTCCTCCCCATGAGCCACCGACAGTAGGCAAAAGTTGTGAGGTTAAAGATCTCTCATGTGTGCAACGGAAGGGTCCCTCTAGTAGTCAATGAGCACTCGGGTAGTTTCTTAATCAGGGGTCAGTGCATCCTTTATAGGCTTGGCCCATTCCATTTGCTTGATGTACGAACTGAGCACCAACCTATCAGGGAGCCTCTGGGCACCATGACCCGCGAGACTGGCCCATCTGGCTCATGACGACGACTCACCGGTTGCCTCGATAAATTCTTTGTCAACGCGGGGAAGTTCCTCGGCTGGAGTCTCATCCTCCAACACTGCACAAGCCTTTTGGGAGGCATCTTGGGCGACACCCCCGACAGCAGACGGGGCCTCAAGGACTCGTTCTAGCTAGTCCACAGTAATCACATTCATATCAGCTTGGACCTCCTTATCAAATCCAGACAACCTAGAGCATTTGCCTCCCGGAACTTCGAGGTTGGGTGTGGTCTCCTCCTGAGCGTTGGCAGCACACTTGAGCATCCGTATAGCAAATCCAGCGACGAGGCCAGACATTTCAGCCTCTCTCTCTTCACCGATTCACAATCACCTGATTCATCTGCCCACAAACCCCTCCAATCCTTCTCCGACAAAATTCCTCGCCGCCTCGAATCCTTCTTCTTCTTCACCGCTTGGGGGGCAGGCTAAGGGTCCTGTAAGGCCAAAGGTAGATGATCTGGTCGAACAAGGAGTTTTGAAACGGCCTTCGTCTAGGAAAATCCTCCTAGAAACGACTTCAGGAGGTTCTCAAGGACAAAATGCTCACCCTTGACAACCTCGCTGGGCAAAGGACGAGGAAGAACATGCACTATGTAGGGGAAAGGACTGACACCCAAATCCTGCAGGTTCTTCACAAACAAGGAGCTCAAGGGTAGGCTTTTCTCTCAGATCTCAAGCAAACCGGCCAAATGCGATCCAACCTTGCCTTCCACCCGCCACTAAATTACCTTATTTGCACCTATCTGCAAATCATCAAGATGATAGGTATGTCAATAAACCCACAACTTAGGGAAAATATGACATATTAAAACAAGAACGGAAACAAACCTGGGAACGAAAAGGACTGGTTAAGTTTGAAAAGAAGCCCTAAAGAGCTAGGGGTCTCATACCACGGGCCCTTAAATAGGACGCACTTTGCCTCCGTCTCGGGGGGAGCTGGGAGCCCACTCATAACAGCAGCCGTGACCGTGGGCCAACATGGACAAGAGGCCCTTACGAAGCTTCAAAGTGTAAATGAAGCTTATTTCCACTAGCAAGATATCCAGCTGGTAGAGAGAGTTCAAAGACACTCAGAACTCCATCAAAAATCCAAAAGCGTTAGGGATGTATGAGTGCAAGAAGTGCCCAAATGAAGGAACTGGCTTCACCAAAGGATAGAATAGTGGAGGTAAGCCCAAAGAACAAATCGCACCCGTAAAGTGTATCGGCATTATTTGCCTCCCTAAAAGTTGAGGTAGCCGTGCCGTTTGATATCTCCATACTGATTTCAGCAAGAATTTGGTTGTATAACCTCAATTCCTATGCATACATGGAAGGAACTAGAATTCTTGCAATAGGCGTTTCCTGAAGGGTACCCCTGATGAGTCTAAAAACTCATTAGATTTTTAATCCATTTTTCTGAGTTTATTATGAGATAAATGTTGATTTGTTTGAAGAAAAGTGGATAATTGACTCAAATTTCATTTCTCGCAGAAAATATAGCAGAAAACTCAAATTTAGCAAAAATCGAAGAAATCACCAAGTAGTTGTGCACTGAGGTCACGACTGGAAATTTAAGTCGCGACAGGAATGCTCAGTTGCCAGCCATTCCAGGTCACGACATCAACAAATTTGGCTTTGAAGAAGAAACTGAAAACTTGAACAAGTGAAGTCGTGACTTGAAAAAAGGAGGTTGTGACAAAGAAAACGTGGTCGAGACTAAAGGAAACAATCAAATGACGAAATTCATGTCGCGACATCACTTTGATGCTGCGACACCAAAAGGATATGAATGATGTCGCAACACCACTCTGAGGTTGCGACAAGAATCCGTCTATGATGCCACAAGAGAGGTCTTTGCAAAAGAAAGAGGTCAGAATCGATTTTTTAAATATTAAGGTTCCATTTCATGTCGCGACATCACTACTATGTCACATAAAAACAGTGAAGATTTAAAGTGCAACCAAAGATAGAATTTGAAAGGAGGTCGCAACCTGTAGCCCAATAGAAGCACTTGCAAGGAACTGAACTTGCGACCTTTTACAAGTCAAGGATTAGAAATGATGTCGCGACCACTAATTTAGGTCGCGACCTGGAAAATAAGTGGGAAGAAGGAAATTAGTTGCAACGTAGAACTGAGGTTGCAAACTGAAGAAAAGGAATGGGAAGCAAAAGAGGTCGCGACATCATCATGATGTCGTGACTTAAAATTGAAAGATATGAAGACAAGAAGACCACCAACACAATTGCGACCAAAGGAACCGTGAGTCACAACATGAAGTCACTTCATACAAATGTCAAAGTGGTCGCAACCAAAACCACACGCCGCAACCGGCCGGAGAAAAAGGAAGACAATGATGTCGCGATGATGTAACTCCAGGTCGACATCAACAACACCGGCGAACATTGAGCAAATGAAGTCGCGACCACAATGATGTCGCGACCACTGATCAAAGCTATTGCAAGACAAACTGGTTGCAACAGAAAGAAAGAGGTCGCGACTGATCATGAGCAATCACACAGTCCATGTCGCGACATCAACTTGAGGTCGCGATGACAGATGCTGAGACGGGCTTTTTCTTCCTGGGATTTCCACCTGCAGCATTTTCGGGGGATCTCGGCCCGCATTCGCTTTTTACAAGATAAATAGATAGCTTTGAATAGTAAAGCAGCCTTCCGCCTTTCACTACCTGAAGAAGGGAAAAAATAAGAGGAACTCTGTATATTTTAGGTAGAATTTATTTTATTTTTTATTTTTAATTTTTTTATTTTAGTTTAATTTTTCGCTTGAATGTAACCTAGACTTTAGTGTAGTTTGATTTTTAAGTTATGTTGTTTCTTTCTAGTATTATCATTTCGAAAATTTATAGAAATCTAGACAAATTTCTGGAATTCATTTCTTCTCGGCTTTATTGCAATTATAGTGGTCAGGCGTGATCTGCCCATTTCTTAATTCGCAATGCAAGAATCGTAACGTTGTACTCACTGATTTGGATTTACATTTAGTTACGCCTTCTCGCACACTTTACGAGAATTAATTTGGGTTCCTGCTTTTACTTAATCTGTCGCTTTTTAATGGATAGTTCCCACAAGAGTACTCAAGATCAAATGAGGAACGTATCTTACTCGATATCCAGATGCCCTCTCAGTGGACACAGAGAGAGATTCCCGATAATGAGAGCATTCTTTTCGGTATGTTCATTACTATTGATTTATCCCGCCGAGCTCGAGTTCATTTTGATAAATCCCCATTCCGCTCATAATTGAAGTTTGGAGGGGTGTATTTAACAATATAAATAATCGTAGAGTTCCACCTTAATCTACAAGTTCCAACCCCATGTTACCTGTATCTAATCAAGGGAAAGGGATGAACCATAGGATCCGAAGGTTGAGCCACCAATTGGAGTAGTAGAAATTTCGCAAAATCCCAGAAGGTAAAGCAAAAGGTTTGTCGTCACAAGAAATGGGTGAAGTATCGAGGAAAGAAAACACCCGCATTCGCAAGAAAATTTGGAATACGTAGTCGGCATGGGATCTCTCGCTCGAGGAGTATAAGGATATCTAATCAGCTGAATATGGAGAAATCCAATCCCAATAATTGGGAAATTGACAAAAATCGATCCATACATAAAAACAAGAGCAATGGATTTTAGTGCTTGAATCGATCGTTCCATCAGATTTCATCGATGTTTTCGCTTTCTCACAGAAGATGATTCAACTTATTCTTTATAGACAAATTTATTTTTATTCATTTACTTTTGTTTTAGCTTTAATTTGAATATATTCGATAAGATAGGATTTTAATTTGTGTTATATTTAGATAAAACTCATTATGAAGTTTTGGAGTCCAAATAAGATGAAATTTTAGTAGTTGAGTAGCTGACCAGAATTCGCTATCAATCTCTCGTGGGAATGATATCCGACTTACATTCGCATTTTACTACTTGTATGACATGTGCACTTGCGTTGTCATAGACTCGACCCTTATTTTTTAAATCATGAACAATTAAGAGAAAACTATTTTATCATAAAATTATCCAGTAACATGTATGCAAGAGAAGTAAATAAGGCTCTTGTAATTATGTTAATTTGAGGGGTTTTAGTATATATATAAAAAAGGCAAACAAGTTTTTATGGCGCTGTTGTCGGGGATTGAAAGAATTAAATAGATCAATATTCTGACAAAAGAAGGAAATGCTAATTTGGACATTTTAAGAAAAGAACAAAGTAGTTGGCAAGTAAAGGGCTATTTTAGCCACTAATCTTTAACAAGCCATATTGAAAATATTTGTTTGGTTTGACTAATCCTACACTCGGTGTTTTGATTTTAGGAAAACTTTACCATAGGAAATGATTCTAGCCTCGATTCCCAAAGAGACACTTCGACCGAGAAAACACTCGTGAGCTCGAGAAAGACGAAAAGAGCAGAAACGCAGCCTGCGGCGTATTTATGAGACATGACCTGCATTTAAGAACAGAGACAAAGAAATAAGGCCTCCCACATCGACACAATGGAGGATTTCGGAGGCCTATTCAAAGAATATTCTGCAATCGCACAAATTTATCAGATGCAAATACTTCAACTAAAGCCACCTCTTGATTACAATGGTTCAAAGAATATCAAGCCATCGGGTCATCCCACCGAAGACCCAAACGAGCACTTGGGTTGATTTCTTAGGATGGAAAATAAATACAAAGTGAAGCCGAATTGTGGTGAGGCCGCAGGTGATAAAATCAGATCTTTCCATTTTCTGAGAGATATAGCAGCCACATGGTGCGAATCATTACCATATGGTTCTGGCTGGATACTTGGGAAGAGTCAAGTAGGCTCACTGCGCATTCTTTCCCCCATCTCTCACTTCAGAGAGAAGAAGAGAGATAATAGTATTCCAAAAGGGGGAAGATGAGAGCCTATATGTAGCTTGGGAAAGATTCAAAAGGTTGATGAAGAGATGCCCGATGCATGGCATAGACGGAAGACTCAAAGGACATAGTGTATCATGCTTAAATGATACATCTTAAGGGTATTATCGATGCTTCATGTCATGAGCATTCAAACGTAAAAGTGTCAAGAGGCGAGAGATCCGAGAAGACCCGCAATGCAATATGAAAGCTCTCCATCCGAAGCCAAGAGGAAATAGGAAGAGGAAAAGGGTCATGAGCCGAGCAAGATGACACCCATGAGGCAAAGTCGATGCCATAATGCATAGGATGGACAAACAAGAGAGGAAGACGCATACTGCTCATGAAATAGGAGCAAGAGAAAGAGAACTTATGAGAAGAAGTGCCGACGTACAATAAGAAGATTCTTATGGTGCCGAGGAGGGTTAAGTACGTGAGTGGGCCAAGAAGTTATCATTTCAAGTCAAATCCTAACCTGCCTACACACTACAATCCAAAGATCAGGAACCATGAATTTCTCATATGGTGGAGGGGCATTACAAGGCCCAAGGCATGGACATTTAATCCTCAAGAAGGATATCACCACTACCAAGGTCTCCAGCTGGCAAAGAAAGAAGGAGGTGAAAGCAGAAATGAATATCAGGGTCAGAGGAGGACCCAACCATTTGAAGAACAAATGCCGCGCCTACGGGGACAACAAGAGGCTACACATAATTCCATGAACAAACTATCGACTTGGAAGCTTTCAAGTCCGACACTAAATTTTTTCGAAGAATGCCATGTCTCGTCGAAAAATTCGAGACACAAGTGTGGCACTAAATTCAATATGCCAAATCGCAGCAAGGGTACATTCCTAGTGATACTGGGAACCTAAAAAGATCGCATGGCAATTCAATTAAGAAGTGGGAAGGATTTGAGCAAAGAACAAAAAGAATGTAAAGAAAAGAAGAGACTCCGAGTGCGAAAAAGAAGAGATCGAAAAGGAAGCGGAGAGAAGAACAAACGGACAATGTGTACCAAAAGAGTAATGACCAGAAAATGAAGGAGTACTACCTTCTATACACCTTCGCTGCCATTTCCACAGAGACTTTGTAAGTCAAGAAGAGAAGAACAGCTTAAATTCTCGGATATTTAAGAAAATAGAAATAAATATCCCAGCTCAGAGGTGATTAGCCAATGCCTCTTTATGCAAAATTTCAAGGAAATATCGAGCAAGAAAAAGATAGATAGCCGAGGAGGGTATAGTTAATTTGATTGCTACGTGGCAAGGCTATTATCCAACAAAAGCTCCTAAAGAAAGTATTTGCTGACCTCGCGCTTTCACTCATTCCCCGCCCATGGGAAATATGAATCAAGAAAGCTTTGGTGTGATTCCGAGCAAGTATAAATTTGATGCCTCTATCGCTATACAGAGACTTGACTCGGGGAACTTACTCCCAACAAAGAATTACATTGCATGGTCGAGCAGATCTATGGCACAAATCCGTATAAGAATTTTTTGAAGATGTATCATTAAGGTCAGAAATTAATCTTCCCAAAGTGGGATTTTGTTATCATGCATATGGAGGAAGATACAATGTTCCTCTCGTTGGGTTGAAGATCTTTTTAGCAAATCTGTATTTACTTCATAAACGCATGCAAAGGCGGACCACACTGTGGTTGGAAATGAAGCAGTAATTTTAATATTAAAAGCGAGTCTGGAACATCCTAACGTAGAGTAAGATGTTTGTATGGTCAGAAGAAACAATAGCCTTCTCAATGATGAATCACTCGAAAGTGTATCCTTCAACACTCTATCAATGAAATCGAGATGAATTTTCAAGATTCGAGAGTCTCGATTGTGAAGTACCGCTCAAATTTGTTTAACAAGGAAACAGCCTCGAGTATAAATAAAATACTAAGATGAAGTAAGCAATAAACAAAGAAACTCATGAGCAAGAAACTAGTGCGTATGGGCCGACATTGGAAAGAATTGCCTACCATTTAAAATGTGAGTTTTAGGAACCGTAAAAGAGAAACCAGTTATCATATCACCAGATTGACCGGGTCGAAGAATAGTTGCTGGTATTTCGAGAAAATACAAGGAAGCAATCGACGGTCAATTGAGGATCTGAAGGGTATCAGCCCCTCCATTTGCATGCACAAAATATTGCTGGAGGATAATGCAAAAACTTCTATTGAGCATCAAAGGAGGCTTAACCCAGTGATGAAAGAAGTTGTCATAAAAGAAGTTCTGAAATGGTTAAATGCAGGTTTTATATATGTTATATCGAGAAGTTCTCGGTAAGCCTAAAGGTATGGTTCCTAAGAAAGGTGGATTCACTGTGGATTAGAAATGAAAAGAATGAACCGATTCCTTACAAGAACTCGTGGACAGGATGGATGGTGTGTATTGACTACAGAAAATTGAATACCGCGAACTAAAGGGATCATTTTCCGCCTTTCATCGATCGGGATGTCGATAGTCAGACACCTCATTTTTTGTTTTCTGATGGATACTGATATAACCAAATTGCTATTTTGCACTCAAGATCGGAGAAAACCACTTTACATGCCCATTTGGTACTTTGGCTTTTAGGAGAATGTCATTTGGTTTGTGTAATGCTCCCGTACCTTCCAAAGATGTCTATATTTTCTGGATCTAGCGTAAGAAGTTATGGAGATCTTCATGGATGATTTTACAAAGGTATGGATCCAGCTAATGGGCGCCTACATAACTCCTGGGACAAGATTTCAAAGGTGCAAAGACAAGAATCTAGTCAATCGGGGAAAAATGCCATTTTATGGTTACGTATGGGAATTACTTGGGTACATGATTTCGCAAAGTTAGACTCGAGGTAGACCTGGGCAAAGTTTCGATTATAAGAAATCTAATGCCAACTACCATAGCTCAAGGGAATCAAGTTTTAGGACATAGCCGGATTTTATAGAAGATTTATCAGAGATTTCAAAAATTGTAATCACTATGCGTATCATTGAAAAAGCATACTAAGTTCTATTTCATAAATCTCGCGTAAAGCACTAAGAAATCACCCAGATTAGTTTAAGCTCCCATCATAAAAACCGATTGAACAGAATTTGAAATCATGTGATGCCAATGATTTTGCAATGGGAGTCGATTGGGATGTAAAGATGAAAGTGTTCAAGGCCATATACTATGCTAGCAAAACCTTTAATGAAGCACAAGAAAATTACTCTACTACTGAAAAGGAGATGATGACAATAGTATTTGCATGTGAAAAATTTAGGCCATACATTTTGGGGTCCTATGTTGTTATACACACTGATCATGCATCCATTAAATATCTAATGGCAAAGAAAGAAGCAAAGCCAAGATTGATCAGGTGGGTACTATTATTACAGGAATTTGATTTAGAAATAAAAGACAAGAAGGGTAGTGACAATGTGATAGCCGATCACTTGTCAAGAGTAGAGAAACCTACTATACAAGAAGAAAGAAGAGAAGTAAAAATTTTTCCAGATGAGCAGCTTATTTCACTGGCTACCCAATCACCCTTTATGCCGATATTGTGAACTTTTAGTCAGGAATTGGCATGCCACCGTAATTCAAATACCAATGTGAGAAAGAAGCTAAGGACTGACAAAGAGTACTACATCCGGGACGACCCATTATCGTTTAAAGAGGAGCTGATCCGATTATAAGGGAGATGTGTACTTAAGGTGAGCAAAGCAAGATTTTACAAGAATGTCAAGTGCATCACCATAATGGAGACATTTTGGTAGAAGATAAAATGTACCACAAAATTCTCGCCGGGGGATTTTGATCGCCTACTATTTTAAGGACTGTTTTGAATGGGTGAAGTTATGTGATCAATGCCAAAGAATGGGAAATATCAGCAAAAGGCATGAGATGCCCCTGCAAGGTATCCTGGTGGTGCAATTGTTCGATGTATGGGGAATGGATTTTATGGGGCCTTTTCCAGTTTCATTTGGAAATATATACATACCCTTAGCCGGATTATGTATCAAAACGGGTAGAGGCAAGAAATATCTAAAGAATGATGCCAATATAGCTGCGGATTTTTACAAAGAAATATTCTCAAGCAGATTTTGGAACACCCAGAACTATAATTGATGGAGGGAGCCATTTTGCAAACAAGGTGTTTGACAAACTCATGAGCGATATGGTATCAAACACATTATGAGCTTAGCTTATCATCCTCAAAAACAAATGGGCGTCGAAATTTCCAACAGGAAATAAAGAAAATTTCGAAAAGACCGTAAGTTCCAAAGCAGTAAGAGATTAGCTCAAGCTTGATGATGCACTCGCATGTAACTACCTTTAAAACCCCATCGAATGCGCGCGTCCCCATACAAAGCTTGTCTTTGAAACCTTGTCACCTACCTTCGAAGCTAGAATATAAGGCTATGTGGGCCATCAAGAAGCTTAATTTTGATTTTAAAGCCGCTTAAGGAAGTAGAGGCTACTCCATAAATGAATTGGAAGAGCTGGTGAACGGGGTTTGCGATAGTTTAATTTACAAGGATAAAAACAAAAAATGGCATGATCAACGAATTTTGAGGAGGGAATTCAAGGCAAGAGATCAGGTTTTGTTATTCAACTCCAGACTAAGACTCTTCCAGAAAGTTGAAGTCTAATGGAGTGACCATTTACAAGTGTATCAAGCAATACGCTTAGCGTTGACACTTAGAACCAAGAATCATGAGGAGTTCAAAGTTAATGGTCGTAGATTAAAGCACTATCTTGGGAGAAAGCAATTAGAAGAGTAACTCCTTCTTTCGAACAAAGGAAATTGAAGAAATGTAATCAAATGACAAGAGAAGTCCAACCCAAAGACTAAAATTTGAGCAAATTTTCAGGAAGGCAATCCATGCCATTGATTTTAAATTTTGTTTTTCTGTTATACATAAATTTCTATGTTTAAATTTCTAATAGCTTAATTTGATTTTATTCATTATCGATTGAAGAGCAAAGAATTTTTATTTTTTTATTTTTTATTTTTAGTTTTATAGACAATGAAGATTTCAGGTAAAGGAGTGCATCTCGCAATCAAACTTCAATCGCATAAGAGACCAAAAAAAGGGTGGTAGTATATTCTTTTGATTTGGATTTTAAAGTTTGTCTCTTGATATAACATGATTGAAAGTTTGGGGAATTTCTTTATCTTGTTTGGTGCTTAAGTTTTAGCCGTGATGCATAGTGGGAAGTTGTTGAATTTCAGGCATGATGAAGATGAGTTGAGCGTAGTTGTTTCTTGATTGGAATTGAATAAATTGAAAATTGTCGTGAATTTGAGTAGTTTATGTTTGGGTCGTAAATATTAATTCAAAAGTTGCAACCAAGAATTGTCGGATGTGAAAAATAAAAGCTTTAAAGAAAGTCAAAATAATGAAACTGAGGTCAACATCAAATAGCGAGGAACGAACATTTTTATGTCGCGAAATACCATTTTCCCCGTCAGACTACATTTCGTGTCAAGCAACCAAAAATTTTGAAGTCGTGACCAAAATAGTTCTGAAGTCAAATAAAGAAGGTTAAAACCTCTCATTTTGGGCGTCCAGCAGTAAAAAAATAAAATTATTAAAAATCATTAATTTAGAGGCCCAATAGTTAATGTCGTGACTCTTATAGCGTTGTCATGACATTAAACTCAGCGTCTATTCCACTTCAAATTCCAGTAAACTGCAATTCAACCCAACCTTTCCATTTCCGCATCCATCTTTTGGAATCTTGAAACCCTAGAACCAGAAAGCTCAACAATACCCTCGCAAACCTTCAATCATGGCAAAGAAGCCAAGATGAAGTCAACAATCTCAACTAACTGATCACGAAATCATGCGCGATAATGTCGAAGCAGTAGAAGAAGCTCAGACGGAGATTCAACCTGAAGAAGAAGTAAATACTAAAAAAGGAAACCAACAAGAGGAGGATGAGCTACCTGAGAGAGAAGTAGCAGAGGAAGAAAAAGACTTCATTTCAGAAGAAGCTAAAGACTTATGGAACAAGGTGATGTGGAACAAAGAATTTATCTCACAAAGAGGTTTTGGCAAAATTAATTTCCCCATTTTCCGAAGTAAATAGAAAAAGAGGTCAGCATTCTTTCAGGAGCACAAAGCACCAGGATTTTCAGCTCTACCAAGGAATTCTATGCAAACATGGTAGAAATCGAAGGAGGATTCCTGCTTTTGTGAGAGGTGTTTGGGGTGCCCTCTCAGCAGAAGCATAAATGAAGTGTTTAAACTGAGAGATTTCAAGCATGGGTCGAAATACAAGAAATTGTTGGAAAACCTAAATTATGAAAAAATAGTGAACCTAAGTGATCGGGATGAGAAGGGAAAGTGGGAAGTGACGAAGAAGAATCCCCACCATGCCATCAAAGCGGAGCTCGCGTAAGAGGCAAAGGTTTGGTTTTATTTATATGTTCTGCAATAAGACTACTGCATACACCTCAGATAGTCGAGCAGAAGCTATCCCGTTGTATGCCTTTTCGGAAGGATACAAAATAAACATGGGAATGCTAATCGAAGAATCAATCGAGGGTACCATCATAGCAATAAAGAGGATCGATTCTCACCCCGCCACTATTACTAGACTCAAGCTTCCGGCAGGTGAAAAGGAAATTGGGAGGAAGAAAGATGTCATCGGTCTCTAACCCTTAATGAGTGACAAGTGGGGCCTAGCGAAAGAAGGTAAGGAAGTGATGATATTAGGATGCAGAACAGGCAAAGAGATAGATACGGAAACCTATAAGAGAGAATGGAGAAGGTACTGTGACAGTTGTCCTTCCAAGGTAAGAAGAAACCTCTCGTGATTAAGCCCAACATATCCTTTATCTTCGTAAGGTACAAGAACAAAGTACTAGCTCATACATCCTGTGAGAATAGAAGGAAATGCTAAAATAATGGAAATTCTAAAAACAATGAAAAAGGAAATGGAGGAAAGAGAACTAAAAATGGGAAAGGCAACAAAGGATCAAAGAAGAATTCATGGAGGCTACAAATTGTGGCAGAAGGAGCAAATATGGGAAGAAAATTGAGAATAAGAGAAGAATAACACAAGGTGGAGTCAAAGAAATGTGAAGAGAAGACGGCGGAAGATTACAGACATGCATGCAAGCTTTCTACAATAATCAGTTCAAAAGATATGCTAAATTGCTGAACATCATGAAGGAGAAGGAGAGAGAAATGGAAAATAACATGCTAAGAAAGATCGATGGGTTCAAGCATATATATAAAGAACTGCTCAAAGAGCTGAGAAGATAATGAAAGAAAGAGATCAGCTGAAATTGAAATGATGATGAGTATAGAAGAAAAACATGGTCGAAAGTATGGACTTAATCAATCGTAATTTATCCTTTGAATGTATCTCCGAGGTGGAAGGAACACTAATCAAGTGGGGAAAGGCAAGATACTATCTGCAAGGCAACTAAATAATGAAACATCTAAGAAGGGCAAAGGAATTTCCCCGCTTTAGAGAGGCAAAGCTGTTAAAATTCCCTAGGTTTGAGCCTAGCAGCGCTTTGGATGTGTAATTCTCCCAACATAGTACTAAAAGGGCATACAAGGCAGAATAAAGGGAAATCAAGGTTTGATGTTATACATATATACATTCCCAAAATTTTAATGGAAACTCCATTTGCTCATCCATTTGTCCTTTGTTTGATTGAATTCTCATTTTATAAGTATTCTTTTGTCGTTAGATAGTTTCTCACTTGTTGAATGAAAATTTGATAGTGGATAAATAGATGTTAGTTGATTGATGAACATGATATCTGAATTTTGTTTTTGTGTCATTTTCTTTTCTGTGCAAGAATCAAATAAATAATTCTGTTCTTTCTCAAGAACAGAAATTCAAGAATAATCAGGGCGTGAACTATTAACTTGGAAATTAAGGGTATTGCCTGCATTGTTTAACTTTAGTTTAGTTCACAAGAATTGGAAAATTGGTTGCCGGCGGAACAAACACTCGATGAAATAATGTAAGTAGACAGTAAATAAATACAAGTCTTGAAGAAATAATACACCTTGGTCAACATAACTTATGAAACTTTGACAAGAATTAGGAACATCTTCTAGGAATTTCAGAATTGAGAGTCCATGATCCTAGAACTTGTTTGATTATTAATTGAGGCGAAATCTTAGGTGAAAACAGCCAACAAGAAATGATAGGTGCCATCCTCGCAGATTGATTTTCTAAGCCTACCCTCAATATATGCTTAAACATATTCGGTTCCTTGATTTGAGAGCCAAATAAGCCTTATTTTTCAATAAACAAAGAATTGAAAATCAAATTCCCTTCCTTCACTAAACTCCGCAAAGAAAGAGCCCATATTATCCGCCTGGGGCCGTAAAAGTTTACTATAAAGGAAGAAACAAGTCTGGGGAAAAATATTTCCAAATTTTTACAATGAAGGAGGTGAAGAAGTAAAGAAGGTAGTTAGTGAATAAGAACAAGTTTTGTCTCGTGGCCTATTTCCTCAACAATTAAGCTCGTAGGGGTGTTTTAACACCCAAGCACTTCTAATGCCAACTGGTATGGGAGTTGCTAGCCCAAAGTTCTCTAAGAGTAATAGAAAGCCTAAGAAGACAAAACATTGCACTATTCCCAATTCTAGAAAAACAAAAGCAAAGGAGTTCAAGAAACAAAAGGAACTGGCCTGAATAGCATATATGGAAATCGGAATTCCCTAAAAAGAATTCAACATGAAGATGAATCTGCCAAGATCTAAGAGAATCAAGTAAGAACAAAGAAGAAAAAGTCGGTGAAAGTCAAGGCAACAAGTATAGAGAAAAGGTGGAAATCGGGTGATTTAATAACTTAAAATTTTCCATTATCTACCCAATTACCTAAGCCCAACATTATAAGCCTGAAAGACTCCTATCGATTTCAAGGTTGGATTTACCTACATTAGTGGAGATCAATATGAAAACAAGCCTATGGGACTTGACAAACAAATCTAAGAAAACTCCCGTAAGATTAACTAAATCCAACATGTTATGAGTACATCAAGACCTTCACACACACACGCATCAAGACTCGTTGAATAAACTCGTTTAAAACATTAGTTCATTTGAGAAGGTAAGGTGTGGGTGTAAAGAAGAAGGTGGTGTGTAGTGGTATAAGAAAGGGTAGAGAAGAAGGGGGTGAAGGGTGGTAGAGAATTTTTGATAAGCATACCATGTCTTATTCTTGAATCAAAATTGAAATTTAAATGATGTTGGTATCTCTTAATTCCGCATCGTAAGGTGGAAATGAGAAAGACCGTGGTATGAATCAGAAAATGTCTAAGCTTATTTGTTCGAGTGACAAACAATTTTCTTTCTTTCATTGGGGACAAGCAAATTTTAAGTTCGGGGGAATTTGATGAGTCTAAAACCCCATTAGATTTTTAATCCATTTTTCCGAAGCTATTATGAGATAAATGTTGATTTGTTTGAAGAAAAGTGGATAATTGACTCAAATTTATTTTGCAGAAAATACAAATATAAACTCAAAATTTTTAGCAAAATCGTAAGAAACACTAAGAATTAGGTCACGACCGAAATTTAAGTCGCAGGATGTACTCAGCTGCTACCCATTCCAGTCACGACATCAAACAAATTTGGCTTTGAAGAAGAAATCGAAAACTTGAACAAGTGAAGTCGTGACTCAAAAAGGAGGTACAAAGAAACGCGGTCGAGACTAAAGGAAACAATCAAATGAAGAAATTCATGTCGCGACATCACTTTGATGTCACGACACCAAAAGGATATGAATGATGTCGCGACACCACTCTGAGGTCGCGACAAGAATTCATCTATGAAGCCACAAGAGAGGTCTTTGCAAAAGAAAGAGGTTGCAACTGGGTTTTTTAAATACAAGGTTCCATTTCATGTCGCGACATCACTACTATGTCGCATATGTCAGAAGATTTAAAGTGCAACCAAAGATAGAATTTGAAAGGAGGTCGCAACCTGTAGCCCAATAGAAGCACTTGCAAGGAACTGAACTTGCAACCTATTTCAAGTCAAGGATCAGAAATGATGTCGCAACCACTAATTTAGGTCGCGACCTGAAGAAAAGCTGAGCAGAAGAAATTGATGTCGCGACATGCAACTGAGGTCTCGACCTGGAAAATAAGTGGGAAGAAGGAAATTGAGTCCCCAAACTGAACCAGGTCAACCAGCGCAAAAATGAATGGTAAAGAGGTCGACATCATCATGATGTCGCGACATAAAATCTGAAAGATATGAAGACAAGAAGACCACTCAAATACAATTTCATGTAATTAAAGGAATCAGGAGTCACAACATGAAGTCATCATACAAACAACAAAGTGGTCGCACCAAAACCGACGCCGCAACTCGGCTTCCGAGAAAAGGAAGACAATGATGTCGCGACATAGTAACCGAGGTCGCACATCAACAATCAAGGAACATCGAGCAAATGAAGTCGCGACACACGGCGTCGCCACCACTGATCGTAAAGCCATCGCAAGACAAACCGTTGCAACTTAAAGAAAGAGGTCGCGACTAATCATGAGCAATCAAAACCGATGTACTCATGACATCAGCAGTCGCGACATGGGGCGGTGAGATGGGCTTTCTTTAGTTTCCGCTGGAGCATTTGGGGATTCGGCCCGATTCATTTTTCTGAGTATAAATAGATAGCTTTAGAATAGTAAGCGACTTAGTCTTCACTACCCGTGAGAATAAGAGGAACTCAGTGTATATTTTAGGGTAGAATTTTATTTTATTTTTTATTTTTTATTTTTTTATTTTAGTTTAATTTTTCGGTTTTGAATCTGATTTGTGCAGAACAAGTAAAATTTGGATTTTTAGTTATGTTATTTTTCTTAAGTATTATTGCCTAAAAATTTATGAAATCTAGACAAATTTATGGAATTCATTTCTTCTCAGTTTTATTGCAATTATAGTGGTTGTGCGTGATCGGTGCTCCATTTCTTAATTCGCAATGCGATGTCAAACAGACTCTGTAGTTTGATTATTTAGTTCTGATCTTTCTGCACAATTTACGGGGAGGAATTAATTTGGGTTCGGTTTTACTTAATCGGTGTCGTTGTTAATGGATAAGTTCCAATAGTGGTACCTAGTACCGGTTGAGGAATGTATCCTTGCTACGATATCCCCAGGATGCCTCTCGTGACACGAGAGACGGAGATTCACGAGTTGAGCATTCTTTTACGGTATATTCGACTACCATTGACTAGCTGAGCTTTGAGAGTTCATTTGATAAATCCCCCATTAAGCTCATAATTGAAGTTGGAGGGTGTATTTAACAATATAAATGAGAGTTCACCTTAATCTCACAATTAAGTTCCAATCCCAGTGTTAGCTTAGTCTAATCAAAGGGAAGGGATGAACCCATAGATACGAGAAGGTTGAGCCACAGTGGTAGTAGAAATTTTGCGAAAATCCTTAGAAGGTAAAGCAAAAGTTCTGCTGTCAACAGGAAATGGGTGTGAAGTATTGAGAAAGAAAAACACCCAGATCTTGCAAGAAAATTTGGAATACAGGTAGCTGGTTAGATCTTGTCTTCGAGAGAAGCAAGGATTTCTAATTAGTGAATATGGAGAGAAATCGATTCGATAATTGGGAAATCTTGGACAAAAAATGTCGGATCCATACATAAAAGCAGAGAGCGTGGATTTTAGTCTTTGGAATTGACTGTTCCATTGTATTTCATTGATGGTTTTTGTTTCTCACAGGAAACTGATTCAATCCATTCTTTTATAGTCAGTTTATTTTTTATTCATTTACTTTTGTTTTAGCTTAATTTGAATATATTCAATAGTATAGGGAATTTTAATTTGTATTTGTTAGATAAAACCTTCATTATGAGAAGTTTTGAGTCCAAATAGTATGAAATTTAGTAGTTGGAGTAATTGATGCATGGTCGCTATCAATCTACGTGGGAATGATACTGGACTTATTCGATTTTACTACTTGTATGACATGTGCACTTGCGTGTCATAGACTTGACTATATTTTTAAATCATGAACAATTAAGAGAAAACTATTTTATCAAGCAAAATTATCCAAAGTAACATGTATGCAAGAGAAGTGTAAGGCTCTTGTAATTATGTTAATTTGAGGGGTTTTAGTTTATATAGAAAAAGGCAAACAACTCCTCCTACACCCAGCCTGACTGGTCAAAACCTCTTCGTGACCTCTTGCCACTCTATAGGCAAAAATAATATAAAAAAAGGAAAGAGAGAAGAAGAGGGGGTCAACTTGAGGTCCATAAAACAAAAATTTTACAAAAATAAAAAAATAGAAAGAACCTCAGAAAAAAGTAATCTCCACTTGGAGATTTTACAATATAAGGATAAAACCTAAAGAAAGTGAACCAAAAACCTTAAAAACCTTCGGAAACTTGTAGGAGCATCTCAACTGATAGAGACACTCAAGCATTACTAAGCGAAGTAGAAAAGGTTTAAGTTGCAAACACTCATAGGAAAATCAAAAATTAAAGTCGAAGTGTCAAAGGGTCTCGATGAAACTCGCTGAAAGGGAAATTTCAGGGGAAATGGAGGAGAATGAATTACAAGAGTAAAAATGAGAAGACGTAAAAGAAATCACTCTTGAGACCACTGTCCTTATTTATAGGGGTAGGCCATCGTTATATACATTAAATGCGCCATTAGAATGAGATACATAAGATGCATATTAGGAGCCGTATGTCTCACATGCGGCTTAAACACACGTGAGCATCGCTTCCAAAAGCATTTAATGTGCTAATCATTCCTCACAAACCTTTTCAACTCTCAACATCCAACATTTGAAACAACACTATTTTCCCTCGACTGAAATAGCACAAAACTCCAACCGGAGGAAAAGGGGGGCATTGTGAGTACCATGATCTTTAAGTTCTTCTACTCGATGGGCCTAGGGCCCCGTTTGGCCTGGGTTATGAAATGGCCTGATTCCCCTTGCCTCACCAAGACCAGGCAGGCACTTCCTAGATGGGAAAGTCTAAAGAGGTCGCATGGGAAGCAAGGTCAAAATCTTCTAAAGCTTGCTTGAGGCGGTTCGTTTGGGATTTCAAGTCTGCCAGTCGACCATTCTACCCCATATTGGAATTCCACCACGTATGGAGGGTTGTTCACAGAGATAAGCTAGAGCGAAAAATCCATAAAGCGATATTATCAGCCGAATTTTCTATGAATCCACTTACTCCTCGGAGAGATAATCCTAGATAAGAGAAAAATAACCCCTGATAAGGAAGAACTAGTCATTGATAAGGAAAAGAATATTTCGTCCCTTAAACTAGGAGGAGATAAAATCCTACCCCAAGAAGGAATGAGGGGATTTGTAATGCCCCAAAAATACCCTAGAATTTTTATAATAATTTTATTATATATTAGGGTTATAGAATTGAGCAAGCTTAGGTTTTAGGAAAACGAATAAATTTTAAATTGTGAAAAGTGAAACTGAATATCTGAGCATATGATTAAATGTTATATCGTAGAAATGATTGAACACAGAAATAGCAAGTGTAAAAGGGCAAAAATGGAAAAATGTAAAATGAGGACCTAAGGGTCATTTGAGAAAATGTTTATATGTTTAAGTGCAAATAGAAGTGATATATGTGCTATAAGGTAAATTGAGGCAACTTAAATCCAAAAATGGGTTTATGATGTGCCAAACATGGCCTTGAGAGAAATAAGTAACTTAAGACCACATTTGGTCTTGGAAAGGCACAATGTGCCAAAAACGTATTTGAGAGGGAGAGTGAGAAGAGAAGAGCTAGGGTTGAGGAGAAATCAGGGTTTTGGTGGGAGATCATCCTTATTTATGGTTTCTAAGTGATCAAAGAGGAAGAAGGAAGCTAGGGCTTCAAAGGACAAGAGATTTCAAGGTATGACACAAATCCTAGATTTCTTTAAATGATGTTTGGGTTAGAAAAACCCTAATCCATCCATTGGTTTTGCTCATGGTTGGTTTAGGATGATATTAGAAGGTTATTGGGAGTGATTCCCATGATTTACTTTGGGATATTGAGGATTTTTGGAGAAAAATCGCAAAAAAAGGAAAACTGAAAATCTGGGCAAAACGAGCTCCTACGCCGTAGCGTAGGGAACCCACGCCGCGGCGTAGACCTACGCCACAGCGTGGGATGCCTCATCGCGGCGAGGCCGAGGTGTCAAAATTAGCACCCTTCGGGTATGCCACGGCGTAGCTTTGCTACGCCGCGGGGTAGACACTATTCACAGCTAGAAAATTTTGGATTTTTGTTTCCAAACACCTCGTATTCGTACACCGATAGTTTAAGGACCCTAATAAATGATTAATGGATGTTCAAATAAGGATGAAACTAAATGAAAAACGTACCGGACCTCGCTGCCGAGGCGTAGCGAAGTTCGTAATTGAGCAGACTTAGTGTCTTAACCCAAAACCATTAAAGAAGATTAATCATCATTCACTAAAAATGTATAATAATTGTTTATCCACTAGAGTGGCGTAATTGTTATTGACTAGGGATGGGTGAGGATCACCTAACCTAGAGACGGTCGAAGGAAGGAAATGAAGTTGGCGGCAGTTTGTTCACTGACCCTCTATCCTTATTTCAAGTGTTTTTGTAGTATACCAAATAAATCTGAAATGATTATATGGAATAAGTATATCTTTGAAATGATATTACGAAAGTGCATATGGATTTGAAAATGTGATATTTGAAATAATCGTGATTAATTGCATGGTGATTAATTGAGTTGCAAGCAATTGGTCAATTCTTGACA
The DNA here is from genome assembly GCA_016808115.1 of Tetrastigma voinierianum. Taxonomy (NCBI): domain Eukaryota; kingdom Viridiplantae; phylum Streptophyta; class Magnoliopsida; order Vitales; family Vitaceae; genus Tetrastigma; species Tetrastigma voinierianum. The sequence continues at coordinate 764,070 of JAEQBH010000115.1, forward strand.
TGGATTGGTTCGATATACCAAAGCGACCAACATGGCCGGGATTCACCCGATTGAATCAGTCATGAAGAAGCGACAAAATTGTCGATGTCACTTGGCGGGATCATGTCGGCATCCATCATGATGATGTATGACATTGAAGAAATGTCCCACTTGGTGGGATGCACTAATCGGCATCCGTCATGATGGCGTATGGCATTTAAATGACCACATGTCGGGGTGCACCAATCGGCATCCGGCATGATGGGAGACCGAAATTGTGAAATGTGTAAGCACATTACCAAATGATAAAAAGGACGGGATTCACCGAACGGAATTCGTCATGAATGTGAATTGTATAGACAAAGTGAAATAACAACTTGATGAGTGTAAATGGGATTTGTAAACTAAATACATCCTTGGGAGTATATGTTTGAATCTCATAATTTGAGTTAAATAAGTGAAAGCATGTGAAATGCATATTTTGATATGATCAATGATTTGTAAAGTGAAAGCATGTGAAAATGAATAAACATGAGTATAGTTTGATATAAAAGGCATGGTTTTATGATAAATGCATGTCACGTTAAACTAAAAGTGGAATATATTTGGATAGAACCATAGCGTAGAAAATCTTGTAGTATATGTAATTTTATCTATCGCGTGGGTTTCGAGTAAAGCGAGGAAGAAGACAAGATCAAGCGCAGTCATAAAAATAGTTAACGATTGTATAAGTATATACTTCGTCATATGCATATCATTTCTTTTGAACATGTGATATTTTGTGAACAAAAGAGTTAAACTCTGAACTATTGTTTAGTATATCATTTGGTAAAGGCATGATACGCCATTTTGTAAATGAATTGTATAAGAGTAAATGTTTATGGGCCTACCATTTGAAAATGCTTCCGTGTAATTGAAAACCCTAAAACGAAATGACATAAATAAAATATTTTGATAAGATAGTAAGCGATCGGAGTAAGCGGGACCCCGGTTAGGATCGCCAATCGGGTTGAGCGAGTTAGTGCGACATTTTACAAAAAAACAAACAAACAAACAAACAAATGAAAATTAAACAAAAAGAATTAAATGAGCATCCCGGAACCGGTTCGGATCAGCCTTTCGGGTTGGACCGGAAAGGGGTGCTACAGGATTTTCATGAACCTAACCCTATAAGTCAGAAAAATCCCCCACTGGGGAAGGTAATCAATTTTTACTGCACCTGTTCTCTTTTCCTTTTCCATATTTTTGCTTACTTAATCATTGGAGGGGTGACCAGTCCACCGTCACCAAATCGCTCCTTTTTTGCAAGTTATATCACGCTACCTAGGAAGTCAGGTTATCAAGGATCACATTGCGTTGCTGATACATAGGAAATCTGACGATCAAGGCCCCTACAACTTGACGCTTAGAGTACCTGACGATCAAAGTCCCAACACTTATGATTCACTACTAGGAAGAAAGCCTTTAGCCGCGGCCATCGACCCCGGCTAAAAGCAGTATATGATGCAACCATAAAATATAGCTGCGGATGAAAGCGGTATGGCGTAGCATGGCCATAGGTGGTGTGGAGAAATCCTAGGCAGCGGTCACTTCATAAGCGAGTGGCTTATAAAGCACCTCCATTATTTAATAATTTGGTATAGTTTATAGCCGCGGTTTGTAGTTGACCCCGACCATAGGTGCGATTTATAGCCGCGGTTTGTGATTGACCCGACCGGCGAGATGGTTATAAGCGCGGTTTTAGTTGACCCCAGCCATATAGTAGTTTTTAGGCTGCGGTTTTGTGTGGTTGACCGGCCATAGGGATGGTTATAGCGCGGTTTTGGTTGACCACAACCCATATGGTAGTTTTGCTTGTGAGGTTTGTGGTTGACCCCGGCCATAAGGTAGTTTGTTGCCATGGTTTGTAATTAACCCCAACCATAAGGATGGTTTATAGCCGCGGTTTATTGTTGACTCCGACCATAGGAATGATTTATAGTCATGGATTGTGATTGACCCCGACAGGTTTACAATAAGTTACGTGGTATTCAAAAACTTAATGTTTATAATTAATTTATCAAACATGCTTCAAGGTATTGATACCAAGACACCAAATTCTTAGTAAACAGAATGTATGTTTAGGTTGGTGAAATGATATAATCAGATAATAATTATTTAATGTAATCTTGAAACCTCTGTATTATGGAAAGAGAGTCTCCAATCATAAGCATATACAATATCCCAATTACATGGGAAAAAATATGATTGGAAGCTGAAATGGTAATTATAGAAGAGATGAAGCAATAAGCAATCCCTTGTTGGTCTTCCTGGAGTTTGGCTCTCAATATACAGAACCATCAGACAATTTCTAAGCTTCTTCAGTAGATTGAGTCATGGTGCCAAGTTGTCAATATAGAACAATCTGGCCAAGATTCTATCTTTTCAAAAAGTACTTCTGAGCACAACACCATCAAAACCTTCAGTCAAAATGACCTTGTTCTCTGAAATGTACACCTTCATTCCATCTACAATTCAATCACAGATAGGAGAAAAAAACATGGAATCAGTAGCGTTCTACACCTCCTAGATAGGGATTCATTCCCAACTCCTATTGGACTTGGACGAGTTCCTTTCAAATTTAAAGGTATACCTTCCAAAGCTTTTCTGACATCAAGAAAGATCATAAGATTAACATCACGCCTCATACTTGTAAGAATGGAAAAATACTGTAAACATAGACACCAGCAAAAAACTGATAGAAGATTGATATTGATAGAGTTACAAGATCTATCAAAGTCCAGTTGTTGCAATGATTATTAGACACCTTAAAAATAATTATAAAAGCACAAAACAAAACAAAAACCAAAACTTCACGTTGAAATGGCATCCAGCGGGGTAGAACCTTTTTAAGGACAAGTTGAATCATGTATCTACACAAAGAGTGGATTCTGACCTTCAAAGTTCACACACCTAAACTCTAAATCTTATCTTTTTGTTTTTGTGATCATTTGTTTATGAAACTTATCCACAAAGTGATATCCTTCATTAACACAATGCAGAATATTCATTCTTAATTTCTTCCCCAAAATTCAATTATGTCCCCGATTCATCATGAGAATCCCAAAATCTAACTACTCAAGGTTGAAAAAATATATCTGGTAGACATCTGAAATCCTTTCAACGAAATTTGAGCAACACTTTTCCTTCCACCGACATTTCCCTAGAGCTTGACCAGGTATGGCTTAAGATTACTCCTGGAGCTTGCCAATTAGTTGGTATCCCACTCCAAACCACACACTTTATTCCCCACCTCTCTTTTTCTGGTTCATCATTCATGCTGGAAAAGTATACAAATACATAAAAGATGCCAGAAGCAAAAGCATTGGGGTTGTTCAGAAAACAGTATCATGAATGGTAAAATGATCACATAGAGATTTCTTTGAATATCATACCACTAATTACTTTCCCGTCCATTGGCAAGCCCCATGAGAAGTGAACATGCAATCTGTTCATGCGTTTGAGACCAGACTCCAAAATCGATTCCAGATTCCTCTTATAGCTTCCATGTACACAGTGACACACTATCACAGAGAAACAAAAGACAGAAAACAAAGAAGAATTCAAAATATAAAACAGAACTCTGAGGTTTTGAAATACAAAACAAGTCATATGCCAACTTACGTACCAGTAACTTCTTCAGCTGAAAGGATTGGTTTTAGTAAGCTTGCAGATTCAACCATCTGCTAAGGGCATATAAGAATCCATATAAATTGTTTATATCATGGAAACTTAATAAAAATTCTCCACATCCAAAAATACAAATCATGAATAAATCAAAGAAGAAACATCAAGATTCCGTGCTAGGCAAATAATATATGACAAAGAAAAAGAGCATAGTAGCATTCACATATTGATAGATCAAGGTAAATAATTAAAAAAAATTGTTTTGACATCATCAGTACAAAACAAAACTAGTATCATGTTTTAGGTCCCAATGTTCAAATTTTGATTTCTATGAAGAAAACTTATTTGTCAGTACATAGCACAGAATTCTAAGCATAAATATATAGTTCTACAATTTAATACATTCAATTCATTTGATGAAAATTTAGGCCATATATGTGATAACCCAATCCAGTGAAATAAGCAATTTCAAATTAATTAGTTAAAACCAAGTATGATTTTCAAAATGAATCAATTGAACAGATAGATCAAAACTACTTATCTGGTTCAATTCCAGTATAACAGCATCCAAATAAGACAATTTGATTAGGTAAGGATAATATCAAGGACCACAATATGAATGATTATTAGAGGACTGCAACATTAGAAACTAACTACGTAACTATATGTACATTAAGAAAGCACCTAGTACCTGACCCGGGCAATTGTTGTACGACACTAGACATTTCGATAACCATGAATAAAATAAACTTATTTGTTCGAGGAAGTATGTAAGTACAAGTTAACAGGGTGGCATTTCTAAAATCAATGATAAAAGTTTCAAAAGATTGTGAGGAGTGACCACTGAGAACTATCTGTTTTAGCTGCCTTAGCGACAGCATTCGTCTAATCTTTTAAAATTGGACACCTAAGTTCTCCTTTGTACATGCTTGATTTTCCCCTTTTGATTTGGGTTTGTCATCAAATGGTCTTGTTTCCTATTTAAACAGTATAAATTCTTTCAAAAATAGACACTCAGATAATGTCCTGTTACTTAGGACTTTTCGCTACATGACAAAAGTAGGTTGTTACAAAGGGTGGGACTGTGTCCTGTTTTGAACTTCTATTTAACATCCCTGCGACAAAATCTTTCAAAACTTATGATCTGATATGAGTTATAGTGAGTGCAACTCATAATTTTTCATTCTGAATCCACCTTCACGCACACAAAATGATAAAACAATGTCTGAAATATGGAGCAAGCACACTGGATGAATTTTCTTAACAGGTAAAAACAGGATGGCAATAGAATGTTGAGGACAACTACCCTTGACGGCCTTGTGCTCGCTCAACATATCCTTGTTTGTAGCATAATGGTTGAAGTAATTTGTTTCAACCTCAAGATCAGGAGATCAATTGCAACTTTAGGTCCAAGTCCGCCACGGTTTCAGATTCCATTTAATGGTTTTCTGCCATACTCATTATCTCTCCTTCAGACTTACTCCTCTTCGAAAGAGTTATACTACTAGCACTGTCTTTTCCGTTTGGTGGGTACTAGTGGTGCTCTCAAACAGGTTCTGATCTCCCAGCATAGAGCTTTCCGGGTCCATCATACGCCAGTTGATGAGTTACCTACCTTTTCCCTTGTAATTTCTTGAGTTTTCAATGTTCACCTTAGCATTACTGAGCATTAAGAATAATAATCTTAAGTAAAAAAATAATAATAATATTACCTTCATCGATGGAACATTGAACTTTCTATCAAAACCAAATCAATTAGATTAAACTAAAGTGGTTAAGAATCGGATGAGGCACAAGGAAATATGAACCTAAATACTCTTCAATCATAGTAAATATCTATATATAATCGGATAGGCCAAATGAAACTTCAAGCAAAATGCAAGCACAAATTAGTTGAAGGAAAATAATATGAAATATCTACTAATCAACCAAGCATTAGAAATTTCCAAAAGGTGAAAATTTTCTCCTTCAAGTCAAGAAAAAATTTCCAATTTCGATTGTACAGAAAAAGAATCCCCGGAATTATCGACATAAACAACAACTTTCACTGTAAAATCCGCCCGACAATAAAAAAAATAACGACACAAGATTCCCTGTACATTACCCCAGGAACTCTTTTCTACCCAGGGAAACAAAAACAAACCGCTAATACACTCACAAAAAAAAAAAACCTAGATCTAATCATAACCAATCTCAAAACCAAACCAATCATAAGAAAAACGAAAAGCACGTCAAAACAAAAGCCGACTTCCGATGATCGTCCGGAAAGAAGTCGGACACGGCAGCAGTGGCAACGCAAATCGTACATTGATCAAACGGGGAACACGGGATGACACATTTACAAAATCACAATCAAAATCGATAAACAAAGCGACAATAAAACAAGAACGAGACCAAAATACCTCGGGGGAGAAGCGGATACAGGAATGGCGAAGCGGAACAGAGTGTACAATTCAGAGAGAAGAGAGGAAAGACGATGGAAGAAAGGATGAGGAATCTTTTGCTATATGACTATGAAAGAAAGACTAGTCTTCTCCACTTGAAGTCCAAAGCCAATTTACCCAGCGGTTTTCCATTTGGGGATGAAATGAAGGCGGTGAGGGAAGGCGGTTAGGGAAGTTCCGATTCTTTCATTCTTTCAAGCTATATCAGAGGTGAGGGAATGAAATGAAATCAAGGTAAATACTGGGTCCATATATCAGCGGACATTCTTTCAAACTATACGGGTAAGTATAGCCGATAAGTAATTCTTTCAGCTAAAGGTCAGTAAATTCGAAAAAATGATGGCATTAATTATATAATCGCATCTATATATATTTTTTAGTCTTGAAATTTTTTGACCCCTGCTAAAAAAATGTTACCATATCTTAATTTTCTTGTAGTGATTATAAAATCAAATAAGCAATTAATCAGTTATCTCTATTAGTATAGTGTCAATTTTTTTCCTAAAACTGTCTTTTGCAGCCATTTCTTCTTAAAATGTCTCCCAAGACTTAATCAGTTTGGTAATGGTAAGGGCTATGGCTTTGCCCTATCATTGACCTTTTGATGGCTTTTCACTGTGATGTCATGAGTCGCTAATAATTCAATTAATTAGTCTCAAGGTAGCTTGGATAGGCCTTTGCTTCTTGAATAGCAAAAACCTTGACTTCCACCTTCTTAGGAAACAACCTCATTATCTTCATCACTTTTCCAGATTCTTTCGAAGAGTCTTTTCTAATGCTTGAATCTGTCAATGATATTAGAGAAACTAGTTAACACCTTATCCTATTACCTCGTTATCATTAATAAAAAAAAATAGCACAGACTACATTGACGAAAATTAGGCCTAACTCTTATACCAACTGTGAAACAAGGCTAATTATAATTAGGGGGAATTATGCTTTGAGGTTAGATATGCCTCTTATTTAACAAAAAGCCTATAAAAATATCACAATTAAGCGCAAGACTGTATAATTTTATGAGACAAAAATGTTCCCCTCCCAAAACATTGAGCAAACACCCCCTCACACCCACACCACCACACCCGAGAAATAAAGTCATAAGGGGTATAAAAATTTTCAAGAAGCATTGTAGCACAATGGTTATAAAACTTACTTCTAAACCACAAGTCATTGATTCAAACCCCATTAGAAATGACTTTCTCAAATTTTAAGGGGGCATTGGCCTCCCCTTAAGCCCAGGGTAGATCCACCATTGGTCCACACTACCCCGTGCAAACCCTAGACACCCACTTAGCCTTTTCCTTTTCTTTTTTAAATCGGTGTTTAAGGCTTCTTTTTTCTTTTGTGCCTTTTATAGAAATCAGTTCTTAAATAAATTAAAATTTTTAATTTTTAATTATATTTGTAAGATAATATCATATTTTCACTTATTTTGAAAATCTACTTAGTTTAAAAATAATAGTATTTTTTATTTTTTAAATTATAGGTTTATAAAAATTTAAAATATAAAAATATTAAAAATAAGATTATAATATGAAAATTATAACATTATGAACAAAAATTATTATGAATATATTTATATTAAAATCAGTATTATTTAAAATATTGGTATTTATTGAATTATTTATTGCTATTAGTGAATGCATTGGTATATGCACAAAACAAGAATCTAATAAAGAAAATAAAAAATAACGAATAAAGTAAAAGTTTAAAATAAATTTTTCTATTAAGTGCAATTTTAAAATAAATGAAAATAAGATATTATCTTATGAAACTAATTAAAAATCATAAATTTAATTTATTTAAAATATGGGGAATGAAAGATGTTTTTTCTATGAAAAAACACAATAACAAAAAAGAAAAAAAGAACTTCAAAACTGATATAAAAAAATAAAAAAAGAGGACTGTGGGTGGCTGGGTGCGTGGGTGTTGAAGTGTGGAAGGGAGAGCAGTGCTACAGGAGTTGTGAAACAGTTTTGGTATTTTAGAGCACTTATTTGGTCACGAAATTTTTAACTACTGTCAAAGAAATTTAGAATATGAAAATTTTCAATGTATTCTAATCTTTAGTTTTTCATTTTCAGAAAATACGTTTCGTACTTGAATTTGGTTGAAAATAAAAAATAAGAAAATCCTTTTTGTGAGCCTCATAAGAAGAAAATCAAAGTGAAAGACGAAAGGGGAAGAAAAGAAGAAAATAGCCTTGATTAGTGTTTTCGTTTAGCCCACGATCGGTAAATCCGTGTTTCGATTTAATTTGAAAACAGGAAAGCGACACATAACAGTTTTACGATTCATATATAAAATGTGAAAATAGTAGATTCATTTTCTTTATTTTCAAATTTTGTTTTTGTCTGATTCTCGTAACTAAACGTGTTTTCCTTGTTTTCGAAAAGTTTGAATAGAGAAAGCGAGAAGAAAATTCTACCTGCTAAGCAGGACCTTAATTTTCCTTAGCCTTCATGTTAAGTATACTTAGGGTAATCTTTGGGGTTATTTGTTTTTAAAATTTTTATGACTTATTGCTGAAATTATTTTAAAAAGTTCTGAATAGAAAAAGTGAAAATATTTTACTTTTTCTATTCAGAAAAAGTCATTTTTCATCAAAATAATAAAAACTCCATTATTATCCAATAAAGAGAAGGACTAACAACACTCCCTATTAGGGATGACAACGAGAATGTTTGAGACGGGGTGGCCCCATCCCGATCCTGACTTGTTTATTTTTTTCAATTCTCAAATATATCTCATTTAAAAAATTAAATGGGACCGAATGGGGATAGGAAAATTCTCAAACCCACCCCATTTATATTTAATTTTTGTTTTTATTTTTAATTTTTAATTTTTTTATATTTACCTTTTTATTTTTATTATTTTAAAATTAAAATATTTCATAAAAAATAAAAATATTATGAATTTTTATAAATTATTTATTAAAAAACATTCTAATTATTATTATTATTATTGTTTATATTAAAATATAAAATAAAATAAAATAAATATTTTTAAAATAGATGGGAGTAACAATACCTTAATCTGCCCTAAACTCGTCTTAAATTTGAGAAAATAAACTCAAATTCGTTAAAAACCTGATTATAGTTAAACAAAACTCGTCCCATTAAAACTGAGGAGGGATGAGAACCCAAAATAATCCGTCCTATTGTTTTCCTTACTCACTACTCAATGTTAAAAAATAAATAACTTAATACTTAATGCTATTAAGTACTATTCACTATTAAGCAAAAAAAAAATTTGTATTTAGTATTAAGTAAAAAAAACAAAAGTGACCTTACTGTTATGGGTTTTGGGCTTAATTGTAATGTTTTCATAGGCTTTTTATAAAATAAGACGCCATGTAACCCCAAACCATAATCCTCCCTTACAATTAATGAGAACACCTAGGAGATTGAATTAGGTGATTAAAACCTTTTTTCTTTTTCTTTTTTTCTTTGAGAAAGAATGATTAAAACCTTTCAATGCAAAGGTGCTCTTCATAGGATTTGCAGTCAGTGAAAGTTAATGCCATTTCAAAAGGGAACTTTTAATGAAAGAAAATGCATTGTAAGTAGCAACTAAATATAGGTCTTCTCTTAACAATAAATGTATAGCAGCTCTTCACTTTGTAGAAAACTACTTATGCACCCAAAACCAAGTCGGTGAAGCTCAATATATTCGAAGTTTTTTTTTTTGAAAGGAGATAAATTTATTGATTCGAACAAATAATATATTCAATAGAATTACAAAATTAAATTGGTTAAAAATTTTAGAAGATGACACAATATCTAAGTTAATAACATAATGAATTGGTTCAAATCATATATATTTGATAATCCTATAATGATTAGAATATAGTACTCTAATTTTATAACATATTGAAGAATATGAATTTATTTATTGTTTTTATTCAATTGAATATGTTTTATCGTTTAAATTGTCCACACATTAGTAAAAATCGTAATAAGACAATGAAAAATCCATCATTATACCAAGAAGATGTAATCATACGTTATAACAAGGTGATGAAAAAATTACAAAAAAAATTAAAAACTTAAATATATGTGAAAGAACCATTTATATATAGCCACGACGCAAGAGATATAGAAATCATCCCTCAGTGGAAAAATGGTTAAAAGAAAAGGAGGACTGTTTTGAAGTTAAAGAATCGGCCGAAGTGATGTTAATGACCTCATACAGATATATACTAATTATAGATATTTGATAGTCTTAATAATTGGATTAATTAAATATCAAACTTTATCATCAATAATGATAACTTATTTAATAGATTAACATTTTATTTTCTATTATTTGAATATTTAAAATACTTTTATTACATGGGCACCATGAGGACCAGTTTTTTTTTTTTTTCTTAATTCCTTTCTGGCTAAACATTAAAATCTAATAACATAACCAAACATTAAGATAGCATTAGGTCCTTGGAAAATAATAAGAAATTTCTTACGTTTAGTTTTCTAATAATTAAAAAAAAATTTGAATATAAATAAAATTATTTAAAAATATATATATTCTTAAATTATTTAATTTTTATATTAATAAATTAAAATTAATAAATTTAATTTGAAGTTGAAAATAAAAATAACATGTTAGGTATAGCACCATTTTAATTTCCTTTTATTTTTCTTTCCTTCTATTTTTCTTCCATTTTCTCTGTCTTGTACCATCCCACCAAATTTTCTGAAAACAAACGTAGCCTTAAATTCAAAATTTTCAACGTATCAGATGAAATCCCAGAAATTTCAATAATAAATTTAATTTTCTATATAACAAATGACTTGTATGGAATAAAAGTTAATACGAATTTTATTGGAGCAGAAAACTAATGGTGATTACAATAATCGCCCAAAATAAAACAGCCTGTTGAGATTGAGTGCAGATATTTACATGGGTTTTAGATAAAACCTCCAAGGCATCCTCCTATAAAATATCTGAATCATATGGGTGTCAATCAAGCCAGACGAACTCCCTGTGTTTTCGATTTTTTTAATTTTTTTTGAAGAAGATATTTATATGTCGAGCAGAAATATCCTAAACATGATAATTGGCCTTTAAATATCAATATTTTATCAAAACAGACAACTAAATTCTCATTCTTTGTGACATAATGAAGTGCCTTTATGTGTACAGAAAGAGACAAAAAATCAGTGACAGGCAGAAAGATCAGCTTAGGTGCGACATCATGCATTTACTGATGATTATCTTGCTGCATTCATGTCTTCCCTATGGTACAATTTCTTCTTCCTTTTAGCACCCTTTTAAATTAGTTGTGTTGGGTTCAGAGGGTTGGAGGTTTTTGTTTGCTTGGAGGATTCAAAACTTCAGTTTCTCTTCCTTTTCCTGCAGTTTCTCAGCACCCAAACAGCTTATATCTTATTTTTGCCCAAATGGGGGTTATGAATTTCTTCGTCATGGATACTATTTTTCTTTTATATCTTATTTTTGCCCAAATGGAGTTATGAATTTCTTCGTCACTTATACTATTTTTTTTTACTGCTCAGAAATTTTAGGTTTCGCTGAAATTATTTTAGCTCCCATGTGCTGTCAGTAGGTTGATTCGTTTTTTTACAAAGAAAATTTGATTTTAATTAAAAATCAATAAAATAATATATTTCATATTTATTATTGAAATAATTATTTAGCAATATATATACATGTATGAAAGTCCTATCTTTTCTACCTATTTGTTAAGGTTATGCTTGGTTTCCAAAAAAATATAATAAAAAAGAAAATTAGAATAACAGAAAAAATGAAGAAAAATAAAGGAAAAATATGTTTCAAGTTATTGATTTACAAATACTATCATTTCAGGCTTGAAGTTTTAAAAAATGTAACATTAGTACAAAAAATATTTCAGTTAATTGAATTTTAGGTACTATCTTAATGAACCTAAAATATTACCTTGACCCACTTAAATATTACCTTAATCAGTCTTAGGTACCATAATGAACAGGCCTAAAGCCTATATGACTAAAATATAATTATTTTTACCTAACCATGCTGAATTTTTGAAAACTTAAGTCTAAAATAATAGTATTTGCAAATCAACAACCTCGAAAATACTCTTTTTTTTTTTTCAAAATTTAAAAATAATTTAAATTAGAAATATTATTTTTATTTATTATTATAAACTTAATATAATTATTTCAACTCATCAATATAAATATTAAATAATTTAAAAATATATAAATTTTTAATTTTTTTATATTTATTCATTTTACATATAAAGTAGTTGTATTATATTCTTATAACAATTCAAACCTAGAACCTCTCATTCTCTTTTTTCATTAGACAATCAGACATGCAAAATTATTTTTTTACTATTTTTTTATTTTCTTTAATACTTTCAGGAATCAAATACAACCTAAGAAAAAAAGCTATAAATTTTTGTTAAATGAAAGTGTTCTTTGAACTTAAGAAGTATGATTAAATAGAAATAAAAATAAAGTTTAAAATAATTTAAGCTTTGAACGTCTTGGTTTCGTCACTAAATTTTGGCAATATTCATTAAATTGAGATGGTGAGATGACAGGGAAATGTGACTACTTTAATAAAGTTATGAGGGCTCGCCTACAACCATGCACTTGGTATATTATATTTGACCAGAGAAATATATAACGCGGTTTCAGCTAGAGATATATTTGAAATATTGAATCGACTCTGAAGTTGACGGGCCGTCCTTCTTCTCCCTTTGCTAGCTGGCAACTTTTGTCTATACATATATCCCCCTTAGCCATTGATACCACTTCAGGAAACTAATTTCAACTATATAGTTTTATTATTATAAAGAAAAATGTGGAATTCATGCTTTATACGAGTTGATCTTAGGTTTAGTTTTCTCTTATTAGTATGTTATTGTTTATGTATTAATTTTACTAAATGTCCTATTTACCTGCCTGAAACTTTATATTTGAATGATTTGGAGTTTGTATATGTAGAGGAACTATTAATACAGTTAATGTACATTTTTGGTGAATAATTTTTGTTCAAAAATTATAGATTTATAATGGTTTAGTTTTAATGGGACTTGCTATTTTAAGAATAAGTTAATACTTTTAAGATGTGGAAGCTTAATGTGTATCCTGTAGTTTTCATGCATGTTTCTATTTGAAAATAAACTTATTTTCTAACGTGAAAATTATCGAGAATGTGTAGGACCTGTCAAATATTATAACAAAGTAGTGTTTGAGTGGTTTTGCTAATTCACAATAATTATCAATATTCAATTGGGTGATAATACTAGACCATATATTAAATGAATAGTTGGATGATTGTGCCAATCCATACAAATTTAAACAATCAACATGGTGGCTTATCAATCCATTGAAAATGAGATGATAAGAAGATAGTGACATCCCAAATGACATGGTAAAATTCTCAAAATGAAAGAATGAATGGTAAAGCTCTCAAAATGAAGGAAAGCTATTGAGTGTCATATATATATATATATATATATATATATATAAGGATGGATTTACTTAGGGTCCTAATGAGAGCGACATACGCTCAGGTGTTTTGAAAATTTTTTCCCATTGTATTGAAGGGTATTTGAAGTCAAGTGTTATCTTTTACTTACAAAGTGAAGTGTTCTGAAACTATTTTCTTAATCTTACATTCTCCCTAAGATTGGTGGCTTCGCCATTGATATATATATATATATATATATGCGTTGTTCACTGATTATCTTATTTATAGGCAATAATTTGAACTCGACTATGCATTTGTGCAAACAAAGGCAACTTCCATTGCTGCAAATGGTCATACATATATCCTCCTGAGGGCAAAATCGAAATATGTTGTGAAGCCAAGAAAGAACATATTCATATTGAGTTTTTTGGAAAGTTTTAAAATGGTTCTTTTCCATATTCACAGTGATTCTTTTATTTCTTTCATTTCTTAGTTTGATTGTAACTATGATTGAGAAGAATATAAAAAATCATCCCCTATAAATTTAATTGTATATCCTTAGAAAAAATATCAATGAAAAATACGATTATCCCTTTGATCATGGTATCAGAGCCATCTCAAAATTGTTTTTTTAGCACCTTGGCCGTCTGAAAGTGAAGTCTTTGTGTCCGCATCGGACATAGAGCATGTTCATGTGGGTCTTCTTCATCCTCTTTCCAAAGCGTTGTGAGGGAGACAGTAAGAAACTTTGGAAAGGATTTTTTTCCAAGAACTGAGGGAGCTGCAGTTACAGTGAGACTTCACTTCTGTAAGAATTCCAACAAACATGTGTTCCCTTGTTTTTCTTGAAAGTATCAACTATCAGGAGTTTTTCTTCTTACATTAATTCATTCCGTCGGGCTGCTTGCTATAAAAACTTGGTTCTACCATTCACTAGATATTATTATTATTATTATTATTAGTATTAATATTATTATTTGTGCTGTTTCAAGCTCGAAGCTCTAAGATCCAATAATCAGTTTTTTGCATTCTTTGAAAGTGGTTTAAAAAATTGTCTTTGATGAGAAAGTGTTTTTAATCCAAGGATCATTTTGATTGAATCAAACCATAATGTTTGGTCACAACCTATGGAGATGCATATTGTCAAACGAGAAAAACTTTCCTACATTCGGGGTAAAATGAAACAACCAAAGAATCAGGAGCGATGACTGAAAAATAGTATCACGAAAATCAAAAGGTGAAGAAATGGTTATTTAATGTCCATAAGCTTGAAAATTCATGAAGCGTTATTTACGCTCTATCTCGAAATTTGGAGTGCATTATCAAAGGCCTTTTATGATGGAAGTGATGAATCACAAGTTTTCACTTTGAATCAAAGAACTTTCATTGCCAAACAAAGTGACATGTCTCTTTCTGAATTTTATGGAGAATTTACATAAATTTTTCATGAGTTGGATCATTGAGATAAGTGGTCATGAAGACCGCAGTGATATCACGACATCACAGGAATCCATTGAATGACAATGGGTTACTTTGCCCTCTTCTTGGATTAGAAGGAGACTTTGAGCAAGTTCGAGGAGAGATTATATGCAAAGATCCAGTTCCTAATTTGGAAGAATGTTATGCACTAGTCCAACGAGAAGCATTGTGTCATGCCACTATGAAAGGAGAATCTGACAATCATGATACCTTATCTATGGTAGCCCGACAACGATCAAATCAAAGTTGGTAGGATTGATCTAAGACTAACCATCCTATGGTGGCCTCTAATATTGATAAGTCTATATTAAAATGCACTCATTGCAACAAGATTGGCCACATCAAAAGTCATTGGTTTGAACTTGTAGGATATCTAAAATGGTGGGACCATAATCGTGAGCAATGAAAGGATTCTAAGAAAGCCCTCACTGCAATTATTGCTAAAATAAAATTAGAAGATAATGTTGTCAAGAAAGCCTCCATATTAGTGTAGCGTCATATACATTAATTAGTGTGTTCAAAATACTTATGCGTATGTTATGTCTTACATGGATATTTGATTATGAATTATTATAAGTCTTTTTGACTTTTGATTCTGGAAACCGAATCTCACACATAGACATTCTTCACAAAAATTTATTTCCACTACCAATGGTAATACGACCCCTGTCATTGGGGAAGGATCCTTACCCCTTACCGATACTTTGAACTTAGACTCCGTTTTAGTTGTTCCATCCTTAAATTATAACTTTTTGTTGGTCTCTCAAATCACTGCAACCTTATCTTGTATTGTTATTTTTTGGCATGAATTTTGTGTTTTCAAGGACATCCAAACAAGATAGACGATTTGTTGTGGTATTAAGCAATGGAAACTTTATTACTTGAACTTATAGTCAAAAGATTCCAACAAGCTCCAGTAAGCCTTAATGACATATGGGTCTAAGGGGGAGAAAAAGAAGTTTGAAATTTGGTTATGATATCGACAATTGGGACATGCTTCCTTTGGATATTTAAAAAAATTGTTTCATAATTTGTTACAAAGTGCTCTAGTTTGCACTATGATGTTTGTGAACTAGTATAGAGTCATCGTACTTCATTTGCATTAAGTTTGAATAAAATTCCACTTCCTTTTATGGTGATACATTATGATGTTTGGGGTCCATCCAACCTTCAAACTTTCAGTTTAGTTTCTTACTTTTAATGATGATTGTACCATAATGACATTGTTATGCCTGATGAAGACCAAGGATGAAGTGAACTTGTTGTTTCAACAATTTCATAAAATGGTTGAAACTCAATACAATACAGCGCCGGGTTCTCTGAGGCGACAATGGTGGAGAATATCAAAGGATTCTAATCTTCAAAAAGAAATTATATGGAGGGCGTAGTATCATTCATCGGACTACATGTTCTAATACATCCCATCAAAATGGAGTCGCGAGAAAAAATCACCACTTGTTAGAGTTGTTCTAGTTCATGTCGCAGCCAAATCTGCAAATATCTTATTGGGGAGAAGCGATTTGTCTGTCTCATGCCAGGATGTCGGGTACCTTCTAGCTCATTTGATTTCCAAACATCTTTAAGCCTTAATAATATGATAATTTACCACGAATGTCAAGATCTACCTTCTCATATTTTTGGTTATGTGGCCTTTGCGCACCTACATAAACACCAACACAACAAGTTAACTTCCTAGGTACTGCATATCTGTGTTTGTTGGTTATGCATTACACTAAAAGGATATTGATATTTACACCCCAACTCGACCAGTAATTCATTACAATGGAATTAGTAGTGTTTCATGAAGAAGATCTAATGTATTTTTTCACGACTCGAACTTTAAGGGAGTACCATCAAGTCGGACTCTTGATTATGATTATCACATCTCCATGAAAAGTGAATTTGGAATGATTATGAACCGGAAATAAGTGGATTAACCAGATGTAAGGTAGTGCGACATCGAACCAGTAGCGTGCTTAGCTGAAGTTGAAGAAGTGATGGAAGAAGAAGAAGCGATGTGGTCCATCATCACCATATGAACAAGCAGGTTGAGAATACAATTGGCACTGCCCACGCAATCGTCATCTAGTGAGAGTGTTCTTAATTTGAAACTTGAGCCATCCATGAAACGTTTACCACATCATTATAATAGAGGTATCCTTAAAACCACATATGAACCTCAACTGTCTAGCAAAGTTAGATATCCCATGAGCAACTATGTGTCTAACCATCATTGTCTGAATCAAATAAGTCATTTCTAAATAAATTATCTACTGTAGTTATTCCTAATAGCGTGTAGAAAGCCTTAGTTGATCAAAGATGGAAAGCAACTATGAATGAAGAGATGAAATCATTGCAAAAAACATGACACATGGGAACTTGTTGATTTCCCACCTAAAAAGAAGCTAGTTGGTGTTGTTGGATCTATATTGTGAAGTACAAGGTAGATGGTAGTATTGAATGATATAAAGAAATATTGAAAGCAAAAGGGTACACTCAAACTTATGGGATTGACTACACAGAGACGTTTGAACGTGTAACTAAGATCCAACGCCAGTTTGATATTATTATGCTGGTTGCTTAGCTTAGATTTAGCCATTGCAATTTGATGTAAAGAATGCCTTTCTACATGATGAACTATCTAAAGAAGTATATATGGATTTTCCACCAGGATGCTCGTTGTTAGAAAAGCAAAGTCAAAATGTGTGTAGATTAAAGAAGTCATTATACGGGTTGAAGCAATCCCTAAGAGCATGGTTTGGTAAGTTCACACAGTCAATGAAAGCCTTTAGTTACTGTCAAATCAATTTAGATCACACTTTGTTCCTAAAGAAGCATCGTGGTAAGATTACAATACTCATTGTATATGTGGACGACATGGTGGTTATCTGAAATGACCTAGAAGAAAGAAAAACTCTACAAATTTATTTTTCTAAAGAGTTTGAAATGAATGATCTAGGTTCTCTAAAATAGTTTCTTTGGATTGAAGTTTCTCGGTTAAGTTCGGGAATTTTTATATCTCAAAGAAAATATGCATTAGATCTATTACAAGAAACTGGAATGTCAGGATATCAACATGTCAATACACCAATAGAAGAAGGTATGAAATTATGGGCATAACCTAATTAAATACCTATTGACAAAGGAAGATATCAGAGACTTGTGAGGAGATTGTTGTATTTAGCTCATAGAAGACCAGATCTTGCTAACACTTTAAGTTTTGTGAGTCAATATGTGCATAATCCTGGAGAACAACATATGAATGCAATCATTCGCATTTCGAGGTATTTAAAAAAGGTGCACATGGGAAATGTATCATGTTCACCAAACATGCCAATCTCACAAGTATAAAAGTGTATACTGATGTTGATTGGGCCAGTGCAGTAGATGCTAGGAGGTTTACCTCCGGTTACTTTACCTTTATAGGAGGTAATCTTGTGACATGGGAAAGTAAAAAACGATGCCGTTGCCTTCGAGTGCGAAGAGAATTTAAGCATGACACTAGGACTTTGCGTGCATTACTTAAGCTAAGACTCATCTTACAAGCTTTGGGTTACCTATCCAGTCAACCAATCCAATTGTTTTGTGATAATAAAGTAGCATGTGACATTGCTCATAATCCAATACAACATGATAGTATAAAACACATCAAAGTTGATTACATTTTTCATCAGAAGTTAGATTTAAAGATTGTAGAGTTGCCTAATATGAAGTCAGAAGATCAACTAGCTAACATCCTTATTAAAGTAGTCTCCTATTGAGCATACTCATCTTTTTTAGGCAAGTTGTGCATGTGTGATATCCATGCACCAACTTAAGGGGCAGTGTTGTTTTATCAATTTTTTTTCAAAACATGGTTCTTTCCATATTCTTTGTGATTTTTTTTTTATTTCATTTCTTAGCTTGATTGTAACTATGATTGAGAAGGATATAAAAAGTCCTCCCCTATAAATTTGATTGCATATTCTCAAAAGGAAAATACGATTATCCCTTTAAGCAATTCAAACTTTCCAGGAACAAAAAAGGAAGTAAGGGACCATCACTCTAGTAAAAGAACATCGAAGCGGCAACTGATGTGTAGACTCTCTATCTTGAGCACACACTGGACATTGAGGCTCGATTTTCACCGTGCGACACCCCAATGTAACAGTACTAGGCAGGATTCATTTGATGTTTTTCCACCTTGAATTAAGACTTTTGGTGGGGATTTAATTTTCAAAGCTTGGTCCAAATATTTTACAATATCCTATCAATAAAATTTTCTTGTAGAAAGCGATAGACACTCTTAATTGTATAAACTCCCTTATTATCTTGGATCCAATTCCACTTATCTTCAATTATTCTTAAACTTAGAGGAATATTAAGGATTAAATCCTTGTCTCTAGGATGAAATAAGTCCTTAATCAAGTCTTGGTCCTATGGTTTCTCCCTAGGGATCATTAACTCTTTTATTGTGACTTTATCATATCTTTTACCAAGATCGAAGCGTGAAAGTTGGATTAATTTAGTATACGAGTCTGTGCAATCAAAATCCTAGAACCATCTTGACACTTGAGCTGTTATTTCTTGCCAATTAAATCCTTGGTGGCTCATATATATGCTATGTCATATATAACTAGGATTAGAGCCCAAATTCGCCTTTAGGAACGAAGATTGAGGATAATACCTGGTTCGGTACACTTTTGCAACCAACAACAATGGATCAGTCAATAATTTTCAACCTTGTTTCACTACAAGAAAACAGACATTCAGTGATAAAGAAATTTGTCACCGATAGTCTAAATTTTATCTGCAAAAATATTTCCTGACAAAAATAGTTTTGTACCACATTCGTCACTCTAGACTCGTTGCTAAAAGTATAGTGATAAAATTCATATTTTGTTGCCATAAATTTTGCATGATAAAATGAAGATGCTATCACAAAAGGTTTTTCTCAATGAAATATTTCGTTACTAAAAAATAAGAAAATTTGTCACAAAAACATAATGATTGTCATCAATGTTTAACGGTGATGAATTCTTTTTGTTCCCAATTATTTTTTGTGACAAATTAATTTTGTCTCTACATACTTATCATTCCTAACGAAAGTTCTATTTTATAATCAAAAGTTTTTTGTGATAAAATGATATTTTGTCCCTAATGAATTTTTCTTAAATATTTTTAATTATAAAAATAATAATATTTATTATCAATGGTGACAAATTCATTTTGTTTTCTTGTAGTGTTTGCTTAGAATGGATAAGTTAAACTCATGCAATTTCTTAAAGCCTAAGCCACCGATAAACTTAAGCTTACATATAAAGTAATCTCACTTTAGAGCATCTTCAACAATACTGTTTTAAAAATCGGACTGATGATTGAACTAGTGAAAAGTTATCAATTCATAGTTCAATAATCGAACTAGTGACATAATATATATGATATATATTATATTAAAATTTAAAATATTAAATTTAAATATATAATTAAAAATAATAATATTAATACCTAGGACATGATAAATTTTCTTAAAATTACAAACATATAATTATGAATAATAATATTTATATAAATATTTTGATTTTGAGACATTTTATTATTTTGTTCGAAAGAAAATTTTATTAATTAAAAATATAAGGATAATTAAATGTTGAAAATGAGATAATAGATATATGTTATGTTATAAAGTCTAAAATCAATTAAGTGTGTAGTATCGTGTTGAGGGTCGTGATCTTTGAACCCATGATATAGGTTCGAGCTGTGGTGGAGGTCAAATAAAGTACCAATAAAGTTTTGTTTCATAAAAGCAACAATACTGGTCCCACATTGGAATGGAACAAAGTTAAGTAGGTGTTTATATATATGTGTGGATCCGCATTTTTCATATGTGTCCCCACTCAATAGCGAAACTCGCTTTTTATTGAAAAAAAAAAGAAGATTTTCTTGAAAATAAAATTGGAATCGTCATTTATTTTTGTTTATTTTTGATGGGGTAGAAAACAGCTATGTGCCGCAGGACTCGGTGCGAGCCCGGCGTGAAAGCCCAAACATCCGTATGAGAGGGATTTGAGACAGGGCCGCAATAAGGCTGAAGCCCACGGTGAGATCTACCCATCTTAGTATTACGGACCGGGCCAGAATTGAAGCAGCGTGCGGGGTGTCCAGTGATATAGGCGACCAAGACTCGTGTAGAAAGGAAAGATCTTGCAGTCTCCACTTGATCCGCCCCGCGGATTAGGAAAGAAGGATCTTTCATGGTCTCATTATCCCTTAACAGTTGGGGTCCGTGATGGGAAAGAGCTCCTGCCTAATGGGAGAGATACCGTATCACCATTTATCAGTAACCACCTATTTCTCCTTATAAATCTGGAATTCACTCTACCCGCGAAAGTTATCACGATGAACTCACCTTAAGCGGTTGATCTTTTTCTTTCCCTTGAAGAAAGTGCGCTTAGACATCGGAGGCATCGAACACCTGGCCGGATCCGCGTTTTCGTATTTGTTTTCTTCACGGACCATATCCTTTAGCAGATCAGCGAATGACTAATGACTCAACGCTCCAGTCAATCTTTAGATAGAAAAACTGCCATGAGTTTAGGCGCGGAATGCAGTAGAGCAGTTTACTACAAATAAAACTGAATTCTCAGTGATTGATGGTATCGACCCGGAAACATGAAGCGAAGTCACCTTGACCTCCTTGGGGCCTTAAGATCGTGGGGAGACCTAGATAGCCCAGGCCACGAAGCGCGCCGAGCTCTACGAGGTCAATGCGGCGAGATGGAGGCCTCCGTCTCCTGACCCGAGTTCTTTGCGAGACTTGGAGGACTCACTAGACAAATGCAACGCCTCGGGAAGAGCAATGACACCGCGGCGTTCCTCGAGGCGCGTTGACGGAGGAGAAACTAGCGAGGCTAAGGGCACAGTCCTACTCTAAACCCAGGAGAGGATAGTAATGAGGGAATGCTGGTAGGAACAACGAGAGGCAATGGACCCATCCTTATCAGCGGGAGATGGGGCTTGATCATGGGAGTAAGCGTTCAGGGAACATCACAGAGCTCAGCCACATGAAGGAAATTGTAAAAGGATGAGCTCCAGTCTCCATGGATGCTTTGGTGTAACAAACAGAATCCCCATTCACGGTCGGGTACTACACTTCCCTCTCCCAGCGAAGTTCAGAATGCCTCAGATCGAAACTTTTGATGGAACGAAAGATCCTGTAGACCACCTCAATACTTACAAGAATCAGATGGAGCTACACGGATACTAGAACCTCATGAGATGTAAAGCCTTCGCTATCACGCTAAAAGGCCCGGCATTAGCCTGGTTCAACAAACTCCCGCCATCGTCAATCTCATCCTTTAGAGAGATATCCATCGCATTCGTCTCGACTTCGCTTCAGACACGGACGTCTGAAGTAGAGCTATCATAGCGACCATAAGCGGAGCCCACGGGGGAACACGGGTCCTAAGTCTAGAGGTTTAGCGAGTCATTTAAAGGTAGACATCACGGATAAGAAGTTTGTGTAAAACTCATCGTCGGAACTAGGCGTGCGGTCGAAGACGATGTTTTCCATCTCGAAACCCTAGTCAAAGCATAGTGAGGTGCTCGCTAAAGTAAGAAATACATGTGTGAAGCCCATACATGCGGGAAAACTCTTAGGCAAAAGAAAAGCGAGGCCGAAAAGAGAGCGAAGCCTAAGAGACGAGACGAGGATTGTCCGACGAGGGATAGAGAGAATAGAAAGCAGTCTCGAGAGACAAGGCAAGCGTCGGGGACACAGGCCCACCTTAGACAATTGGTGATATCACCCCGGCAATTCACCCCTTGGCGACCTGGTGTCACAAGTCCCTCTGGCGAGAAGCATGAGCGTAGAATTTTTAAGGTGGTCATCTCGGATGAAACGACCAGTGAAAAGGACCACTACCAAGTATTGTGAATTCCATGGGATTATGGACACGAATAGATGATTGCATCGGATGAGGAAGGAAATTGAATGCACGATCAGAGCGTGGACATCTTCGCGCTTGTGGCCTGAAAGGTTGGGGCGAGCCTTAGCCCCATCACTTTGTCTTGACTCCAACTCTATACCGGCCCAGCCCTTGGGAGAAGCCCGGGTGATCTCGAGAGTTCACGGGGAGGGAGTCTAGTTCGGCTCGGAAGGCTCATCTACGCAGTATCAGATCAGGGGAGACATTGGAAATACAAGCAGTATCCAAACTCCCTTGAATGGACACTACCATAACCTTTTTCGGACTTCGACATGGAAGGCTGTTAGCATCCCCATGATGATCCACTAGTAATAAGGGTTGTCGTAGCCAACAAAATAGTACACAAGGTCCTGGTCGACAACAGAAGCTCAGCCGACATCATCTTCGCGTCAGCTTTCGATAAAATGGGCATCGGAAGGGAGAAACTAGAACCGGTCAATGTCCACCTACAAGGATTCTCTAGAGAAAGAGTGCTACCCTTGGGGTCAATACAACTAGTGCTCACTTTAGGAGATCCCCTATGCCAGGCCACAACGGCCAGTGGGTTCTGTAGTAGATGCCCCGTCGACATAACATACTATTGGGCGGACCACTCCTCAATAGTATAAGGGCCATCCTCCACCTATCATATGGTTATCAAATTTCCCTCTTTGCGAGCAAATTTAGGAATGGTTCGAAAGGAGATCAGCTCGTGGCAGGGGTGCTACTGCGCATCGATGCGACAAAAGCGGTTGGTAGCATCTACATGGATGAGCTCGACATGAGAGATAAGGTAAGCATCCGACCTACGCCCTCAGAAGAACTAGAACTAATACAACTTGACGACCAACCGGAACATCTCGTTTACATCGGATCTAAATTGGCCAAAGACGTCAGGGACCTCCTTATCCACTTCTTAAAACAAAATATAGAAGAATTCGCACAGACGAGGAGGGATATAGGGGAATTAGCCCCGTAGTAATCACCATCAAGGTGAACATCATCCCTCCTTCAAACCAGTCAGACAAAAGTTTCGCGAGGAAAGGCGAGAAGGTGATCAATGAAGAAGTTAACAAATTCCTCCAAGCCAAAGGTTATCCGAGTAGAATGCCGAGTTAGTTTGGCTAATGTAGTCCTCGTCAGCCAAACGGAAAATGGCATGGCTGTGCATTGACTTCGCCGATGTCAGCGGTCACGCCCAAGATAGCTTTCCCCTACCTCGGATCGACCTTATAGTGGGACGCCACGGGCGCCTGAGCTTCGGCTTCATGGACGCTTTCTCGGGATATAGTATATCGGAATGGACCTAGTGGCTTGAAGACCTTATTTGTGACTAGGTAGGTGCTCTGTTGCAGTGATGCCTTTCGGGTTGAAGAATGCTAGGGCCACCTATCAAAGGCTAGTGAACAAAATGTTTCAGAAGCAGATTGGAGAATCCATGGAGGTATATATAGATGACATGCTAGTGGAGTCAGTTAAAGTCGAGCTCCACGTAGCCCACCTAGCTGAGTCGTTCCAGGTCCTGAAAAACTATAACATGAAGTTAAACCCAACTAAGTGTGCCTTTGGGGTCTCAGCTGGAAAATTCTTAGGTTTCATAGTCAACAACCAAGGAATAGAGGCAAATCTAGACAAGATAAAGCACATGCTAGACATCGACCACCTTCGAACGCAAAGAGAAATTCAGCGTTTGGTAGGAGAATAGGCGCACACAGGCAGCTTTGTATCTAGATCCAACGACAAGTGCCGGCCATTCTTTCAGGTTCTGAAAAAGGTTTTCCACTAGGACGCCCAATGTGAAGAAGCGTTCTCGGCGCTAAAAACTTACCTGAGCTCTCCTCTCGTCCTGGTCAGCCCTTATGAGGGAGAACTCCTTACCCTTTATTTGGCCGTTTGAGATTTCTCAACTAGCGCCACCACACAGTGAGAGCGAGATAAATTTTTATATTTGGTCTAATGCACTTGCGGTAGAACTCTACAGAAAGGAGCGGAAAGGTATCTTCAAGATGGAGAAACTAATCCCAGCATTGGTGACCCTTTGCCGGAGGCCGACCATATTTCAGCTCACTTGTATTGAAATCAGCCAAGGAACGCAGTAAACGAGATATTACCTGCGAGCCGAGACCTCGGGAAGGCCCGATAAAATGGGCCATAAGCTCGATGAGTTCGACGTAGAGATACAAGCCAAGGGCGGCGGTCAAAGGCGGGTTTTGGCGGATTTATCGTAGTTTACCTGTTCTTCCTGTGACCAGCGAAACTACTCGGTGGCGCCCGACTTACCCGTCGGGTTGTCAGTATATGGGGTAGTCGATTCCCGAGCGGTGCGGTCACGGTCGACCTCCCCGAGACCCCGGGATGCCCGTGGAATACTCATGTCGGTTTGAGCCTGCAATACTTGGTGATCTGAATTTGTCATAGTCGGGCTTAATCTTGCCCGGCTCCATGAAAGGTGATCAAGTATTTGAAGATATGTGATTCGGTTGGTGGTAGAAATAGATAGAGGACTCCTACGAAGCCAGGGGTGAAAAAATGATCCTTTACCTCAGGTCACGGCTTTGTTTAAAGTTCATACAGTTGGTCGGGCATGTCCTAAAGGGTAGAGAGGAAAAATACGCGGGTAGATGCCTTGGCAAAGCTAGCAACAACATCACAGGAGGATCTAGATAGGCGAGTGGGTTGAGCACCTCCAGGAACCCTCGTCGAACATCGACAATGAAGAGTGTCCCCGGTGATATTGATGCAGTGGGATGGACCCATCCCAGGATGCCAGTGAATGAAATATTGCGAGTGATCCAAAGGGAGGCTTCGAGCTCGGAGGCGAATCGACTAAAATTCACCATTCATCAGGGACCCTTTATAAATGAGGGCTTTTCTACACACCCATCCTTAAGTCGGAAGGAAGCATGAATTACGTGCTCGAGAGAGGTGCATGAAGAGTATCTGTGGCAGCCATATACAAGACTAAGACATGCGACAAAGACCACTGAGACAATTATATTATTGGCCTACAATGCTTAAAATTAAGCCCACTAATTTGTTAAAATGCAAGATCTGTTAGGCATGCCTCAGATCTCTCACCTCCCCTACATTAGTGACCTCAATCCTGACGCCTTTTCAGCAGTGGGATAGACATATTGGGCCCCCTACCTGTTGGGAAGGGCGTTGCAAGTTGTGTTGTAGGAGTGGATTACTTCACCCAAAGTGGTAGTAGGGTCGAACCATTAGCAACAATCAACGAGAAAAAGGTGCATAGCTTTGTTTGGCGTTCCATAATATCACGGGTTCGAATCCTAGGGCCACTGGTATATGATAATGGGAAGCACGAAAAGCAGTCTAAGTTCGGAGATTTAACGCCCAGGAGCTCGGAATCAAAATTACTACTCATCCTAGCTCATCAGCCGGTCAACGAACAAGCGAAGTCTAACGGGACTCAGTGGCGTTAAAGACTAGTGGAAAATCTAAAGGAAAATGGGTAGAATACCTCCACAGAGAATGATATCGGCATCTGAGAACTACCGCAAATCGAAGCCAGCTCAAGAGCCCCATTTGCTCTAGCATTCGGCACTGAAGCGGTAGCTCCTGTCAAGGTTGGGCTAAAATCACTAAGAGTTGAGTTCGCAAATACCGAACACAATGAGGAGATTCTCCGTCTGAACCTTGACCTCTTAGAAGAAAAGCGTAAGCAGGTTCTAAAGCGTCTGGGGACTATCCTGAAGGCAGTGGAATGTGTGAAGAAATTAGGCCCAAGAGTTTTAAGCCTAGCGACCTAGTTCTAAAAAAACTCCTGCCAACAAGGAAAGACCCCACACACGGGAAGCTAGGGCCAAACTAGGAAGGACCCTACGTGGAATCGCGAATAGTCAGACCTGGCAACTACAAACTTCAAACATAAGAGGGAAAAACCTGGTCACATTCTTGGAACGCTGAGCACCTCAGGTGATTCTACCAATAAACCTCGGATTGTAGCTTTTAATAAGAAATTCACAGTTTTATTTTAATAACAGTCTTTGTGTTCATTTTTAGCCTGATTAATATTTTCGTAGATAATCAAAAAAAAAAAAAAAAAAGGAAAAAGGAAGGTGAGGAGCTTGGCACGAAGGGGCCTTGGAAAATTACACATAAGTCGGGGATGCCTGTTGTAAAAAATTCGTACTTTTATTTCAAGGGATTTATAGTTATCTTAGAAAATTACAATCAGAAAAGTCGTTCTCGGCATCTTGGAAAATTACAATCGACAAATGACCAGTCAAGGCAAAAACCATAAGAAAGGGAAAAAGAAAAAGAAGGAGAAGGAGAAGAGAGAAAAGAGGGGAGGAGATGTATAGCATAAGGAAAGGGCCTTGAAGCATTCAAAACACGCCGCCTCCTCCGAGTGTGTCCCCTGACCTGAATCCATCACATGGCATGACTAGGGAACAACACAATTCCCACAACTAGAGAGACTAGGGAACAACACAACTCCAACAAATGGCGGAACAACGAAACTAAACAGCATCTTATGACCACTAAGCAGACTTCGCCTGATGTGGCTTATAACCTGAGCTTCGCCGGCTCCCGACTCAGATCTTGGCAGCGAAATGAAAGCGGGAGCGGGTACTCGCGATACACCCTCGAAGGAAGGCGATTATTAATAAAAAAGCTTGGAACACCTTGGGAAGTCACGCAGTCCATTCCGATTCCCCACGGACCGACATTAAAACTACTTGCACTTTCCTAAGGGAAGGAAGAAGAATGGGCACCCAAGAACTCGGATATTAAGGAGCCATGTAGCTCAGTTTCAAAGGAGCCATGTAGCTCAGCTTCAGAAGAGCCTTGTAGCTCAGTTTCAAAGGAGCCATGTAGCTCAGTTTCAAAGGAGTCATGTAGCTCAACTTCAAAGGATCCATGTAGCTCGGATTCAAAGGAGCCATGTAGCTCAGTTTCAAAGGAGACATGTAGCTCAACTTCAAAGGAGCCATGTAGCTTAGTTTCAAAGGGGCCATGTAGCTAAACTTCAAAGGACCCATGTAGCTCGGATTCAAAGGAGCCATGTAGCTCAGTTTCAAAGGAGCCATGTAGCTCAACTTCAAAGGAGCCATGTAGCTTAGTTTCAAAGGGGCCATGTAGCTCAGTTCTTAAGAACCTAACGACTGAAGGCGAGTAGCCCGAGGAGCCACGTAACTCGGTTTCAAAAGAGCCTTGGCTCGGCGTCAAGGAGCCACGTGGCTAAACCAGAAAGGAGCCATGTAGCTCGGTTTCAAAAAGGCCACATAGCTCAGTTTGATGAGAGCACAATAACCCAGCGATCAAGGGCCATAGCTCGGTAAGTGACCATTTAAGATTAGGTGACGAAACCTCTCGACACAGGTCATAAAGAAGGCGGAAAACCCGAAGGTAGAGACCAAATATCCATAGAATAACAAATATGTTAGCGTTATAGATGTCCGAGGCTTAGAGCTCGAAGTTAGCCAAAATGAGCAAAGATTATACAAAGGGGCCTAAATGTTTGAGGTAGAGCTCGAAACAGCCTCATTAGTCGCGAAACCTCTAACTTTGTACCGTCGAGGAAAGTGAAGCCTTAGCGGTGAGAGGAGAACCAGCCTCGGCGGGAACCTCGAAAGCTTGCTTCACGGGGAAGAGGAATAGAGCTGGTGGTATCAGAGAACACCTCGGAGTCCGCCTCGTCCTCAGAAACGGATTCTTCTTCCTCCTCTTCATCAGGAACTTGAAAATTGAAGTCCAAATCTGGAAAAGCCTTGGTAGCTCTGCGTCGGAAAGCAAGCCATCTGGAGGCCCATAAGGTGCAGGCCTCGTCCCTCAGCTCCGCTATTACTCCATCCCTTTGGCTAACCATAGCCTCCTGCCTCTATAGGTCCCCGCATAACGCGTTGCACTCCTCAACCAAGTGTTCCATGGAGCTCTCAGCTTCAGAAGCCTCTCGGCGGGCTCGATCCAAACGCCATTTGCTTTGGGTGCATAAGCTCTTTGGTAGCACGAAACTCTTCATAACCACCGCTGACTCATCACTTAACAGCCCTTGGGCCCACCCGATGGCCTTATTTTCTGTCTTCGGCTCATGCTGGTCGAGTGTGCCAGTCAGTTGCCACCCACAACATCCTCGATCAAGCTTTGTATCCGAGCTCCCAGCTCAGCCCTCTCAGAGGTCAAGGAGGCGACTTTAGCTTTGTATGCTTTTGTTGCCTTAGTAGAGCTCTCGGTTAAACTAGCCTTCCTCACCAGGCTCTTTATATAAGTAATCGTCTGCCAAGGAACAAGATGGAGTTAGCAGATAACAATTACACAACGATGAGATGGATAAAAGAAGGCGCTCATACATACGGAGATGGTTCCCTGGAGTGATAGGGCCAAACCCTCCTCAATGCATAGGGCATCCACCTTCTTGGTCGAGTCTGAAGGATGTTGAAGCGACCCGAGGCGACTCGCGGGTGGTAGCGGCGAGTCCTCGCCCCCCTCAGCTCTAAGCGATCACTTCTGCGTCTCCCGCCCGGAGGAAGGCGTGGCTGTAAGGGCTCAGGATAGAGATAGGAAGAGCTTTCAAAGGAGGCTCAGCAGCCCTTCTTGAAGAACCCTTGGCTCCTGCAGCAGAGGATGAGTGACGCTACGCACCCGCCACCTTGGACACCTCGGCCAAAGAGGGCAACGCCTACCCCCTCACCCGAACTTGGGCGTGTGACCCCCTCTCCTTGACAGGCGATGGCGGAACAGATGCTCTTAGCTTTGGGGTCTTACCCCGAGCAGGGAGGCTGCTCTCAAGGGGATCCTGAGCCTTACACTTTACGCTTCTCCTCTTCTTCACCAACAACTTAACACTGGCCTTAAGTTCTTCTCGAGTTGGCTTCACAGCAGGAGGCCCCACAGAAGAAATTTCCATAGCAAGGGGCGAAGGAAATCCCAAATAAGGGGAACAAGAAGGGCTCACGAGAAGGCTGGGAATGTCAGGCTGATTAGGTGTCGCTGTGGGCGACAACGCAGTGCCGCTTTACTTCCTTGTCCTCGGGAAGTAGGTCGGGACGGATACTTGAAGTAGCGCAACAGAGAAAGCAAAGTTAAGAACATAACATGACCTTTAAAAAGTTAACCCCTACTAGCATAAATGGAAAACTCACGTAGGTTCTTAGGGGTAGTCCATATTGTTGGAATCCCCAGCTTATCATCTTGATCGGCAGGGTTGTATTCTCAATGTCGACCCTCGACAAAAAAATAGCGCTCTTGCCAATGCTTGTGGGAGAAAGGGAGGTCGAAAATGATAGGTGCAGCGGTGGCACCTTTGAAATATACGAAGCCTTGGGGCCTCTTTCCACTGTGAAGAGATCCTAACGAGCTATATTAGGGACTGAGGCCCTTGTCAGGTGAAAACCAAAGGGTTGCAGGCTATCTAAAAATTGGGAGAGAGGCGGGACGGGCACACATTGAAATCTTGTAAACGGCTTTTGATGAAGGAGTCTGAGAGCGGAGGCCATTCTCAAAGCTGACCTCAAAGCCCGGACCATCTGCAAGACGGACACCACATAAGACATGAGAAGATCAAGACACCAGATTCGAATACCGGAAGATTTTAGCATAAGAAGGCTCGCCCTGGCTAGGGCCTAAGCGACGTCAGCGTACCTCACGCTGACCCTCAAATGTCGAACCCGCAGGGGATGCCTAATCTAGCTAATCTTCCACTTTGCCCTTCTTGGTGGAGGGAAGATAACCAGCTGGAAGGACTGGGCAACCTGGCCGAGCGGGACCTGCGAGATCCATGTCGGGTTCGCCCGACTCGGACTCCTCGGCTGGAGCCTTCCCTCTGTAAGCGAGACTCTGAGCAGGAAGACCGGAGAAGCCTTGCAGTTAAGCGGCGGAGAGAGAGACGAGCAAAGGCCAGAAGAGGCGGAACCCCAACCCAACACACCCTAACAACCCAAAATTCAAAACAAGGAAAGAAAAATAGGCGAAGAAGAAGAAAGATGCCGGTAGGAGGAAAACAAGGAAAAGACCCACTAGGGTATTAGAGCGACGAAAGCACCATAAAGCGGTTACGATCAAAGACACTTCCAAACCCACAAAAGAAGCGAAAAAAATGTGATACAAGGAATGTTTCTAAAGATATGGGAAGCAACAGTCGAAACGAGCGCGATAAAAAGAGAGCCATCATCATCACAAGACGTTTGACGGCAACAAAGCCCAGATCAAACCATCTCGGTTAGCCACGTGGAAGTCATAACCGATCTAAGAAACGATTCAGCCCTTGCCTAAGCTTGCTTCAACCAAGGGCTTAGGGGGCAATCGATGGGTAGAAAACAATATGGGCACAGGCTCAGAGCGCAAGCCCAGTGGCGTAAGCCCAAACATTCACCCATGAAGGGATTCGAGGGACATTGCACTCCAATGTTAAGCTCGACCCACAAAGTGAGATTCTACCCATGCCAAAGTACACGGCCCAGGCCTAGAATTGAAACCACCATGCCGGGTAATCAAGTGATATAGGTGCCTTCAAAAGACTCACCATGTGAAAGGAAAATTGCCATCTCCATGATCCGCGCCCCACTCTGACAGGCAAAGGATCTTCATGATCCTCCATTATCCCCAATAACTCCACCCAATGACAAGCGAAAGTGAAACCTCACCCAACGAGCAGAGCACGTATCACCAACTAACAAGGAGTAAACTCACTATTTCCCCTTATATAAATACCCCGATCCACTCTACCAAAGGTATGCAAAGGAACTCGTGCCTGCTGCGCTTTGATCTTTCCTTTCCCTTGAAGAAAGAACTGACTGAGGCATCCGACACACCCCTGTCGGATCACCTTGTTTATGTTGTTTTCTTGTAGATAATGCATCGTGCAGGGTCGACGAATCGACCCAACGACTCCAATCCGCTCAAGTCCAATATCGATAGAAAAAGCACCATCAATATTTTTTAAGGAAAAACAAAATAAGAAATAAAACCCTAGAGTAACTCCTTATTTAGAAAAAGACATGTCTGCGAAAAACCAAGTCCAAATCCAAAGGTCAGGTTATCTATCAGGAAGGTATGGTAGTGAGCCGTAGTACCCCTTTAAGTCCGTATAAAAATGATCTTTAATAAACAAGTTTAAGGAACTGTATCAATTAATTAATTAATTATGAATACTAAGAAAAAGAATCACATTACTCAATACATAAAAATATATATTATATTTTATTCACTTATAAAAGAGAGATTCAATTTTATTTAAAAAGAGAATTATTTGCATTTATTTTATAAAAAAATTTATTAAAGAAGTCAACTTGGTCAAAAATATTTATTTAACTAATTTAGAAAGGAAATTCAACTGACAACTTTATTTAGAAAAAATATTTTTTTTATTATTATTTGAAAAATGGTTTAAAAGTTATTTTATTTAAAAAAAAATGAACAATCTTATTTAAAAATAAATGAATGAAGGATTATGATTGGAAACAACAATTTGAATTTTTCTTAAAACAAATTTTAGATTCTCTTCTTAAAAAAACATCTTTCTATATTTCTTTTATTAGAGAAAAAATATTCTTAAAAAAAAAAAGAAAACATATTATGAACTTGTTTTATTAGCTCAAAATTATTGAATTATTCTTTTTATTAACACAAATTATAAAGCTACATGTTCAATTTTGTATTAAATCAATTAATGTATATAAGAATGAATTTACAAGAATGTATATAAAAATAAAATTAAATATCAATGAGGGAGGAAAAATGTGCTTAAAATGTCCTATTTGTAATTTACAGTATTCCTAAGTCCCTTGTCATCAATCCATACTCGATTAACAAAAGCATCAGGAGTGGACCCATGCAAAACAAAATGAGCCCAAAAGAAAAAAAGGCATTAAAGTAGGAAAAAGAAAGGGTTAAGTCATAATAATTTTCCAAGTCTTATAATAATAAGCCTAAATAAGCTAATCCAATTGATTTCATTCATGCTAATGAGCTCAGATTAATAGATAAGTTTTCATTGTCATAAGTCCATAGTCTCAAATTAGTAATTAATATACATATCCAATTTGATAAGTTCCATCAATACAAATTTCATACTAATTAGAAAGTTTCATTCAATATAAGTCCACAACTTCAGATTACTAATCAATATATGAACCAAATTTATAAATTTCAATAACAAACAAATTTTTTTAGCAATTAATAAGCCCAATTTAAATATTTAATGTCCCAAAACACAATAGGCACAAATATAGAAAATCTAGGCTCCATTGAACTATCTCATAATTTAAGCCTAATTCAATATGCAAATCTAATATCTAGTCATTCTAAACTAAATAAAAGTAAGTCCCCAAAATAAATTTGTGGCAATTACCAACTCCAACTTTAGGATATATTCAAGTGATGCAAAATCTATATTTTTCATAACAAAACCAATTTGACAAATGAGAACCTAAAATTACATCCAAAATATCATAATTTCATAATTAACAACATAAAAGTATACCCAAAATATTTTAGGTTAAGGGTTAGAACACAAAAATATGATTGAACCCAAATATCCTACATTAATCCCAAATACAATAAAGTTAAGAATACAAAATTCAAACTTATATCAAACAAATTTCACTACTACCAAAATTTCTTACCATCATGCCCAAATCTCCCATAAAAGTTCATAAAAGAAAACTCAATCCCACAAATATATACACATATGAACTTTATGCCAATTAAGATGAAAGTTGTTAATTTTTAGGAGATTTAAAAAGAGAGAAGCAATGGATGTCTAATGAAGAAAAAAAGAGCAAAAAAAAAAAAAAAGTGTTTGGATTATGGGAAAGTTAGGAAAAAAAAAAAGAAGAGAGAAAATGGTGAAAATGGAAGGTGAGAAAGAAAGAAGGTGGGTCGCCGGCCGACGGTGGATATTCGTCGGCGACCGGTCGTTCGGTTTCCCATGGCAATGAGGAGTGGTGGTGAACAAAAAAGGAAGAAAGAAAAAGAAAGGAAGAAAAAAAAAAGAGAAGGAAAGAAATGGAAAATGTGAGTTTTTCTTTTGATGTTTACTCAGATTTGCTTGAGTTCTGGAAGAAAATGGAGAGAAATGAAGCCCTCAAGTGACCCAACAGAGTTGAAAGGAGAAGGAAGAAGAAGAAGAAGAAGAGGGGAGGGTGGGTAAAGAAAGAAGATAGGGTTAGGGAATGGGGAGACAAAAAAAAAAAAATAATAATAATAATAAAACAAAAATAAAATAAAAATGTAAAATATAATAATAATAATGTGTGAGCAAATTTTGAGGTCAACAACATGATTGGCCAGCAACAAAGAAATTAAAGACATGACCCTGAGCTATGTGATGTGTTTGTCAGCCCATGTGGCAGTTGTTGGGTTTGCCTTAAAGGAATAAATGTTGAACTGCTTGGTTTTGTGAAAATTGGCCGATTCATTCTAACCGTCGGTTTGAAAGGTTCATGTTTGGTTCGAACAACATCCGGTTTGAAGGGGGTGGATTGAACCAGAATGGCCATTGGTTGACAAATTTGATCCACTTGTTTCATCCTGCTAAAACACCATCCAATAAATTGATCTCTATTTCAACTTCAAATCGCAAGATATTCTATTACTTCTGTAGTACGACAGATCAAGATTTTAAAGACTTCACCTACAAGAATTTCGCTTTCAACTTCAAATCACTATTCATTTTCTCAACATTCATTTTAAAATAAGAATATTTAAAATATGATATATGAAATAATTTTTTTTTATTTTTATTTAAGTATAAAAATATAAAATTATATTATAAATAAAATTATAATAAATAAATAGATAAAAAACTTGAAAAATTCTTTTTAAACTAATAAATTATATCATAAAGCATACTATTACATTAGAAAATAAAACAACATTAAAAAAAAATACATAATGAAATTACATTAAAATTATAACCAAATGATAAAAATAAAATACAAAAACTAATACGGTGGTAAATCACCTCTATAATTTCCATCGTCATATTCATTAAAATTACTTGATCCACTAGCTTGGGATTTGTGAGTCATTTTTTCAAAAGGTATAACAACAATGTTTCTTGCAGTTAATGTATTAGTTTAGGTAAATGATGTGCAAAACATCATATGATGTAATTTCTATGTTTTTTTTTTTTTTTCAATTTGAAGTTGTATTTTTTTTTCTAAGAAATTATTGCATTAATTAATCAAAATCTTAATGTTTAATTATCTAACTCCAAACAACAATCTTCCTTTTCAATATAAATGAAAATAATAAAAACATATTATACCATTGTCAAAAAATAAATTTAATAAAAAATTAAATTACTTTAAATTTATTTATTTTAAGAAAAAAAATGAATTATTAAAAATAAATTAATACTAAAAAATGGATTTATTTAAATCATTTTACTATATTGTATATGAAAAATAATTCAAAATTAATAAAATAATAAATATATCTTGAAAAATAAAAATCTGTTGTAAAAATATAATTAAAATAATTATTTTATTATTATAATAATAAAATAATAAAACATTAGTGATGTAATAATAAAATAATAGAGGAATAATGTTTACTAAAATGTGGGTCCCAACATTCCTATATTTAGAGATATGAATAGTAAATCTTCAAATATAGAGATTGACTATTTACATCTCTATTTTAGAGATGAAAATAGAGCACTATTGAAGTATGATTTTTGCCCCAAAATCATTATATATAGAGATAGAGTAAAAATAAAGAATTGTTGGAGATGCTTTTAACCAATTGATACCTTTACCTTCATTCTTTTTTCTTTCACACCAAAAAGAGTTTAGCATCTTTGCACACACCCAATCGAAGTTGGGGGCTTTCTAGACATTTAGTGTAAAAAAGAAAAAATATTCCTCAAATAGAAAATGTTTAGAAATATTTTTAAATTTAGTATAGTTTTTGCCATGTGGATATAAATATGTCTCTTGAAAAAACATATTATAAAAATATTTTTTGAAAAAACACTTTCTACATTAAAAAACATTTTCTCTAATTTTAAAATTTTTGCATTTAAGTTGAAAGAGACAAAGACACTTTCTAAATTGTTTGAAAATTTTGAACTTAGACTAAAAGTGTATCTTGAAGAAATATTTTCTAAAAATTTAGAAAATTGAAAGTGTCTCTTGAAGAGATACTTCCTAAATTATTGAAATATTATATTAAAAGTGTATTTTGAAGAATCACCTTCATAATTTTGAAAATTTTGAATTTACACTGAAAGTATCTTTTAAAGAAACACCGTTATAATTTTAAAAAATTTGAATTTACACTAAAATTGTTTTTTGAAGACATACTTTCTAATTTGCTTTTCTCTCAGCCTTTTGAATTATCAAAACCCACTTTTTGAAGTTTCATCCTACGTGTCAAGCTTATGTGGAGAAAACTACTGAAGGGACCCAACCCGAGTTTCATTTTCGTAACTCGGGGGACCCTCCCGGCACTCCTACGGATTCGAAAAAAAACAAACCTTTCATTTCATTTAAACCTTTTTAAAAGTGAATCCGTAGAGCGAACCCATTTATACAGTTACGTTTTCCATTAAAATCTTATGAAACATGGAGGAATAATTTTTATTTTTTTTAAACATTAAACCCTTTATAGAAAATCGGGCAGAGTTTCCTCTGTTTTTCGAACATGTCCCAATTTACAACACCTGTAATAAAACAATTTAATTTACTCCACATCCAACAATGGGACATAAGCTCACTACAACCAATTTCAAATCACACTTAAAATCATTTTCCTCGAACACTATGGATATATAAACAATCTTTTAAAACCTATATACATTACAAATAAAGGTGCACAAGTAGTTATTTACAAATAAAACTATATACATTTTCAAAAAGGTGGTCGCCACGTGAGGCGGAGGTCACCGGGGCCTATGACGCTCGAACTGCAAAGTTTCTCAAGATCTCGCCCCGAAACATTTTATAAACATTTGGAAAATGGTGACCTAAAGGAGCCTGAGAGTAATAGCTATAGGAAAAGAATACCAGATATAGTTCAAATACAATGTGTAAAACAATTGTATAGAGATCTCATTTCTATAAACATTTACTTTACTTTCTTTTCCATATAGTTCAAATATAATGTATAAAACAATTGTATCAACATATCTTTTCAATATACTTTCTTTTCCTTTTTAAATCCGTCATATCTAATGGAACCCGCCTACTGTTAACCACCGTTGGTCCATGAAAGAACCTCCGAGGAAATAGTCTTACGATCACCGATGGGCCAAAAAGGAACCTCCGAGAAATCGTGTTTACATCATGAATCACCGTTGCTCCATGAAATAAATCCCACGAGAAATAGTCTTACGATCACCAATGGTCCAAAAGGAACCTCCACAAATCGTGGCCTTTCTTTAAATACCATTGCACTATGGAATAAATCACATTATGCGTTGGTAAACTTTTCAGATTTTCACTATGGCATGGCAATATGCATCACTCTTCCCTTCCTCTATAAAAAAATCCTAACTTTCCCATGTACTACGTATGTAAAGTACTTTTAGTCGACTTTCCTTTAACTTATCTTTGTAAATATAGGGTAACCATGGATTCAAACATTTTCATATAAGCATGTATATATAAAATATACATTCATAAACATTTCATTTCTACAGGAAATCATAAATCATGCTTATAAAACTATGGAAACTATAATCATTTCATATTTTCTTAACATAATTTAAAAGTCTAGAAACCACATTTCTTTTCTATTTGAACATTTATAACATAGATATGAAAATACATATATTGCAAACATTATTATATATAGAGATATATATATATATATATATATATATATATATATATATATATATATATATATATATATATATATATATATATATATATATATATATTCATAAACATTTACATTTTCCTCACCTTAGTTATTTAAGCCCTTTTTCTTTCCTTTAACAAAACTTTCCACACCTTGTCCTTATCACCTTCCTCTCATAAGTCACTATCCATAAAACTACTGTAACATCCATACCTTAATCTTGTTCAATTAAACCATATTAACTTATAATACACTTTACAAAAGAACCCTTAAGCATTTTAATCACTCTAATTGATTAAAAATCAAATGAACTCCAACCCTTGTCTCATGATTTTCTTATGTTAACTTCATGGAAATGACACCCATACATTAGCTTCACAACATTCCATGAAATGGCTGCGCCAAACCCGGCTATTCATCACCCAACCAAGCAACCTCGACACTCGGGTGCAACCATAAATTTTCAGTCACGTTATGTTCATCCACTGTCCTCTAAAGGAATATGGTTAGAATCTGACTCAAATGGGATTTCTATAGAGTACAAGAACACCCAAAACGAGTTCTTGACGTAAGAAGCGTGCCTTCCGAAATTGAGGCTATGACCATTGTGTCCCCTCGGGAATTAGTGGTCAGTGCACTTTGAAATGAATTTCTCGAGTCCCAATGGGTCTTAAATTGGATTGACCTATTTCAGCTAATGTTCATCAGTCTAGCTTACTTAGAAATTTGAATCATCAATTTTGACAGAGTGATGCAGTCGGTTATATCCAAAATACAATCATGAGTTCTAAAACAGTATGTAAAACCCGTCAATATAGCTCTAATTTACTGCATTTTGTCCAAATGGTCGAATTTGGATAGAACTTGGCTTCATGCAATGTCTCTATCAGTCTAGCTGACGAATTTGAATCCACTCAATTCGGATGAGTGATGGCCGTTGCAGCCAAATACGCCATGAGCAAAACAAATGTAAAAACCGTCTAATATTAACTCCAATTAACAATCTTCACAGTCCAAATGGGGTCAAATTTAGACAGAATTCAGTTACTCGCCAAAAATGTTCTCCATCAGTAAGCCATATAGTTAATCTTAAACTGTCACCAATCATGAGCATGACTAAGTTATGATCAAAATACAGCCATAGGGTCGGAGAAAATCAGACATCTCCCTTCGACAATGACATACCCCAGACCGAATATAACTCTAGCAAGAGAAACTTCACCTCAAATGGCGCATTTCACTGGGACATCGCTTTTCTAAGCCGCGAAAACCCGAACCTTTGACCCAAGTGTAATCTCGTGATTCTGCACCATCAGTTTCGTCGTTAGATCGCCTTTAATTTTGATCACTGAAGTTCAATCGAAGAAACCTGATAAATCGAAGAGAGAAAGCCGATTCTCTCTCTCTCTCCTCTCTCTTCTCTAATGGGTTGGATTAGACCAAAAACAGAGATTTTGGTGTTAGATTTTTTTTGAAGTTATTACAAGAGAGCGAGACATGTGGCTCATGTCGCTCACGTGTCACATTTCCTTCGTCCGCTGCCTCCTCAAAACAATTTGGCTTCGTCCCGGTTTCAGCGCCTTCAACCATTCCTAAGTGGATATCATTTTAAATATTTAATATTTTTCGATTTTCTAAAATCTCATTTTCGGTCCACTGACGTTGTCAATTTCGTGAAAATTGACCGTTCGTAATTCAACGAAATTCGACTGAAGAACTGGGAGCCACGTATATTTAATTCAATAAGTCCGTTTCTTCATTGTAGATCTAGAAAATTTTCGTATTTTTCATTTTGTGAATTACCGTTGGCTTCTTTTCTCGTAAAATTGTAATTAATTTCAACATAATTTGTTTTAATCTATTTCATTCTTTGGACTCAATATTATTATGAATATTGTTGCTTTTATTCGCTTGTTTTTCTAAAAATTACTATTCATTTGACTGTTTCCAATCAAATACTTAACTGATCGAAAACGAAATTTACTA
The DNA here is from genome assembly GCA_016808115.1 of Tetrastigma voinierianum. Classification (NCBI taxonomy): domain Eukaryota; kingdom Viridiplantae; phylum Streptophyta; class Magnoliopsida; order Vitales; family Vitaceae; genus Tetrastigma; species Tetrastigma voinierianum. The sequence continues at coordinate 803,764 of JAEQBH010000115.1, forward strand.
TTCATGGAAACTATCAATTCAGGGTCTTACAATTACACTATAATTAGGATTAGTTTTTAAACCACACCTTTTCAAGTTTTTTTTTTAAATTTTTTTTATTATTTTTTGAAAACATCCACCGAAGTAGTAAAACTAGGGGTGTCAATTCATGTCATACAGTTCGTAATTCATGTTAATGTTAGATTTTTCTATATCGTCAACTGTAGGGAGTTGTATAGGTGATAAGTATAAGGTATTGACTATTAGCCCATATGTGATAAGTATGAGGTCAGATCTGGGACCTTAGTCCACATCCCTCTGATTTGGGAGTGGACTTGGACGTCCGCATCATTCGTAGTAAACCTGATTGACCCCGGGTTTACTATAAAAGGAGTAGAAAGCCATCTCATTCTCATCCCATCCAGCCTCAGAAACCGTAAGTTCACTTGAGAGAAGGAGTGCTATTAGGAGGAGCTTTTGAGAGGAAGATCAAGATCGCGATCCACAAGCCACTCTGCCTTCCTCATCTGGGACATCAAGGCATACTGTGATCTACACCATGGTCGAGGTATAATTCTCGAACTCATGAATTCTGTAGTCTTGATTTTCATTCCGCATTAATCTAGATCAAGACCTAAACACGTTATAGGTTAACGTAATTTTCTAACATAATTTCGCATCAAGCCGATCTGTCCATGATGTTTGATCTTAATAATGACCCGTGAATCAATGAAATCAGATCAAGTAAAAAGAAAAATTCATCGCATAAAGATATGACTGCGCTTTTTTTCCGGTTTTTTCTTAATGTTTATGGATGCTTTATGGCGAAAATTTGTGGAGCAAGCCGGTCATCTCAATCTTCTTATGTAATTTATTCGGGTCCATGATCGATCATCAGAATCAGTCGTAATTATTCACGCAATATTCACGTTATTGATGCAGATTTATCTAACTCCATGTGGTTCTTGTTCCTTCCCCATTCAGCGCCCCGTGACAAAAGCTACCAATTTGTTTTTCCAAAGAAAAGTATCACTTAAAGAAGGGAATGCATCATACCGTGATACGGCTCAAGAAAATGAAGGTATGACATCGTTAGTGTGTTATGAATCAAATTTTTGTAAATTATCATGATTTACATAACACATGGTGGATTGACCTGCCCTACAACTATGTTTCTACCGCTCGCAGGGCTTCAAAACTTAAGAAACCTAATGAGGGCGAACTATGCGTCTATATTCAGAAATAAGACGCCACAAGAATAAGGTGTCGGGACATACAATAGTTCCTACACACCGGATAATGCGCCGAATTTGACAAGACTTTTTATATTCCTAGTTTCTTTATTATGAATCTTAGTATCTCAGATCTAGACTAGCGCCTCGTGGCTTTGATTTTCACTTAAAGATGTCTTTTCGATTATTAAAGATTCGCATCATTGCTCGTAAATTAACGATGGTTTATATTGGTTCAAGTCTTGATCCAAAATGTGCGCACTCACTAACTACAATGCATAACAATAGAAATAATATCGTTGTAATAAATAATCATCATTCAGCTTATGGCATAGGAGATTAGGTCACATCTCCATAGAGTTTAAAGAGGTTGAGCTGGCTGATGAAGGTCAGACACTCGACTTCATCGACTTCGATACTTGTTTAGGTTGCATAAAAAGCAAACTTAACAAGTCCAATAAAGGAGCTAAGAAGTGATACAAAACTCAAGATACACATCGATATCTCAGGACCATTTACCACCCAATTCTTTAATGGTCGTGCGTATTTTATTACCTTCATCGATGATTTACAAAGATACATGTATCTCTATATTCTAAAATGACAAACTGAAGCACCAGATGCTTTCAAAGTCTATAAAGGTAGGTAGAGAAACAACTGAATTGAGTATCAAAATTGTAAGATCTGATGGGTGGTGAGATATGGTAGTTCACGTACTGGAGGCCAAAGACCTGTCCATTTGCTAAATTCTTGAGGAAATGGAATCAGAGCTCGCATACGACACCCTCGCACGCTACAAAGAAATGGTGTCAGCCGAAAGAAGGAATCGTACATTGATGGACATGGTAGACATGATAAGTGTCTCAAATCTCCTCCTAACATGTGGAGCGGCTTCAGCATACTCCTGCAATATTCTCGAATGTGGTTCCATCCAAGCCGGCTCCAAAACACCCTTGAGCTATGGAAATGGCTGGAAGCCTAGTTTAAACCATGTACATATATGGGGCTGTAAAGTAGAGGTAAGGGTGTACAACCCACATGAAAGGAAATAGACCCAAGGACAAATGCGGCTTCATCAAGGCGCGTAAAAGTCCATGGTTATGTTTTACTGTCCTCTCACACGCATAAAGTCAGGCTAACGCCGTATTTCGAGGATTATAACATTGATGAGAGTGGTTATCATAAAGTTGTGATAGAAGAAGTACAGGACTCTGCACTTTCAGGTCGTGGTGTTGAACCTGGTGGGCACATACCTACTATGGCTCAACAACTACCTATTCAGATCACAACCTATGAAGGAGTGATAACTGATCCTCCTATCCGTAACTCATGGTTAAGTAGTTAGCGGTCGGGGCCTATTCAGAACCACAACAACAAGTGTCACCGCACTACAATCACTAGACCAATCGAGACTTAAGAAGATCCCCTCAAGAGTCCGAAAGTCGGCCATTCCATCCGATCATGTCAGATACCATGTGAGACCGACTACATGTCCGGACTCAATCAAGACCCCATTTCTTTTCAGAGGCCATGAGCCGATGCATTCGAAAAATGGTCCGATGTAATGAAGGATGAATTAAACTCCACCGGCAAACAATCAAGTCTCGGGATCTAGTAGAGTTACCGTAAGCTATGGTAGTCAGCGGGTCTATAAGACCAAAACCGATGCCTCCGGGTAACATCGAAAGATATGGGCAAGACTTACTTCGCCAAAGGTTTCTTCAAAGAGGCATTATCATCATGACACCTTCTCTCCGCTTCCAACATGACTCACTAAGGATAACGCCCTTCAGAGCTCATTTTGATTTAGGAGTCGCATCAGATGGATGTCAAAAACTAAGATTCCCGAATGGAGAACTCGAGGAGGAAGTATACATGACTCAAATCAAGGATTCATTTCGTAAAAAGGTAATCATCTTGTCCGCAACCAAAGAAGTCTATATACGGCTAAAACAAGCTTCACGACAATGGTATGAAGTTTCACAACACAATTTCATCTGGGTTTTGAGGAAAATATTAGATCAAATGTATATACATCAAGGTCGCTGGAGCAAATTCACGTTTCTAGTCCCGTATGTCGATGATATTTTTGTCGCAAGTAAATAACTTGGGATTAATTAGGAGACTAAACGATTTCTCTCTCAGACTTTGACATGAAAGATATAGAGGCTTCCTATGTTTTAGGAATTGAGATACAGAGATAGATCTAAAAAGATCTGGGGTTATCTCAAGTGCCTATATCAATAAATCTAGAAAGGTTTAATATGAGAAATTGTCTGAGTTCAATAGCTCCCATTGTTATGGTGATAAATTCAGCTAATACAATGTCCCAAGAATTCTCTGGAATTAGAATCCATGAAGAATATTCCATATGCATCTCAGCTTACAGGCCCTCGGGGTCTATTTAGAGGTTTCGCACTAGGACCGGCATATCGCATTCAAGCCGTGGGAATGTCGGGAAGATATCAAAGTAATCCTGATAGAGCACATCGACACCGCAAGAAAGTTAAAAGGAGCATCTCCAGGAACCAAGTGACCATATATGCTTACATACAGAGTCCGACTATCCGGATTTGATTGATATACAGATGAAGACTTCAGCTGCCTAGATTCGAGGAGTCACTTCAGCGTTACATTTTTATGTTAGCCGCTGGTGCAAAGGCATGGGAAAAGCACCAAGGCACTCTACAAAGATCCTCGACTATGGAGGCAGAATTTGTCGTGATATGAAGCAACAAAATGTGCATTATGGTTGAAGAATTTTTCTTCAGGCTTAGAGTGACGGATACAAAGACCTAAGCCAATAGCTTCTCAGATAACGCGCAGTTGTTCTTCTCCCAAGAACAATAAAGTGGGAGCCAGAAGAAGCACATTGGATATAAAGTACTTGGTGGTGCGAGAAAACGCCGTGAGAGAGTAAATCATCATTGAGCAGAAAGTAATAATCGCTAATGGCAGCGTGATCCCATGACTAAAAGGGCCCCGCCAAAATTGTATAAAAGTCATGTTGATAGAATGGGACTTAGAACTCTTTTGATGATTAGTCATGACATTATTGTAACTTTCGACATTTTAATGCAATATTTCAACTATCTCATTTTGTACACTAAAAGATATTTGAGATTTTTATTGCATTAAAGAGTGGGAGTGCCCACTCATAAAGAATTAATACCACATAAAGCACTTAATAAGATTAAATAACTACATTGTGATCATGGAAGGAAGTATTTGCCATCTAAAATATAACCGCCTACGCTCATAATTAAGGGATATCTTACTTAAGTATAAAGATATCACATATGTTTGGGCTAATTGTCATATTGTTTTCTAAAATAACAAGGCCATGCAAGAATTTTTCATGTTCACTATCACCCTATGAGTCAAAATTATTATTTATTTTTTTTGCTTTTCTAAAACAAAATTATTTTAAAAACCTACAAATGTTGAAACCAAGTGAGAATGTTAGATTTTCTATATTGGCTCAACTTGTAGGAGTTGTATAGGGTGATTAGTATAAGGTATTGACTATTAGGCCTATGTGATAAGTGTAGGAGGGTCGTGATCTGACCTTTAGTCCACATCCTCTAGATGTGGGAGTGATGGACTCCATCTGCATCATTCGTAGTAAAACTCATCGACCCCGGTTTACTATAAAAGGGAGAGAAAGCCATCTCATTCATCCCATCCAGCTTCTCGGTGAAACCTAAGTTCACTGAGAAAGGAGTGCACAGAGCTGAGAGGAAGATCAAGATCGTGATCCACAAGCCAATTTCTCGTTTTCCCCATCTGATCAAGGCGGTTACTTGATCTACACCATACTTGAGGTATAATTCCTGAACCTATAATTTATAGTCTTGATTTTCATTCCGCATTAATCTAGATCAAGACCTAAAGAAGGTTATAGGTTAACGTAATTTTCTAACAGTTAATGTATGGATCGTGTCAACATTCCACAATCCAAACTCGACATGAATAATAAACATGTCAACATTCGCTAACCCAAATCCAACCTATTTATTATTCGTGTTAGGCAGGTCAACACGAATATGAGTCATTTAATTTGATTATTTAAAATAATAAGAATTATAATTAATCATCCATGCATGTTTAACACAAGTAACCTATTAAATTTAATATGTTTGTTAATTCTTATTATTTAAATTAATAGGGGAATTATAATTAAATAATTCATATTTAACACAAATAACTTATTAAATAGGTTAACAATCAATATAATAATTAAATCGTGAGTTAATTCATGTCAAATTGCAAGTACAGCCAACACGAATATGACATATTTATTAAACGTGTTAGGTGGCTTAACAATAAATACTTAATTAAAACACGATTATACTCAACCAAACTCAGAAAAACCTGTGTTGGGTTCAGGTTAGGTTCAAGTGTCGTCACCCCATCACTCTAAGTAAAACATTCATGACATAAGGGCAACACTTTTAATACATAACACTTCTTTGCCCGCTCAAAATATATAATTTCTTATTATCCCAATTTCGCAATCTGTTCCAGACTACATCTTTTAAGAATTCAAAAGTCTTCTTACTTCTTCCAATAAATGAAGGTAACCCCAAATAATTACCAAAGTGAGATCATGTAATGTTTTGAATCTTTGGCTGGGCATATCTCCTTTATACACTTTCCAAGATTCACTTTCTATATTTGCTACTAACTTGCAAAATTTGGAAACACCCCTAGAAGTGGTTCAAAGACAACCATAAATAAAAGCGTGAGTAAAAGAAAAATCTAGTAGCATGGTATACAATTTCCTTCAAAAAAAAGAAAACGAAAAATAAAAATAAAAGAATCTTATTCTAGGAGGGAGTATAAATTGTGCACTATATATGTAGATAATTTGTTAAATGGAAATCTTGCAATCTTTGCTTCAAATGATTTAACTTTGACTAAGAATATCAGTTGATCCATTCTTAGAAATCTAATGTCTTGGATAGTAAGCTGATTTACTTGAACAACAATGCACGTATATGTTTCAATGTCGACATACATTGATTGTTATGCATGGGTTATTTGACTAAAATTAGCATTATATTGGATATGTGATGATGGACTATCATTCTTCCTTGATTGTTTTATTTCTTTTTTCCAAATTCTACTTAATTTATCATATGTTCGATATAATTATCAAGATTTTATTTTTTGACCACCTTATTGGGAAACCCTTATGACCCCTTCTTCTATATTGGTATGATATTGTTTATTTTGGGTCTAAGATTCTCATGATTTTGTTTTTGGGTTCTTTCTCCAAAGGCCTCATTCCAATTAGATACTATCCATGCTTATAAACTTATAAGTCTTCCCATTCCTATTTGATATGGAACATTGTGGGCTTTTTAGTCGCACATCTAACAATCCTCATTTTGAACAAAGTTCCATCGAAACCTCCCCTCAAATTAGGATTTCCTTGTCCTTCACTACGTTTGGGCACACGTCTTATGTGAAGCATCACCTATTAGGAGGGTTCACCATATAATTTTGTTTAACTTCCATTCACACGGTTAAGTTAGAGCTCAACTATGATACCACTTTTTAGGAAAACCTTATGGATCACTTTTTCTACATTGGTATATATTGTCCACTTTGGAGTTAAGACTCTCATGGTTTTGTTTTTGGACTTCTCCCCTAAAAGGCTTCATACAAATTGGTTGTTATCCATGCTTATAAACTCATAAGCCTCCCATTCCTATCCGATGTGGAACATTATGGGACTTTTGGGCTCACACCCAACAATCATCTTCACAAACAAAGTTTTATTGAGCCTTCTCTCAAATTAAGACTTTCTTGTCTTTCACTACGTTCAAGTACACGTCTTACATGAAGAACTACATGCTAGGGGTTCACCAAACAATTTTGTTCGGTATCCACCCATATGGTTAAATATGAACTCGGCTTTGATATCACTTGTTAGGAGATCTTATAAACTCTTCTTTATTCATATTGGTATGATATTGTCTACTTTGAATCAATATCAATTGAATATTGTCCATCCATTTTAACTCATGATCTTTCTCATTTTCAACTTATATGGGACTTTGGGCGCACCCAACACATCCTAGATAGTTGTTTTTTGTTTCAAGTTCTTTCTTTGATATGAATGTGTGTTCGTTGAATTAAATTCTTCACTCAGAAGCCCATTCTTGAAGAAAATTTAACAAATTTCTCTCTCTTAGAAGCTTTTTGGTGTTTTGATTAAGCATTCTAACTTGTATAATTTAGGATTTTTGGTGTTTCTCTCTCTTAGATATTTATGCTTTAGACGTTTTTTTCACCTAGTATTACTAGATGTTGTTCACAGGAGGCTTCCCCTCCTAATGTCTCTTTCCCCGATTAGGTGACTCTTCTCTTCTTTGAGGTCTATTCACCCTCAATGAAATTATTGGCTTCCTTCCACTTTGAGGAGGCTAGCATTTTTTTTTAATGTGTGTTATTTCGGGTGATGGGTTGAGGTTAACTATCCTATTCTCTTTAGTGCCTTCGAGGATATTGGCTTCCATCTTACTTTCATTCTCAAGGGTGAGAGGCGTCTGGTTGGTTTATATTTTTTAAAATTGTTTTTGACAATAATTTTTGAAAATATAGAAAACATTATTTTTCAAAATAAAAAGTCAGAATTAAATATGTTCTTCTATGTTTTTTTTTGTTCTCAACATTATTTTTAAGAACAAAAATAATTTTAATAAGAACCAAAATGCTTTTTCTTTTCATTCATCGGACCCCCATTCTCATTGAAATTATTTATCTCTTAAGACCATTATAAGTAGGAAGACTTTTCTAAGTTGAGAATTGATAAACAATGTAACTTAGCTTCATTCTATTTGGTCAGTTATTTGGTCTTTATATTTATGATATGAAAAGGATATTAGTAAAAAGGAGGCTGAATGAATGTAGTGACGAACTTAGGTAATAAAGTCGGACATAAAAATTTTCAAAGGTGCAATTGTATCACAATGGTTAAAGAGCTCATCTCCAAACTAGAGGTCATTAGTTCAAACCCTATTAAAAATACTTTTTCTCAAATTTTCAAAAGTGAGTTTTGTTCCTAAAGATATATACAAGGACAGAAAATAAAATATAAAGGAAATGGTTTATTTATTTATGATGATGCCTTTTTCAACCCAATCGCCGGAGCGATTAGGCCGCCATTCGACCGGATTGGCTCGGAGGGCCGGGATGTGCCTCGATCAAGGTTCGCATGCAGGATCGCTTGTACCGTTGATCTGTACCGGATGTGGCACTCCTCTGCAAAATAAGGAAGAAGGTCGCCAGGGCTTCGCCTGCGGATCGGCCCGCGTCTAAGCCGCTTTTCTCGAGAGAAAAGAGAGACCGCTGTAGGGCTAATGTGTCGCATATGAGTACGCGTCTAAGAAGCGCTGGGCGTGATCTTCAATCACGGGGTATTATTATATAGATGTCCAACCGCTTGCAATCAGAATTCAGGATTTGTCTCTATTGGATGGGATTTTCTTATCGCATCGGATTTGCAATGGATTTAGAAAGATTTATTTGGGATAATCTTCCTCTTATCGGGGGAGATCCAACCTGTGATAATCATATTATTTTCCTTTCCTATTGAAAGTTTTGGCTGGATTGACAAGATTATATCTTGTTGGGTTATTTTATTAGCTAAATACAACTGACGGTGATATGGACCTTCTAATTCATCCAAGATCGTCCTTCGGGCCTAGCGGGCCGGGCCTTCGTTTTGGGCTGGTACCGAGGGCTCAGACATGGGCTGGCGCCACTCTATTCGCGCAGGAGTGGGCCTACGAGCCTATTTTTCAAACCCTATCGTTGCCCCCCCACTCCCTCGGGTACAAAGCAGTACGTGGGCAAGGGTCAGACGCTTCTTGCATCGATGCACTCTTACAAAGGCCTGCCAGGTCAAGGTTAAGGCTTAGTCGCGCCATATGTCTCAGTGGATAATGACGACTCTCGGGTTTTCGCGCCGTTTCCTCACTTTCTAGCTTCTTTCAGCTTTCACTGTCTCGTGCTTCTCTCGGGTCCTCCAACCTCTTCCGATCTCGCACTTTATTTGCCTAAAGTTCTCTCAGTTTCACCCTTTGCGGTAGAGTCTTTTTCTCGCATTTTCCCGAGGTGCTTCTTCCGTCTTATTCCCTGACCACTGCGCCTCTCTACCTCTTGGTTTCTCTTCGATTAGCACGACGAGGCGCTAGGTTAAATTGATTGGATTTCCTCGTTTACTGTTCGCTTATTACGTCCGGTCGCCTTCTCTTTACGTATTGGCGGCGACTCTGCTATTGCCTGGGCTCGGACGTTAGGACAAGCCTTACTGCTCGTCGTGGTTGAACCCCCGAAACGCTGGGCGCCTCTTCCCTCGATAAGGATAAAGGGAAAATAAACCCACTCAAATATCCCCGGGGGTCATATTACCTTAAATCAGCCCAACATGTCAGGATCATGACCCAGTGCGTCGGTCCCTTCTCGTATGTGGCTACCTTGGCCGAACGTTATCGACTCCCGAAGGTCCGCGTATGGACCCCGATCGCCTTGACTTTTATAGCTCAGGCCCTGGATGGTATGCTCTTCGAGGTCGCTGATAATGGTCTCGCTTCCACCCGCACCCTTCACGAAAGCCGGCCTCGCAACATTTCACTGCCTCTGTCCTTCCCAACTCGCTCCCAACCAAGGCAGATTGCAAGCCTATCGGGCCTTTGCGACAGCGGCTCAAATAGTCCCTAGCGCTTTTCCTTATCTTTAGCCCAAAGGAGACTAATGGCTTTATTCTCCAGCGCCTTGAAAGCTCTCCTGGGTGACTTCGATCTTCCTTCCTCCCATAAAGGCCGAAGGGACGCTATTTCTCTTCGTGAGCTGGCCGCAATCGGGAATATGATCCTTCATGCTGACGACACTGGCGTTCGTGGCTTGACCACCCCCGATAATCTTTGTGAGGCTTGCCTGGCTGTATAACTCAGGTGAAGGTTGCTGAATATTTCTCGATTCAGATTATTCTCATGCTTCCCGTGTGCTCTACCTGACTCCACGTCAAGATAATGTCGAGCTCTAGCGTTTGGCGAACGTCCCGCCAGCTCCCACGCGAGCTGATAAAATCTCACATTCCCGGTCCATCTAATTTGAGGTCCACGCGCCCACTCTCTTCGCGAGGCCCTCGTTCTCCTTCCACCATGGGAGTCTTCTCCCATTAGGGCTTACCGCGCAAACACTTACTAGTGTGGAGAGATTTCGTCCAAATTGGGGGCACTATCTCGTAAGCCCCTCGGGAGGCGAAACGGAAAATCAAGCTCCACCGAGAAAGATCGCCTAAGCTTTGGCCAAGGTCTCGTAAATCGGGGCGTCTAACTCTCGTCGAAGCCTGAGCTGGCAGCCGCCCGCGGCCGAGGCTCCCGTGGCCACGAGCCTCGCTCTCTTTCTAAGCCCGTCGTAAAGGCAAAATCTCTCGGATGGAGCTGGCCCACACTCGCCGGCGGCCATGCGTCTATTATCAATTGAATCCACCTCTGAGAGTGCTAGCCACCCCTCGAAGGGTGGAAGAGTCAAGAGAAAAATCCGGAATCAAAATTCGCGAAGATGAGGACTCTTTGTTTTTCAATGCCGAACTCGCGCAGTGCGATCTTGTCCGTCCCATGATTCCCGACCTCTGGGAGGTCGTGAAGCGCCTGATGAGGCCCTCGACTTTATCCCTCAGGCTGTCTCTAAGTCCCCGCATCCATAGCAAGGTTCGCTTTCAGTCGATCTCAGATCGATGTCGACTTCATGTTTGATGCGTGCAGTCCACCATTTCCAGCGGGTCCGGATGATAAGGCCAAATCTAAACGAAAGCATGTAAAATCAGCTCGATTTATAAGACGAAGGCGCCTCTCTTTCTTCTCGAGGACCGCCGCACGAATCCAAGCGCACTGCGGTGACTCAAGAGAGGGAGAGACGAAGATGACTTAAAGTACAACATTTGGCCAGGTTCGCGGAGTAGAGAGGATGAAGTTCAAGAAGCCATGGGCGGTTGAAGGCGAGCTTCGGAAGGTCCGAGGTGAGCTCCAGGTTGCGCTGAATGATCTCGACGAGACCCGACGTACTGAGTCCTCCCAAGACGAAGCCTGGGATGAAAGTTAGGACGAGCTCACATCCCGGCGAAATGCGGTGTCTCAAGAGGAGATGCGATCACTAATGGCGATCTGTAGATAGCAGCGCAGCCTAGCAAGGGTTTCTCGTGGCGAGGCCTCCGAGGCGCGCCGTGACACGGCCATTGCAGGCCTCCGAGGGCCAGAAATCTCGGCGAGCGCTAAATGAGGAGCCGCCGGATTGGCGCTGGGATCTTCACCAAAGAACATCCTTCGGGCCGTCGTAGGGATGATGTTATTAGCAGATCAGGGACCGCCGCTCGGCCTCTCGGGCGGCTCGCTGCCAGGCTGCTAACGTCTACCCAGACTTGGACTTCAACTTCAATCTTCCAAGTGACGAGGAGGCGTATATCTTTCTACTAAATTTGAGCCAAGAACCTGATACTCTTGCCAAGCCCATTCCCTCTTCATTTGCCTGCTCCTTTTCTCCCGCCGACGCCCCAGGCTTCGTACCATTTCTCACTCATCGATATCGACTTTTATATTTTTCTTTATGTACACTGCTTCCTTTATTCTGCCCAAATCTTGTGACATATGTAGCCTCCTTTAATGAATATTCATTTCAGATCATCCGCTGCTTCACCGTAGTGTATTTTCGCTTTTCTTCTGCGAATTGTAAGGGCCCACTGAGGGTCCGAAATGAGCAATTAAGCTCACAACCGTGTCGCCGAGGCTTCGTGGGCTAATCTCGTACGAGCCGGGACCGATTCCTAGGCTATAAGGCCTCAGATAGCGAGTCACAAATCGAGTCACTGGTTCACTGGACCGTCTCTACAGAAAATGAACCGGGTTTTTAGCCGCAAGGCGCAGCTCTTCAACCTGAAAGCGGCTGATTCCACTACCGACGGTACGAGCTGAATGTGACTCTTAGTACATGACCTATTTTTGGCAGAGCTCGTCAAATTGAGCCAACACCTCCACCATCGACGGAATATGAGTCGAACAGATTCCCGGTAATGCACAGACCATTTTCGCAGAGCTTGTCACCTTGAGCGGCCGATCTCCGCCACCGACGGTTTTATGCTGAGAATCAGATTCCTTAGGCTGCGCGGCCTGCGCTGAATCGTTGAGCTCGTCAATTTGAGTCAGCGGCTCTACCGTCGAGTCGCCAGGAGTCGAGTCGACCCAGTCGCATGACCCGCTGTGTAATCATCAGCCACAAGGTAGATCGCCGGGCTGAGCTCGCCTATGAACTGCTGGGTCAGCCACCCATGTGAATCACGGGAAGAGCTCGCCGCTGCGACGCTGGGCAGTCGTCGGCGAGAATTATCAGCCGCCAATGCGGACAAGGAATGGCCCATGAGAATCGGCTGAAGAGCTCGCCCATGTGGACTCGAAGAGCTCGCGTTGTGGATGCTTAAAGCTCGGCCCATGAGAATCGCCGGGGAAGAGCCTGGCCCATGTGGACTCGCCAACGCGGAATCGCCAGCAGCCCATCTATGTGGAAACGCCGGGAAGAGCTCGCCTTGCCAATACGCAGCCTGCAGTGAGTCATTGGGCTCCGCTGGGCCGAGCCGCCTGAACCGAAGCCGCTCCTCAGCCGCGCGGTGACTCGTAAGTGCAGTGGACGAACTCGCCAAAGTGAGCCGCGGCCCGGCACGGTAATGGTGCGGCGATGTAGTCGGCGGCGATGTAACCGAGTGCGGCGATGTAAACGAAAGCGCGCCGTAGCTCTCGAGCCGACCGACTCGTAAATGCGGACTCGCGGCGCAGTGGTGACGAACTCGCCAAAGTGAGCTGGCTCCGGCCGTGGGTCGAGCGGCGATGTAGCCTGTTTATCCGACTCCTCGTGCAGCGTGACCCGTGCAAGAGTAGGATGAGCTCGCCAAAGTGAGATATCGGGCTTCGCGCTGCACGACCGCTTGATCGAATCGTCGCGGCGGCCATTCGACTTCGATTTTCGAAAGCAAAGTAAGTCTTTAATGCCGATTGATGGAGAATTTGGAACGTTCTGTGTGATTCTTTTTGAGTGCTTGCCTTCTTATAAATGGAGGCTTCATTGGCTGTGGGCTTATACTTTGTATATTTTATTTTCTCCTGTGCGTGAATCGAATCAGCGAGATGAATAGTCAAGTTTGGTCGCTCTTTCGCCTCGGGATCCTTCCGAAGATTTGGGATCGCCCGCTGCCTTCTGCCATGTGGGAGTTGTGTTTTTCCCTAGTCTCCCTTAATGGGAGTCATGTTATTCCCTAGCTTCGTGCTGTGAATGCGTTCCAGAGGCGATGCATTTCGCGCTCCATTTTCCTCGTTCTTCTTTCTCTTCCTTCCTCCTTTCTCTCCTTCTCCTTCTTTTTCATCTTTTCTTCCACATCTCATTCTCCCCTTTTTTGTTTCTTCTGCACAAACTCCTTCCATCCCTTTTCTTTCTTCTCCTCTTTCCTCGCTTCTTTCTTCTCTCCTTCTCCTTCTTTTCATTCTCTCTTTCTCCTTCGTCTCTTTTTTAAAGGGAACCGGTTTAGATCGATTGTAATCGGCGACATCACCGATTGTAATGTATCGTAACCTATTGGAATAAAGAGTGACTTATCTATGAACTTTCTATGTATTTTTCTCGTGTCTTATATATCTGAACTGTTTGAGATGTCTAACTAAATAACCAGTGAACGCTTAACTCATTACATAAGAATCGATAAGGCTCTATTTAATATTACAAACCGATGCCTACTGGTAAAAACGCTTAAGATGTTCCGCATTCCATGTATGCTGTAAGATTTTTCCTTCCTCTGTCTGGAGCTCATAATTGCCTGGTCTGACGACTCGAGATACGACGTAGCTGGGCCTCCCGCCGGGGCCCGCTTCCATGCGCCGGGTTCTTCCTTACTAGCGTGAGCTCTTTAAGACTAAATCACCCTAATGTAGCTTCTAGGTTTGACTTTTTTTATTGTAGTACTGCCTTCCTTTGATACCCTTCCTCGCGCGCTTTAGGACTTGCTCACGCATCTAGGAGATCTAAATTTAGACGAAGAGCTTCGTCATTGTGTTCCACTGATGCTAACTCGATCCTAGGAGACTTTATTCCGACCTCAACGGGGGCTACTGCTTCAGTGCCAAAGGCTAGGGCAAATGGGGTTTCCCGGGTTGCTGACTTCTGTGTCGTCCTGTAGGCCCATAATACCTCGGGGAGGTATTCTACCCAATTTCCTTTAAGGTCTTCCAATTTGGTTTTCAAGGCGGCTTTAAGGGTTCCGATAAAGGACTTCCTACTCGTCCGGGCTGATCAGGTGTGCCGAGATGAGTAATAATTTTAATTCCAGCCTCACGCAATCTCCGACCTGTGTTGTCGAACTCCGTTTCTCCGTTGTCCGATACTGTGGCCTTGAATACCAAACTCCGTATATGACGGCTCGCTACACAAATCAAGCAGATCTTCACCTCTCGTAATTATGGCTAAGGGCTCGCTTCCGCCCACCTAGTGAAGTAATCCACCGTGGACGACATGAATTTGCACTCGACCCTTACCAATGCAAGGTGGGTCCCAAAGATGTCCAAACTCCAATTACTGAACGGCCGTACTCAGGATCGACGCAAGTGGCCTCACGGGAGGCGTGAGATCTCAGCGTGCCCCGGCAGATTCGTGATTTTTGACTAGGCCTGCTTGCATCTTGAGTATTGCAGCTAGCAAGACTTCGCCTCAAGACTTTTCCCGCTAATGCTCGAGCCCGATATGGTTCCCCAGATATGCCCTCGCGGTACTTCTCTCTCAAAGACGCACTGCTGTCTTCCCGCGATGCATTAAGGAAAGGTGTGAAAAATCCCGATTGTAGAGGCTTCCCCAGATTGCAAACCCGGTGCACTGCCTCTTATTTTGTACCGCTTTCGGGTCGTCCGTAGGCTTCGTCTATAATATAATCCCAAACGGGCTCCATCCAAGCCTTGGCTTCGATCCGACCGCAACCACCTCGCTGTATTCGACAGTGTCGACCGCCGAGGTCTCCCGTGAGGCTGTATTAGCTTTGCCAAGGCGTCACTGAGTTCTCTAATCCGTGGGGACATGTCGACCTTAAACCAACACTGACTTTTAATATGTCACGAACTTTCTGGAGGTATAGAATCATCCTTCACTTTTTGGGCCTCGCAGGTATCTTCTATCTGTCTCGACCACCAAACTGAGTCACCGCAGACCCTAGCGGTCGACTTCTAATTAATGGGCGAGGTCAGGTTCCGCTGCGACCCTTCCCACACTTCTGGCCGTTGTTGAAGCATGGAATCCAAACTGAGTCTCGCATTCGAGTTACCCATTCCTTCCGAGAGGTCGTGATTAGACCTCGGCTTCGCTCTCACAGCTTCGAGGTCCCATCTACGTAGAGTTTCCGCACGGGAGGTCATTCATTGCTTCGAGCTGCCTTCACCCGGCCCGCCGAGGTGAATCTCATGATCAAGTCAACTAAGACTTGCCCTTTTATTGCGCTTTTGGTTTGTATCCACGTCGAACTCGCTCACTCTACGGCCCATTTCATCAACCTTCCGAGACTTCGGTTATGTAACACTCTGCTTCATCTAGCATTCCTGGGACTTCTATGGTGTGAGCCTGGAAGTAAGGGCGAAGTTTTCTAGTCATGGGTTACTAAGGCCAAAATTAAATTGTCCATCTCGGTATCTCTCCTTCTCTCCTCTTAAAGCCCACTCCGCAATAGTAAATCGGATGTCGCACTCTGCCTCGCCTCGACGAGGACTGCCTGCCGAGAAGTCCGAAACTCCGCTGCATAGGTGAGGAGCTCCCTCTTCAATCCGGCTTACCAATGGTGAGAGCTTTAAATATGTTTCTTTAAAGCCGAGAATGCTTCTTCTCGCACTTAATATCCCATCGAATGCCTTCTTCCGTGACTGGAAGAAGGTCGCATTCACTGGCTCGATATGAACCATTTTAGTAAGAATCCTTCCCACAGCACCGAACTTCCTTTATACTTGATGGCATGGCATGTCGAAAGCACGACTTTATCTTGTCTGGATTTGCTTCCAATTCCTCTATGGTCGACTATGAAACTCAGAATTTCCTACGATACTACAAGATTTGCAATGATTCGCCATGTCAGAAGCTTCTCAAGATCCAAACACTCTGATAGATGAGCTATGTGGAGCTCGGCTGTGATGGATTTTACCAAGATGTCATCTGCGTATACTTCCATAAGCCAGGTCTAATCGGGGTTTTGAAACATCCGATTCACCAATCTCGATATGTAGCTTCCCGCTAAGCAGCCCAAATGGTATCACACGATAGCAAAGAGGTTCCTCGCCGTGATTTAACGAGGTCTTTTCTTGGTCACCTGGGTCCATATTGATCTGGTTGTAGCCGGAGAAGGCATCCATAAAACTGAGGAGTTCATGGCCCGCAGTGGCATCTACGATGAGGTCGATTTGCGGCAGAGGGAAATCGACCCGCATGCTTGCTGATGCTCACCAGTCGATGCAAGTAGTCGCTACTTGGCTTCTCGCTTGCCTTTTGACGAGTACGACGCTGGCTAGCCACTGCATTCTACGGCTCCTCCTCTTGTTTGATTGGCTTCAAGGATACTGACGCTCATCCCGTGAGTGATTACTGTAGGATCAATCCCTCCCATATCCGTCCTGCTTCCACGCGAAGACGTCTTTGTTTTGTTTTAAAAAATGGATAAGGGGGTTTTGAGGTCTTCCGATAGCTGATCCAATGTAGGCGCAGATGCTCCGGTCGCCATCCGCAATACGTTCCGCTCTTCCGATGGCTCTGCCTGGTGATCACCTCACGCGCATGTCGAGCCTATCCGTATATGTCATTTACCGCCTTTGTTTCAGCGGATGCCGAGGCATTCCCTGGCCACCCGCTGGTCTCCTCGAATCCATTCCTACCGGTTTACGTAGGGAACTTGATCATCAAGGCGTATGAGGGATGGCTTTCACCGCAAGATTTGGCAGGGCCCGCCAAAGAACATGTCAGAAGGGTGATCGCGCCCACGACGAGGAACCTCGCTACGGCCGCCGCTCGGTACGTGGGATCTCCCAAGGTGAGCACTAGCTGTATTGAGCCTAGAGGTAGTACCTTTCCCGTAAAACTCGTAGTGAGCATTGACGGTTCCGCTTTCTCCCCTTCCGATGCCCATTTTATCGGCTGGGTCGACGCAAAGATGATGTCAACAACTCCCGCCACACCAGACCTCGATGAATCGGCCTTGTCGCTACCGCACGAACTACCAAAGTGGGTCGTCGTGAGGCGCGGCATCCTCCAGTCCGACCGCAGAAAGTGCGATCAACGGTCGAAATGCAGCAGCTTAGACACCGCTTATGGGCGTCCGCTACCTCCGCTGACCACGTCGCTGCAGTGCCCACGTGCCGAGCGCCAGACTCTCCTCCTCCTGCAAATCCTCCTGAGATTACCTGGATTTCACCAAGAGGTTGCTGGTGTTGTGTCGTCATCTGTCGAGGTGGTGGTTGCTGGGGCGGAGCCTGGTTCTGAGCTTGACTCTGGATCTGATTTTCAGGGGATATAAAGCGTCGGAGGTATCCGCGCCGTATCAAGTACTCTATTTCTCTCTTGAGTTGTATGCAGTCGTCCGTGCGATGTCCGTAGTCCCTAAGTGGAACTCGCAGCATTCTGGAGTTGCCCCCTCGTCAGGTCCGACTTCATCCGAGTCGCCATCTCGTGAATTGTTCTTTCAGATTGCCAGCAGGTAACCTCAGATACCGAGGCCGTCAGGGGCGGCACTCAGGCGAATAACGCTGCCGCCTCTCTGATCGCGGTGGACCCTGCATTTATCTCTCGAGGTTGCCACGCTGGGATCGCTTCTTCATTTTTCGAGATCCTTCCCGGTCGCTTGGTTTTCGGGGCTTCGTCCCGCTGTCACTGTCCCGCTTTTCTTTATGAGTGGAAGAGCTCTTTCTGACATGAGGGCTTCAATATATTGGCTACAGCACCTCGCCATGCTTGTTCGGGGGATTTTGATATGGAAAACATTAAGCTCCTTCGACCGAACCCTAAACCGTGCCCATGAACGCGCATGATCGGCAAACTTCTCGCCGTATAACCACCTTGGGGATTCTAAGATCAACCGGCCGGGACATAAGACCTCGCTTTCTCACGCACCTGCTTGATGGGCCACAGATGGTAACTTGGCTTTCTGTACGTCCTGGCTCCAATGAAGTGAGAGACGAATGCAATGGATAAGTCCCTGAATGAGGAGATCGACGACGGTGGGAGTCTATCAACCCATGCCAAGGCCGCCTTTCTGCAGGATTGCGAAGCTCGCATCGTAGACCGGGTCTCTGTACCCATGCACTCCATTTGATTTTTGTAGTGTTGAGATGATCGACTGATCTCAAGACATCGAATGCTTCCACCCGTGGCATTCGAACTTAGAGCGGAAGTGGGGAAGTGGAGTACCCCTAACAGATAGGTGACTCGGGCTTGTTGCACCAAGGTGTCCATAGTGTCAGACCACGTCCTTCACCACTTCCTTCACACTCCACGAGTTCTTGGCTTGGGAGGTTCGAACCCCTGGTTCCCATGAGTGTTCATGCCGAGGGTGACGCACCCTCCGTTCCCAACATGTTCCCAAGGGCCGGCCCATTGGCTCTTCCTTCCTCCGGGCTGATGCGGCCCATGCCCCCGGGCACTACCGGATCTCCGTCTGCTTCACCCTTTGTGGAATATCACATTATCACCCTCACTTCGGGGCCAGCACATGACCTTCCTAAGTTTCACGCGCCTCCCTAGCCTGGATCCGTCTGCAGTTGTTCGAACTGCTCTATCGTGACATTGGTGAGGCGGGCGTTTCACCTCGCTTGCCGCTTCGTATTGCTTCTCAACGCCGCCGTGAGGCTTCCGCGACCGCGCGGTTCGGCCGACACAACTCTGAAGATTACATTCCCGCTTATGTTCCGTGTCGAGACGCATCGCGAATCGGAAATCGCTTATATTTATAAAGGAACCGCCGTTCCTACAAAACGCCATCCTCGATGATGCCTTTTTCAACCGAAATCGGCCGGAGCTTACGGGGGTCAGCTGGGCCGACTCGGATTGGCTTCGCGGCCGATGTGCCTGATCGCTCCCGCTAAGGGTAGATCGCTGAAAATTGATCTCGCAGCTTGACGTGGCACTCCTCCCGCAAACAAGGAAGAAGGGGGTTTCGCCAGGGCTTCGCCCGTGGGTTTCTCCGACGCCTAAGCCTTTCTTTCTCGAGAGAAAAGACCGCTTGTAGGCGTAATGCGCTGTGATATTAGTATGTGCTCCAGAGTGCGTGATTTTCACCGCGGCTATGATGAGTAGTAGATGTCCAACCACAGGTCAGAACTAGGATTTGTTCCCATCGATGGGATTTTCTTATCAAGATTTGACGGTAATTGATTTGTAGAGCTGCTTTATTCGGGATAATTCCTCCTTCCTTATCGGGGAGATCCAACCGCGATAATCATATTATTTTCCTTTCCTTACTGATAAGATTTGGCCGGATTGGCAAGGATGATATCTTGTTGGGTGGGTTATTCTATTTCTCGTATCGGGTGAAATACAATCCGATTTTGCGTGATACTGGACCTTACCAATTCATCCAAGATCGTTCGACCTTCTGGCCTGCCTTCGTTTGGCCGGTACCGAGGGCCTAGGTATCATACATGCGCCACTTTCACTGTGAGGGCCCTCGAGAGCCCATTTTTCAAACCATATCAATTTATTTTTTAATTTTTAATTTTTATGTTTGGTTGTCTAATGAAAAATCTAAAAGAAAATCAAATATAAATAAAATTATTTAGAAACATGCATATTTTAAAATTATTTAATCTTTATATTAATGAGTAATAAATAAAATGAGTTTGAAGTGTCAAATAAAAATAATATGTTAGATTTAAGTTTTATTTTCCTTCACTTTTTCTTTTCTTCTATTTTCTTTCTTTACATTTTCTCTCAAATTCTCGAGGAACAAAACATACCCTTAGGGTATGCCGATGAAGTATCTTCTAAGAGCATGAAATGCTATGTCAAGAATACTTAAAATCGTGTGAATCGTAGGAACAATATGTTCAAGATCATCAGGAAAATAGGAGAGCATTTGGTTTAGCTTAAAAATATGCTTACAACTTCATTCACATCAGAGGATTTATCGTCATCATTTAACATGTAGTTCTTTTACAGTACAAAGTTTTAATGAAACTTTGTGCATTTGGTTATACCCACATTTGGTTATATGTACATGTTGGATTATGGGTTGTCTATGTGGGTTTGACCTGACTCATAACCCATAAGACAACATTTAAGGGATGTGTCTTCAAGAGATGGCGTGTATCAGAACCTATAAATATAGGAATATAATCCTTTCTCTGTTTCGATTCGACAAAAGAATGTTGGACCAAAACAGTTTTTTTTTTTAGTGTAAAAACTGAGTTGTTGGTTGACTTTGAGCCTAAATTAAAGTGGGACCTGATTGTTATTTTGAACAATATTTCATGGGTTCATATTCTACTAAGTGAGGAGAATAATGTAGTATTTTCATTTGCTCAAATCGAATAAGAAATGAATGGTAAAATAGGCCTTAAGTGACCCCTCTTGAAAAGGTGATGCTCGACTTCGCCTTGAGTTGTGTCCATTCATGAAAAGGTGTTGTTTGTACTTTTAGTGTTGTGTCCGCTCATGAAAGGTGTTGTTTGATTTTTAATTTTTGAAGTCAGGTCCTTTCATTTTGAGTTGTGTCTTTTCATTTTAAGTTGTGTCTTTAGGATAGTGATTGTCCGGAAAGTCACCAAGAGGTCTATAAATACTTAGGTTCATTGTCATTCTGAAAAAAAAAAACAAACAAATTTCAGTCATTTTCATTCAGTAAATAGTGCACTAAGACAACCTTTAGTGCATTATTTTTCGGCATTTAAGGCAATGCATTCGGAGAGTACACAACATAGTTTGGTTCGCCGACGATAGATCGAGTGCTACTTCTATCTATGTGAAGATCATTGTATCCTCGGAGGCAGACGCCTAAGATTCCATAAGCACCAAGAGCGGGGGCTAAATCGTCTTAAGAACATAAAGGTCAAACACTAGCCTCGATCTACCTAAACCCATCACGCTCTCGCTTTCTTTGCACCCAAGTTAGTATCTAGTCTGTGATATATCGGGAATCAAGACGTGTAACACTTTCATGTCACACTTATCTTTCCGTAACACTTCTATATAAATCGTTTACATTTATTTGTTACTGCTTTTAGTATACTTTGTATGTTTCAAATCAAATTTCAAATCAAGACTTCCATTTATATTTGAATACTCCTGTAGTCAACACTCCAACATTCTTAAGCATTTATTTTCAATTAGTTTAATTCATTTGTCAGGGTTCGTCATATAAAATAGTGACTTTGTTTCTGGTTTAATTTAAACTATTACACCAAACAGTAACTTTTGATAAACCATACAAAAAAACGTTAAAGTAGTAATTTCAAAACAGTAACATAGATTGTTTTTGGTTTTATAACTTACTGCTTTTATATTGTTTGAATAGTTTGTAATCTTTGTTTGTCAGAAATGGATGCAATTGATATTAATGTTTCTGCAACTACAAATCATGTTGTGCCTATTCTATTCCTACTCATGTGTCTCATGCGGAGAAACCCGAAAAGTTCAACAGAATGATTTCAAGAGATATAATAAATGTTGTTCTATCTCACTATGTTGAATCTTGCAAAGTTTCTTCGTGAGGATGCTCCCGTTTGTAGTGAGAATGAGGCCGACCACCTAGTTGTTGCTTCGGTGGATGAATGAAAGCACTCTGATTTTCTTTGCAAAAACTATATCCTCAATGGATTGGATAAAACATTATATAATGTGTATAGTCCAATCAAGACGACTAGAGAGAAGTGGGAACTCGACGTGTAAAATATAAGATGTGAGGATGCCTAATAAAGAAATTCATTGTGCGTATTCCTTTGATTATAAATGGTGGATTCCAAGACTATCATAAGTCAAGTTCAAGATCTTTAAGTGATCCTACATGAAATTCATGTTTAAGGGATGGTGCTTAGTGACCGCCAAGTGGCTGCAATATCGAGAAATTACAAACAAATTGAAGGACTTCCAAAATTATTTGAAACACAATGAAAGAAAATGAAGCTTGAAGACTTGATCGTGAGATTGAGGATAGAGGAGGACAATAGAGTCTCCGAAAAGAAAGTAGGCAATCATTCAATGGAGTCAAAGGCACATGTGATTGAAGAGAGACATAAAACCAACAAGAAAAGGAAGTATGTTGGCCAACAAGGGGCCAAGGGTAGTGATTCCAAGAAATTCAAAGGAAATTGCTTTGTGTGCAACAAACCGGACATCGTGCAAAGGATTGTCGAAACCGTAAAGCACAAGTGAACCGCAAGAGGAAGGTTGCCCAGGCCAATATAACCGAGGTGGAAAAACTTTCTAAAAATGCTTCTAACATAAGTTTTTCTGCTATAGTATCCTAAGTCAACTTTAAGGGAAACAAGTGAATGGTGGGTGGACATCGGGGCCACTAGACACATATGTTCCTGGGATAGTTAAGATGTTCTTCATATGAAGCAATTAAATGGATGGAGAACAACTCTTTATGGGAAATTCTCCACTTCCAAAGTTGGTCAAAGGAAAGGTTATATCAAGATGACTTCCGGAAAGAGCTCACTCAATGATGTTACATGTCCTGCAATTAAAAGAATCTTCGTGTCCGGATCGTTGTTTAGTAAGAAGGGTTTTAGGTTGGTTTTTGAGTCCGATAAATTTGTACTCACTAAGAGTGGGATTTATGTAGCAAGGGATATATGAGCAATGGGTTCTTAAGATAAAATGTAATGACTATTGTATCTCGATTTTAATAATAAGAACACATCTTCGCTTATATGCTTGAGTCCTCTAATGCATGGCATGGTAGATTAGGACATGTTAATTTTGATATTACAGAATTAATAAATTCTAGAATTGCTGCCTAAATTTAATATTGATGCAAATCATAAATGTGAGATATGTTGAATCAAAATTAACTAGGAGCATCATTTCCATAATATTGAAAGAAGTAATTCGAACCTCTAGAGTTAATTCATAGTGATATATGTGATTTGAAATATGTTCAAACTAGAGGTGGAAAGAAATACTTTGTGACTTTTATTGATGATTGCATAAGATATTGCTATGTATATTTGCTAAAGAGTAAAGATGAAACATTGGAAAAATTTATGCATTAGAAGAATGAGGTTGAGAATCAACTTGGTAGAAAGATTAAGGCAATAAGAGGTGATCGAGGTGGTGAATACGACGCACCGTTCGATCGGTTTTGTCAAGAACATGGTATTATTCACCAAAATTTTACGCCTTATACACCTCAGTACAATGGAATTACTGAATGTAAAAATAGAACATTGAAAGAGATGATGAATGCCATGTTGATTAGTTCAGATTGTTCCTGTAACTTGTGGGGGGAAGCTTTGCTTTCAAAGAAATTATATTTTAAAATAGATTACCCACAAGAAGTTGCCAGAAAACCCCATATGAATTATGGAAAGGTCTAGGTCCTTCCTACAAATATTTAAAGGTTCGGGGGTGTTTGATATGTAAAAGATGGTTCCTATTCTCAAAAGATTAAATATGACCTAAGACTATTGATTGTATATTTATCAAGTTATGCAATAAATAGTAGTGCATATCGCTTTCTAGCTAAGTATAAATATGATATTCCTCGATATACATGTCAATACAATAATTATCAAGAAATGCATCATTCTTTGAAAATATATTTCCTAGTAAAATGCATGTGATGAGAGTTCTTAAAAGAACTCATGATATCATGATCAGTGATATGTAATTCAGAGTCTATAAATGATGAAAGTGAGAGGCACTTAGATGATCAGAAAGGGCAAGGACTTCCAAGTTCTTTGGTCCAAATTTTCTAACATATTTGTTAGAAAATGAGCCTCAAAGCTTCACGAAGCAAATGTCCACTCAAGCACCATGGAAAGAAGTCAGAATAGTGAAATTGAATCCATCATGCAAAATCACACCTAGGAGTTGGTTGATCTTCCTTCAAGAAGTAAACCATTGGGGTGTAAATGGATCTTCAAGAGGAAAATGAAAATTGATGGATCAATTGATAAGTACAAGGCTAGACTTGTAGAAAAAGACTATAAACAAAAAGAAGGTCTTGATTACTTTGATACATATTCTTCTGTCACGAGAATAACATCTATTCGTATGCTCATAGCTATTGCAACATTGCATAATCTTGAGATACACCAAATGGATGTGGGAAGAAATTTTCCTAAATGGTGACTTAAATAAGGAAATTTATATGGACCAACTTTGAGGGCTTATTTCTCTGGGACAAGAGAAAGTATGTAGACTTGTTAAATCACTTTATGGTTTTAAAGCGAGCAACAATGACATGAGAAATTTGACAAGGTAATGATGTCAAATGGTTTCACAATTAATGAATGTGATAAATGTGTCAATGTTAAAGACACAAATAATGGATATGTCATTGTTTGCCTATATGTGGATGATATGCTTATTTTGGGTAGTAATAATTATATTACAACTACCCAGCGAAAAAATGTTGTTTAGTAAATTTAACATAGGATTTGGGTGTTGCCGAGACGTTATGGCAAAATTAAAATTTCTAGAACATATGGTGGACTTATATTATCTTAATCACATTATATTGAGAAATTACTTGACAAGTTCGACAAAGATGAAATCAACATTGCTAGAACACCAGTTCATATAAATCTTCATTTGTATAAAAATATTGGTCAAAGCATATCACAATTGGAATATTCTTGTATCATTGGAAGTCTAATGTAAGTCATGAGCTGCACTAGACCAGATATAGCATACTCCTTTAGTAAACTAAGTAGATATACGAGTAATCCAAGAGTAGACCATTGGAAGGCAATTATTAGGGTTCTTAGAATACCTAAGATATACCCAGAATTATGGATTGCATTATACAAGATATCCAGCAGTACCAGAAGGGTATAGTGATGCAAACTGGATATCTGATATGAAGGATACAAAATCTACAAGTGGTTATGTTTTTACACTTAGTGGAGCAGCTGTATCTTGGAAATCGTCAAGCGGCGTGTATTGCCGGATCCACGATAGATACGAATTTATTGCTTTAGATAGCGGAGAGACGAGAGTGGCTTAGGTCGATTTCTAGGGATATTCTAATATGGCCCCGAGGCTTTGTGCTAGCCGATTTGTATACATTGTGATAGCCAATGCGCAATTGGTAGGACACGGGAATGACATGTATTGTGAGCGCTGAGAGCAGAGGTCCGTTGACTACCGTCGACTGAAAAATACGTACATCTCGTATTTCGAGACCTATACTTGAGTAAAAATGGCCTTGGGCCCATATACACCAATACTCATCGAGCATATACTGACTATATTCCAATCGTCCAAAGTTATTTCATTACTCTTAATAAATACATATTAAAATCTACAATTCTAATACATATTATCAAAAAACGTCAAAGCCACGACGGAGCTTTCTTCAAAATGGAAGCCTCTAAAATGCGTCTTCTCGAGCGCTCCCACATTACCCTGAAAAATATTCCCTCGATAGGGTGAGCTATCGCGAGTGGTGGAATCGCACAAATGGGTTACTCCCGCTAAGTGCATATGCAATGATCGATTTAACCACACACTCAAGTAAATACGTGATCTACTTGAATGTCTGCGTTCCCATGTCTTGAGTCCTCACCGACTCCCTCACACTTGCCTAAGCCATGTATGAGAAAAATATCATTTTCAAAACAAAACTTGTTGTTCTTGAAAATAAACTACCGAATGTCGGTAAAATATGGGACTACCCTTCGAGGCGAGTGTGTTGGAGAACTTCCCGAAACAGTCATGGTCCTCATTCGAAATGATATGTTGGACTGTCTCCCAACCCCATTCTCCGGAAAATCATCCTGTGAAATTCCTTTCGCAATCATGTTCGTTTTTAAGAAAATTTGTGTCATGCACTCACAACTAATTTCTAGGTTACCCGGTGCATATGAAAATGCATTATGCCATTTCATGTCATTCATGCTAATATATTCGCATATATATATATATATATATATATATATATATATATATATATATATATATATATATATATACTCATTTAAATCACATCTGACATGTTATGTAATTTCAACACAATTTACACCAATATACAATTTTTGGTCAACCATCACCCAAATTAACTCACTTGAGCTAATCATAAACTCATCTCCAATTACCTACACACACAATTATATTCCATATAATTGTGACCTCATGTTAATACACAAAATTCATGCATTAACCTACTAATTCCTATACAACTCAAGCCATTCATTTCATCAATTTCAATACCAAAACACATGGACGTTTAATTTCCATTTCATACAGCTGAGATTGTTTTACAGGTCCCAACGAGGAAGCGAGTGGAAATTTGTCCGTGGGCAACCCACTCATCCAACATCGGTTCTTCTTTGCGGAACCAAATTCCATGGCCATTCCCGGCCTCATACACACTAAACCATGAATTAATGCACAAATCATGACCCAGGGGTACCCCAAGCGGTCCACACGTCGCAGTTTGTGAAATGGAGTTCAATTCTCACGCTTCGGTTCCCGAGTTTTGGGACCACGATCGGCAACGTTCAAGGCCTCAAATCAACTCAATCATCAACAAAACACTTAAGCAGTGTAACTCCAAGTAGCATAAAACCCTAACCATGGGTTTGTTGAAGCTTCGCCAGCTGGTCTTGCATGGCGTTGCCACTGCCGCCCGTAGAACAACTTTCCTTCTTGCTCGGTCGAAATCAGCGATTAGTTATTGGGAAATCTGAAAGGCACACTTTCTCTCTGATTTCCAAAAACCTAACCTTCTGTCTCCATTTCCTCCTTCTTCACGTTTTGGCCCTTTTCAATGTAGGAGATGACCACTATTCCCTCTTTTGTCCTATTATCATTAAGAATTCCAAAAATGTCATCCATGTCCTTTCTCTTGGATTTTGACATGTGGCACAATCTCGGCCGTCCGTATCCATCATCTCTCTAATCTTGTAACATGTGTCACAAGAGTACATGTTATAGGTGACTTTTGTCACATCACATCTCGTTTTACGACACCGGCTTCGGTGCCTCGGCTTGATGCAAATTGGCTTGTTTCGGTCGACGAAATTGGCGATGTTAGCTAGATTTCATGAGATGATTCCAACGATGAAATCCGTTTTGTCATCCGAGATCTAGAAAAATTTATGATTTTTACCGAAATTACGATTTTGCCCTTTTTCGAGAAATTAGATTTTCTCGGGGTTTCACATGTATAATGGTAAGTCTAGACATATACGTCGTAGACATAATACCGTTAGGCAATTGCTCTCAAATGGGATTATTTTTATTGATTATATAAAGTCAAAGGATAATCTAGCGGATTCGCTTACCAAAGGTTTGATGAGAGAGAAAGTAAATTGCACATCAAGGGGAATGGGATTAAAGCCTATGACAAAAGAATCACCTGATAGGCTTGACCTAGTTGAGTTGGAGATCCACAAGATCTAGGTTGAAGGAATGACCGGGTATGCGTGATTCAAAAGAAGCACTAAGGAGATAATATCTCCTACCTATTCCTATGATAAACTAGTGTTGCCTGCAGAGTTTATTAGGGTAAGCTATGCTTTCAATGATTCTTATAACTTGGAAAATCCAAGGGGAATATTGCAGGATATTCCTAATAGGAGTCTACTATATAAGGTGTGAAGAGTAAAGCTTCTATGAGAATTTATAAAAATTTGAATTCTCTAAAGTACTCATGAAAACAGGAGTTGTTCGGGGCTAAAATGAACGATCATGAGGGAGCCAATTGTGTTAGGAAAGAGACTGTGTGAAGTCTATTCGATTTGATTTATCAAACAGATGAATAGTTCAAGACATCACGTTCACTATTTAGCCGATATGTTCGATAGGCTTTCATTAGGGAAGGTTCAAGGCCAAAAGCTACCTATCTCGATGCACGATCTTTCCAAAGATGTGTACTCTCACATGGTGTGTGTAAACTGTATCATTTTGCATACTAACAACCGATTTTCCATTCATGTAGGGGATTGTTGGACCCAGAAACAGTTTTTAAGTGTAAAAGCGGGATTTGTTAGTTGACTTTGAGCCTAAATTAAAGTGAGACCTGATTGTTATTTTGAACAATATTTTGTGGTTCATATTTTACTAAGTGAGGAGAATAATGTAGTATATTCATTTGCTCAAATCGAGTAAGAAATGAATGAGAAAATAGGCTCCCAAGTAACCATCTTGAAAGGGTGTTGTTTGGACTTTCAGTTTGAGTTGTGTCCGTTCATGAAAAGGTGTTGTTTGGACTTTCATTTTGAGTTGTATCCTTTCATTTTGAGTTGTGTCTTTTCATTTTGAGTTGTGTCTTTAGGATGGTGACTTTCCGGAAAGTCACCAAGAGGTCTATAAATACTCAGGTTCATTGTCATTTTGAAAAAAAAACAAAGCAATTTACGGTCATTTGTTAAACAATGCACTAAGGCGACCTTTAGTGCATTATTTTCGACACATTAAGGCGATTGCATTTTGGAGAGTACACAACATAGTTTGGTTCGTTGGAACAGATAGATTGGAGTGCTACTTCTATCTGTGTGAAGATCATTAGTATCTTGAGCGAGCCTTCGGTATTCCATAAAGCACCAAAGAGTGGGGCGAAATCGTGTAGGACATCTAGCCTTGATCTACCTAAAGTTCTATCACAGTTCCTGTTCTGCAATCGGGTTAGTATCTAGTTTGCATATATCAGAAACTGTTACATGTCACACTTTATGTTTTCCGCATAACACTTCTATATAATTGTTTCACATTTATTTGTTACTATTTTAGTATAGTTTGCATGTTTCAAAACTGAAATTTCAATCAGTAATTTTACTATATTTGAATACCCTAGAGTCAACACTCCAACAAAGAAGACCATATACTTTGAGTAAGAGAATCACTGTCTCATCTTGTTTTTTCTGATCATTGAAATACAAGCGAAACATGTTTGTATTGTGATTGCACATTCAGATTCTAGTAATCTGTTTTTGGCTTGAAACATTGAAGACATAGAATTCGTGTTGCTTCCGACTGTGAATTCTTATACCACCAAAGATATATATATACGAAATCCAATATATATTCATCACTATTATATATCATTGTTTCATTATAACATCAGTTAACCAACACATCAAATTTTGTGGATGAGGGATGCATATAGGAGTTGATTCCAAGTATCAGGAACTCCAGGAAGACACCAATGGCTGCAGTCATTCGCATACTTCCCTCCATAGCCATAGATGGAAGGATGCCCATCTTTTCTTATCTGTGAAAGACTTGTCACGTTCAGCAAATAAACCGGTTTCGACATTTTGGACAGAACTTGCTCTACAACAATTTGTGCCGGATTTGATCCTACCGGATTCTTTGTCTCTTCCTCTGCTGTTGTTTGTCCTCTGCAGCTGCTGGCCTTTGCCCCATTCCAATCACTTACACAGAGTGAGCATCAAATTATTACATTAATCGAAATGGGTACAGAAAAATCATTGTTCATTATATTTTGTTTGTAACTTCAAAAGTATTAAGGGAAGAACAAAAAATAAAGAAAAATGATTTTTTTCATGATTATTTCAATTTTTTTTTAAAAAAATCAAATATAATAAAAAATTTCTTAAAATTTTATATATTTTTAAATTTCTTAATCCTAATTATCTAATAGAGAGAAACAATTAAAATGAGTTTGAATAAATATATCAAAAAATACTAAGGAAAGGGAAAAATACTGAGTTTGGATGATATGAAGAACATGAACAAACAAATTTAAGGCTACATTTAGTGTGGAAAGGACTGATGAAGGAAAAAAAAAAGGAAGGAAAATGATTTCTTATATCCTTATTCCTTAGGGGAAAATATAAAAGAAAATTAAATATTTTCAAATATAAAAGAAAATTAAATATATTCAAAATTCTTCAAAATTTGTACATATTTTTTAATTTCTAAGTCCTTATATAATAGAGAAAAACAAATAGAACGAGTTTGAATTAATATATATAATTAATTTATTAAGTTTAAACCTATTTCATTATTTTCCTCCAAATTTTCTTTTCTTTCACTTTTCCTCTCTATTTTCTTTTTAACACTTTTTCATTCAAAACCTAAAAAAAAATCATATATAATTAAAATTAATAAGAAATTTATATATTTTAAATTACTTAAGCTTCTTATTGATGAGTTAAAGCTAATTTATTAAATATGAAGGTACAATAAATATAAATAATTTGTTGACTTTTAACATTATTTTTATTTTCCTTCCATGTTTCCTCTCTATATTTTCTTTCCATGGATAACCAAAGTTGAGAAAAAATTTCTATTTATTTTTTTATCTTTTTCTATAATTCTATTTTTCTTTTCAATTTTCTTTCCTTCTTCTTTTCCGGGAATCAAACACATCCTTAAGGTTTGATTTTTGATATATGTCTAAATATGTAAACCCAAACTTACTTATTGTGATCTGGAGAAATGCCTTGGAAGTAAACTTTGGTTTTGGAAAAATCTATGTTGGAATCTATCCATCTGCTCCATGTTGTCATTGCTAGCTTATAAGCAATCAAGCGATTCATGTCTTCGAATGTTGACTTCCTATATTGAATGACATCCCATCTGCAAAACAAAATAAATATCTTTGTTAATTGTATTCCTTTGACAATTATTCTTCTAAAACAGGTTTTTTGTTTTCAAAAATTTTGAAAATTAGCAATAAGAAAATATTAAACAATTTTCGATTATGGAAAACAGAACACAAAAGCATTCAAACATGGAGAATGATTAAAAATAATGTTAGATTTTCATAAAGTGGGCTTTATTAATTGGATTTGTGTGGATTTATTCGATCTAATTAAGTGAAGTTATTGGAAACTAGCAATAATTCGTATGGAAATTTGGCAAGTGTGTGGTGAAGTGCGGCCCAGGCCGGGTAATGAGGGCGGGTGGTCGAACTCAATATATAAAGAAGGCTCAAAGTCCTCCCAAACCCTGGGATACGTATTTTTCGGGACTCACATACGGATTCGCAGATGCGATGCGTGAGAGGCAATCTCAATTTCAAGCCGGTGTCACGAGGGTCGTCGGAAGATCTTGAGATCTTGGCGTCGTTTCTTTACGGAGTTCTTCATCAATTCCGCATCAAGAAGATATTCAAATGGATTCCAAATCGAATTTTATGAATTTGAGTTTTTTCTCCATTAATGTTATGCTTTGTGTTCTAACATGGTAATCTAGGATTGATAGAAATCGTATCCTACAGTTGGTATCAGAGCCAACCATAGATTAGAATACAAAACATAAGGAATTGGAGAAAATTTTCTTTTGGGTTTTATGAAAAACGCGCGTGTCGGTTCGGGTTTTTTTCGATAAATCCAAAATTAAATATTTTGCATATTTGGAATCTATAGCGGCGAGGCGATCGCGTCGGTGGGTGGCGGAAGTCGTGGTGGCGGACGCCCTCCGCGGCGCCGCCGCGCGCACCACCACCAGCCCGTTGAAGGCGACGAGCGCGTCACGACACCTGCCGAGATGCGATCGGCGGTCCTGGCGGCGTCATGATGGCGTCATGACCCGATCGGTGGCAGGCCGGTCCAAGCGGATCTACGGGCCGTTTTGACCGGTTCGGTTGGTGGGCCCGATGGCGTGCGACGTGAGCTGGCGGCGTGGCTGGCGGCGTGGCCCGTGGCGTGGGTGATGGCGTGGGTGATGGCGTCATGATGGCGTCATCCCGACCGTCCTCCACCCAGACCCTTGACGCGACCGGCAGGCGGATATTGACGGAGCCGGTCAGCGGTCGGCGACGGACGGAGCCCGTCCGGCGGTCGGCAGGCGGAGCGGTCGGCGCTGGGCAGGTCGGCAAACCCGGCCGACTGTGCCACGCGCTCCACGGCGCTTTCACACGCGCGAATCTTACGGTGGCGTGGCGTGTGAAATTATTTACGGGAAAATTTGGTATGCATGAGCTTCGTATTAAAAAAAATTCTCTACAATGTGGTATATAGGCTTTGCGTGTTTGAAGACACGGATATGAAAATGCGTATAGAGCCACCAGCTACGCTAAGGAATTAGGGTATTTTCACGTATTTTTGTATTTCTCTATGGTTTAAGGAAGTACATATGGTAGCTAACATGCATATCCTTTATAAGGAGGCGTGTAGAGTCTATATTCCGTTGACTATTAATGAATGATTGAGCAGTATAATTGGCACTAACATATATATATTGAATGTGATACATAAAGTTTATATCCTTGATATGAGAGATTTTCAGGATTCAATTGAGTTGTGGCCCATGAAAGTGGCACTTGATTGGGTTTGAGAAATATCGATCTCATAGTGTGGTGGGATGTCTCTACGTTCTACATGATCATACTCCCAAGGAGGTGGTCTGTGTTAGTTCATGGAGGGATACATGTATGGCATGTGCTTGAGAAATGGCGATCTTAGTGGTTCATACACCCCAGGTGGTGATTTCCGAGAAGGATTAGAATATGTTCTCATGGCCATTTGTCGTGTGGAAATGTACAGCGCATGTCATATTTTTAACGGGGTGATTATGTGATGATGTATGTAATTTACTCTATGAGTATTCACATGATGCGATTGTATTGTTTTGTTTTATTTTTCGGTCAATTTTTAAACGACGGTAATTCCATTTCAATTATTGAAATCCCCTTCTTTGGATTGAATTTGAAATGGAAGAGGATTTCAATTTGGAATGGAGCTAGCGGATGTTCACATGGCGCTTACAATGGATAAGCGAGATATCACAACCTCGAAATGCGAATTTGAGAAAAGCGGACTATCTTGCTGGGAGAGGAGCAATAGGATTTCTTGTTGACAATGAAGAAATCCATCTGAGAACATTTGAAAGTGGTTTACCAGTGGTATGCTATTGGAATGATGGCAGCCATGAGGCTAAATCAAGTTTCATCGATGCTGAGATTGGAACACTTCTTCAAGCTCTTCAACATGAAGTATGATGAGTACCGGTGGGGTTGAATTATGTCCCTCGGGATGATATCATTGCAGACCTAAAGCGACTCTGAAGCTCTTAATGTCACCATTCGATGCTTGCATTGTCTGTCAAGCCACGAACACCACTTCCGCCCTGATTTTGGGATTATAAAGACAAACTACAACTCCAGATGAAACTTGGTCGAGTAAATGACTTGATAGCAAGGGTGGTGAGAGAGAAAGAAGCTTAAGAAGGATAAGAGCATATGGCTTATATGTTCTGAGTCCCCATAAGAGGAAGAATAAAGTTCAAAGTCGAACTCATAAAGGTGCTCATGAAACTCTGGGTCAATCGACAATATGGGTGCGAAAGACATTCTTGAAAAGGATGGTGATGCATTTGCCTGTTTTGTAGAAGGGTCACATGAAGAAGGACGCTACGAAATTCAAAGCTTGGATGTCGGCGTGGGCTACAGTGTGATTCTTTAATACTTGTTTGTGAATCCATTTATCTGAGAAGCACCATCCGGTTCTTGGTGAAACTGATAGTGGAGCAACTAATCATGTTGCATTACCATACGGGATCATCGCCCAGGAGGAAGCGAGCAAAGGATGAATCAAGCTCAGCGTGGGAAATAACGAGAAAATTTGAAGTCATGTTAGGTGATCATAATCTTAGTTTAGATTACGGTTTTAAATTGATATTGAAAAGACACATTTTATGTACCTTCTTTTAGAAGGAATTTAGTTTCAGTATCATGTTTAGTTCATATGATTATTCTTTTGAAATTAAGAAGCGATATTATTTCAATATTTCTTAATTCAAATAAGGTTAAAGTCTTGTCATATGTCCAACGGATTATAGATTAAGTTTATCTCCCGATGACATATCGTGCTTATGCAATTTGAAAGAATTTAGAGACCACTACCTAAGGAAGAGTCTTATGCATTATGGCATAGCGACTTGGCCATATCTCTAAGGATAGAGTAGAAAGGCTAATAAAGACTAATATCACACTTTGCTCTTAAAAATGACTTAGAGATATGCGTGAAGCTATTCTTAGGGGTAAAATGACCAAGATAAGAAAGAAAGCGGTCAAGTAGTTCGAGCTTGTTGGAAGTCATTCACACTGATATAAGTGGACCTTATGTGGCAACCTTGTGTAGAAATTTTTATTTCATCACATTTATTGATGACTATTCTCGATATGGTTATTTGTACTTGATTAAAGAAATGTCTGAGTCTCTTGAAAAATTCAAGATTTTTCGGACTGAAGTCGAGAAACAATTGGGAAAAGTCATAAAGGTTGTTAGATCGACTAGGAGTGGAGAGTATTATGTAAACATGGCGATCTTCGGACGGCTTAAGGAGCCGTCGCCAAATACTTGAGGACTGCGGGATAGTGGCACCGGTTACTATGCACGAGTCTGAGCAAAATGGTATAGCTAGAAGGCGCAATCGTACTCTTATGGAAATGGTAAGGGTATGATAAGTAGGGCAAATTTACTAGGTTTCTATGGGGTGAAGCTTTGAAAACAACTTTGTACATTTTGAATCGTGTACCTACAAAAATTTGTTCCATTGACTCTATACGAGTTATGGACGTAAGCCTAGCTTAAACCATCTTAAGGTTTGGGGATGTCTAGCGGAGTAAAGTTATATAATCCAACATTAAGTAAGTTGGACTCCCGGAGACCCACTAGGTGTTATTTTGTATCTTACGGAACATTCGAAGGGATATCGGTTCTATAATCCCGATGGAGCCTGGGAATTGTGGAATATGACTGGCTAAGTTTTTTGGAGTTTGATGTGGTAGAAGAGAGTAGGCTGCTCCACGAGACTATTGAGGAATAGTACGATGAGTAATGTGGTATCTATATCTCCTCCCATATAGATAATTGTGGAAACTCCACCACACCATTTTGAACTGTTGAGACTAGGGATCACGGTGTTGAGGCGGCTCTGTGAAGTTCATCAGGCTCTCGGGTGCGGGATGTGGCTATTACTACTCGATGGGGAGATCCACTAGGGAGAGCCGATCAACAGCCCGCGGGACTATTTAGTCTATATAGGAGAGCAAGGCTACGATATTGGTTACGTGGCCCGACCCGATAACTTATGAGAAAATTTGTTTCTTGTCCTGTCCAGGTTTGTGGTTGGATACGTGAGAGATGAAATTCGATCTATGAGGCATAATGGGTTTGGGAACTTATTGAATTACGATGGTCATAGACCCGTGGTACGCAAATGGGTGTATAAGGTAAGGGACTACAAGAAAGGTTGAAAAGTTTAAAGCGGTACGGTAGCCAAAGGTTTCACTCGAGAGAGAAGGAGTAGACTATGAAGCGACTTTTCTCAGTCTCTTAAGATTCTTCGAGTGATCGTGGCATTAGTTGCTCATTTTGATATGGAGTTACACCGGATGGATGTTAAAAGCGCGCTTTCTCAATGGAGACACTTGTGAAAAGTCTATATGATGCAACGAAGGTTTTTGTGGAAAATGATTCGGAGGCAAACTTGTATGTGAAAAAAGTCTATTTATGGTCTCAAAGCAAGCTTCTAGACAATGGTACTTAAAGTTTCATAGTGTTGTTGCTTCATATGGTTTGTTGAGAACAAAGTAGATCAATGTATATCTTGCAAAGGTCGGTGGGAGGAAATTCATTTTCTAATACTCTATGTGGATGATATCACGCACCAACTGATGACCTTGATCTGCTTGCATGAGACAAAAGCGGATGTTGTCAAACAACTTTGATATGAAGGACCTTGGTAGGCGTCTTTTGTCACGGGCATTTTGAGATTCATAGAATCGTTCTTGCAAACTATTGGGTTTATCTCGGAGGGCATATGTTGGTCGAATTTAGAAAGATTCAGCATGCAACAATGTAAGTAGGAATTATACATCTGTAAAGGTGATGATTGAGTCCTATCACAATGTCCTCGTTCGGATATAGAAAGCCCGAATGAAGAATGCTTGCCTTATCTTAGTGCACTTGGGAGTATGTGTGCTCAGTATGCACTAGGCACGATATTGCTGCTACTGCAGGACTTCTAGGCGGATCTTGAGTCAAACCCCGAGACATGATCATTGGGTTGCTGCCAAGAAGGTTATGAGGTACTTAAGAGAATGAACTATGTTGATTCTGAGTATGTTCGGGACACCACGGTAGTTGGGTATTCGATTCGGACTTTCTTTGGTGTCGGGGATGAAAGAAGTCAACAAGCGGTTATATCTTTTAAGTTAGCGGGAGGTGCGAGTGTCCATGGAAAGTGAGAAACAGAAATCAATTGCATCCTCTACCATGCAAGCGGAGTTTGTAGCATGCTTTTAATGACTACTCGAGCGATTTGGCTCAGAAACCTCATTAAGGAATTAGCAGTGTTTGATTTTGTGGATAGGCCATACGATTGTATTGTGACAATAACTGCTGCGGTGTTGTTTATTAGCAGCAACAGAGGTCTCAAGGGTCTAAGCACATGGAGGTCGAGTGCCCGACTATAAAGGAAAAGTTGAGCCAGGTGACGTTGCGATGGAGCACATATCAACGGATATTGATTGCAGATCCGCTAACTAAAGGCCTTCGCCCTTGTGTATTTGATCGACATGTCATTAACATGGGCTTAGGAGTATCATGGGATACTGTGAATTAGTGGGAGCTATTAAGTTTTATGTTGCTCTTATGAAGAATGAATCGATTTAAATTCACGTTTTTGTAATAGTGAATTTGTATCAACTCTTTTTACATTGATAAGATATTTGTGAATGTAGGTTTATCGAGTTGAGTACTATGGTATTTGAAAATCTCAAGGCATTGTGTAAACCTTGAATACAGGCTAT
Organism: Tetrastigma voinierianum; assembly: GCA_016808115.1. Lineage (NCBI taxonomy): Eukaryota > Viridiplantae > Streptophyta > Magnoliopsida > Vitales > Vitaceae > Tetrastigma > Tetrastigma voinierianum. The sequence goes on from JAEQBH010000115.1 coordinate 840,937, forward strand.
GGGGCATTCTTGGCATTAGCCTTAACAACATGTTTTGTTACGTAAAGTAAGTTACATTAAGGTGACACATATACGAGTTCATTGGAACCATGATGGATATTCTCACGGTGACACACTAGGTTTTGTGACACTTAAGGAGAGAATTTGGACTAACAAAATGGATAACACATGAAGTATCACTCATTATGAGAATTATTGTCCATTTTAAACACACTACCATAGTGAATCCATATCGAGTAAAGTTGAAGCTTTTCGTGACCATGGAAGGCTTGCGTGAGTACATCTGGTGCAGCCATGATTCGAGTGTTGAGACTTTATGGGATCGGATTGATATTAGAGAATAATCTCTAGACCAATATAAGTGCGCACGAGTTTTGTTTCAATTAATATCGCCCAGTGGAATGTTAGATTTCATAAAGTGGGCTTTATTAGTGGATTTATTAATTGGTTATTCGATTACAATTAAGTGAGATTATTAGGCTTCTTAATAATTCATATGGGGTGGCAAGTGTGTGAAATTTGTGCGGCCCGGCCCGTAATAAGGAGGGCCATAATTCGAACTCAATATATAAGAGGCTCAAGTCCCTCCCAAACCACTGGGATCGTGTTACCAGGACTCACATCTGATTCTGGGGAGAAATACTTTCTCTGATACGTGAGAGGCAATCTCATTCAAGCCAGTGTCACCAAAGGGTCATTCGGGAGAAGATCTTGAGATCTTGACGTCGTTTCTTTGCAGGTTCTTCATCAATTCCGCATCAAGAATATTCAAATGGATTCGTCAATTTACATGGTGCTAGTTTTTCTCCATTAATGTTATGCTTTGTGTTCTAACATGGTAATCTAGGATTGATAGAAATCGTATCCTACAAATAAATCATTACAAATAAGATTTATCTAAAAACATATCAAATAGGTAAAAAATATTTTAAGTTTTCAAAAAAAAAAAACATAACAATGATTTAAAATAAATTTTTTTATTTACTTCTATTCACTAAGTTGAAACCATGTAGTTAACACATTGTGGTTGGGATTACCCAATGGTCATTGGTTGAGTCCTCGCTTGTTAACTTTAAGTTCTTATAGAATTAGTCGAGATGTACGCAAGCTAACTCAAACATGCACAATTATAAAAATGAAAAAAATTGAAAATAGAATGGGAGAGAAATCTCACGGTCGTTGTCTTCCATTGTGAAGCCACCAATGCCATGAGTTGAAAATCAAAATGTCCATTCCTTTCCATGGTTTTCCATTGTTGATAGAGTCGAGTTTCAGAACTCGTGAGCCATTCTTTGTTATTAGATCCACCAGAAGTGCATTTCGCCATAGCATTAGCGAGACATCATAGGCCTGCAATCAATGTTCAGAATTATTGGAGTTTTTTTTAATATATCTTATTCCATATGAAAATAAGAGGCTAATTACTATTCATTTTATATAAATATTTATTTATCCTTATTAATCATCATAATTTTATAAATCTAATGTGTGCCATAAAAACTATTACGATAATTAAAAAACAGTTGGTTTCCTTAACCACATATTTTACGTATATGAGTTATTTGGTTATTCGAACCTTGCTCAATGGTAAAAGGGTCTCATGTTCGAATCTTTGTAAAAACAGAGTACGACAAGATAATATGTATATTAATAGGAATAAAAAAAAATGAAGTGTATGTTTGTTTGTTTTTAATTATGTAATAAAATATATTAACTATGATTTTAATGATTAATCTATAAAATAAAATAGTTTTTAATTTTTCAGCTTGAAAAAGTGAAAAAGTAATTTTATTTTTATTTAAAAAGTATTTTATCACATTTAATATTCTTTACGATATTAGTTTTAAGTTCTAATTTGTTTTGAAATTATTTCTCTCAATAGTTAAATTTTCACTTTTTTACAATAAATGACAGTTACCTTATAAAATAGTAAGACCTCTTTAAAAAATATTCAATAGATTAATAAGCCTCCTTATTAAATATTCAATGAATGTATAATTTCAATCAGCGGAGCTACATAGGACTTAGGGAGTGCATATGGGAAAAAAATGTTTACAAAGGGTTCGAACCATTTAATCCCTTAGCCTTCTGTGGCCTATTATCTTATTCCTAATTATATTTTCTAGCTCTGCCAATAATTTCAGTTAAGTACTAAAGTCATTAGGTCTAGCTCCATTCAATATCGGTGTTTTAAATTGTTAATCCTACAAACAAATAATTTTTTTACGAAATTTAAAGAACCAAGAAAAAATGAATTAATAATTTATGAAATGCATAAAAAATGGCAAATAGGGATTTATAATATACAATTAAAAAATTTAAATATATATATTTTAAATTTTTAGGGATTCAATTCCTCATTGGAATCATCACATATTAAGACAACAGTGAATCTTTTCAAATTTTTCTATTATATTATTTTAAACTGTTAAGTTGGCTCTAATACTTAAACTTATGATTACATGCATGTAATGTTTTAGATTTTAAACCATACATATAGAAATATTATCCAATAGAAATATAATATTCTTCATATATATATATATATATATATATATATATATATATATATATATATATACTATATATATATATATATATATATATATTTATATATTGTTATTTGTTAATAATTTAGTAGTATAATGATAAGATTTCAATGTTTAAAGGCTGGACCGAATTCCAAACCTGAAAAAGTTACTAGTTCGCATTCATTGATTCAAGCGGTGTAGTTTGAAACATGAGTCAGTGGTAGCGTAATAAATATATAATTAAAATTTAAAAAATATAAATAAATTAAAATTATATGATATTTATCTTTGCATTATTTAATATAAGTATGAATATAGTAATATTTTAAATTTTATAAAATAAAATTTGTTTAATATTTAAACTTAATATATCAAAAGTATTTAATTTTAACTATTGTTTATATATATTATTTAAAATTGGTATAGCTTAATATAGTTTCAATGTAGCTCAATGGCAGCTTGGCCTAGTTTTATCCACGAGGTCCGTGGACCTCTAAGCTACTTGTTTTTTCTTGGCTTTTTGGAACTTAAAAATTTCCAATAATCCCACATCGAATTTTCACAAGAAAACTTATCCCTTTATAACTTTAGTAGTAGCGACCAATTTTTAAAACATTGATAATTTCTCTTAATTCCAAAAGTATTATTTTAAAGGGACTACATCCTCAAACTTTATTCTCCATCTCTCTATCCTTTTTTTTTTTAAAGTCAACATGCCAGATTAACTAATTAAATTATTAAATTTTCTCACATATGAAACCTAATAATAACTCAGATATAATTTTTATATTATGAAAAACAGAAAACAAAAAGGGTTAAAAAAGTTGGGTTATAGATTCTCAACTTAACAAATTTCCATATTTTCCAAAACCTAGAGAAAGAGAAACCATTCCCTACAGACTTGAAAAACAGATTTGAATTAATTTCATGTGTAACAACAGCACATGCATTCGTCTAAAGCAAGCATCACACTCCATTTAATTAATGAATTAACATATAATAAAACCATCATTAGTGAGGAACGAGATGATGATGCCACAAAATTTTATTTCTGAAATTCTTTACTCACATCTATTTTCAAATTTGTTGTTTAGGTGCAGTGATTGGTTGTCACATGGTTGGCAATAAAATATAAATATGAGACCCCAAATAAATTATGATGGTTAATTAAGAAATTAAAATGGAGAATTAATGAGAGAGGTAGGCTCACTGGGAAACTGAAAGTGGAGAGGCCCTGAGACCTTTTCAATGAGTAGGCAGCCTTGGGTACAGCTTTGTGAAGCATGCATGTGAGTGACTGCCACTGATTCAAACTCAGTGAGTCCCCTACAAACATGATCCTCTTTCCTCTATTCCTCCTCAAAAAATCAATCCCATTGAACCTGCACTACAAAAAAATAAAATAATAAGAGATTGTTTATTGAAAATCAATTTTCCTTGTAAATTTGATCTTCAAACTCTATGACTCTATAAATAAATAAATATATTAAAATTATTTAATTCAAGTCATTAATCTATTCAGGTACTAAAATTATTGTTACATCTTATCTTCTTTCTACCATCTTTTATTACTTCACTTAAAAAGTAATGTTATCATTCTATAAAATAAGCGAGAAGAAAATTTGTAATATTATATAATTATGGGCTAGTCTTAGCCTAATATACGCGTTTTAAAGCTGTGCGATCCCTTAAGCATAAATCAGACAAATTTACGTAACTGGATACAATTAGTATTGGAGAATCAGATTCTAAATCAGATTTAATTTAAATAAGTCTAAGTATAATCTCTTAATATTTAGATTTAGATTGATTAAAGTGTACAAATATTCCTAGTCTAGAATAAGTTACCAAGTTCATTCTTTCATTTCTTGATTCAATTTGTACTATTTATATATCTAGTTATTCAATGGAAAACATCAATCAATTATTCATTTATGCCAATCTCTACATGAGTATTAGGCGGCAGTCAAACCTCTCCACTCTGCTTTCTCTCTAGCGAGTTCGGTTCCCCTCCCCTCCTTCTCGGCTTCCTTTGTTCATTCACCCTTCCACCTCCCTGCTTCCTTGTTACACATCATGGCTCCGCAAACGTGACAAATTACCATCCCTTTTGATTCTGCTTCACCTCTCACCCTCATCAACATATCTGATCAAAACATTGTCAAACTTACATCAACAAATTCTACCTCTCCTGGAAGCTTCAGATTGAAGCTATCCTCATCGACTACGACCTCCATAAATTTATCGATGGCTCTCACCCTTGTCCATCGGCCATGACTCTCTTCGCCGACTAGGACACACCAAATCCAGACTTTCTCCCTTGGGTTTGACAAGACAAATTGCTCTTTAGTGCTCTTGTCGGCTCTATCTTTGCTCCATTGATTCCCCCGATTCAACAATCCTCCACCTCCTATGGCGTATGGCTCACCCTTGCGAACACACATATGTCGTCATCTCGCTGGGCATATTAAGAAAATCAAGGATCAACTTAAGCACGCCATCAAGGGGTTCCTAGAGAATCCTGCAGAATACATGTAGTTTATCCAAATTATGCGTCTTGAATCAACTTCTTTGCTCTTGGTAAACCCCTCAATCATGAGGACCTTATAGACAATTTTTTTGATGGTTTAGATGATGATTATAAAACCATTGTTGATATTGTCCAAAATCGCGAGATTCCAATTCTCTTTGATGAATTACATGAAAAATTGATTAATCGGGAATTGACGCTCAAACACTTGCAATCTGGTCACTCCTTGTTCCCGGTCACTACCAACATGGCCTTTGGGTGTCCTACCAACATACACTACCCGTCGAACTCTCGCTCCTGGCTTGTCATCCTCTCATCCCCTGGCCTCATGAGCCACGAAACCGCGACCTCCTCGTGCGGCCTTCTTAGTACCTTGGTCGATGCCAAGGCTGTCACACCGTTGGTCACTCAATCAGTTAGTGCCCGATCTACTAACTGGTGCCGACCTCTATTGCCCGAGCTCCTACCCACCCACATGCATGACCCTCCTCGGCTCATCACCACCGCCAGTGGCAACCCATGGCTCATGTTGCAACATCTTCGGCTACGGAATCTTCGCCATGCTTTCTGGACAGGGGAGCCTCCCATCACGTAACCACCGACCTCATCAATCTCACGCTTCATGCTCCCTATGACAGTCCATATGACATTATCATTGGTGATGGTACTGGGTTACATATTACACATTTGGGCACAACTTCTTTATCTACTCCTTCCAATTCATTTACCTTACACAATGTTTTATGTGTTCCTCACATGGAAAGAAACCTTATCTTTATCTCACAATTTTGAAAAACAAACAAAACATTGGTTGAGTTCTTGCCCTCTTTTTTTTTCATGTGAAGGATTTGCAGAAGGGGGCAATTATACTTCACGCGGTCACATTAAAGAAGGCGTTTATGAGTGGCCAACCAAGTTTCCACCCCTATCATTTTGTTTTCCAATGTCAAAGCCACTCCTAATGACTGGCATCATCGTTTGGGACATCCTTCTGAGCCTTTTCTTCAACACTTGGTTTCAAATTACAAGCTCCAACTTGTGTTTGCCTTATCGCCCTTATTTCGTTGTAAAGACAATTATTGCAATAAAAGTAATAAGTTACATTTTTTTCAATCCACACTTGTTTCTTCCGCTCCTTTGCAAATTATCATCTCTAATATATGGACCTCTCCTATTCCATTAAACTAATATTTCATTCTATGTCATTTTGTTGACCACCGGCTACTTATATATGGCTCACACACGCTCAGTAAGTCGGATGTCGATTTAGTTTTCCGTCTTCAAAACCCTTGTTGAGAATTTCTTTAAATGGAAAATAATTACATTGTACTCGGATAATGGGGGTGAATACACTGGTTTGTCTACCTTCTTAGCCACTCATGGAATCTCTCATCATACATCTTCCCCACACTCCCGAACACAACGGTTTCTCTGAGCGTCACCACCATTATGTTGTTGAAACCGGTTTAGCCCTTCTCTCTCTGGACTCTCTTCCGCTTTCCTTTTGGTGATATGTCTTCCTCACAGCTACATATCTCATTAATCGTCTTCCCACACCCATACTATTGATGTCCTCTCCATATCACAAATTATTCGGGACTCCTCCCAATTACTCAAAACTTCGTGTCTTTGTCTATCTGTGTTATCCATGGCTTCGATCGTACTTGTTGCATAAACTTGCTACTCGATCCACTCCCTATGTCTTCCTCAGCTACTCGCTTACTCAAAGTGCATACATATGCTTTGACCCTTACACTACCAAGACCTATCAATCATGTCATGTTCGTTTTATTGAGTCAATATTTCCTTTGTTTGCTGTTAATCCTTCTCTCCCTTGGTCTAATGAGTCCACTATTTCCACATGGTTTCCGATCACTCTCATCTACTTGGCCACTGTCTTGACGCCCGGTGCGGATCACGCATCCAACCACGAGCATGAGCCCCATGTAACCACTCTTGGGCCCCCGCAGCCGTGGTCGACTTGCCTCGTCACCGCAACTGACGAGCTTACTACTTTGTCCCACTGCTCGTCCCTCCCCATTGCCGACCACCATCTCGGGCCCTTATGCTCTAGCCAAACCGCCTCATGCTTGAGCACTTGAGCCCCCACTGCCCCGTCCCACTGGCCGTACCTCCCCAGTAGTCACATGTTCTAGCTACAACATCCACAAACCAATCCAGGCTTCAGTCTCTGCAGCTAGCCCGCTGACCTTGAGCGGGCCTTTGTAACCTGGCCATCAGGCCCGGATGGCGCAAAACAATGTCAAAAGAGTTTGATGACCTTATTCGGAATGACACTTGAGGAGTGATTCACTTGATTCGGTTCGGGAACATTTATGTAGAACATCAGAGGTGGATCTTTTCGAATCAAATGCTTGCTTGATGGTTAAACGAATTACAAAACTTAGGTTTGGTTGCGAGGTTTTCATCAACGCCTTAGCCATAATTATCATGACACCTTTAGTCTGGTGGTGAAACCAACCACTGTTCGTTTGGTTCTTTCTCTCACTACTAGTCACGAGTGGTGCGGCTAGATGTCAACAATGCATTTTTACAGGGCACCCTCATTGAGGATGCTTTCATGGCTCAAACATAGGGGTTCATAGACATTGATGCCCAATCGTATGCGTAGGCGTGCAAGCATCCTATGGTGCCAAATGGCCCTCGTGCACAGTACAATGAACTCGAATGGTTTTACTTACCTCACAGTTTGTGAACTCCACTGTAGATACTTCTATGTTCATTCTACATAGGACTGGTGTTTCCATCTATACATTTGAGTGTATGTTGACAACATCATCATCAGCGTAACAATCCATCTTATTTGTTTGTAGCACGTCATCTGCCAAATTCGGTTCTCTTTCGAGACTTGGGTGCCTTGACTTACTTTCTTGGCATTGAAGTCCTTCCTCACCTACTTAGTCTAATCCTTTCCCAACGGCTATATATAGTGGACCTCCTTGCCCGAACTGCAATGACGGATGCCCGACCAATCTCCACTCCATTGTCGACCATATCGACCTTGTCTCTTCAGTCAGGCACTGTCCTTTCCAATCCTTTCGAGTTCCGCATCATTGTCGACAACCTTCAGTATCTATTGATAACTTAACCAGACATTGCTTATGCAGTCAATAAACTCTCTCAATTTATGCATCGCCCGACCGGTGACCATTGGAATGCCGTAAAACGTATTATTCACTATTTATGTGGAACTATTGATCATGGGCTTACTATCCATAATTATTCGCCTCTCCACTTACATGCCTATACGATCTTGGTAGGTAAATAGATAGATTTTACTTCAATCGGCGCATTCATTATATACCTCAGCGTAATCCAATTTTTTGGAGTTCCAAGAAACAACGCATAGTTGCACGCTCTTCCACTAAAGCCAAATATTGCTCTTTTCTTTGCTCTTTTCTTTGTTGACGCCGTTGGATCTGTTTACTTAGTAGCTTCGGTTATCCTCTGCTTGGAGTACTGGTTATCTACTCGACAGTAGCCGGTGCGACTGACCTACGCTTCTAATTCGATTGTTTCTCGTGTATGAAACATGTTGCACTAGATTACCACTTCATTCGCGAGCAAGTTCAGAACGATGATCTTCGTGTTACACATGTTGCCTCTGCGGATTAGCTTGCAGATGCTCTTACCAAACCTCTACCTCGCTTACGTTTTCATTAGTTACTACTCAAGATTGGTCTCTCTTCTTGGAGCTCCAACTTGCGGGGGCATATTGGTGAATTAGATTCTAAATTTGATTTAATTTAAATCCGTAATTGCAGTATATGTCTTAGACTTAGATGGATTCTAATTATTACAAATATACCTAGTCTAGATTTAGTTACCAAGGATTCATTCTTTCATTCTTGATTTATTTGTACTATTTATATATCTGAATTTATTCAATGAAAACAACCAATCATTATTATTTATTCACCAATCTCTCTACGCACTTAGAAACTGACATTAGATTAGTAAAGTTTTTATAAAATAAAAAAGTGTTCTCAATTTTAAATATTAAAAACACTTTTTGTATCATTAATTATTTGAAAAATATTTATTAAAGGAAGTATCCATTTAAAATTAGCTACACATTGGAAGGTTAATTTGGAAAAGATGATAAGGCTAGATTAGCTCGTGGGGGTGGGAAGGCTGACAGTGGATTGACTATAATTAATCCCGTTATACCGTGATAGGCTTGGAAATAGCAAGTCAATCTCAAACAGGCCAAGTCATCTACATATTTTATGAGACATATGGCCAAATAGTAACTATTATTTGATTCTGACACCTAGCAGATTCCTTACAACTAACTTTAAGCTATGAGAGTGATAAGAAAAACCTTTATTAATTTTCTGGAAACTTGCAAAAGGAAATTCCCAACACCAAAGAAAGAGTTTCAAAATTAATATTATTTAAAGCCAAGGAAAAGTTGCCGTTTTTATTTAGAACAACAAACAAACAGACCCTTGGGTTCAGCCCCACACTATCAAAGAACACAAGACAAAAACCTAAACATGCAGATCCTGGGTTTCCGAAACAGTTAGGATACTCACAATATTTTTATGAATGAATAAATGGGATGCATAAAAGCTTGAGTCTCCTTAAAGCTCCTGGAGGATTTACTCGAAGAAGAAGATGAAGAAGAAGAGGGAAATTCTATACCTTGGTAAATTGCATGATGTGGGCTGCCATCTGAGCTTGAGATAGAGCTTATCAGGCCTACCATTCTTCTGGCAGTCAAACCCGGATTCAAGAAAGGGACAGTCGGATGAATTGTAGAGAGGATATGATGAGCTGTAAACCCATCTCCCTTGAGAACCGTCACTACATGCTTCTTCTTCGCTAACTGTCTTCATCTTCATCACCCCACCATCTCCTGTACTAAGTCAGACACAGAAGAAGCATAATAATATTGCAATACCAATGGCATTTCTTGCACCCATGATAGAAAACAAGAAGTGGATGAGAGATGTAAAGTTTTGAAGAAGAGAATATGAGATAGGGATTGAGATCAGAGTAATATGAGAGAATATGTAAAGTTTTAAAAAAATATTTTCTTATTAAAAAATATTATGAAATAGAGGATCTAAGATAATATATGGTTTTTCCATTTTGTGAAAACACTGAAAATAATAAATAAAAACAGAATAACCAATTGATATACACTTTGCTTATTTGTTCCGGTTATATTCAATTCTTATACTAAAAAAAATAATGACAACATGAATAACAAATTGAACTTTTGCCGACACCTTTTTATTAGGATATGGGAAATGAGGGCTCGTACAACAATACAACTCCAATGGGTTTTTTTTTTATTTACATTAATAAATAATCGAACATGAAACATTTCGATTGAGATAGTTTGAGTCTCTCTAGATTCGAACTTTCCTTATATTTTAGATGTTTCAATTACAAGATACATAAACAAAACAAAATAAATGAACATTTGCTATTTTTAGATGTTTTATGTAGAAAGGTCCCTCGACCTGCTCATATGAGAATTAGTTTGAGTATGACCTGCCAAAAAAAAAAAAAGATAAATGTCCAAGAGACTTTTTTTTTTTTTCATTTTTCCTTTTTAAGAATTTCTTGCCAAAAGAATTTAGTTCCTTTCTAATATTTTGTGAAGTATATTTATAAAGCTACGCTTTCGCTATAACTTCAAATTTTATTTACACTTTTTATCAATAATCAATAATGTTGACACAAAAAATAATTTTTTAGCCCAAATAATAGTGGAATGAGCCGAATAGATATGCCAAGTTCAAACTATGCGAGCCCAACCCGATTCGATAAAGTCCAACTCAAGAAGATGTCAATTCAAGGTTTATTTCTCAAAGCCTAATAGTTATTTCTCCGACCCATTGATAGGTCGTTAGCATGATGTGTGATTAGTATAAACTAAGTAAAGCGCCCATGTGCGCAAGTGCACGCGTCGTATCAAGTAATATAGTGTACCTAAGTACGAATATCGATCCATGGGGAGAAGTGCGTTGACTACTGGAATTGGCCCTATGATATTATCTGGACTTAAACTCTTAATGAATGTCTAACTAATGTATAGAATTAAAACTAAATCTAATTAACTTGTGAAATTACTTTTTTGGTGAAAACTAGGGTTTTGCCTCCCCCTGCCACATTTGATGGATTATTACATAGAGGAATTATTATTTAGTCTATTGATGAGTTCTCGATGTGGGGGGTGATTGACCTCGGTGCCTCTCTACCATTTATATCCGCCTATCACGCCCGATGCGGTTGGGTGCATCTTTGCCGAACCTATACTCGAGCAGCTTAAATGTTCAAACCTGTCGCCACACACTTGGAATCGGGATATCTCTATTCGTCGATTGACCAAGGGTCGCTCTACTCATGTCCTTGGGAGTCCTTATATCTCGATCTCGGATACCCAGCAAGGTCATGTCAATGTTGGCCAGACATCACCATGAAAATAAACCACAGGTGTAGAATAAATCGATATAAATCATAAACAACTAAATAATATTAGATTTAAACCTTAATCCATACAACTAAAGCAGGGTTTCGATCTCTCGGGTTGCTCCTGCTTTGTTTTCAGCTCTTGTCCGTACGTCCTTCGATCCTCTCCAAAATTAGGTCTCCTGTGCTTTTTATAATTCTGAAGCAAGAATCACGGGAATGTTGCGACGTTGGGATGTCACGACGTTGGGCCGCTCTTTGGCTTTTATCGCTGTTGACCAAACGTCGCGACGTTGCTGCTAGGTTTCCACTTCTTCTTCTTCGTATTTCCATAAAGCTTCTGAAAGCCACCGTATTCACCTGCAATGCATATAAGATCCAAAAATTAGATATCGGGCAATAATGCACTTATTAATATATAAAATATAACTAAAATGTAGTAAGGACGTAGATATGACATGAGCGTTTTAGACACTCATCACACCTCAAAACTTAGCTTCTTGCTTGTCCCCAAGCAAGAAACAGACTCTAAACCAGACTCACAAGAAACTAACATACGAAAACTCAATGACATGATTATGATGCGCATGTTTCCAAAAGGAAGGATCAAAATGGACCAACTCACAAATCTTGCCCTTTTATACAAATTTTAGAGCATCCATAAGGTTGTTCGACTTTCGAAAGAATTCAACTAAACACGGTTTGGTTGGCAAGTACCTCAACCTCCTAAGTTTTCAATAGCCTATCCCAAGGAGTCTATGTGCATTTGATGCATGATCTCTAGCATATAACTGGGTTTGGGTACCCCCAAACTTGAATTCAACTTACCTATTTGGGAGGGTCTAACTACGGAAGGATAAGAACGCACCCTTATTATTCAACTAACCTACCTACTCATGAAAGAAATACTAGTGCTTGTAAGTTTATGTTGAGTGTTCTTGTAGTGGGGATTCGTTAGTGACTCCCCACCAGTTAATTAAGGGCACCAGGCATTCAGTTCCCCTCGAACGTCACGTCGAACACTCAACCAAACCTAAGGGCACTAAGCTATGGGAAACTTCCATCCTCTGTCCCATGTAACGAGTAGTGAAGTCAATGGTTCCCGGCCAGTTGGCTTAGGGCATTAGGCTTTGAAAAGCCCCTTGGACTGTGCTCGGGATTCCGACTAGAAACTCCCACTTATTTTGTTCATACGTTTTTTTTTTTTCAATTGGGCTTGATGACAATCCTCTTTTTCTAAGGTGTCCCATCACTTTGGTGTTTAGAAACCCCCAAGGTTTGTTGAACCTTAGTAAACCGGGTTCAGAGCCTAGGCATACCTTAGAGACCATATGTGTGTGGGTACGGTAGACTAATTGAGAATTGGTTTCTTGAATACCCAGGAGGTGACTCACTCTGTCCCCCCTACCTATCCAACATGTAACTCCCAAGCATCTAACAACCTACGGATCCTTTCTTGATTTATACTGTGTTTTTCCAAAAAGATTTGAATAGGTCAAAAGGGATCCTTGATTAACTAATCCTTAACTCACTCACTGTACCTAAAAGCATTACTGGAAACACAGAACCAAACTAAAATAGGGAACCCCTAGTAAATAAAAACACAGAAATAAACACAAACAAACACAACAAGATGCCGACAAAAACACCAAAGAAACCCTAAACATGGCACACATAAATAAGAATAGAAATAGACACACTGAAGCAGAAAACATAGAAATAAACACAAAAACAAACCAAACACAAAGATAAACCGATCACCCAAACCCCCCCAAACAAGTGCATACAGTGTCCTCAATGTCTATGAAAGAACAAGAGAGGGTGTAGTGAACTTCCCTGATGAGTGGCCGGATCACTGGGGTGGCGGTGGAGGTGGCATGTGAAAGGTGAGGAGCAGGGCAAGCTGATCCTAGAGGGACTGCTGATTGCGGAGTATGGTCGCCTGGTTGTGCATGACGGTGCGCATGTCGGCTCGGAGGGCATCCCAAACCTAGATTGATACGCTCTAAGCTCATCCTCGTTTGAGGGTTCATTGCCCGAGTCGTAAACCTCTTCGGGGCGTGGCACACCCGGCTTGTCCTTCTTGACAGATATAGCCTTTATGGGGTGTATCCATGCCTCGTTGTCCTCTAGGGGTACCCTAGCCTTTTTGCATAGTCCAAAAATGAGGAATGGGTGCCCTAGATTCATCTTGGCATCTTTGTTATAGAGGATCGCGTCCTCTATAACCTAACCTATGTCGGGATGTGCGAGGATGGCAAGGTGGCTTGAGGCTCTGTGGCCGTTACCTCGTAGACATTGGTAGTCGGTATGAGCCGTGAGGTGATGAAATGGTGCCATACCTTTGGGATATAGGCTAGGTGTTTTGCCTTGAAATGTATAGCGTGCCCCTCACTATTAAGTTTCCACTCCCCCGCCCATTTGTCAATACCCTAAGGATCTCGGGGTAGTTCGGGGCCGCATAGAGGCTATCAAACGCCCTAGAGTCCACGGGCTCCAAATTGTAGAATTCGTTTATGGACTTCATGTAGAAGTCGGCCCAAACCCCACGCACCCTAATCTCTTTATTCATGTTGGAGGCTGAGTTGGCGTGAGTCTCGGACTACCATGAGTAGTGGCAGATGTAGGGGTTGGCACAGTGCCCTCCTCCCTTTGTTCGCGATGGTTTTGCAGAAAAAATCCTCAGGATGGTGAAAGCCTTTCTCTTTGATGAATGACCTATTCTTGGAGATGAGGCCGAACTTCTCGGCTACGATTTCATTGATAAATTTGTCATGATCGTAACTATGCATAGGCTCCTCACTTGCCCAACCTCTCTTTGCGGTTATCTTTTGCTTCTTACTCGACATTGGGCACTTATAGGGTCGGGTTGAGATGGTGGCCAAAGTTTTTCTCACCTCTTCTTGGCCTCTAGACCTACTAACACCCATGTGATGCAGTTGGATCAATGCCTTAAATGAGGCCTTGACTCTCTTAGGCAAAGCTGTCGAGACACACCAGTGTGTACTTTGGAGATGGGCATTGTGACTTTAACCTAGGATTGCCATTATCCCTAACCACTCCTAAGGTGCCTTCATAAGCCCTAAACGAGACACAAAGAATGAAAACTACTCACTACAAAGTGAATCTGAGCCTTCACTTACCAAACGAAGGTGGGCACTAGTGATTGGTAGCTATAGGGACATTTGTAGGGATTGTAGGGGTTCCTAGGACTAGTTGGGACAAGCCTAGCTATGTGTTCTAGGTATTTGCAAAAACGGATGTGTGTTAGGGCTTTTCTAGGTATTATGAAAGAAGAAGAATGAACACTTCTGTTCATAAAAACAGGGGAAACGTCACGACATTCGGGTACAATGTCGCGACGTTCCCTAGAGTAATAAAGCTAAAGTCGCGACGTTGGGATCCAACGTCGCGACGTTTCCGAGAGTCCTCTAAGCAAACGTCGCAACGTTTAGGCCAACGTTGCGACGTTACAGAGAGAGTCAAATTCAAAAATTTTACAAAACTTTCTAAGTCTGAGAAAACCCCCTGAATGAAGTTCTAACCTCGTCATACTCTTGGAATGAGCTTCTCGAACTAGCTCTCCACTGCCACTGCTATCTCGGGTCTTGGAAATAAACAAACAAAAGAAAATTCCGATTAAGAAAGAAACAGAAAAACATGCAAAAACTAAAAACACTCTAAACTACGCTCCGGAAAGAAAAAAAATATCAAAAAGCTTACGTCTCCCAAATAGCGCTTTGTTTAATGTCGTTAGCTCTGCTTCTGAATCACCGATATTCTCGAGATCACGGGCGCATGACTCATATGACCACGATTTAAGTGTGCTTAGGCGAATGTCTGCTTGCTTGCATGAAACTCATACTAAGTATGAAATTTCAATCGTTGTGTGTTAACTTTAAAGGTCCCTTTCTCTGGGTGCATAATTTTCGCTCCTCCATACGAGAAAACCTGAGTCATAATAAATGGTCCCGACCACCGTGACTTTAATTTCACTGGGAAAATTTTGAGTCGGGAGTTAAATAGGAGGGCTTGTTGACCCTCCTCAAACTCTTTCCTTGCGATATGTTTGTCGTGCCATGTGACGCCCCAATCCTAGGGGTCTAGTTGACTGCAGATCAACCGCGAGAATACAAGTAGAGAGTCGGGTTGCAGCGCCACTTTGCCCAGAAAATCGGGCGAGTCTCCTTTGTACGGGGAGCTCTGCCCGATTACAAAACACAAGTATCTGTCCCCAAGCCTTGGTCAATATATGCAATATATGCAAGTATGGATAAAACGGCCTCTTGAGCCCATGCGACAATATCCATAAAACATGCTCTGAGCTATGAATCCAGCTATATCCCCAATAGTTACAAGTTAATATTTTACTCTTAACTAATACATATATTAAACGTAAAGGGTTCTAATACATGTATACATCATTAAAGCCACACCCGACTTTCTTCAAGACTCAACCTCTTGGATGGCGAATCCTCGCACGCTCCTGTACTGCCAAAATAAGGGGGATCACATTGAGGTGAGCTAATGCTTTCGGTAGGAGAATCGCCACCCCAAGTGGAGCTACTCACCACTAAGTGCGGTGCAATGTTTCAAATTTAAACAAACATTCAAGCAAATGCATGATCCTGCTTGAATGTCTAAGTGACCAAGCGATCGAGCCCTCACGACTCTCTCACACTCGCCTAAGCCTCGTATGAGAATTATTAATTTATTAATTGGGCAACCCTCCGATGAATATATATCAATTGGGCCGCTCAGACGATTGATATATATTAATTGTTTGTGGACTACCCTCCGATGAATAAATATCAAGCGGGCCGCTCCGGCGGTTGATATATTCTTTAGTTGTGGACGCTACCCTCCGATGAATAAATATCATTGAAGTAGCTCTGACGGTTGATATATTATTTAGTTTGAATTTACCCTCCGATCAGAACAATATTTTAAAATTCTCGCCGATGCTTTCTTCTAGACTCATCTCGTACTTTAACTCATAATCTAGGATGTTCAGTGCATATGGAATACATGTATCTTAATTAAATCTGATTCTGTCAGCGTGCAAATATATAAACATGAATATATTCGCATAAAAATTAAATCACAAACATGTTATGTAATTATCATTTCACGCATCAAATTAGCTCTCTTGAGTACAATATTCAAACCTGAAAACAATTCGATTCGAATTGCCAACTAAACACATAATTTCTGAAAATATATTCTTGAATATTGTTTGAGAATAGTGAAACCCTCGGTTACTATTCCCGAAAGATCGAGAAAATCAGCAGTTCACTTAGTGAACCCAGAAATTCACGACCACTGGCCCAAATTCAATCAAAGCATGATTTAACACCACCATGTTCCATACCCACACGGCCATGGAAGCGACTGGGCTGCTCCATTTTAATTTCAAAAAATTGTATTAATTAGGTCCGTGTTTGGGACGATCAGCGACTTGATGGCCTCAATCGTCGAGCATTCGAAAAACACTAAAAATGGGAATAAAACCCAAGTAGGGAGAAAATCTGCCTCGAGGAGTTTGAAGGAAACTCAGATCCAGTCACGCGTAGCACATGCCCGCGTAGAGCGTCTTATCTTCTCGCCAGAAGGCTAGGCCGGTCGGATTGCGCGTATTTTAGAGAAGTTTGATCTTCTCTCCATTATTCCCAGCCCATTTTTCACGTTTTTATACGCCTCCCCCCTGGTTCCTCCGTTCCTGAATTTGCCTTTGTTATTTGAAGAGGACAAACACTATTTAGTGTTTTGTCCTTTTCTAACTTAAATCAATTTATAAAATGACTATTTCGTCCTTCATTTCCCAGATTTTATATTCGGCACTCGCCGACGCGTCATTTCGTCGTTTCTCTACTCATACCACTTGTAATTTTTATGGTACACTTTATATGTGACTTTCGTCACGCCGAGAAAATCGTTTACGGCTTTTGAGAAAGCGATGCCTCGGCGTCTGAGCTCAGCGCATCTCGACAAATTCACGAGTTTACGTGCTAACTAGATTTAAGAGACAGTTCAATTTTCAATCCGTTTAGGTCATCCAGGTCTAGAGAGAATTAATTACGGACTTTTAACCGTAATTATAATTTTATAATCAAAATTACGATTTTGCCCTTATTCCATAAATTGAAATTTCTCGGGTCTTACATGCCAGGCTTTTGTCTTTTCCTTATATATCTTCGCGTTCTCGTATGCCTCATTACGGAACTCCTCTAATTCACTGAGCTGTAACATGCTTTTCTCGTCGGCCATCTTACTATCCATATTCAATTGCCTAGTTGCCCAGTATAATTCGTGCTCCCATTCCACCGACAGATGACACACTTTCCCAAACACTAGCCTGAATGGTGACATTCCCAATGGTGTCTTGAATGTTATTCTATACGCCAGTGCATCATCTATCTTTTTCGCTCAATCTTTCTTCGAGCTATTGACTGTTTTCTCTAAGATAAACTTGATTTCTCTATTCAACAATTATGCTTGGCCATTAGTCTATGGGTGGTATGCAAGTGTAGTCCGATGTCAAGACACCATATTTCCTCAACACGTTGTCAATGAGTTTGTTGTAGAAGTGTGTTCCCATGCATGATCAATGCCATGGAGTTACGAGCCCAGGGTTGAATATGATTGTGGAGAAAGTTTGCTACCACTTTGGCATCATTAGTTTGGGTAGGTATGGCCTCCACCCATTTCGAAATGTAATCTACGACCAAAAGAATGTATAGGTTGCTGAAAGATGAAGGAAAAGGACCCATAAAATCCATTCCTTAGATATCAAACAACTCTACCTCTAAAATAGGTTGCAAAGGCGGCTCATCCCGTTTTGATATGCTTCCCATTCTTTGGCATTTGTCACAGGTAGACACAAAGTGGTGTGCATCCTTGAACAAGGTGAGCGATAAGTCGATTAGGCTTACCTTGCGGTTGTCCTATTTCCCCCAAAGTGTCCCCAGCATGCTAGTGCAATGATGAGCTAGAATACTTTATATTTTCCTCTTCTAGGACACATCTTCTTATCATCTGGTCAGATCAACGCTTATACAGGATGGGTTCCTCCTAGTAGTAGTGCTTCAACTGTGCTAAAAATCTCTTCTTCTGTTGATAACTAAATTATGGGGGGAGCACTTTTCCTACCAAGTAATTCACCAAAACCGCAAACCACGGTACATGATTTTTGTCTTTAATTTTAGCGTTGATGGAAATCATCGTTGATTTTGTTCGTTCCACTCAGTACTTCAGTGATGAAGATGATGGCTCTTCTTACCAGGTTCTTTCTTGTAATTGTTTGATTGAACTCTGGTGTGCTTTTTGTATAGGTCTGGTTTGGTTCTTCGGTCATCGAAGTACTTTGTCATTTGAATAATTGGTGTACACTATGACCACATTACTAATTAAGTCAAAACTTGTGCTTATAAACACAATAGCAGTTCTTTTCAGTTGTTGCATAGTTGAGCTGCGCATCATTCAATGTCCGACTCACATAATAGATAACCTGAAAAGTTATGTCTCTTTTTTCGCCTAGCACTGGCCCGATTGTGTAGTCACTTGCATCACACATGAGTTCAAAAGGAAGATTCCAGTCCGGCACTACTACAATGGGTGTTGACACCAATTTTTGTTTGAGAAACAAGAATGCTTGCAGGCACTGATCATCAAACTAGAAGGGTGCTTCTTGAACAAGCAGATTCTACAGGGGCTTAGCTATTTTGGAGAAATCCTTTATGAATCTCTTGTAGAAACCTGCGTGACCTAGAAAGCTCCTTATTCCTTTCATTGAAGATGGGGGTATTAGCTTCTCTATTGTTTTAACCTTGGCACATCCACCTCGGTCCCTCTTTACGATGTCAGATGCCCTAATACAATGCCTTCCTTCACCATGAAGTGACACTTCTCCCAATTAAGTACATGGTTGGTTTCCTCACATCTTATCAGTGCCTATTTCATGTTCTCCAAGCAATTATCAAAAGATTTCCATAGCACATAGAAATCATCCAGGAATACTTCAATAGTTCTCTCGACCATGTCGGAGAATATGACCATCGTCGTGGCGTGCCTAGTGCGTTGCGCGCCCCGAGCCATTCACTGTAACGTACCATACGGGCACGTGAGTTTTCTCTTGGTCCTCCGGTGATATAGTGAGATGATTACAACCCGAATACCCATCTAAGAAATAGTAATACTCATGCCCTGCCAGCCAGTCTAGCATCTGATCTAGGAATGGAAGTGGGAAATTATCTTTTCTAGTTGCCTTATTTAACTTAGATAATCTTTGCCCGTCCTCACACTGTCTTTGTTAGAGAAGGTAGCGGTGTTACTCTCGGTCTTATCACTATGGTCCCTCTTCTTTTTTGGGACAACATGCTGAAGCACCCACGAACTTCTCCGGAGATGGGGTAGATCACTCCTGCATCTAACCACTTCAATACCTTTTTTCTTACCACCTCCTTCATTGTCGAGTTTAGTCTCCTTTGAGCTTCTACTGATGGTTTGTTCCCATCCTCCAATAGGATTCGGTGCATACACATGGAGGGACGGATCCCCTTTAAATAAGCTAAAGACCACCGATAGCTTTCTTGTGATCTCAAAGCACTCTCAAAAGCTTATCTTCTTTCCACTATTTGTCAGAACAAAATATGATAAATGGTAAATTTGAGAGATTCCCTAAGTACGCATACCTTAAGTGACTAGGGAGTGGCTTTTGCTTCAACTGTGGTGGTCGCTCGACCGAGGGCACTGAAGTCTAGGTGTTATCTCCCAACGGCTCATAATAATTCCTCCTGTTCGGCTGGAAAGAGTTCATCCACTTCACATACTCTTCGGCCTCTTCACTTAATTCTTCCTTAGCATTTTACACAAGGCTAGCCTCCAAAGGGTCAGTCAAACCACTATGGCTAGGCACTATAGCCTCTACTTCCTCTATCAAGAAGCATGCATCACTCTCCGTTGGATGCCTCTGCATTAAATATGCTCATCGACTTCATCGTCACCAACGTCTTGGTTTCGACTCTCACTTACGTACATCGATCACTTAACCACACTTGGGTTGCTAGAAATGGTATGCCCAGTATGATTGGTATCTCTTTATCTTCTTCCATGTCTAACACTATGAAGTCAGCTAAGAAGATAAACTTGTCTACCTCTACTAACACATCCTCTATCACTCCCCGAGGATGTTTCAATGATCTATCTGCCAGTTGCAATGTGACCTGTGGTGGCTTCACCTAAGCCAATCTTGAAAATGGATAAGGCATGGGGTGTGCTAGCTCCCCAAAGTCACATAGGGCTCTCTGGTCAGGTTCCCTATCTTAAGAGGATTAGTAAGGCCTTGGATCCTTCGGTTTGCATGGTAATTTCTCTGAGTATAGCCTTTGCACTCTTATGTAAGATTCACTGTCTCAAATTCTAATAACATTCTTTTCTGGAAGTATGCTCATGAATTTGGCCGTAGTTAGACATCTGTTCATGCGCCACCTTAATGGAATGTTGTGTCACATTTCTTAAATACTTCCATGAATTTAGTAAAGCTGTATCAGTTTATTCTACCTCCGTATTTTGGGGATATGAATGCGGTGCGTGGGCTTGTATAGCTACTGTTTCTACCATTCTTTCTTGTCGGGTGTCTCTCTTGGCTTCTCCTCTTAGAAATTTACTCCTGATCTTCAGGGCTGTTGTTCCACTACCAGTTCCTTCTTATCTTACTACACAGTTTGGCCCCCGTGTAGCAGCTCTCTACCACTTCTTAACGTGATAAGCCTTAACTTATGTTCCCTACTCGTCCACTGGGGTTTCTCATTAGCAGTAAAGGAACCTTTTTGCCTCTCAGTAAGTATATTAGCCATTTGCCCCATTTGTGCCTCCAGATTTCTCAACTATGCTGCTTGATTGTTCAACTGGGTGGCCTTGTTTTGCATATTCGCGCTGTCTCATTCATCAGAGTGGTGTGAGTAAGCATTTGAGCGAACTTGTTCCAAGTCCACTTTTTCCTCTGGTGGCCCGGTTAAACTCACTAAGTGGTGGTGGTATGTTGTTTAGATTGTTCTTCCATCCATAATTCTAATACCCTTGGCCTTGATTCCTAGTTTTGATGGTGTTGCTCCGTCTTTGATATGTTGCGGTAGTTAAACCTTCGACACATCTTGGGCATGCTCTACGGGTTTATCACGATTCGAAAGGCATTAAAAATCTTCTTCATGTTGTCCTCACGGGTCGCATAACTCCCATGGGCTAGTTTGAGAACGACATTTATGAGCCTTGCTATTTAATAGTGGTGACATGAGTAACAGTTGCTAAGAACCTCATTATCTGGCCTCCCGGCCTTCTGGGTGTAATCCTATCCTTAGGTATGATTCTTTGTTAGTAAGCGACATCTTCCAGGATTTCATATGCTTGAGTAAGTAATTTTTTTTTCATTAATACCTCACCATAGGCATCTAGCTCCACTATTAAATTAGCATCCCTCGGTTATAAGAAGGTATGGACTTTCATCCACCTGGTCAGCCTTTGGTGTGGACACCTTTTTAGTAGTTCATGAAATCTCTCCCATGCTTCGACCAAGTTCTCTCCCTCCAGTTGTCTAAAAGTATTGATCTCTTATAGATGTGCGGTACCCTTGTGAAAGAACTGTTAGAATACCCACTAAGTAGTTCCATGGTAATGAATCTGGTGGCGGACTTGTGTCGACGGTGTTTGGCTATCACCCTAGTGAGAGCGGATTCAATCTTAGTTTGAGCGCCTCTTGATCACCATTGTATGATCGTGTCATGCCGATGAAGTTGGTTAGATGCATATTCGGATTCTCACTTGGCAATTCGTGGAACATAATGTTTTGAAGCATCTGCAAGGTCACTGCTTTTAGCTCGAAGTTGTTTGCCTGAATGGGTGGTCTTCGGATAGCAGACTGGACAACTGTAGGTGGTGAGGCTAACTCTTCTAACAACATAAACGGATCATTTGGCTGTATAAACGGCCTGGGCGCATGATTCCTACCATTATTCCCATTGTGGCCCCCTTGCTGCTTGTTTTGTTCTTGGTCCTGATCATGCCCTTCATTGTTCTGCATGGTTGCTAGATTTCTTTGTTGTGCTTCTCTTAGTTCTCTGCGTAAACGGTGTAAGGTTCTTTCTGGTTCAGGATCAAACGAAGGTAGTTCAACTTGACCCCGTCTGTGCATACATTCAATATAACCTTTCTTTGTAATTGAAACACGAGGGCGGATTACAGCACTTATATAGCAAAAAATAAAATAAAATAAAATAAAATTAAATTAAATTCTAGAGTAATATCTAATTGCGCCATTTTCAATATCAACACAAAAACTTCTCCCCGGTAACGACGCCAAAAAATTGATAGGCCGATAACATGATGTGTGATTTGTATAAACTAGGTAAAGCGCCTATGTGTGCAAGTGCACGCTTCGCATAAGTAATATGAATTGTAATAAGTACGGATGCTCGATCCACGGGGAGGAAGTGCGTTGACTTTCTTGGAATTGGCCCTATGATATACGGACAAACTCTTAATGAATGTCTAACTATTATGGAATTAAAACTAAATCTAATTAGCATTGTGAAATTACTTTTGGTGAAAACTAGGGTTTTGCCTCCCCCTGCCACATTTGATGGATTATTACCTAGAGGAATTATTATTCAGTCTATTGATGAGTTCTTGATGACGGGGTGATCGTGCCTACAAGATACCCTCTCTCGAGGTATATTCACCTATCTCACCGATGGGTTGGGTGCATCTGCCCACAGATACATACTCGAAATCGCAAATGTTCAAACCCTAATCGCCACTCTTGGAATCGGGATATCTCTATTCGTCGATTGACCAAGGGTCGCTCTACTCATGTCCTTGGGAGTCCTTATCTCTCGATCTCGAATACCCAGCAAGGTCATGTCAATGTTAGCCAGACATCACCATGAAAATAAACTACAGACGTAGAACAAATCAATATAAATCATAAACAACTAAATAATATTATATTTAAACCTTAATCCATACAAGCGAAGCGGGTTCGTAAAACCCTAAACATTGCAAACTATATCTCAATTAATACAACATAGTTCTATAAATCATTAATGGTTTTGAGAATAGAAATACAACACGAGTCTTTTCGATCTCTGGGTTTATCTGCTTGATTTTCGCTCTCATCCAGAAATGCGTCCTTGATCCTCTCAAAAATTAAGTCTCCGTGCTTTATAAAATTCCTGAAGCGGGAATAACGCGGGCGTTGCGACGTGGGACGTGTGACGTTGGGCATCGCCACGGCTTTTCTTTGTTGTTGACCCGGGCGTCGCCAATGTTGCAATGTCACGACGCTAGAACGTCGCGACGTGCCAACGTCACGACGTTGCTACTAGGTTTCCACTTCTTCTTCTTCTTCATATTTCTATTGACCGGACCAAAACACATATACAAATTTGCCAGCGTTATTGCAAGGACTATTATCTAATGCGTGGCGGCGCCATAAAACTTGTTGATACGGATCGAGAGTATGTACACAAGTGTATAACATCATCACTGGAACTATTATCTAATCAACCTTAATATAAAGACTGATTAGACATCAATAATTTGTTATGGATCAAAACACCTATTCAAATTTGAGATTACCGAGGACTATTGTCTAATCCTCGATCAAATAATATTAAAACAGAATTATTGAGTTTCTTTAAGTATCCACTTGATTAAAGATATTTTTTATAAAGAATAAACCATTTTTAATTATGGTTTTTTTTTTGATCGGAGTATCTTTATAGTGCATGAATTAGACAGAGTAATGGAAGTAGTTTGAAGTCGGATATCGATCCCACGAGATCTCGGGAATTTTCAATCAACTACGGCTTCACTTAAGCTCCATACTATTTGGGCGATATCTGATAGTGAATTTTGCTGAAAGCTTGAAATGAATGATGTAAGAATAATGGATGACTCAATAAATGAATTGAATATTGAAATATCAAAATAACAAATTTAGATTTACTTGATTTATCTCTCTAAAGAAAACATTGAATAATCGGCTATTGTGAAAGAATCAATTCCTACGATTCTGTCTTTGCATCTTTGGTTTGAACTACGGATCTTTAAAACTAGTCCAGGATTAATAGAAGTGAAGTTGGATCTCTCCATACCACAGTTCATCATCTACCTCTCATGTTTCTCTCGAACACGGGGTGAAATAACTACTTTTAAAACTAGTTGCCTTGTTCTGGGTATTTTTCTTTCTCAATACTTCATACCCACAACATGGACTGCAGACTTGAGCTCCTTCAAGTGAGTCATTGCTGAGGTTGCACTATACTGGTTCCTCACCCTCAAAATTAGAATAGCTTACTCTTTCCTTGATTAGATCCTTGCTAACACGGGATCGAATTCACTAGTCGAATTGAGGTGAACTCTCTGTCTGGGTTATAACTCCTCCAACTCATTCGATTCACAGCGAGAAGAGGATGTATTGATTTAAATATACGGGCGCATTAGATCGACAATATCAAGTTCAAATACCTTCCCGAAATTGTTTCTTACTCTGGAAAGCCTTCTCTATGTCGCAGGCCTCACGGAAATGTTGAAACAACCTCGTTATAGGTACAAAGAGAGGGAGGTGAGGTGGGATCAGATTCCAAACCATAAAAACCGACAAGTCGATTTAACATACGAAGTTCAATTATTATGAATGAGAAATCTTTGCGGAAGATTATTTGACAATAACGTCAATTCAGTGGGTGGGTTTCTAAGTCATGATTATACCATACAATGAAACTGGCGATCAAAGAAAACACTGTAAATCGAGCTGGGTGTTGAAATCCCAAAATTTATGCAGATTCAAACAGCTTGACGGTAATTTAAGAAATAAACATGCGCATTATTCGATCCTTTGACTAAGATTAGTCTAAGTTAAGGCAGAAATGCACACTAATCTAATCTAAAATAAGATGGAAAGAAAACAAAGAAGAAAAGAAAGAGAATGAAAATGGAACATGGTAACAGATCTTTCAAAGTCGCGAGAAATTTGCTTTTACGTTTGGTATGACTTAGTATTTATAGGGTTATGAGGTTGGGCCTAATTCCCAATCACGGGTTTTTGTGGATTTCCGATGGGTGGCCCATGTTCTTTGATGGTCGCGACCTCAAAGCCCTTCCGCCAGCGTATCAGTTAAGTTTGGCACTTATTGCGACATTTATCGATGAAGTCATAATATTCCTTTGTTTTCTTGCAAGCGCCTTATGTGGCGACCGAGGAATCAGTAATGCGACGTAACCTTGTCTCTGCAACGCTAATCGATGGTTTTACGATAGCCGACATCGAAGTCTTTTTGTATCGCGACATCACTCTATAGCTCCTGAGTTTTTAGCGTTGCGTTCACGATAATGCGCGACATCGATCTCTTGTCGTGACGCCGACCATGTATTCGCGGTCCTTCGCGGATGATTTCGGCGTCGCGACATCAATCTCGCCGCATATCACTTTATGGCTCGCAGCCTTGATTTGGTCGTTCCTGCCGGCCGCGACATCGATCTCTCGCCGCTTACATCGCCCGGTCCCGCAGCTCAACTTTTTGTAAGTTCTTTATGTCGCGACATCGACTTTATCGCGATATCAACTTTAGTCACCGGAGGCTTCCAACTTGTGTCTTCTATGTCGGACATCGATCTCTTTGTCGCGGATAAAGCAAATGCAATGTTTTAAGCTTTCCACCGGGAGTTGGTTCCCGATGTCGCCACATCAACCCTCACGCTGAAGCATCAACTTTAGAACCGAATCGTGAACTCGGTATCTTCTTGGCGTCGCTGGCTATCGATCTTTGTCGCGACATCGCCTTAAGTCTCGTGAGCCTTCAATCGAGCGAGTTCTCGATGTCGCCGACATCGTCCCTCGCCGCTACATCACTTTGCAGCGAACGTGTTTTCAATCGAAAGCAAGTCTCGCGTCGCCGACCTCGACCACGCGGCTACATCGATACGCAAGCTCGCAGCCTTAAATCGTTGCTGCGTCGCGACGCCGCCCTTCTTATCGCGACTACTTTAAATCACATCGCTTTAATCTTTTCAAACTCCGTCATGCTGTCAAGGTGGCGCCTGGTCACGACTTCCATCCCTTGTCGCCATTATCGATTTCGTCGACATCAATGATGTTGTCGCGACATCATTTCTTAAGTTTTTGGTTAGTCTTCGCTGTCATTAAATGCATGTCGCGACCGCATCAAGTTTCCTTCAATTTTCCGATGTCGCTAATTCCGCATAATCGGGACAATGCAAGCCCAAAACTCGGCAATTATTGGGCATCTACCGCCATTGGCCCCCGCCATTTTCTGTATTTTTACTCCACCACGTCAGATTTTCTACCGCTTTTCTTTCTTTCTTCACACTCGCTTAATAACAAATTGCAGCTCTTCATACTCCCGTATATTAATTATTCCTTTCTGATGAAAATCAAACGTAAAAATGGATTGCAATGATGACTTTAAGCTCATCAAACTCCCTTAAACTTAAAGTTTTGCTTGTCCTCAAGCAAAGGGAAAGAGAAGAACTGCTCATTCTCAAACAAAAGGACATTTTTCTCGTTTCGCCTTGCGTGAGGTGGCCAATTTCGTTGAAATAAGGCAATGCATTGCTTTCTGTACATCTAACTCCCAAGTCCAGCTTCAAGGTTGCTTAATCTTTATAGTATACAAAAACCAAACCGCTGAAATTGTTTTACAAACCACATAACACAGATCCTCGTTTGAATAATAGATTATTTTCCCTTTCTCATCTTCATACCGAGTCACTTAACTCCCTAAAGTCCTTCTACGCTTTGATCGCTTCCATATTTCCAAATTCCATGTTTGTTTTTCATATTGATCTCCACTAATGTAGGTGATTTCACCTTCAAGATCAATCGTAGTCTTCTTTGGGCTTATATTGTTGTGCTCGGGTAATGGGTAGGATGGAAGGAATTTTTGTGTTAAGATTACCTCGTAACCTTTCTCTCCTCTTTCTCGCCTTTCTTTCTCGTAGTTTCTCTAATAAACTCCCCTAAACTTCATGTTTGGGACATTTCTTTGATTTCTTCAATCTCGTAACCGTATGCCCCTATTTCTCACTTGTAAATTCAACTCGGGGAAATTTCCATTGTCTGTCACAATCTGCGATAAATAAGTAACGTTTTCAACTTTAAAGCTTTCTAACACTCTTAGCTAACTTTGGGTTAGTAGCTCCCATACCGCATGGCATTAGGCAATTAGGTGTCAAACACCCCTAAGAACTTAATTGTTCAAGAGAGTTAGCCACAAGATAAACTTATCCCTATAAGCTTTCTTTTCATTGCATTTTCTCTTTTCGCTTTTTCTTTTCATTTCTATTTCTCTTTTTTTTTTTTATTTTTTTATTTTTCCTCCTTGAGTTCCTCAAAACCTATACTCCCCTTAAACTTCATTTCTTTCTTTCCTCCTTGAACTCCCGGGGGTAATCATAGGTTCTTTATCAAGGATTGATTTCTTAGAATGGGTCGGGGTTTCATTGGTTTATTTTTTTTGAAAAATGCTTGTTGGCTCAATTGAACTAAGGTGTATGCATCAAGATATGAATAGGGATGGCTAGAAATGGCTCAAACTATCCAAGAATGGCCCCGTATCATCTCTCACACCGTATCACCTAGAATTTCGCCCTCAATCGACAATCTAACAAATTCTAGAATTTGATTGAACAGTTGACCAACCATAAGGATTGTATTGACTCATTTTTGTTGATGAGTAGTTAAATTACTTGATATTCAATGTGTTCCTTGACTTATTGTCGTACTCACAAACTCAAAAAATATGTCTTCGTTTCCTTCTATTGTATTACTCTATTCCGACTCATCGCTTAGACTTAAGTCACTTTTGCACTTTCAGGTTTCAATCAAACTCGTATTCATTCGCCCTTGGCCCTACATTTCGCCTTATTCTCCTAATCTAACTCGTTTCATTCCAATCTTGACATTCCCATTGCACCCTGCCAGCTTTTATTCTCTAACTAATTTACTTTATTTTCCCAACTATGCAACCACAAAGCAACACAAAATTTAACAAACCAAAATAACACAACAATTCATTTCAAATTTATCATTTTATTTATGATTCAATTGCAAATGTTAGATACACAGTATGGTCTTTGGAAGGTAAAGGAGGTCAGTTTGGGAAGAAGTCTCTCTTTCTTGGAAGAGTAAGAAAGATATTGTGTGGGGATCCGTGTCTGTGGTATTCAAATGAGCTGGGAATGGAGGGAATCTCATTTCTCTCTTTCCTTTCTCTTCTTAGTTTCCCTTCAATTGATCTTTCAATGAAGATCTCATCGAGATCAACCTTCTTGTTTAGCCTATCTGCCTCTCTCTCCCCAAGCCATTCATCAGGTTTTCCATTTCGCCATTATTTCCAAAATTTGGAAAGATTGTTGTTAATCAAATCCTTAAATTTTCTAGCCATTCTCTGCCTGTAGGATTCGAAGATCCTTGCTTCTTGTCTCTATCATCCAGCTTATTCTCAAAATCTTTTTGTAGAGACTTGTATAAAAATTTGAATCCCTTTATTTGTTCTCCCAATTTGGCTTCCTGTTTTGCCTCTCTTTTCTTCATGATGGTTAGGAGCTGAGAATCACGCTCAAACTGATTGTTATAAAAAGATTCATGACTCGGGCCTTGAGTCGAGAAGACTCATCTCTTCCTTCATTTCTTTTCTTGAAGTCCTCTCTTGTCAAGAACCTCTTCATCTCGTTTTTCTCTTCTTTTCGCCTTCCTCCCATTGCCGATCTCTTCTTTAACTCTTTCATAAACTCCTTCCCCGACTCCTTTAAGCTGCACATTCCACTCTTTTTCCTTTCTTCCATCTTTTCTCTCATGGCACGAGGCTCCATTATTGAATTGTTCTTCGTTTTCCCCGAGCTTTCCCCGCTCGAATGCCTGCTTGCATGAGGAGAAACTAGCTAAGGGGATGGAGAGAACGGCGGCTTCTTTCATCCCGCCCTTCATCGTTCTCGCAAATGTAGAAGTATTATTTTCGGGAGGATTTCCTCTGGATTTCTCTTCGCCAAGAACCCCAAAGCTCCTCTTCTCGCCTCGCAAATTGAGCTTCTTCTCCGGTTTTAATCAACACCCCCTTTTCTTTTGGTTTCGGGTCCCTTTGCTCACTCTCGCTGCAGGGAGTGGTGATGTTACAGGACTCTTCTTCTTTCTTCCCTCCTTGCACTCTTCACTCCAGCCTTTAAACATAAAAATGCTTATCGCTGGCCAGCGAGGTATCAACCCTCTCTCGTTTTTCCTTCATGGTACCTCATTATAGAATTTTCAATTATTAATTCTTACATCAGCTTGTAAATTTTTAAATAGCATACAAAGATAATTGCTTCCGCTTCTCTCTCACTGTACAAATGCTTGGTTGGGACCAAAACAGAGGCCAAGAAATGTAACCATACCTAGCCTCTTCGCAAGGCTTCCCCGTTCAGTTTGGTTCTCCTTCACTGTCTCCAGCTTGTGCTTTTCCTCACGCTGAGCCTTTTGGCAATCTTTCAAAATTTGGGTTTTCCTAAGAGCTTTTTGAACTTGGACTCCATGCTTGTGCCCTCGCCATTCCATATGCTTTTGCTAATGGTTTTGGCTCCATATGGTACCCACACTTCTCTAACGAACACAGTGTTATCTTTCCTGCCTACCAGATTGGAGTAAAATTCTTTCACCACCATTGTACTCGACTCTTTGATGCAGTAAAAGCTTCCCAACCTCTTTGTTCAATCATCTCCTTGAAAGGAGTAGTAGGGTTTCTGAATCTTCTTTCTGATACGAACCTCTTGTTGGCATAGTGCTTCTTCCAGTTGGAATAAGCTTCCTCTGATACAAAATCTTCTACTTCTTCTTCTCCTACTCTTCTTTTTCCCTTTGCCTGCTCTTCTTCTCGAAAACTCCGCTGGTACCCTCTGTGCTTCAGGCATCTCTTCCATCTGGCTCTTCCCCGTCTGATTTCGTCTTCCGGTTGCACATATTCCTCCATGATCTCTTCCAAAAGTTAGGTACGAGGCTCGGTGGTTCTTCATTTGAAACGGAAGGAAAGTTTTCTGGAGAGTCTGAGAGCTAGGGTTTTCAGGAATTGAGAATCAGAAGGAAGGGAGGACGAACGGTTTCTGGAGAGTGGAGCGGAAGTGGGAAGAAGTTCTCCAACACGGTAATTCAATCAAGCCAGGGGCTACTTATTGTTTTGCCACCTCGCATGTCGCGACTTCAATGCAGTTGAAATTATATACCGTCATTAAAATTAGTGGCAAAATTTAACTTGCCTAATCGCAATTCTAATGATGTCGCGACATAAAAATTTCTTGTCGCCACATAATCAACTTTATGGGACAAGTCGCCCGCTACGATGCCACTTCATATTTCCTCTATGTATGATGATGTCGCGACAACTCTCTAGAGGAATTGCCTGTCGCGCTTCGTCTTTCTTTTTCTTCTTTCCTTCATCAGATCGAGTCACGACATCAATCTTCTGCCGCGAACTAATCAGTATTTCTGCCTTTATATTTAATGAACAAGAGGTTTTTCTATTCTTATCAACTCTCAAATCTCAAGACAAATAAATCAATTTCACACAAAGAGGTCATACATGTATTCAATTAAATTTTCACAAAAATTTGTATAGTGGAAAAGAATGCTTCCTTTTCCCCTCAGATCTCCTTCCGGAATTGCTGAGTTGTTCCCGAATTGTCTCTTCTCATTTCCTCGCATTTTGCACAAGCACTCGCAAACATTTACGAAAGGACGATTACACCTCAATTACTTAGATTTCCAAATAGTCACTATATAAAAATAAAACTTTAGAGAAAAATCAAAGTGAATTCTAAAATAGTACCCAAAATTAGAAATTGAAAGTCTTTTAGGTTGCCTCCCATCACCGCTCGCCTTGAGTCCTTAGCCGGGACTTGTCGCTTTCTTTGCCCTTCTTCTTTCTAGATAACCCTACTTGAGCTCTTCCATCTCTTCCTCCCCGCTAGAGCGTTGCTTCGCCCCTTGTCCATTGACTTTGAATTCTTCCAAAGACGCCCCACGTGTTACCGCTCCAAATGTATTGCTTGACACCACCGTGTACGGCCCACTCCATTCGGGATTTCAACTTTCCCCTGAAAAACAATTTACCTAGAATTAAACAGTAGAACCTGTTCCCCTGCTCCGAACTCTTTCCTCAAGATCCTTTGATCATGCCATTTCTTTGTCTTATCTTTGTAGATTCTAGCATTATCATAGGCTTCATTTCTCAATTCTTCCAGCCGTGAGCACTGAGCAAATCTCTCTTCTCATAGCTTAAAATCAAGTTCAACTTCGATGGCCCACATTGCCTTGTATTCCAATTCCGCAGGTAGGTGACATGGCTCGCCAAACAATTCGTATGGGGACATTCCAATGGAGTTTGAAGGCAGCTCAGAGCCCAAAGTGCATCATCAAGTTTAAAGACCAATCCTTCCTGCTTGAGCTCACAGCCTTTTCAAGTATTCTTTAATCTCCCCTGTCGTAAATTTCTCGTCATTCATCGTCTCGTACGATGTTTCCAGACTCATTACATGCCCGACACTATTACTGCCACACAGTTTTGCAACATTTTGTTTGCAATGACTTCCCCCATCACTAATGATAGTTCCGGGGTGTTCCAAATCGCTTCAAAATATTTTTCGCAAGAAGCTCAATACTCGTATTAGCATCATTCCTCGATTAAGCCATATTTCTCACCCATTTGAAACATAATCAATCGGCTAGCAAGATGTATAGTTCAAACATGGTGGGAATGGTCCCATAAAATCTATTCCCATACACAAAAAAGATTTGCACCACCATTGGCATTTAGGGGCATTTTTATTTCGCGATATTTCCAATCTTGGCATCTATCATTACACAATTTCACCCACTCAAGACAATCTCTCAAGATAAGTAATAACAAAACCCAGATCGGGAGATCTTACGAAATGCTCTTTCTCCCGAAAAATGACCCTGCATATGGTGACATGGCATTCATTCGTAATTTTCCCTTGTTCATTTTCCGCACACATCTTCTTATTATCATGTCAAAGACTTTAAATAATAAAGGATCATCCCAAATATAATACCCGTCGCCTGGAAGTTTCCTCTTCAAGCAGAATGACTCAAGGAATTACTCCACAAGCCAAGAATTTGGCCACATCGCATACCATGGAAGTTGGAAGGAAACTTTAAATAGTTGCTCATCTGGGAAGTTCTCTATCAATATTACTTTCTTCTTCGCCAGCTAAGCTTTTCTACTCTCGACAAGTGATCGCCTATCACATTGTCACACCCTTTTATCCTCGATCTCCGTTAAACTTTCGCAGAATAATGCAAAGACTCCACCTTATCAATCTCGCTTAGCTTCCTTCCTTTGACACGTAATTTTTTGATTGCCGTATGATCGCATTTAATGATAACACGGATCCCAAAATGTATCGCTCGAATTTTTCAAGCAAATACTGCGGCTAGCATCTCCTTTCGCTTGTCGAGTAATTTTCAGGCTTCATCAAGGTTCTACTAGCATAGTATATATCCTCAATATTTTCTCCTTTCTTTGCCCTAGACAGCCTCCCATTGCAAAATCACCGGCATCACACATTATTTCAAATCCCTCGATCCCATCTCTCGTGCGTACCATTATAGTGCTTGAACCAATTTGATCTTGATCTCTTCAAAGCAGCCTCAGAGTCATCAAAATTAAAAACCAGATTCCTTCTCCGCAGACCGCATGGTCTGCATTTTTGAGAAGTCCTCATGAATCTTCTATAAAATCCAAGATGCCCCAAGAAGCTTCACTTACTGCGGGTAAAGTAAGAGTTTTGATAATGGATACCTTGATCGTCTACTTCATTCAAAGAGCGTAAATTTTATGCCCAAGAACAATACCTTCGTTACCATAAAATGGCATTTTTCCCAATCTGTTAGTCGCTTGTCTGCATCTTGGGAGTTTAATCAAGCCTGTGTTCTTCAAACACTCGATCAAAACTCGGATCCATATACAAAGTGAAGTCAACCATAAAAATTTCCATAACTTCTTCAACTAAGTCTAAGAATATTGACATCATACACTTCGAATGTAGCAAGAGTATTTACATGCTCCCCAAATGGCATCCTTTCCTCAAGGCAAAGGTACCATAGGGGTACAGGCGGTCTTCCTCTGTCCTCATATGCAATAGCAACTGATCAGATCCTCGAATACCCCATCCAAGAAACAAAAACGAGGGTGTCCCCGCTTAATCATTCCAATACTGATCAATGAAGGGCAAAGGGAAATGATCTTTCTCGCTGGCCTGTTCGCTCGTAATTAATGCATACCCTCCATCCTCACACGTTTTGCTCGAATCAATTCATTTTTCATTATGGGAATACAAGAAACCCACCCTTCTTTGGAACCACATGGACTGGCTCACCTGTTGACTATTCGAAATTGTGTGATAAAACCAAAGATTCAGCACTCGAGTACCCTCCTTCCCGACTCACTTCCTTCATCACCGGATTCGGGCCTGATGTTCTACGTGATGGCTTTGAAGTTTCTCTTAAGGTGCACTTTGTGCATGCAAATTGATGGATTGATACCCTTCACTCCTTCAATGGACAAGTTATAGACTCTTTATGCTTCTTTAAGATTTGCGCTTAACCTCTGTTCCTCATCATCACTAAGTCTATGTAGATAATCAACGTCTTCTCTTCGTGATTCTAGAAATAAGCATACTTCAAAACGTGATCGGCAAACTTCTTTCAACACTAGCCTTCCGAGCTGGTTTACGAATTTCCTTTTTCATTATTTTCCCCTTGTCATTTCTCGTTTTGCTTCGTGCTCAACATTACGCTCTATAGAATGAAACTCGCCAGATGGACAATCGAGTAGTCATCTTCAATATACTGAATTCATCTCTTTTCATTGATAAAATTTGAGCATTACAATCATTGTGAACATCGTGGTCAGAGGTATAGACATCATCAACTACATTGCAATTTTCTCTCTGTCTATATCTATATTCTCGCATGCTTGACCAAGTTGAAAGCAAAGAGCCTTCTTCTCCAACCCTCAAGGTAAGAAACCTCAGACGCCGATCAGTATACCAAGAGCTGGGAATGGTCTCCCAAGAGCGTGGGTACGGTGAATCTTCTTCCATGCGTCCGTACGATTTAAGCTCCATCGGAAAAACAAATTTCCCAACAGTTGACCAAAGACATCTTCCAAGACTCCTTCCAGGTTTCACCCATCGACCCACTCCGCCATTCAAGAGTACAAGCTGGTGGGAATAACCTCCCCCAAACTTAACTGCTTGGCAAACGTAAAAGAGGCATCAAGTTTATACTAGCCTCCCAGTCACAAAGAGTTTCTGAATTCACTCCTTCCAATGATGCAAGGAATTGTAAAGCTCCATGGGTCCCTTCATCTTTCTCGCAATTCTTTCTTTATCATAAAGATCAGTAAGTGGCGTTGAGATTCACATCCCTTCTTCTACTATCTTTCTTTCTCGTCAAGATGTCCTTCGTAATTTTGCATAGAGTGGTGCAAATCCCGAAATGTACCACTCAGAAGCGTACATCGACCCTAGCTTCAAAGGTTTTCAAAACCTCGCGAAATCGCTCCTCTATCTCGATTAGCTCTTGAAAACGGACCGCAGTGGTTCAGCCTTTAATATCCTTTCTCGTCCACTCCTTCTTTCTTTTTCTCCAAAGTGTTTCTTCCTTTTTCCTCGGCTTTCTTCTTCTTTGTCAGCCGCTATTTTCATCTTCTCTTTTCTAACTCCTTCCCACTTCTAAGTCAAAGACAAATTATGCGCCCTTAGACTCTTCTTTTGTGTCACTGGGAAGGTACTCTTCCTCCTGCTGCAGGTTGGGGTGGGCCAGCTCGCCTCTACTTGTGTCTCCGTGTTCTTCTCAGGATGACAGGTGTTCTCGAAAATTTGAGAATTGGCAGTGCTGCTTCCAACTCTCGCAAACTTTTGTTCATGGAGGTTCAATAGCTTTATTATCTCTATGAAATGCAAAGATTCTGCTCTTCAAAAAGATCAGCCCTCCTTCCGAATTTCGATATCTATTTCTCGTACTCATTTTTGCCGCCGTTGAAACCTTGGTGGTTGTTGATAACCCTATCATCGAGGGCTCCGCCCATGCCTCGAAGCCTCGCGGGAAGCTCCCCTCCACCATAAGGAGAAGTTCCTCATGGTTCCCCGTCAAGGTGATACCGTAGTCAAGTGTGTTAAGATTTGGTTTGAAACGGTAGTTTCTCGACTCACCCGTAGATACTTAACTCTTCGGGCCACATAGAATTGTTCTTCGCAGCTCCTCAAAGATTTCCCCCTTCAATAACTCTCTTCAACTCCGCTCTATCTCATGAGCAAGCGGTGCCTTTCTTTCGTTTGTCCAAACAGGGTATATGGCATCCAATCACCCCACGGTCGTCATCTCGTCGCCCCATTTCATCCCCTCTTCCTCGTCGTTTCCTCTCTTTGAAAAACTCGTATGAGTTTTCATATTGCATTTAGCCGTGCTCTCAATCACCTCTCTACCTCTTCAGCACTTTTCGCTGAATGCTCCACAACATGAAGCATCAATGATCCCCTGATATATCAATCCAAGGCACATATACAATGTCCATCCGAGTCTTCTTTAGACTATCCCATGCATTGACATCTTCAAAGAACTCGCTTGAATCTTTCCTGGGTTACATACAAAGCCATCTTCCCCCGTCGAAACACAATGATTTCCTCCTTCTCTCCGAGGTGAGTAGACCGGGGAAAGAATCTACCTAAGTAGTTTCACTAATCCTCCCAAGTATCAACCAGAGCCATACGGGTAAAGATTCATACCATGTAAATACCAGCATTCTGTAGAGAAGGGGAATAGATGCGCTTTAATGACTTCGGTCTCACCCCATTCAACTTCCATCAGACACGCCCATCCCGAGAAATCTTCCCAGTGCTCGTCAGGTCTCACTGGGATGACCATTAAACTCCGATGTCAGCTGGACCATTTGTAATTAGTGGCCGGGTTTAAGTTCAAAATTGTTTGTATCATTAGCCGGGTCAGTTCGATTGCGCAGTACTCATCTTGAATAATAGTTTTCCCGTAAGTCCCTCCCATAGTAATGCTGATCGAGGCCTTCTAGCCGCTTCTCTATGTGCTTCATTCCGATCTTGTCTTCTTCATCCGCCATGGTTGAGTTTTCTCATTCTTTATCTTTCTCAAGCTTCTGAGTGTTCTCTCTAATTCTGTGTCTGCTGGAATCAGATCAGTGTTCTGTTTCCTATGCATTAAAATTTTGTCCCTGAAATCAAAACACACTTACATTAATAGTATGAGTCTGGTCAACAATTATTTTCAATATGGTTTGTTAAAGGTTAGTGGCTAAAAATAACCACTGCTTGAAAAGCTATTTTTGTTCTTTTCTTCAAAATGTCCAAATTAGCATTTCCTTCTTTCGTCTGAATATCGATTTACTAAATTCTTTTTGATCACTGCAATCCGCCATAAAACTTGTCGACGACTAAAACACATATACAAATTTATGACGTTATTACCATGACTATTATCTAATCCCTGCAATCTACGCCATAAAACTTGTCGACCGGATCGTGCATGTACACAAGTGTATAACATCATCACCTAAGGATCATTATCTAATCCCCAAGAACAATACCATAAGACCAGTTAAGACTACATCAATAATTTGTTATGGATTCAAAACACCTATTCAAATTTGAGACTTATTACCAAGGACTAATGCCTAACTCTCGCAAATAAACCATTAAACTTCAGTGTGAGTTTTTAAGGTCACTTGATTAAAAGATATTTTTATGCTAACAAACCAATTTTCGTGTGGTTTTGATCCGATATCTTGCCAAAGTGCACGATTAAACCAGTAATAAAATGGATTTAAGTCAGATATCGATCCTTAGAGATCTGAAAATTTTCAATCAACTACCTAACTACTTAAGCTCCATACTATTTGGAACGATATCACGATAGTGAGATTTTCTTTTGAAAGCTTGAAATGAATGATGAAAAGAATAATGGATGAACAATAAATGAATTGAATATTGAAATATCAAAATAACAAATTTAGATTTAACAGTTATCTCTAAAGAAAACATTGAATAATCAGCTATTGTGAAGGGTAATTCCTCTGATGCATGCACATCTTTTGGTTTACGAACTCTGGATCTTTAAAACTAGTCGAGGATTAATAAAGTGTGGCTGGATCTCTCCATACCACGCGGGTTCTGCATCATCTCACCTACTTGTTCTCTCGAACACGGGGGTGAAATAACTACTTTTAAAACTAGTTGCCTTTGTGCAGGTATTTTTCTTTCTCAACCACTTCATACACAACATGAATTTGCGAGACTGAGCTCCTTAGTGAATCATTGCTTAGGTTTGCACTATCTTTACAGTTCCTCGCCTCAAAATTAGAATAGCTTACTCTTTCCTTTTAGATCCTTGCTAACACGGGTCGAATTCATTATTAATTGGGAGTGAACTCTGTCTACTTAGATTTATAACTCACTCAACTCATTCCTGATTCCTGGCTGAGAAGAGGATGTGATGATTTAAATATCACGAGAGCGCATTAGATCGACAATATCAAGTTCAAATACCTTCCCGAAATTGTTTCTTACTCTCGAGATGCCTTCTGTGTCACCAGGCCTCTGGAAATCGGCTGAAACAACCTCGTTATGGAGTACAAAGGAGTGAAATTGGGATCGATTTCAAGAACAAACGCAAAACCCATTAGTCAGTTTAACATCACGAGTTGGTATTATGAATGAAATCTTTGCGGGAAGATTATTTCGACAATAACGTCAATTCAATGGAAAATTTGGGTTTCTAAGTGCAGTTATACCATACAATGGCTGCGATCAAGAAAAGCCTTTATGCGTCGGAAGCTAGGTGTTAAATCCCAGAATTTATGCAGAATTCAAACAGCAGACCGGTAATTTTAAGAAATAAACATACGCATTGGCTCCCGATCCTTTATAGCTAGTTCGAATCAAATTAGAGCGAAATACACATAATCTAATCTAAAAATAAAATGAAAGAAAAAAAAACAAAGAAAAGAAAAGAAAAGAAAAGAAAAGAAAATAAGAAAATCACAGGAGCCTTGACGCCGGATCTCTCTTTAAAGTCGCGAGAGCGTTTGTAGCGACCGTGTTATAGGGTTACGGGGTTGAGCCCTAATTCCCAATACGATCTTTTGTGGATTTCCCAGTGGTGGCCCGTATTCTTATTCGGGTCGCGACTTCCCAAAGCCCTTGTCGCGACATCGGTTAGTTGTACTTGTTCGCGGCGTTGCTCCCGAGTAAGTCATAATATTCCTTTGTTTTCTTACGAGCACCTTATGTAATAAAGCAAGGAATCAATGTCGTGACATCAACCTTATTCTACTGCAACCTTTAAATGATGGTTTACGATGTCGGTATCAATCTTTTGTCAGCGACATCACTACATGGCTCCGCGGGTTTTAACTGTTCGTTCGATATCGCGACGCCGATCTCTTGTCGTGACATCCCGGCTCATGTGCCCGCGGTCCTTCAGCGATGATTTACGATGTAGCGACATCAATCTTTATCGCGACATCACTTTATGGCTCTGCGGCTTTGGTTGATCGTTCTGAGTATCGCGACGCCGATCTCTTATCGCGATCGGCTTGAGTCTCTGCTGGCCTTGAACTTGTCTTCTTATGTCACGACATCGATCTCTTGTCGCGACTCAACTTTGAGATCCCTTTGGGGCTTCAACATGTCTTCTTATGTCGCGACATCGATCTCTTACGCCGTGACAGCGTATGTTTTGAAGCTTTCCAGCGTGGTTCTGATGTCGCGACATCAATCTCTTATCGCGACATCCGCTTTGGGCTATGCTTGTGGTAGTATCATCTTATGTCGCGACATCGATCTCTTGTATCGCGACATCAACAAGTCTCTGCGACCTTCAGGCGTGGTTTCGATGTCGCGACATCAGCCAATCCCTTGTCAGCGACATCACTTTTTATGGGTGCGGCTTCGGCCCGAGCAAGTCTCATGTCGACTCGATACGGTATGCGACATCGGATTATGCCTTGCGGCAAAGCGGATTTGCTTTTGGTGTAAGTGGCGTCGGTCTGTCGCGGGACCCCTACGACTTAACTCACACCAGTTTCATCTTTTCAAACCTGTCATAGCGTCAAGGTGCTTCTCTTGTCACGACCTCCATCCCTTGTCGCGACATCGATCTTCGTCTCGACATCACGATGTTGTCGCGACATCATTTCTTAAGTTTTTGGTTAGTCTTCAGTTGCCTACATTGTAATGCATGTCGCGACCTGCATCAAGTTTCCGCCAATTTTCACGATGTCGCGACTGCATAAGCTGGACAATGCAAGCCGCGCAACATTAGTTACCCAGTACTTTCATTTACGCCTATGGGCTACGTATTTTTACTCCACCGATTCTTTGCATTTTTCTACTTTTTCTTCTTTCTTTCACACTCCTGCTAATAATAACAAATTGGTGAGTTTCTTCATAATTCTGCATATTAATTATTCCTTTTCGGATGAAAATCAAACAGAAAAATGGATTAAAAATAGATGACTTTTAAGCTCATCAATTTCCATTAAGCTTCTGAAAACCATCGTATTCATCTGCAATGCACATAAGATCCAAAAATCAGATATAAGACAATAATGCACTTATTAATATATAAAATATAACTAAAACGTAGTAAGGACGCGGATATGGCATGAGCGTTTTAGACACTCATCACCCATGAAATTTTTAAACTAAAGGAAATGGTCAGATGACTATGTAAGGTAAATATTGGAGGAAAGACACGTGGAAGAATAACTATGCAGAGAGTTTGAAGATATGACAAGCCAAGGTAGTGAAAAAAGTCAAGGACATGTGTAAAGGTGAGATAAAAGGCCTATGGGACATGAGGAAGTTATATAAAGAGTATTCTTCAAACAAATAGTGGGGAAGAGCAGTGTCTCCAAGGAAAGAGTTAACTGAAGCAGTGGCCCTAGTGGGAGAGTGGGACGACAATTGAGGAATAATGTGAAGAAGGGAACGTGGGTAGTAGTCCTAAACCTCTATAAAGGGAATCAAAGCATCAAAGCAAAGAATCGATTTTTGAACACATTTCTACAAGTTCAACAGCCTTCTTTTCTAGATTCTTAGCTTAGTTTTACATGTTTTTCTTTCAAGCATTTTTGTTACTTCAAAGTTTTCTTGTTTTGCTTATTTAGTTTCGATCCGATTATATAATGAAATATACTATGTTTCAAGTTAGTCCGTTAATTTTCCTCTTAGCTTTCAATTCAATTTATGCAATCTATTTTTCAAGGTATTTTTCCGCTTAGAATCTAGGGAATTGTTAAAGGAACTAGGGCATTTTGCATGAAACGAAAGAATGGAATTCGGCACGGAGTTTCGATTGAAAATACTATAACTTCCTAACATGCCCGCACATTCACCAATTTCCTTTCTTTTTGTATGTTATGGTGAACCCGATTTTTGCTGAAGAAAACCTGGTATATATAGGACTCGATTTTTGCTGAAGAATGCCATCAAAATTGAGAAGTAAGACAACAGTAGTGTCTTCGGACTCAGGATCTGATGCTGTAGAAGCAGTAGAGGAAGGAAGAGTTCTAGCCTTGGTGGAATAGATAGAAAACCTAATGAATTATCGATGCGACGAGAAGGAATCATCCAGCTGACCCATTGAACAAGTGGAAGGAAGGGTGCGGAGTAATGTGGATGTACTTTATTTTTTTTATACAATAATTTACAACGAGATTTCAAGCTCTCATGCAATAAATAAAGAGCCGTAGTGATCATGGCTTTGCTTTATGGAAAGTAAATGACAATCTCAATCCATCTTGGAGAACCTTAGAGAAAGGGGGCAGCCAAGGCTGAAAGTTGTTTCTAAGCTTGAATGACAATTTTCTAACAAACTTGGGGGGCAACATTCTAAGAAACTACAAGAAGCTGGTGAATTTCGTCGCTCACCTATGCAGGTAGAAGCTAGATACCTTCCCGCCCATAGTAGAGAGGATGGTACTTTGGAGAACGTAGCAGGGGAAAGACCTAATGCAACTAGAGGCCCTGGCCCCTTAGAGAGTTTTCTCGGAGTAATTCACTTTACATCCACCAGAAGCATAATGGAAGCTCAAGGGGCATCATGCATCTGCTTGTAGGAGTGAATGAAAACCAAAGATAAAAATATCGGTTTTGACGGATATATCGGTACTTGGATTTTACAGATATATCGATATTTATAAATTATTCAAAATTTAAAGATATATTCAATTTATATATCAAAATTAGTTTGAAGGTATATGAAATGATAATATCAATTAGATTTGGAAAAAACATTAAAATTCATTTTCTATGATTTATACAATATAATTGGTTAAATGTTTATATATGATGACTAATTTTTTATATTTTTATTTTTATTTTAGAATATTCTAAAAAAATACTATAAATAATTTCAAAATATTTCATTTAATATTTTTTTAAAATTGTTTCCATTTAGATTGCACAATCATTTTTTAATTTAAATTTTCAATCTAAATTTAATATTAATTATTATTTAAAAATTAATAATATTAATTAATAAGGAAGACCTTTCATTTTCTCTCATACCGTTTTGGTGTTCTCCAATTTTTTGCAATAATTAATGATAGTAATTATTAAGGAAAACATAATAATTCCAACCGTCTCTTGATCTTCTCCTATTTTCTGTAAATAATTAATGATAGTAATTATTAAGGAATGTATAATAATTCCAACCGTCTCTTGATCTTCTTCTATTTTCTACTAATAATTAATGATAGTAATTATTAAGGGAGACATATAATAAGTGATATTAATTATTAAGGAAAGACTTTTCATTTTCTCATTCGCATCTCTTCATCTCCTATTTCTTTGTTCTATAACGAGACACCCACCTCAAATATTGTTTTTTTTTTTTTTTTGAATTTTTTTAATAAAATCGGAAATATTACCAATATATCGGCGATATATCACCCCTAAACCGATATATGATTTTTTGGCGATATTTTTTATTTTTTGCCGATATTTATGTCACCCGATTATCAATGTGTATATCGCATCGATTGACATTGATACACGATATATTGACGATATATCATCGATATATCACGATATTTTAATCATTAATGGCAACAGGGGACAGTAAGTTCAACAAGTTCCTTAGCAGCCTTTTGGGCAACCAACCCTAGTACCAGATTTAAGAGGAATTAGAGAGGTGGTGTAGGAGTTATATGGGCCAGGCCTCAGACAAATTGGCCACCCGAAGTTCTACAAACCTTATCCATAAATGATAGACAGGGAGAACCCTTACCCAAGGGGGTACAAAATCCCTGATTTCTCCTTATTCTCTAGAAGATGGCGATCCACCCCTAGAGCATGTTGCTAGATTCAACATGCTATCAGCGGGGAGTTAGTAAAAACTACGAGAATTTCTATCATTTCAAGCTTAGATTGTTTCCTAACTCTTTGATAAGGGCAACATTCACTTGGGATACAACATTGCCAAGGAACTCCATTCGAAGTTAGTAGGAGATAGAAAGGCAATTCCGCACTCAGTTCTTCAGGGCTGAGCCTGAATTTTGCATTGCAGAACTGTCCACAGTGACTTAAAGAAATGGGGAGACCGATGATTTGTTTATCTCTCGATTCAAGAAGATGAGAAACATATTCAAAATCCATATTCTAGAGATAGAGTACGTGAAAATAGCCTAAAGAGGTTTGGACATTAAGTTAAGGAAAAAATTCCAAGGTATGGAATTTATAGATTTTTATGAACTTGCCTCTAAGGTGACAAAATATGAGGAGCTGCTCAAGGAAGAAAGTTATTGGAGGAAGAAGTCCATGGGAACCTATTGTCAAGGGTGAACCAGGAGGTGGCAGTGGCAGATCTATCTACTACAGGGACATTCACCTCTCATTTTTTGGTAGAAAAGGCACCTAATTTATGGAAGAAGGCAAAAATTGTTGGTAGATAGGTCCAATATACTTTTGAGGTAGCGAAGAAATGAAATATTCAATTTCTTGATGAAAGAAAAATTCATTTCCTTCCCTAAAGATCATCATATCCCCTACAAGGATGAACTAAGGGGGAAAACTTACTGTAAGTGCCACAATTCATGGAACCACACTATTAATGCATATTAGGGTTTCAGAAATGTCATACAGAACATGATCAACAAAGGGATACTCAAGTTCCTTGACAAAAAATGGCTATGGCAATAAATGAGGATCCTTTCCCACTAGTGGTCTTAATCAACACTGCTAACTTCGACCTAAGAGCATTGATAGAATCCACAATGGCGGGAAAACTCTCTCGAAAGGCCTTAGATTACAATATTATACAGTCCATGTTGATAAGTTGAAAAAGAGCGGTTTGTAGTTTTGATAAGGCTTATTTGGCGTATTTT
Source organism: Tetrastigma voinierianum (assembly GCA_016808115.1). Taxonomy (NCBI): domain Eukaryota; kingdom Viridiplantae; phylum Streptophyta; class Magnoliopsida; order Vitales; family Vitaceae; genus Tetrastigma; species Tetrastigma voinierianum. The sequence goes on from JAEQBH010000115.1 coordinate 884,928, forward strand.
GTATTAAAACTATATATAAAAGTGTAATATAAAAAAGTGCCTAATAATGCAAGTATAACATTAGAAGTATGTCTACGATTAATGCGAAATATACATATATTGATCCACAGGGAAATTGGGAATGTTAAGTACTAAAATTAGGATACTTTCTAATATTCAAATGGTCAAAAGTGATGAGTTGAAACAGAATTTAAACTATATTATTGGAATCTAAATCTAACTAATGGAATGTGCAACTAAGGGATACCAAGAAATGATAAATTCCTAGGGTTTTTGGTGTGATTGAACAATCCTATTATATCTAGGCCAAAATTTCATTCTATTGTCTCTTAAGAAAGCTCTCCAAGGTGATTCTTGTCTAATTTAATTATAAGCTTCTCTCGAGGTCGAATAATCTACCAACTAATACTAGCTTTCTTACTTCTCAGCTCAACCCCAAACATTAGAGATGCTTTAAGGCCCAATAATCTCACACGCCTCCTAATTACCAATACTTTCTACACTACTAGGCTAACTATGTTAATTCATCTATGTAAAATTTCTCACTCCCTTCTCAAATCTCCCAAGTAACCACTTACTATTTTGAGATTAGCTAGAAATCAACATGCAAATAACACCTAAGCATGAATTAATAGCTATGCAATCAATCACATGGAAATAATAGAAAAAGGAAAATTAACATTTAAATAAAAGTTTCATGTCTAAAATACAAAAAAAACCCTAGATTACGAAATTAAAGCATAATAGAGGTTTTGTACATCATAAATCTAAGATAGAACATGAGAAAAGGAAATAAGAAACTCTATTGAATCAACAAAATGTTGAGTTGATCTTCCTCCCAAAAGCCTTGGTTCTTCTTTGATCTAGAAGACTCAATCCTCTTCTTTAGCCCCAAAGTCAAGAACAAGAGGGGAGAAACCCTAAAGGTCCAATCTTCAACCCTGAAGGGCCGTTTGTACCTCTCTCCTTTGTCCCCTTTCGTGTTTCTAGGGTTTGAGCTTTAAGACCCTCAATTATGGGCTGAAAATCGACCCAAAACTAACCATGAACGTTTCGACATTGTTTGGCAATGTCGCAACGTCGGGCTGCAGAGTTTCTGCACTCTCTGCAACATCGGGCTGTAGAGTTTCTGCACTCTCTGCAACATCGCGATATTGGTTCTCGACGTCGCGACGTTTCTGCAGCTCTCATGTTTTTACACTAACTTCCCGAAGTCATAACTTTGTCGTCCGAACTTCGATTTGGGTGATTTTGGACTCGTTGGAAAGATTATAAAGTGTAGAATCTAGATATGACCAGAAAGAACACTTTAGAAATGATTATAAAGACTGAATTTTAAAAATTCTCCAACTGGTCACTTTTGAGCTCTCTTCTCTTCTTTCTTCAACTACCAAGAGTCATAACTTGATCATTTGAAGTCCAAATTGAGTGAATAAGCTCTCTTTGGAAAGAATGGGAAGTATCCTATCCATCCATATAAATATTATAGTCATTTGGGATAATCTTGAAGCTGAAAACATCAAACACAGTAACTACTGTTGCATGTGTAATTTGCTGATTTTCCACTTTTTCTCTTTATTTTCTCTCCAATGTTGCACAACTCTGCCAAATTGTTGACATAATCATAAAGATGAATATTTAGAGAATTAGGAAACTTATTTAACATAAAAAGTAAATAAAACATAGGGCTAAAATTAGAAATTTATATACTCATCAAGTTTGTACAGATCCTCCATCAGGGAGAAATTTTGTGAAGGGATACAGTAGGGAACAAAACAACATAACCGATTCTTCAAGGAAAGGAGACTTTCCCCAAAAGGAAAGATGGACTCCTCAGGAGATGGGTTTGTTCCTCCTCGAGAAAAGGCTGCAGAAAGGCCCACCCCTCCACGAGGTAGGTTCACTGCTCCAAGGGAAAATGATGCAAGCAAGTTCAGAGAATGTTTCTCAAGAAACGGAGCATTTTCCCCAAGGGGTAAGTTCACTCCTCCAAATGACAAAGTTGTAGGGAAAGTTACTATTCCAAGAAACAAGGCAAACAAACTTGTTTTTCCAAGGAAGAGAGATGAGGGTAGATTTATAACAGGTGGATATGGGGATAGAGTTGTTCCTCTAAGTAAAAGAAGGTTTCTGCTAGAGGATAGAATCACTCCTCCAAAGGGTAGATTCTTTCCCCTAAGAGAGAAGATTGTAGACAACTTCACTTCTTCAAGAGAGAAGGTAGGGGAAGGACATGTTCCTCCAGTCGGTCTTGTTTTCCAAGAGGTGGACATAGTTCTTCAAGGTACATAATGATGTCTTCTAGGGACAAATTCACTTTTCCAAAAGATATGGTGGGAAACAAATATGTTTTTTCAAGGGAGATGGGAAGGCCTGTGAGGTGTATAATTCCTCTTAGGGTTTCTCCTAGTTAAAGGTGGCATGTGGTACAACACAAAAATTTTCTCAAAGGCTTTTTAAGACTCTGAAGAGGAGGATGCGAGACAAGAACAAGCGATAAAGAGCGGCTGTTGTGCTGATAAAACACTCTTGGACGAGGCCATGAAATTAGAGAAAGTAAAGGAAGGAATGGTTCCTACCTTGAAAAAAACAAAGTTTGGGAGGAAAGCTACTAAGGATATGGAGTCAATGATAAGTGTAGATGAAGTAATGGGCTCAGAGACCTTATTAATAGGTGAAATCCTTATTTTTTAAAACTGTTCCACTATTTCTTTAACATTGCCAACTATCTTCAACTCAAAAAAGTCAGAGGAAGACCTAGTGGAAATAAAAGTGAAACACCCTATGACAAAGGAAGATGAGGGCCACGATGGGGTCACAATAGAATCCACTGAAGAATGTAGACCTTAGAAGGTGATGTTGAGAAACCACATTGGAATGATGGAGGCACATAAAGCCTTTGTACATAAGAGCCCATCTCAATGGCAGACCGGTATCCAAGGTATTGATAGATAATGGATCAATGGTAAATGTAATGTCATTAAGGATGTTGAGAGCTCTAGGAAGGAACATTAGTGATATGATAGAAACATAGGTGGCTATGTCTACCTTTACTAAAGAAGTATCCAAAACCTTGGGGTTAGTACTTATAGATATCACCATTGGCAGCAAAACTGCATCATCAACCTTCTTTATGATGGACTCTACTGCAAATTACAATATTTTGCTAGGGAGGAATTGGATTCATGCCAACTGGTGTGTGCCATTTTCTCTTCACCAGTTCTTACTATTTTGGAAGGGTAATGAAGTGGAATTGATGCGAGTGCATAAGCAGCCCTTCAAAGCGTCTATAGGCTTTGTGGAAGCTAGATATTATGATCAGGAATTCTGTCCAATCAAGTTCACTAGCAGAATGAAAGATGAGGTCCTTAGGAAAGCATACATAGACTCAAAGGGCTTTGTGAAATCCAAAAAGAGGTAGTCAAACTCCTAAAGGTGACAATAATCGTGCCTTACAGGCCTATGAGTGGTCTAATCATCGAGGAGATAGATGATGACTGATTACTCTCAAAAGGAAAAGGAAGTAGTTGCAATTGCCATATTCAAAATGAAAATGCAATAGACTGTGGAAAGAATTGAAGAAAAGCACCTCCAGGACACTTGTGGGGCTAAGATGAATTTTGAAGGAGATGTATATGAAGAAGATGAAGAAATACAGATGGAGGATTAGGAATAAACCCCTCCTAAGTTCGAAGACACACAACCTCAAGTACAACCCCATGGAGGAAGTGAACCTCGACATCATGGAAGAGCCAAAGATTACTTATATTAGTTCCTTGCTGCCTTTCGACTTGAAGGAAGGGAGAACTACAATACTACATGAGTTCAAAGACTGCTTAGAATTATGACAAGATGCCGAGGTTGTACAAAAGCTTGGTGGAAAACCGTTAACCTATCAAGTCGGAGTTCCACCCATTTTAGCAACCACCTAGAAGAATGTCCAAGGTGAAAAAGAAGATTGAGAAGCTTTTGAAGGCTAAATCCATAAAACCTACAAGGTATGTACAGTGGTTGGCAAACATTGTCCTTGTGATGAAGAAGAATGGGAAACTTAGAGTTTGTGTAGATTTAGGATTTAAATGTTGCCGCTCCTAAAAACATGTATGTAGATTTAGGATTTAAATGTTGTCGCTCCTAAAAACATGTATGTAATGCCTATTGCTGACATGTTAGTTGACTTAACTGCAAATAATGAGTTATTGTCTTTCATGGAAAGTTTCTCTAGAGTATAACCAAATCCTAATAGTTGTTGATGATATATCTAAGACTGCCTTCAGATGTCCTGGTTCCTTAGGAACGTTTGAATGGCTTGTCATGCCCTTTGGTTTGAAGAACGCTGGTGTAACTTACCAAAGGGCTATGAATGCCATCTTTCATGATATGTTAGGCCACCACATGGAGATTTATATCAATGACATTGTGGTTAAATCTAAGAAGGCCATTTATCAGTTGCAAAGGAGTCTATAGGATGCCTTTTAGCACAAAATAATGTTCAAGGCCATGAGCAGATTGTTTACTATTTGAGTAGGGTCCTAAATTCAGCAGAAACAAAGTATACACCCATTGAGAAGTTGTGTCTATACTTTGCATATACGAAATTGAGACATTACTTAATCAAGTCTCAAATGTATGTGGTCTCCCAAACCAACTTGATCAAATACATGCTAAGCCAACCCATAATCATTGAAAGAATCGGGAAATGGTCCATTGCTTTATAAAAGTTCACCTTGGTCTATTTTCCACATAAATCAGTCAAGGGACATGCTTTAGCTAACTTTCTGGCTGATCATCCTTCATTAGAAATCAAACCAGAAAAGGATGTGGAATTAAGGATATATGAAGTAGAAAGGAGGCCTTGGGTTCTTAAGTTTGATGGCTCTAGCACGGAGAATTCCGTTGGAGCTGGGATAGTAATCATCTCACCAAAAGGGATAAAGACTACCCTATCTTTCAACTTGGCCTTCAAGTGCATCAACAATCAAGTTGAATATGAGGCTTTAGTAATCGGTTTGGAGATCTTGTTAGAACTTGGAGCATAAGAGGTACATATCATTGGGGACTCCCAATTAGTGTTTTGACAGCTAACAAGGGAATATAAATGCAACAACTTATTGCTAGCACCTTATTATACTGGCTCCACTCAATTGTTAGGTTCTTTCCACTTTGTGGATTTTGAATACGTTCCTAGGGAATCTAATTGGGAAGCGGATGAGCTAGCATAAGTAGCCTCAGGTGTGAAGATGAGCGAAGAATTGACTCATAAGCTCATTGTGATAGGAAAGAAAAATCACCCCTCAATTTATAAAAAAGGAATCAGATTAGAAATCGTCAATACAAATGTAAAATGTTGGAGGCGGAAGATTAAGATCGGAAGTGTTTAGAGACCTTACTTGAGCGAAGGGTTTCCTAGGGGATGAAACCTTAATCATGAATAGTTCTACTAGAAGGGAATTGTACGAAAGGACCCGATAGGATTCTTTGCTTAGATGCATCTGTTCCTAAACAACATGGAAGTGATGAAGCAGATTCATGAGAGGGTCTATGGAGGCCATCAATGGATAAATATCTGATAGTGATTAGGAGACATGGCTATTTTTGGCCAACCATCATAAGTTACTACATCAATTACTCCAAGGGCTACCAATAGTGTCAAAAGTATGGCAGCATACATAGGATACTTGTTGTGGAACTCCACTCAATTGTGAAACCATGGCCTTTCAGAGGATGGGCCATGGACTTAATTGGGAAAATCCACTCGGCTTCATCAAAGGGACACAACTTCATCTAAGTTACTACAGACTACTTCACTAAATGGGTGTAGGCCCCTTGAAGAAGGTAGAGCAGAAGGATATGATTCAATTCATCAAGGAACAAATCATTCATAGATTTGGAATTCCTCAATCCATTAGAACCAACCAAGGCACCATGTTCACTAGGGATGAGATGACTTATTTTGCCAATGATTATGACATTCAACTTATCAGATCCACTCCCTTTTATGCCCAAGTAAATGGGCAGGTAGAAGCTTCTAACAAGGTGTTAATAAGCATCTTGGAGAAGACGTTGGAGGATAATCCTACAAATTGACGCATAATTTAACTAAGACCTTATGGGCTTATAGAACTTCTAAAAGAGGTTCGACAGGGTTAAGTCCTTACTCTCTAACTTATAGGCATGATGCAATGCTTTCAATGGAGGTGGTAGTTCCTTCTCTAAGGGTATTCAGACATAATGGCCTTAATCCTCAAGAATATAGTGAGGCCATGATGATGGAACTTGAGGCATTGGATTGCAAGAGATTACAAGCACTTAACACATCATGATCTAGAAAAAGAAGGTGACTTGGACCTACAACAAGCGAGTCAAAAGAAAGAGTTTTAAAGAAGGGAGCTTGTTTGGAAGGTGGTGCTGCCCATCGGTTCTAAAGACAGATAATTGGGGAAATGGTCTCCTAACTAGGAGGGACCATTCAAGGTTCACTAAATATTGCCCGAAAATGCCTACTGGCTATCAAGCCTTAAAGGGGAGCCATACAAAAGGTTCATCAATGGGAAGCACCTCAAGAAATACTTTCCAACAATGTGGGAAATGATGGACACTGCCAAGAAAACCTAAGGCAGGGAATGATGGAATAACAAGCAAAATAGGTCCCATTGACCACTTTTGGATTGGGGAAACTATTCATAGTAGTTACTTGAGTGATAAAGTAGGCTGCTTTGGCCACTCACTACAAACCTTTTGTATTCCTCAATGTTATACTTGTTATACCCTCAATGTTTTATGAATAAATAAAGTAGGTCTCCTAACATCTTTAAAATTGGGGAACATATATATTATCTTATGGGTTGAAAGGTTAAAGTGGGCTTTGCAATCCTTATTGATCCTAAATAAAAGCTTTTCCCTAAGAATGAGCTCGTTGTATCATCAATTCTCCAAAAGTAGGTTCCATGACCAGTTTAGGACTAGAGAAATATGGGATGGCCTAGTGATAAAGTGGCTTCTTGGCCCTTTGCATTCCTTGACTTCCTAATTCCTCTAAGATTTGTTTTTGTTGCCTCTTTGGATTTCTAAAATCTCGCCATTACAGATCCCATGACTATTTTGGTGTTAGAGAAATAGGTACCAATAGATTGGTTCGATAGACTTCTTGTCAATGGTTTCCTCACATTCATCTTTTTCTCCAGAAAGTCTACCTTATATAGGAAGGAAATATCCGAGTGAAGAAGGTAGGCCTCTAGGCTACTAGGTACACATATTTCCCTAAATAGAGCATCTAAACAAGTTCATGAGAAAGTATCATAATCACTTTGAGATTGAGGAAATAAGCCCTCATACTGAGTTGGAGTAAAGGAAAGTGGGCTTTGTAGCCATTAAATTCAGTAAAGATTTTCCATACAAGTTGGTTTTGACACATCTCTTGATGTGGGCTCAGGCAGCTAACTGGCAAGTTGGAAGTTCTGTGGGGTTAACAGTTGGATGAACACAGTAGGATTTTAGCTAATGGGGCCCTAGGTGCCTATATTTGCCAAGGATTATACAATATGCATAAAGGACAAGTTAGGTTCCATAGCTATTCTAAGCTTAGAAGGGGATCTAAGAGCTGAGGGGAGTCAGGTAAAGTAGGCCTTTAGCCACGGTTAAGGAAAAAGGGTTTTGGTTTTTATCAAGCCCATCCTAATTAAAATAAATAAATAAAGTAGGCCTTATGGCCACTAAACTGAGGGAATATAGCATCCTAAAAAATGTACCTGTCCCAACAACAATAATCATTCAATAATTATTCAAAGTAAAGTTTCAACAAATATCCAAAGGTAGGCCTACAGCCACCTTGGTCCACTATTTCATTAACATGAAAGAAGTGCGCCTGTGCAAATGTTTGCCAAGCACACACATCCAGAGGTAGGCCTAGTGCCACCTTAGTCCACTAATGCAATATTATGGTTGTAGTGTACGTGTGCTAATGTTAGTGATTTTCCACAATTCATTCCATAGGCAATCAACACACATCAAGAGGTAGGCCTAGTGTCACCTTGATCCACTAATGCAATGTCATGGTTGTAGTGAACGTGTGTTAGTGTTGAGTGATTTTTTCCACAGTTTATTCCATACACATTCAACACACATAAAAAGGTAGGCCTGGGTACGCCCGATCCCACTAATGCAATGTCATGGCCGTAGTCTTGTTGTGCGGAGTCTTGGTGCTCAATGAGTCTCTAACAACAAATCAAGTATAGGAAGACATTCCAATTCTTCTCTTTCCACCAAGCAAAAATGGTAGGCAAATGGCCACCTAGAAAAAGTAGCAAAAGGAGATAATAGCCTCAGGACAATCACTTGTCATCATAAGCAATGGATTATAAAATCACAAGTCAAGGAAAAATGAGCATTGATTTCTTTAAGTCGTCATGAAACTGGGTTGGAAGCCATTGAATCAACATAAGAAGCTCATGAGGAAAGAAATCCAAGAAAGTTACAATCATGACAAGGTTTAAATCTCAAGTTGCAGACTCGAGAAATGTTCAACAAAGCAAAAAGTCTATCTAGCAGTGAGCTACTTTTAAGTCGTTTCTGTCGGTAGACAAAGTGAAATTCTTTGGCAGTAATAGAGCTTTTTCAATCCGGTAAGAAAAGATCGAGTTCGAATTGAAAGGTCAATCAACCTAAGGTTGTTGAAAATCATTCAATATGCACCAGAAAAATGTTTGAAATAGCTAAACGACTACAAAGAATTTTTTTTGAAGGTGTATTTATGACTCTTTTCAGAGTTTGCACCTAAGAAAATTTTCAAAATAAGCCAAAAAGCTTTAATGAATTTTTTATAAGGTTGTACTCATGATTATTTTCAAAATATACACCCTGGAAAAGGTTCAAAACAGCTAAATGACTTCATAGAATTTTCTCGAAGATATATTTTAGACTATTTTAAAGTACACTTTCCCTAAATTTTTTTTTTTTTAAGTAATTAATGAAAAGCTTCAATGGATTTTTCGAAGGAGTGTAATCGGGGTATTTCAAATTATACACACCTTGATGAGGTTAAAATAGCTAAAAGACTTCTAAAGAATTTTTGGGAGTGTACTTTAAAGACTATTTTCCCAGGAAGTCTACACCTAAGAAAATTTTCACATAATAAGTAGAAAAGCTTCAATGAATTTTCAAAAGGGTGTAATTAGGATTTTCAAATTATACACCCTATAAAGGTTTGAAATAGCAGAAAGCGGCTTGAAAATTTTTTGAAGGTGTACTTTGAACTCTTCTTAGAAATTACTACTTTAGAAAAATTTTGTAATGAGGCAAGAAGAAAGCTTAAGAATTTTTTCTAAGGGTGTACTCACGTTTATTTTCAAATTATACACCCTGGAAATTGTTCGAAATAGCCAAACAGCTTCAAAGAATTTTTTTCGAAGGTATATTCTCGACTCTTTTCAGAGTTTGTACCTAAGAAAGTTTTTGAAATATGCCAAAAGCTTCAAAGAAATTTTCAAGAATGCAATCAAGATGATTCTTTGAAAAAATCTATACTTAGGGAAAAGTTTTGAACGGCATCAAGGAAAATTTCAATTATTTGGCATCAAAGAAAGCTTGAAAATTTAATCCAAAAAACAGGTTTCTTCAAAAAGAAATTCAAAATCAAGAAACTCATTATCAAGAAATCGGGAAAAGACTCGATCTTTTGTGATACTTACCATCAGCGGTGCAATGAGGCGAAGCAGGTGAGTTTCTTCTTGACATTGATGAGCTTTCTTAAGGATGGTTTCTGTAATATGGGAAGCAAATATGACATTAGAATGGCTCATCAAATGTTAAAGTGTATGATGAACATTAGAATGGTCATCTTCTCTCCTAAGGTGCATCTTCAACATTGATTTCATTAATCCCCCTTCAAAGTTAAAGTGTTTCCCGAATTGCAACACGATGGAGATTAAAGGAAAAAAAAATCAAATCTTTGGCGGGTGTGTATCACTTTCCATGAAGGAGATGTTGACTTCCAGTCAAAGCCGGAACATTATTGCAGAGGCGAAGTTAATTGAAAAGGAGGGGCATCGACTAAAGGGTAGCGACCAGCGCCATCCGGCGGGGAGGAGGAGGAGGAGGAAGATAAAGAATTGTGACGATGAAGAAGAATCGCTGTTTCTCGAAGACAAAGTGGAGTTATTTTAAGAAAGGAAATGAGTATTTTTGGGAAGGAAAAGTGAAATCCTAGTTGCTTGGAAGTGGGATGGTTTTCTTGGCGGAAGGAGTGAATCGTTTGAGCGTGGAAGGGCAAATATTTGGAGTTCCCGTGACTTTTTTGATATGGCGTGAAGACACTTTTTGGAGATCTGTGTGAATTGTTATTCGGATCATGAAGCATGTTCTGTCGTTGGAACCTCCCATCATAGACTGAGGTGAATTTTGGGTTTCATGGGTTGAAATAAGCCCAAAGAATATTTTTGGGAGCTTCAATACACCACCAAAGGACTTTTCACTGGCATGGCCATGGGCTTGCCTTCATAGGGGAAGCGAATTTGTTGACGCTGCAGCTTTGGTGCCAACTCAAATATAAGCAGCGGAATGATGAATGCTAAGATCTTCTCTTCATGGGAAGAAGGCTGATGTTAGAACTGACTCGTCGTGAAGCTGACTTAAGAAGATGTGATCTAGGGTTTTATTTCTCAGAGCTGAATAGTTGTTATATTGTGCAGCCACAGATCTTGCAGTTAATCTAGATTCTATTGTTTAGTAAAACCCTCATTGGACCACTAATGGATGTATCTGGACATTGACCCCTCCACGAAAATCCCAGTAGGTGATCTGTATTTGTCTCTGGGGGTTTCTCTGAGGAAATACAACTTTGTCCCTGACGTTTGCGGAGCCACATGGATCCACGTCAGTCAAAAAGAGTGCCATGGGCGCATTCTGACCTCTGAAAATGCGTCAGCTTTATGTTCCTGGATCAGAGGTGTCATTATCTTTCCGAACATGCATATCAGATCTGGGGTTCAATGCAGTGTTTTCCTGAGGTAAGAATCTAATCCGGGCTACCAATCAGAGCTTATTTAAATGTGACTCAGTTGAAGTGATCTCTCTTCCTTAAATCGCATGCGGGTGATGATCCCTTCGACCAGGTGATAAGTGCCTGTTAGGGTGATGATTTTCTACTATAGGTTCACTCCCCAAGCTCATGGATTCCACATCTGTCATTGTAGTAGACAATTACACCAAAAGAATAGATACCTTTGGTCTGCACTTTGAGATCTCGGCATGCTGGATCCCCATTGTCTCGGGTCCTCCACCTTGAGCTCTCTGCCCGTCTTTTTGGGCCAAGCGGGTAAGTGGGTTAAAGCTGAAGAGCTTTGTTCCATACGACCTCACACCGGGGTTCGGTGTATAAATTTACATTGGACAACCTCTCAGGGAAACGATATGTTGGATAACCCTCAGAACTCGTTCTTATGAGTCAGATTGAATTGTTGGATAAATCTAACATAGTTCTAGAGAGAATCTTCAAAATAGAAATTTTCTTCCTGATGTTTTGTTTTGTTTTTCTTTCTAGTGCCTTATAATGCTCTCTTCTAATATGGAGTTTAGTTTTCTAACTCAGATGCATATCTCTGAGACCGAATCAGCTATTACTTTGTATGGCCTTTCGTACATATCATATTCTAAACTTAGTGAAGTTAACATAAATTCCGTCTTCTTCGATTTCAAATCAATGCCACCCAAGTGTGCTCTACGCGGAGCTGTAACAATTCAAAACAAATTCTTGTTTTTGAATCTTCGAAGCCTTTGAAATCGCACGGCCGATCATGGGCGTTTGAAGATCTCAGTTGGAAGCGCTGTGTTAGAAGATAACTGTTCTACAGCCCGCTGGCGGTGGGATTTCCTCCATCAGGTTGGATCTTTGTGGGGGCCAGGAAGTCGTCGTCGCGGCCTGAATGTCACCTAGCTGATTCCATGAATATCCTGTGCCAAAGAGATGCCTAATGATGGGAGGCTACTTCCACCCTCTCCCCGGGGTTGACCAGGACTCACACCGGAAGTGATCTTACCGGCGTGGCCTGGGGGTGAGATCTGCATTTCTTGCTGTTCAGAGAGTAAGATGTGAGTGGAGGCAAGGGAGTAGTTCTCTTTATATGGCCTGGATCTGGGTATCTTTACCTTCCTCTATCTCGCGGTTTTGTGTCTCAGTGAAGGAAGGAGGACCCCATTTGCACTGTCTTGTGGGTGGCATTTAAAGAGTTCCATCAAAATCCTTTTCCTGCACGGCTGCGCTGACTATTCCGTGTGAAACTATCTATCTTTATCACCACAATCATTGGCGTGTGGCGCCGTCCCATGCCGTGGTGAACATCTACATCCGCATATCCTCCGGCTATTTTGCCACACGCATTCTACCGAACATTGTTCTGGGCGCCTCTGGGGTCGAGGGCGAGACAGATTGCCATGGTTAAGAGTGGGAGTGGACTTCAAGTCATCGGGATCTGGAGGGATTGGGTTATTTCCTCTTGAAGAACACTAGAGTTGCTTTGGAGATGAAATAATGAGATGACTTTGCCTGAGAATCAGCCTTGGAGGAGGGACATGAAGGATATCTGGTATGAAGGTTGTTAGATCAGACATGATGTGTGAAAGTGAACCGTGCAAGGGTGACATCTCAAAGAAAGGTGCTGGGAGTGTAGGAAGTTCAAAGTAATTCTGACCAAATATTGTGAGGGGAAGGAAACAGTTTAGCCTAGCAGATGTGAGTTAATTGACATTGCCTAGTGGAGGACGAGGTCTGAGGAGAATCTGAAAGAAGAGACGCTCTGGGTGATCATCAGTCTCTCAAGGGATCCAATCATTCGAAGCGAAGAGCCGGGTTTGCAGCATCAGATCGACCTGAAAGGGCGTTGCAGTGATTTTCCACAGTTCGTGAGACTGTTCCAGTGCGACTAGTTTCTCATGTTTTTTGTTTTTCAGAAGCGGTTTTACTAGCTTCGAGAGGCTTTTTCTTGGTTCAGCTTTTGTTTGGTTTTTCAGTCAGTTCTTATTACAAATCTTCTGCCTCATTCCACCTGGCTAGTCCATTCGGTTTTTGCCTCATACTGCCTCATTTGGTTTTTGTAATCATCTATGTTTTAAAGAGTGTTTACCTCCGAGAATCTACAAGGAACTATTGGACTGAGAGTGGCATTTTGCCTTGGATAAGATTCGTTTTAAGTGGTTTGATTCAAGAAATATTCCTGTTTTGACGTCTTTGTTCTTGATTTCTATGCTTGCATTATGTTCAAGGTGGATTCTCTAGAGATCACTATATATTATCTGAAAGGAGAAAGTTCTCTTGATTCTGATGATCTGCCAAATGGATTAATTCAGGTGAATATTCGGACCACAGTTATGTTATTGGGTTTTTTTACTTGTTTGATCTTTTATGAGTATAGGACTTAGTTCAGGAGGACCATAAGTGACTAGGCGTTGATATTTCTCTGGGAGGATATCAGCTAAGTTGGAATGTAAATGGATGGAAGGTGTGGGGTTCACATATAGATCTTGGAATTATGAATTCTCAAATAAGAAATCTGTAGTCATTTAAAGTTCATACCTTATATATATATATATTATATATATATATCGTCATTATGGATGGAGCAGATGGAAAGAGATTATAAGTGTTTGTGAGTCTCAAACCCAAAATCAAGTCAAATCTGGTCTAGGTGTGTGATCTGTGCACATTATATTGGTGGGTCTGAAGAGTGAGTGGGACATCAATATTTGTTGGGAGCTCCAGCCCTAGGTTTTTGGGGATTCAGATTTTCCTCATGACTCGTTATTAGTTGGGTTGCATTTTCCTGCAAGGATTGGTTTTCACCATGTCATAATTTCAGTTGATCTCTAAAGTCACATATTTTCTCTATTCATGATAAAAAGATTCTTCTAACAAAGGGCATGGTGCCAGTGATCTCTCACTATTTCTTGATTGAAGCGCATGTTTCTACCAATATTGGATATTATAATTTTTTTATTTGATTTAATAGTGATGACCAGTATTAAGATTATTTGTTTTTTAATATTAGATTAATAGACCCAATGTTCTTATATTTTAAACGGAGTAAAGGATGATGTTTGTTTTGAAAATATTTTTCTGAATAGAAAAATGATATTTAAATTTTTATTCCAGTTTTAAATTTCATGATAATAAGTTATGAAAAAGTAAAAAAAAAAAAAAACTAAATGCTGAAATCTATATAGCTTTCAATAAACCAAAAACATTACCTTAGGTTTTTCCTAAAAAATGTTATTGGGCGTTAGAATCACGATATATAACATTTGGGTCAGGATCGATCAAGGTCCATCTTAAAGTATGGATGACTATGTTTGAACTTGGTCTGATTATGAGTTGGATCCTTGGTGAGTCAAAAGCTATCATAAAGGTTTGAGATATTACATTAAAATATCTTCAAAATAACCCTAAATTTATGGATGTTCAGCATTTCTTCCATGTTTTTTAAAATATTGTTTGGGACAAAAATCTTTCATTTCATCTGTATTTATAAGTGTCTTTTAAAGAGGTGTTATTTTATGTAGAAGAATGAGAAATATCTTATCAAATTAGACAAAAATTAGATATCAGATTTATAAATTAGGTTTCAGTTCATTTAATAATCAATAAGACCTATAGCTCAGAAGTAATTTTAAAGAAGCTCAGGTAGAACATAGAAATGAGAGGGAGTTGAGGTTTGAGTTCAATGAAATAAATTTAACGAAAATGAATACCATATTCTGTCTCTAAAATAGACCACGTGCAAAAAAAAAAAAAAAAAGAAGTGGTTTAAATCAGAATCCCTTTGAAATTTCAGAGGGTGAGGTCAATCAAGTCATTACAGTACTACCACCTTATTTCACAAATAGCATAAAAATGATCTGCCTAAAATTTTAATGGCTTTGTAATGGAGGAGACCAGCCTGCTTTCTGAAGAATTGTTATTGGTTCACGGAATTTATTCACCAATCTGTTCACGTGTGTACATGTATGTTTTGCTGAAGCTACTTTTATAAGAAAGAAGTTATGATAAAAGCACTTGCTAAGGATTTGAGAGAGAACTTTGTCGACTATCGACATTTACTGCAATATCATTAGAGATTCCTACTAAATGTGGATATGAATACTAAATGCTTTTGGAGAGTCATAATGGGATAGTGACAAAGATTTATCACGGATCATTTACAGAAACACATAATTTCTTGAAGATATATTATTTGATGGAATGAAATGCTTTTAGTTCAGTCTACCTTTACGAGAGGGATGAAGGCAGGAGATTAATCTTACCATTACACTTTCTTCCCCACACTTAGTTATTTTTAGCCTCATACATCTTTGGCTGCCAGGCACAAAGGTGTCAGTTGTTCCCAGTCAGCCTCACGGGAATCTGAGTCTTGTGTGGACAAAGTACACCTGTCTAAGGAAATATGGCCACTTGGGCTCATCCCGCTCAGATGTATGTTTTATCTAGAATGATTTAAATTACAGATTGTTCACAAGTATTTATTACAATTTCACAAAGGCGTGGTCTCTTGCCCAGATTTTAAAAAATTCAGGGGATGAGGCCATCTTGGCGGTTAATATTTCTCTCACAGTCAGGATGATACAAATCTTTGATATGATCTTAACAGTACGCAGAAATATGTTCATGACGGAGTGACGATCTGGGTGGTGGGATTTCTGTTTCAGGACTCTTTCAAAACTTTCAGGTGCACGATCTGATGGCGCCGGCTCAGAAACGTTCAACACATTCTAACATCACTCGTATATATTAACAGAATTCGTTCGTGAAATCGTCTTTATTGGGTTGGCTGTTTAGCATGGATCGGAGCTCATGGGCTAAAGGCCGCAATCCGTGGTTCGTGTCGCGGAGCCAGCGCCAAATCCTTGATAGGCGTAACGCCTTTATTTTCGTGATAACCTGACATCACCTGATCATGAAGCGATTAGTGGGCTGCTCCAACGAACCATTCTGGGATTTCTTCCGCTTCGGTCGAATCTTTGGGCGAAACCCGGCCATCGGGCTCGGCGATCCCATACCATTATGGCTACACGCTAAGCAAAAATGAAAAGCAAATGTTAGCTGAGAAGGAAAAAAGCCTCTGTTTAAGGAGTTGTGAAACTCCAGGGTGATACCCACGTGTGATGGCAGAGTAGAGGAAGCGAGCACTAACCTTCTTCTTTCCGTGAGACTCCTTAGGTCCGTCATGGAGGGTCTAGAGGAAGAGTGACCTATGAAACCAACGCCTTTCTCTCCTTGGTTTGCTCTTTCCTCTTTTTCCATCCTCCCTCTCCTCTGCAAATTGACTGCAGTGAGATTAGGACGAGGGGACTTTATCATCTCGTGCATCACGATACCCATTCACCGTTACAATTGTGATTAAAGCTTTTGCTATCATTATCAAAATGGCTTTGAAGGATTCGCTCCAATGTGGTGCGTCTGTGCATGGCGCGCGAGCAGAAAATTTCGATGTTTGACTCTCAGCAAACGACGCGTGTGCTCTTGATGCATTTCATCAAAGTCTGTGAGTGTGCGCTCCTTTCTATGTACCTGGCAGCGTAAAATTCAGCTATCTGGTCACGTGAGGTCGGCGTGTCGCCGTTGCGAGGCGAGTCCGACCGGTGAAGTCAGTTTCGTCATCGAGATCTAGAAAAGATCCCGGGATTTTCAAAAATTGCCAGTTTGTCGTTGCCGAAGAAACGCGGATTTTTGGATTGTCTGGCGTTACACATCTACAATTAAAGTACTCCTCATACGCATAATTGCCGAAGCTTCCCAAATCTTTATATTTCTAAATAAAACTTCAAACTATTATATTATATTTTTGTTTTATGGAGAATTGTCCTGTTAGTCTGATTTTAGTTTTTGAGGTTTTGTATGAAGTTTTTTCATGGTTTCTCTGATTTATCCGGGGAGGTTTATAATTTGATTAAGCTCAGTATTTTATTTGCTTTTATATTGGAAAGATTGTAACATTTTTGAAAAAAACCATGATGTTGGAGTTTAGCTTTATTTGTCAGTTTTTCTATTTTTATCTGAAAAGTTTTGTATCTTTGGAAAAAAAGTTGCGGATTTAGGTTTTAAATTTGAGATTCCATGTAAAGTTTGAAAATTTAAATGAACACAATAAATTATCAGAATTAATAGGAGTGCTAGCTAGAAGAATGGTGTATGTATTTACAATGATTAAACTATAGTACAATGAGGTACGATATTACTCTACATATTTTATATACATATATATATATATATATTTAAATACAACCAAATCAAAATAGAGTGACCCATCTTTGGTGTTTTTGTATCAATTTATTACATTTGTACTATACTTTTTAACTCTAATTCATTCTTTTGATTTTATACAAAATGTTTAATGTATAAATTTCCATATAATATCAGTTTATATTACTGTACAAGAATGCAATTACCAAAATGTTTTATGTCATATGTTTATGTGTTAATTATGTGCAGGCTATATTATGCGATAAGCATAAATAATTGCTTATAAAATATGTAATGCCTGATACTTGTTTAGTCACGTGCTTCAACTAAGTAATACAATAATAAATAATGTTTCTGATGTAAGACCCAAGAAAATCGATTTTGGAAAATGATCGGCTCAATGGTGGTGAAAACACGATTTATATTCTCTCTGATCTCGGGATCATGTGAAAGCGGTTTGGTTTTGAGATCTTGTCTTACGAGAATCACAGGTGCCTGCGTCAGATTTAAGTGGGGTCCACGAAGAATCGAGTTAGCGCACGTTTTTAGGGCATGTGCTCAGGTCGCGATAAAAAGCGACAGCATGTAGGCGTGACGAAAGTCACATAACATGTACACATGTTATACATATTGTGATGGGAGTGCTGGACGGAGGAAGCGAGGATGAGTGCAAGAGATGTAAAATCAGGAACGGGACATAGATGACATTATGGGTGTTTTGAAGCGGTAGCATCTGAATGAAACATGCATGGGTGCCAGTCTCCTGAATGAGGAGTTAAGGCCAAGGCGAAAGGGAGATGCGGTAAGTGGGTTTGAGTTTTAGAGAGAGGAAATCTGTGAACCTCTCTGTTTCTAGCAAATCAGGCGTGAGTATTAGGCTATAAGAGGAGAAAGGCTCTTCTCACCGTTCTGGGAGAGAACTGCAGCGTAGATTCGATTTTAGGGAGTTTAATGTGGCTGAGTGGGGATTTATATCTGCTTGGGTTTTGCTGACATGATGTTTTTAAATGTTTTGTTTGGTTTAGTTGGGCCTTGAGCGGCCCGTTTGATCAGTCCCAAAACTGAGGATCTGGGTGTTTGAATTATGGACGATTTACAGTCCGTGACTTCTTTACCCAGACGTTTGATCGATGAGTGTATTTATATGCACTGGATTGTATGTTATATGATGTCTGCATAAGGCTAGAAATAGTAGTGAGGAAATTCAGATTCATAAATGACAGATGATTATAGTAATTCTTGAAACAATTTTGTTAATGGATTACTTACGGTGGCGCCCAGGCCCGGTGTCAGATTGACTACGTGACTCTTGCGGAATGCTGCAGCATCTCGTATCGCGGGACCCATGCTGAGTAAAAATGCTTGGAGCTGTAGATCAGCTGTCGATGCAGAACAAATAAACATGATATCTTTCCGTTATCGATGATTCAATGAGTTGGTTACAAGCACTTATGCAGGCATATGTAGAATCTAAAGTTAATCAAGCTGTTATATAAAGCATCAAGTACTGAGCTGGGCACTTTCTTGAAATGGTGACTCCTGGATGGTAAGATCTCTCTCTGGTCTCCTGTCACTTTAAGGTGATATTCCTCGAGGTGGGCTATCACTGATAAGTCGGATCAGCACTATATTGGTTCTCTCACAAATTGCGCCTTTGTTCCAGAGAAAGTGAAACACACTTCGATGTGGCGTCGGCGATCTCCTGCGGATATGCGTCACCCACGTGTATCCGAGAGTCTTTATTTCGATAAGCTTTCGACCATGTATGAAGTATGCAATCTGTTTCAAAGCAAATCACATTCTTAAAAATATCTGCTAAGGAATGTTAGGTAAAATATGGGACCTCTACCTCAAGTGAAGATTGGATGATGACTTTGAAGCGCATGAATCTGGATCTGTTAGGTGGACCATTGTAGCATCCATTGATTCACTGAGATATCATCCTGCAGGATTCGCTTCCCTTGCACGATCATATCGGGTTCTGTTTTTTATTCTGAAAGAAAAGGAAGCTTCTTAATAAGTACTTGCTATTTCTTCTGGAGTTCTACCCAGGTCTCGTGCTATAGAAGTGTTATCTGCATTTTCTCGAACCATTTATACGATGCATATCATTGTATTTCTATGATCAGTTGAATTACACATAATTTACAACATGATCATCACTGATTTGTTTCGTGAGTGGTTTATTATCATCTCATTGACTTTGAAACACAATTTTATATTTCATCTTGTGTCGATGTGCACATTCTGCAAATCCACTTCAGCATCTTAGCTTCTGCTCTTTTCCCACACTTCCGACCTTCATTCGTTTGTAATTTAAGCTTTGTGACGCTGGGCGGTTTTGTTCAGTTCTGGTTGATGAGGATTATTTCAACGGTCCCTAGCCAGACATGAGTGGTGGTGGCCACCGCGTCTTGACCTGAAACCTTGCTTGAACTGTTTATTTGCGTTTTAGAGCCATCATACTCCCAAAACCGATTTATTTGCCTGTCGTCCATCCCCAGCACCCAAACAGTCTTTCGCCTCGATTTTGCCTGAATGGGTCTGAGATTCAGCATTTTGGTTTCAGAAGATTTGGTTACGATGAAATAACTCCACTCACGGCCTCGTCCCGCCTGACGTCGCTTTCGGCACTTGGCAGAGAATGGCTCATGGCCGGATCTGAAACCCACTACCTCACGAGGTTTTCAAAACTCTCAGTGAATGTGGCGTGCCAGATCTGTTGATCTGCTAGGGCCGGCTTTCTTTGCCCGAAACCGACGATCAAACGGTCAGACTGGATCTTGGAGGAGTTACCTTCTACTAAAATCATATATTTGGAATGCTCTGTACTCATAACAGCCCATCCTGACGAAAAATGGAAGGCTGCCTTGCGCTCTTCTATATCATTGTGCATGTATCGCATTTATGAGTTGGGTTGGGGAGGTTCGCATCCACTCGATGACCTGCCCTGACTTTTCTATCCAGATGGCATCCATGCTGCATGTGTCAGTAATCGGTCGCGTTAAGAGCTGAGCTTGGCGAATTCAGACTTGGCTGTGCTCTGTGCGCTCAAAATAGATAACAAATCACTCTACTTGACGCTCACGTTTCCTGAAAAGCAGAAAAATGAAGGTGTTCATTATCTAAGATTTTGATAAGATTCAGAGGAAGTGTTTTCGTTTCTGAGACGATTCAATGATGGAGTTTCATTATCGTAGATCTCCCCAGAAAAAAATTTTTAAGATTTACCAGAATTCTGATTTTACTTTGCTTTCGGAGGAGTTCTGGGTTACTACATTCTGTGAAATTATGACGTATTTGTGTGATTTAAATTAATATTGAATGTACGGTATGATATATTTATTGTGTTGCTATAATTCTTATTGATTGACATCATGCGTTCCAGCATACGCGTTACTGCAGACGATACGGGAACATGAGTCATTGGGGTGCGGTCTTACAGAGAATGGTTTGAGAGGAGGGTTGACTAAATAATAATAATTGTTCGGAGGGTGATCACGAAAGATATCAATGCGTGGTGGCCCAGTTGGTATATCTGGAGATTGTAGTCACTAAATGCTCTGTACAGCCAGTCTGGTCCCTATTTATATGAGGTAGTCCACAAAGTAATGTAATCTTTGTTAAAAATAGCTATTTTCTCTCTGTATCACGACCAGACGAAGATATGGGGGAGTGATGAGGACTGGGATGAGTTAGGCATGTAGACATTCCAAGTAGGATCACACATTTACTTGAATGACCCATTTGCGTGGAGCATTGCGTGTGCATAGGTGGAGGGCATTAGCCCGTTTAGGGTGATTCCACTCTTGAGCATTGGCTATAGGCATGCATCGAGGAACCATCATTTTTCTAGATCACAGGGTCTGAGGAGGCGAGAAACTCGTCAAGTGAGGTTTGAAGAAGCTAGGTTGTGTATTTAGTTATTATGTATACATGATATGGGAATGTTTTTCGATTTTATAATATATGTTATTATAAATAATTCTTATCTTGAAGCTATTAATCATATAATTTAGGGAATTAACGGATTCTGTTGTTGGTTTATGCTGGGGGGCCAAGTGGTCGTTTTTCACTCATGGACATTATGTATTGGATTGATGAGACGGGTTATATCTGAGGTTATGTATCCGTTAGAACTCATGTCTGAGAACTCTACCAGATTTTCCGCGTAGAAAATGTCAAGATCCACCCAGGCACATTCTGGCGACCTGTTTATGATTTGTGAGTGATCAATGACCACACTGAGATTTGAGTCTACATCAAGGGTTAGGTTATTAATTATTAAAATTAAGATAATTAGATTAAATCAAAGCAAAATTTAAAACAATTAGGAAATCCAAATCAAAGTTTTGTAACAAGCAGTTAGAGTTAAAATCAATGAGAACGAGCCTAGGGTTTTGGCTTCCCCATCTAATAAATTCTATAGAGATCAAAATAGATTACAATGATGTCTCGAATCATATAATGGCAGTAGAATTTCTAAAACGCATATTAATCCTCTGTAACAACAGATTTACCCACTGATATTATCTTTGTACATCCCTCTACCTCAAAAACCATCATATAACCTAAGGATGTATTAAGCTCTTAAAATCCATAAAGCCACATACTTAACTCAGATATCTATTACATGAATGATGCACTTATTAGATGTTTTTATTCATATGGTTTAACCATAATAATCACTTCTCAATCTCATACATTCAGGTCTAAATCAATTGCTAATGTTGAGGCTAAGGAAACTTGCTAGCAAGCATGAAAAACTAAATAAAACATTAACTACGAATTGAGCTTATCAAATATTTCGTCAAAGCCATTCACGGTTATTTATTTAGACTACATAAGAAGCCATAATGGTTGAGCTATCTTGAAAAAATAAAACCATAGAGATAGGAAGCATGAAGGAAAGAAGAAGGATATCGCAACTATCTCATACTGGAATGAGAATGGCATTTTCCTCTTGTTCTTCCACCATGCTTCTAATCTGACAAAATGTCATTTCTCTAAAAGCCTTTGCTTTACAGGTGTCCCCCTCAAGGGGTGTTGGCACAAAACAAATGCTCCTTAAACGATCTATATACAAATTTTGGGCTCAAATGGCCATGTTAAAATAAAATAAAAATAAATAAATAAATAAAATCTGACAAATCGATGATTAGGCCGTACGTGTGAGGAAGACTATTATCGGGACATGTTTATGCCATGAGAAGGTGGGGAGGTGATGAGGCATGGCATCATGCTTCTGCGCTTCTGCCTCTGGTGCTCCCCCGGCTTCCTGGCGCCATATCTTGATGAGTTTGAACTCTGAGTTGCAATTTAAACTTAGGTACATAAGCTTATAAAGTTTTAGGGCTAATTATGACAGATGAGAACCATACAGAGGATCATCACCACCAGACAAAGAAAAATCAATAACGACCTTACGACTCCTCCACTTTGCCTTATTATTTAGCTTCTGTTTAGCTCCATTAGCTCCCAGGAGTTGACCTAAACAAATTTAAAGATTAGAGCCTTTAAACACTTATATTGCTATCATCGAAACAAGTAAAAGATAATACTGGAACAAGATGAGTGTGGTATTTGGAACCTCAGTATACTTTTTTAAAACTTATGGCTCGCACAGCATCAAACAAAGGAAAACATATAAAAAAAACAAGACTTTGAGGTGTAGTGGTGGAAATATGAGTTGTGAGAATGATTCTGCTAACTTGATGAAGAACATGAAAAAAGTTCTAAGAAAACATATTTATTTAATTCTGGATTCAAAACATTTTAAAATCTCTAAGGGTAGGGGCATTCAATGGTTTTGATGATCATGAGCAAGTTTGCCACCTAAAACTTCAAATATGATCCTATTCCTAAAGGAGCTTTTGTGTAAGTGATGACTTTGGATCAAATATAAGGAACTAAAGATTTGCAGCACTCTCTAGAGTGAAACTCTCAACTCATTGTATTGAGAGGATCCTTCAACAGTTAAGACACCTTTTTATTCAACGCCAAACTAGAGTGGGATCTGGTCATATGGGCGACTCTAGGAGATTGTCCATGTAGTGGGGATCCATTGGCGGTGGCATCATCGATTAGGGCCGCGGGCGTGTATTCCTCTCGTACTTCGACACAAACGCACTTAACTAAGCGAAAGCTTACTTGAGAATTCTCTTACCATCCACTGTCCACTTCGCGTGAGCGGTGAAATCTGATAAACTCTGATTAGTTTAGAGGGATTAAACGGCTTTGAAAGACCCTCGATCTGTACCCAGAGATTCTAATTAGGTCAATACTTCCATGTTATTTTCACGTGTTTTTTTTTTTCATTTTCTTTCTCATTTTTGATTGATTTTCCATAGGTAGAACTTGAAGCCTTTCCTCTTTGCTTTAGGTGTCCTATCTTTGGGTTAAGTCCTCTCAAAAACAGAGTTTAATTTGGGGAAGAGGGAACCAAGCTGAGTGCTGAACTGCCAGGCTTTTTGTTGGGGTGTCAGTTGTTGCTCTTAGGCGTCGACCGTGGGCGAAAAATCTATCACGTCTGCTGCTTTAATGTCTTGGGGATACAATGTCTGAGATAAAACTGGTCTGTGGGCCCATACACCAACACTTCATCAAAATACCTTTTGACTATATTAAGCTGGTTCTGGAGGTTAATGCCATTACTCTTGGCCTGTTTTATATATTGAGTTCTGGGTTTAATGTGCATGACCTTCCTACCAGGAAACACATCAAGCCTGATTTGGAGCTTTCTTCAAGTACATTTCTCTTCGTGAGAACATCGCTTTCTCCCCAGGCGCTCCTGTGCACAGAATAATATTCCTCGACGGGGCGGCGATTGCTTGATGGTGGAACGCGCACCTAATTGGTTACTCCACCCCTAAGTGCACCTACAATGATTAATTATGATACTCAAGTGCAATCATTGATTCTGCACTTGAATCTTCTAAATCTCGTTGCATTCATCTGAGTCCTAAACTTTGTTGCCTCCATATAAGCGCAGAGAAAACATCGGTTTCAAAACAAAAACTTGTTGCTCTCCGAAACACACTACAGAGTTTCACAGTGGGGAAGTAATTCAGACCTTAACTGATGAGATGTGTTTGGGGGCTGTACCACTCAGCTGATTCATGAGCTCCTCAAATGTATGAATTAATTGGACCATCTCAACCTGATTCTGGAAAATCATCAATTGAATTCCTTAAGCGACATATTGTTTTAATTTTTCGATTTCATATGTACCTCTACTAATTTCAGATTTATACAGGTGCATATAGATATAAAACACATCATCAATATCAACCACAATTTATACCAATATATCATTTATGCATCTGTTCCTGCGAGTTTACTCATAATGTTATTAAGTTTTGATCATCCCAAGCACCAATTAAGCTTCTATTGGGCTAAGTACTGCATTTCGTTTTCAATGCTTTACACAATTATAATTTGTTTAATTGCATCAACTGTAACATACTAGTTCATGCATTCACTTCTTCATTTCTACCACCACTGCTCAAATATTCACTTCAATAGTTCCATTTTTACATATTGCATGGACGTTTTGATCAATTAATCTAAACAGAATTTATTTTTAACTGATCCCCAAAGAAACTTCAGGAAATATTGAGTAATTTATATCATTTTGTATCAGCTCATCCTGTCAGTTCACGCTGTGGAGACTAATTCCCTCTTAATTTTAAGGCCTCATACACCAACCTATGTGAAAATTCTTGCATAATTCTTACACAGCATTTACCAAACGTGATCCATGGGCCCGTATCAGTGAGCTCAAATTTCCTGAATTCGGTCCCGAGTTTTGGGACTATCTGGCTCAAACCACTCACATAAATCAACTCGACCATTAACTAGGAAACCTTAGCAGATGGGAAATCAGTAGTAGGAGAAAGAGCCTACACCTCACGGGTTGCCGAAAACTCCGAGAAAGCGACACCAGCTGTGCTCATTAGCATTTGAACCACTATTTGGCTTTGCCACATGGCTGAGACGGCGGTCAGATTGAGCCTGAAGGTGGGTGTATATCTCTTATAAAAAAGATCCACCACAAAACCCTAAGGGGCTGGCAGAAACATCGCAGTTTTCACCTCTTGCATTTTTTGTTATTTTGAAGAAGGATGAACATTGTTTATAAATCTTTTGTCTTTCTATTAACAATTTTATAGGTTTCTGATGTATATTTATTCTGGTTTTTGTGACGCTTGGCCCGCCTAGCGCGTCTGGGCCTTCCACTCCATCTCTCTAACCTTTGGCATATATGCACTTCAGGTGTATATAACTGGTGGCTTTTGTCACATGTGTACTCTCTCGACTGTTTCTTCACGCCAGGCCCGTTACTCAGCAAACAAATTAGGCGCATCCTGGAATTCTGGACAAAATTGACAGCTGGCATTTAGATTTCACGGGCGATTCTATGGTGGATCCGTTTATCATCAAGGATACAAAAAAGTTTAAGTTTCTTAGGTGACTATTTTACCACTTTTAAAGAGTGGGGGCTATGGGTCTCATATAGGAAAATTGTAGTGCGATCAAATATGGAAAGGCAGTAATCAAGTCGATCACAAATTGAAATCTGGGGAGTGGAGATTGATAATAAAATTTGAAATAAGTAATTCGGATTTTATTATGTTTTTCAACATAAATTTTATTAATTCACGAAATCGTGGCCTCTAAGTTATTGGAGCATAGATGTATGTTTTTGACTTGTATAATAAACTAAGTAAATTATAGAAAGAGGGTGTTAGCACAATGAAGAATGTCAGCTATTTTGTTGCCTGGAAGGGACAAAGCGCCACCAAATGGCTCACTGATCAATCTTCTCACTTCATGAAATTATGATAATCTCAACATTTTTATCTGCGATCCATATTGTGCTAGTTATCTCATGATACTTATTGTACCTTTATGTTGTCCGCGATCTGACTTCATTTGGCATAATGTGGCATTTTAAAACTCTTCAGAGATTCTTTGGAAGCTGAGGCATCGGATCCATTAGTGATCTATTATTATATTATTGTGGCCACACCTTCTCCTTGCTCTTCATTTATGTGTTTATTCTTGCCCATTAAGTACCATTTAGATTTCTCCGAACATAAGTACAATATCATGGAGAGTGGATTTCTTGTTAATATATTTTCAAAGTTTTTGTTTCTCTATTAGGTATATGCCTCTCTCTCTGTTCATTTGTGTGTAGTCTTTTGAAAAAATGAAGCCATAACGTAGTGTACTAAAGTATCTAAAAATTTGTTAAACTACTTCAAAATATTTTCTTGTAGGGTGAATGCATGAAGATTGACTTACCAAACCTCACAACAAATCAATGTATCGATGTATGTAATTTGGTAAAATCAAACTTTCCCACAACTTGCACGATGCTCCAGTTGTATTCACCATATCACCTTCCTTGACTCTCTAAGTTTACGAGTTGGGATCGGGGTTGGAGTGTCAGTGGCCTGCCAACTCTCATTCCCGTTCTCTTGAGAGATTAAGAACTTTATGAATGATCCAGCATTTTTTTGGTTCTGCAACCTTCATACCAGAAGAAAATACCTCAAGAAGGTCCTATATGTGATCTCAAATGTTGATGGATGGAAGTCTTCAATCAGTTCACATCCGTGCATGTAATCTCGATAGAAATTATATCATCTACATACCTGATTAATTATGGAAATCTTTTATCTTGTAAGATGTTTAAAAAACATTGCATGATCACTTTGCCTTTGAGAACTACCTTGTTTTTTAACAAATTAGTAAATTTCCTCAAAACCAATACCCTTAGTGTGGTTTAAGCCCATATAGACTTATTCAAGATTTGGAGGCGGCTTTTTGTGTCCCGATTTTCCACATGGAATCTGGGAGCGCATCCATGTGCACTCAACCCTCAAGAATCCATTCTAAAATGAACTTTAAAGTGGCCTGGGGACCATTCAGATTGTTTGCATAAGAGACAAAAAGAACTCTTATGGAGTTTAGGCTTAGCAATAGGATAAATGTTTCCAAATGTGATGTGTATATCATGAGTTTGGGTGAATCCATACAGCTACTAATTCGAGCTTTATACCATTTAAAAAGAGGCCAGTGGGTTATGTACAGTGATAAACCACCCCATTTACCCTCAGTTATCTTCCCTCTTAGTTGATTAACTAATTCATGCCATTTTTCAAGAGCTTCATTTCATAAGAACAACTTTCTTCATGGGAACTTTCGAAGCGTCTTATACGATTGGAATTTTCATATCTAGAATGGTTATGTGGTAAAAACTAGAAAGCAAATTGAGAGATTCTTATGTGACGCACATGCTTGGACAATGTATGTTTAGATGCAGAGACACACCAGGAATGTGTGGAAGATTCAGTCATCAGCTTCCTACGAACCCAGACTTGACTCACGATTTGCCCGAGACTAGCCCAAACTCGAAACTCGCTGAAGATGAAGTAGGTTGAACGCACTGGTAAAAATTAGCTAGGGACGTACCCCTGTGATTCATGGACTCTAGTGGTACAAGGATTGGAGAGACCACTCATTTAGGGTTGTCTCTTATCAGAGTAGACAATGACTTATCAAATGTTACTCTGATATTTATATGGTGGTTTTTCCACTTATTTCTCCCTAGTGTTATGGGTTATAGGATCATAGACATCGTAAGGATGGCATTACGAGGAAGAATGGACTTTTAGTATCTAAATTTCTTACTACTTTCGTTGGGCGTAACAAACCCAGAGATTTTACAGGTGGGTAAATTCGAGGTTGAGGAAGAGGATCTGTTTTTGTATATCCTTCTAGTTTGGAAAAAATCACATAAAAAAACGAGATTCTTTATATGGGTTATATCTTCAGGAAATGAAGTGCTATGAAATATGGTTGTCAACCAAAAAGAAATATAACCTTCGATGGTAACAAACATTTTCTTTTAAATGGGTTCAAAACGTTTATATCTTTTTACTGAATTTGACGCATATCCAACAAAAAAATTTTAGCTTCGAGGTTTCATGGTTCATCGTTTACTTGTTATGAATATGAACAATCTGATTATTTTAAGTCATCTTTAATGGTAAGAAGGAAGAAAGCCTATATTTATTAGGAAAAACCCAAGAAAAACATCTGAGGTGTTTTAGACTTTAAGGAGGACCTCATTAGTGATTATTTTATGGGGTATATATGAGTGAAACAGTTTCACTTTTAAAGATGTTTTGAAGCTGTTGATTGGCAAAGAAAGTAATGCTAGACACTTCGATGATATTTGTTTTTCTTTCCGACGAGCCATTTTTGTATTAATTGTGTCTTTAAGGCTTTGATGAACTTAATAATTCCTTTCAAGGAAAAAAATTCTGGCCTCTAACATATTTTGAAATACTCTCGGCCATTCTCACTCCATACTTAATATTTGAATTTTTTAAAATTGTGTTTTTCATGAACATTAAGGTACAAATTGTTTCCATATCTATGTTTTCTATTCATCTGAATAAACCAGTGTATTTTATTGTGTAACCACCTTAACCACAGACTTAAATCTTGTGTGATCTTCTCAAATGCGTCTCACAGGCAGGCACTCGGGAATATGTCATGTTACATGGTTTGTGAATATCTGACCCATGGATCGAGTGAAGCTGTTTGGTTGAATCTAGATTGGAGAGAAGAAAGGATTGATGAAGTTTGAAAGAAAACTGGAAGCTTCTGCATTGAAGGGTGTGGAAATTTACAAACTTAATGTGGAGGATCATCGTCATATGAAATAAAAGAAGATAATTTCTTTCTTCTTACATATAGAAAATGTGACATAATCTATTAAGTTCTCAAACATCATATGTTCTTTAGTTACAAGGAGTTTATATCTGCCGATATTTTGTTCATTTGTTTTATGATAGAAATTACCGGCGAAATCCGATCTATTTGTTTTTTGAGTTTTCTGGAACCCAAGAGGTTTTCAACTCGAAAAAGTTGAGAAAAATTCTCAGTTTGAACTGGAGGTCTCAGAGCGACCTCCCGAACCATATTGAGCAATAAGGAAATAGTGGAAATTTGTCTGATGCGGGATCACCGCGTTATAGGAATGCGACACTAATAAAAGATTTTTCTTTAGTTTATGCTCAAGTTTGGATCTGCTTCACTTGAGTTTTGAAATTTCTTCTAATTCAAGTATCGACTTTTCGCTTTTGCCATTAATATGACTTTTCTGGGTTGAGGGCTGGCCCGGAGTCACAGTGATTCTGGAACGATGAGTCTATACACATGGGATAAAGAGAATGGTCTGTATAGATAATAATCGAGTGGCTTTCTAGATATTGTTGAGAATGCAGAGGGTAACATATGTGAGTTGAAACATTATGAGTATGATTAGTTGGAATGGATTCGAAGGCTAGAAGGGAGTGAAGTAGGTTTCTTTGGGGTTTTAGTCACCTGCGCCTAACCTACAATTTCATTGTTCTGAGGAAAGAAGGAGAAAGATATCTCTGCTTTGATGCTGCATGTTTTGAAACATTTTATTCATTTTTTTATTAGTAAATTTGCATTTTCTGAAATATGAAATATGTTTGGAAGAACTCTAATATCGAAAATCTATGAGAAGGAAGCTTTTCCCCCTCCACTTTTTATTAACATCACACCAATCCTCTGAAGCTGAAGGAGATTTGGAATAGTTGCTGTGATGATAAGAAGTAAATATTTAAGTCTGGGTTAGGAGTTCAGATTGATTCCGATGACTAAATGTGATGAATGATTTCTAGTTTTATTCTATTTTGATTATAGATTCTAATAATTTATTTCACTAAGTATGACATTTACTCTTTGGAATTGGTTCGAAAACAGTCACGTAACCCGATCTGCGTGCTTTTTCTATTGATGTTTGGAGGGGTTTATGCGATATAACCTGCAAAGAAGTGAGACAAACAGAGGAAGCGACTTGGATATGAGTGAGAAACTCGGAACACGAGAGAACATATTTGAAAGTTCCGTGATCCATGAACCACAGGAGCTTACGGATCCTCTTGTGCGCGTTAACCCAACCCAGCTTGATGCACAGACTTGTGGCGGTTATTGGAGGGATAATGCATGAGCCTCAGTCGCATGTATTATGAGCGAGTGCTTATCAGTGCAGTTTTAGATGATCATACCATATCTTTTGGAAGAGGTGGATGTTATTTTGAAATTCGAAGACAGTAGACTGATGGGATGGAATATATTAGGGTTTTAATGTCACACACAGTTTTGGATCAGGCGCTGAGATGGTGGATCTGAGATGGATATACTGCAGCGGGACATATCTTTGCAGTTTCTTGTGCTTTGAAGAAAAACATAGGACTAACGAAACATATACCCTTCCGGTGCATAGACAATTTAATAACTATGAATCGTTTGCTCCCTGAAAGAACTTCTGCTTTATGAATTAAGTGTCAAATGAATCTATACAACGTATCTTATGAATCCGTTCCTTATACAAAGTATTTGTGCTTTTATTTACAAATGGAGAGCGTGGACATCTTGTGATGAACCCCTACTAATTAATCTATTTGCATTTGATTTGTATCTCCCGAATTAAGGATCATCCTCCTTTGTATCCTCTGCTTTGGAAGGGATTAAAACTAGCATCTTCTAAAGACTCTACATTAGTGAAACATATTCTATATTCCTCTTGAGGTACACGCATTTATATTGAATCCCATAATAAACATACTAACGATGTTAACATGAGATGTTCAGAATCTTTACTGAGATTCATATAAACGCATTTACATACGCTGTGAAATTTATCGCATGACAGCTTGTGCTTCCGGATCTCTGTTATCTGGTGACTGGGCTTCTGCCGCACTATGATACCGGCTTTCGGGCACCGCCCATAAGCGGAGATATTCTTTATTCCCAGATCTCGTGGACACATATTTGCGCATCTCTAAAAGCGGACCATGGCGTGCCCATCTTATCTCGAAAACGGGACCGCATGCACTTTATAGTTCACTAGTATCGGTCTTGAGACTTGCCCATATGCCAAGAGTGCCAGCTCACATTTTTAATTACTTTACATCTACTCTTTTAGCCATTTAAAGCCATCTCTCACGGGGACAGCGCGTGCCTTGGCATCATCATTATCGTCGGATCTCCCAGAAGGACATATATATCAGGACTTATGATTGTCTCGGGACTTATAATGGTGTTTAGATCCCGAGAAGGATATCTAGCAGACCTGTCAATTAATGCTAACATCAGGATCTCTACATGAATCAGGGCTTAGACCTTTAATAGTGCACGTAGTCTTCTGAAACTCTCCGCAGCATATGTCATGCATATCACTTGTGTGCTATAGAAACTTTGTTCTGCCTTGCCCGGATCTTGCCCATGACCACGGAGCTTATGCTTGTATTTGGATCTTATTCTTTGTAACACCCAGTTTATACTTGTATTAGACTTACTTGCTTGTATTCTGGAGCTTATGCTTGTGTTTCGGATCTGACTCTCTTGTATTTGGATCTTATACTTGTATTACCACGGATCTTATATGTGCTGAGACTTGTAGTCTTATAATTACCTCCTTGCTCACTTATAATGTCAATCTGAAGTACATGAGTACTAAATTTTAACCTTCTACAAAGTACGAATTACTCTGGTGGAATCCTACAATTGCCGTGCAATTTGGATAGCCACCTGTATTCGTTTCCCACCCTCACCTGGCTCTTTTACATTCAAAAGTCATTATCAGCATATTTGTTTGACTACCCCAGGATGATTATAAGGATGAGTAGGACAAGCCACAATGGTAGGGTAGAAATCTGGTGTCACGAGGCGCGTGACACTGATCTGACAGCTTTATACAGAGAGAATGTCATCGTGCTAATCGGAGTCTCAAGTACTAATGAAACTTGAGTGGAGGAGTGTCGTCAGCACTGTCGGAAATCATAAGAAGTACCTAATATAAGCACGATTGAAGGAGTGTCAGTAACTAATAATCTTTGATGGGAGTGCGAGGTACTAAATCAAGAATCCTCCCACGGGTACTAATGTCTGAAATATGGTGGGAGGTAAGTAGCACTGTCTGGGATCACAGAGTATATAACGGTCTGAGAGTGATGCTCTAGGAAGTAATCTTAAAGTAATACTTTGGGAAGGCTTGCGCGTTAGAGTCGTGGCACTTCTTGATTCTCTCTGGAAGAATCTTTCACTGGGAGATTACTATATGTACTTAAGAAAATGGCAGGGTTCCTTGCATATCGATTGATATCTAATTCTTGGTGGGTCTCTATATGGGATCACGTTAACCTATCTCACTCATATTATATGGGGGCGTTTAACGCGCCTGCATGTTTGTATAGTGAAGACATTTTGACATATTTGCGCTTTCATATACTTACTTGTTCCATGTTTAGCCACACATGGTACTCGTGTTTCTGTCTTTTGTCTTTGCGCCACACTTTATCTCCCATGATTCTTACATTTTGTCCGTTTTCCATCAATGCAGCATGTTTCCTGGCATCTGTGGGCTCCTACCTGCATGTCTATTGTTTGGGTATGTCTATCGTCTGACACCCAAAGCGCGCTCTGTGCACATAGAATCTTATGTTTGCCATGTTGTCTTGTCCCTATGGCGGCATCTTTCCTCTCCCCCATGACTTCTCTCTCTTTTGTGGCAGCACCACCGAGATTATATCTTATGACTGTCATGCCTGTTTTCCTACTTGTACACATGTATTTCTTCAAAAACTTTTATGGGATATCTCTCTGTAAGAAGTTCACGAACTGGGGACTCTTCCTTGATTCTAATGGAATTACTTTTTCTTTGTCTGCTCATCTTTTTCATATGGTCCACTTACTGTTTCTTATTTCACATCTGCGCCCATCACTACACATCTTTTGACTCTGCATTACCTTCAGTCTTTTATTACCCAGCGTGCAGTTCATTGCCCATTACGACAGAGATTCAGTTTTATGTGACAAGTCATGACTCAGGATTACTATTAAATGACATGGTTTCGATTCAGGTCGTGATTGTTGAGTCCAGAGCCCTGTGGTCGCGGAAGTTATGGGTTATGATGTGGAAGTCCATATATTTGAAGCACTGCGGCGTGTGCGCGGCGTAATGTCGCCATATCTTTTATTGCCAGTCTTCCGCTGAAATTGACAATGGTTCTTTGTACTTATTTTGAAGCTAAGGATTACTAAGGGTTCTTACCTCTCTTTGGATCACCCCGAATCGGAGCCTTGTAAAGAAACTACAGAGATGATATATCACTACCAATATTAAGATGCCTCATATTCAAAACGAGCAGAAATTAAAAGCGAAGCAGCTAGCCCAGCCCAGTGATTTGGACCTAATAGTTAATATGGAGATTAAAAGTGCTCGATTTGAGGAGTTTGTTATCGCTGAGTGGATTCATCGCCATGGTCGGCTCCGAATCGGTTAAGATGCCCAGCCAAGTTATGGCGAAATAGAACAACTAATTCGAAATAAACGCCGAGGTCTTGTCTGAAGAGTACGTGTCGATTGCAGTTGACGAATCGATAAAGATGCAGATTTTCACAACTATTTTGTGCGGTACCACTGTATTTAATCTGCGTTGCGGACCTGGGAAAGCCAGGTGTGGATTTTTCTCATTTTCTATATATTTCAGCCCAGAACCAAGCTCAATACTCAATAAATCAGTTAAAACCACTCCGTATCCATCTTGCCATAACCTTTATTCTACTTTCGATCATCACAAATACTTATCTTACTTAAAGAACGCTTTGAAGGTTTCAGCTCTAAAAACAACAACTCTAATGTAGGTCATAACCTGTACATAAATAAATATAGGAAGGATTAGTTATAGAGGTTTGTTGTTATGGCTAATTTCTTCTTGATTAAGCGTGAATCAACCTCGAGAGGATTCCATATTTTCTTATGCCATTGGGTTTACCAACCACTGCTTTCGAAATCTACGGGTTCTGGAGATGCAAATCCTAACAAAACCCTAGGTTGAAAACCATAAAAATCCTACCATGTCGATTAACCATCATACAAAATTCACAATTTTATACAAAATCAAGATCCACCTTTTATATTTGTTTCTTTCTTTTCTTTCTTCTTTTCTTTTCCTCTTCTGCTTCTTCCCTCTCTTTTTCCTCTTATCACCTCTCTTTCTCTCGTTTGAATTCCTCTCAAACTGAGAATCAATTGTAACTCTTATCCATATTTTTGAGTTAAGGCATATTTGGCCTTTCATCTTGCAAATTCTTCTCATTTTGTTTAAGTCCTTCATTCTTTCCAGTTTCTTCCATGCTTCCCACCAGATTCATAATACGTTGCATATAAACATTGATTTATGCACTCTCATATCTCTCCAATTAGTGAAATGGCTAAATGTCTGTATACCACATGGCTTTATTGTGGTCCAAGGTCTCTCTATTATTTTATTTTTAAGTACTTTTATTTAGGAAAGAATATACTTTTCATTTTCCCAATCTATACCACTAGCTTATGTGAAAGCTATCTTTTACAGGTGTATATCTTTAGGTGTTCACGTTCGACTTATGATGTAGTCTTGTAGGAAATCTGGAGGATGAGCTCTGTTGAGTTCAGGAGACAAATTGATCTATAAGAAAAGAAGAGCCTGTATTAAATCATGTGTGCATAAAAAAATTCAAGGTCTGATGGCCCAGTCTTTCTTATTTCTTTTGCTCTTGAGATGACATAAGTAATGTAATTGGAAAGCGATGCCTCTGAAAGTGTTTATCGGGGCAACAGAGGGTTACTTAGAATGAGCTGGTTTTGATGTAGGAGACTGAGTGAGAAGCTAACCTATATATATATTCTTAGGAATCAAACTTTTATGGGGAGGCGTGGAAGGGGCAGGTGTTAGCTCTGGCCCTGACTTCTTAGTGGCTCTGCACTATTGGCATGGGAGGAACTCCCGAGGGGGTTCTACCCAGGCATGGGATTGTTTTCTGAGGGATAATGGCACCAAAAGGCTACTAGAGGAGAAAGGAGACTCATGGAGTGAGAGCCTTATGCTTTGTTAGTGGCGTCCTAAGTATGTGCCGTGTTGTGTAGGGCGGGATATTTACACTGCTTCTTGTGGTGAGATGGCAAGGAAGTGTTACAGGTGATCCCAGTAGGACACTTTGGACAATTTGAAGACATATGCTTTAGAGAGTATCTATGAGAGAATGTGGGATTATATGTTGGTGTATTATTAGAATCCAGAAGCAGATTAAAATTATATAGACTAATTTCAAGGGGATATTGACTTTAGTAAAATAGCATATGAGGGAGAATCTAGCAGGGCCACTTTACTAAGACTCTTCTAGAGGCATTATTATTTACAAAGAAGCATATAAAATTTGCTGTAAGTCTTAGAACATATGCTTATTTTGGTGAGTAAGTTAGTTACATTTCTACAGCTCTAGGAACAAAACTAAATGCTAAATTTCATTTTCTGATTTAGTGCGTTTGCTGAACTTTGCTGCGGAATTCTTGCCGACCATTTATTGCGCAAAGTCGAGATTAATTGTACGGAATATTTATCATACCAAATACGTTCTGAAGAGACATGTAAATATGGGATTAACTAATCGATAGATTATACTCACGATTATTGAAATAAAGCTTCGACACTTTATTTGAGCAATATATTCCATGGAAATAATTATATATTATTGTACTCATTTGAGGAAGTGAGAGATTTAGACAATGTAATATTATATGCTAAAAGAATTCGTCTCAAGTAATGTGAATATGTTATTTTCTTAATCCCCAAGTATATTATAAACATGGTTAAATGGCTATCGTTTTTGAGTTATCAATAGATGATCCTTTTTTAAATATATATCATTACGATGGTTGCAGAATGAGTGGGTTGACCACGGAGTTATAGGATTAACCACAAAAGGCCTAGATTTTTATGAGCTATCCTTCTTAATATGTTTCAATATTCGAGATATTTAAGAATATATTATAGCAAAGTCGTTTGATCAGTTGAGCTGATGGGTTAAACATTACAATCAGTGATTAGAGCCTTATGATTAGGCTGTGATGGCTGAGAAAAGTACTATAATATATGCAGTGACTCTTGTCTTGGAGTTATTTGAACTTGGTAGAGATAGAATACCGGATAATATCACGGTCTGGGCTTTTATAGCCACGGCATGTATGGGGAGATTGTTGGTTATGTTTTGAAAATTAAGACATTTATCGACCAGACTAGTAATGGGTTCTTTGGATCACTAGACTAGCTAATGACAAATGCCAGGTGTAACTGGTGGCAAGGACAGGAAGGACTTGATACAAGACAAGAGTTTTGGATTACTACCGTGAAATATGGAATTGCGGATTAGTTCTCATGCGGAGACAAAATGGCTATAAGAGATTAAGTTATCGATCTATCGATAGACCTCTCCTTAGGACTTCCATAACCATCCCTCTAAGGGCCTTTACATGTACATACATAAGGTGTGTTCCTCTTCTACTACGATCTCATTTGTAATTATTTTTTCCTTTCAGGGTTCTCTCACGACTAGAATAAAATTAAGAATGCAAGAGATTATTATTATATCTGAGATGGCTTGACACCCATTTATATCACCATGTTCAATCATGATCCCAGACTTTTCTTTATATCATTGATCCTTCAAGCCTGGGGACTTGGTTATCATATGTTCATAGCAGAACATTTGGAAGATTTACCTCCAGAATGAGGTTGATCCTGATCAAGGTGGAGATTATTTGAAGAAGGATAAAAAACATCCTTCACGCATGAGCAGGTGTATGAAAAGACCTAGAGCTGAAAGGGTGAGAGAGTGGGGACTCTAAGCATGCTGAACACTCAAATTAGAAAAATAATGACTTACAACACTACAAACAAAATTATTACACAGGTCTAATCATTAGCATACAAAGATTGTTAGTTTGAGGAAGAAAAAAATTAATGATAAAGCAATATCCTCAAACATTGAAGCTTATGAAATCATAAATCATAAACTAAGAAACCCAAACTAGTTGTGATAGGATATATGGATTGATCAAATTAAACAAATGCACTTCAGAGAATGTTTCATTTTCTATTAGGAATCAAGGAAACTTATATAATACTATGCTATAAATCTTGGCTTTAATTGAAATATTCAAATTTTGTTTTCTAAAATATCGCAGTAACAAACTTATGACAAACAAATCTCACTATGGATGAAACCTAGGGAATTGAACTTTGTTACAGACAATGAAAGAAACAGAAATCAGATTCTGAATACATGAGCTATGCATCTATAGAAGTTCATTTCAAGTATAAGACACCAGGAAGGCACCAATGGCTACAGTCCATGTCTCTGTAATATCTGCTCTGATACATAACAAACAGAGGATGAAGTATCGATTCTAAGTTGTGACAAAGGTAGTCACATTCAACAAAACACTTTGGCTTTGTCATTGGCATATTTTTCTCTCCTATAGCTATGGATGCTGTGTTTCTCCTGGATATTCATTCCATATACAGTAGCACGTTTGCCTTGCAGATTAATATTATAGGGTTTGATTCACCTTCCCAATTGCTTCATGATTCAACACTAAAATGAAGAATTATATAACCTGATATGCCAAGAATTCCCAAAATTGAGATTTACAGTATCTAACACTTCTACCCAGTCTGAAACACACTTGAAAAAAAAGACTCTAGTTTTGTGGGGATATATTTATAGTTCACTTGGAGTGGCCCATGTCTTCAACTTTTTCACTTAAGCAACTAAGCGTGTCATGTCTTTGACCATGTGGCACATTTTCCTTCTTGAATCAAAAGCCTCACCTCACAGAGCCATAGTTAAAAATTTGTGTTTCATATTTACAATTGTCTCTGCGCTAAATTCTAATTACTAGGCTTGTGTTTTGATTTTCTCTAGAAAAGTATGAAGAAAGAAAAAAAATTTATTAAAAAGAAAAGTTTTTCTTATGTTTGCTTGTTTTATAAAAGTTTAAAGAAAATCTAAATATAAGTAAGAAATTAGTTACACAAAAATTATAACTTTAAAAGTGATATAATCTTGGTATTGATGAGTCATGAAATAAATACAATAAAAATAATTTTAATGTACTTTTAAAGCTTCTTTGAAGCTTTTTCTAGTTTTCTTTCTTTCTCTTTTTTTCCACTTATTATTTTCTTT
The DNA here is from genome assembly GCA_016808115.1 of Tetrastigma voinierianum. NCBI lineage: Eukaryota > Viridiplantae > Streptophyta > Magnoliopsida > Vitales > Vitaceae > Tetrastigma > Tetrastigma voinierianum. The sequence continues at coordinate 923,269 of JAEQBH010000115.1, forward strand.
TAGTTGCCCATTTGCTCAAATTTCCTAAGAACCAATCACAACCTACAAGAATGTCTGAGTAAAAATTACTATAAAAAATTAATCTTACGGCTGTTTCCTTCCTGTATGAAGCCACCAATGCCATGTGTTGAAGACCAGAAAATCAATGTCTTTCCAAATCTTTCCACTTTCAATAGAATCGAGTTTTAGAACCGCCCCATTTGGTGCACTTACGATGTCAACAAGAAAGGCGTTGCGAGAAAACATGACTCTTGCATTATATGTCTGCGAATTATATACATATGTAGGAAAAAAAAAAAATTCAAACATCAATTTCATGATCGGCCACAAAGTAAAATATATTCACCATCAATTTGATTGTTATCAAAGGAATAAATTGAAAGTGAATGAAAGGTAGTGCTAATCTCACCAGGAATGTGAAAGTGGAGATCCCTCCTGTCCTTGTGGAGGTGTAGTGTGCCTGTGCCTGCTGTATGGCTTCTGCATGATGAACCATACATTGATTCAAACTCAATGAATCTCCCACAGTATGATGCTTTTCCTCTTAGTCTCTCCAAGAAATCTTCACCATCAAACCTACATTAATTTAAAATTTTTGCAAAATACTTAGATTAAATTTATCAAATATTCGAGGTCAAATAAAAAAACTTTTGATGATGATCCGAGAGTTTAGATGTAGAGTTTAAAAGATGTAACAAAATAACATAAATTTTTTGATAACTATGGATATCTTGGTGATAGTTGGGGAGCAAACCTCAAACTGAACTAATCGAGTTACTTATGAAGGTTTATACTAATAATATATTGATATCATAGTTTAAGTCAATTGATAAGTTATATTAAATTACTTTATTAACTAATCACATACCTATGAATTCTCCTCATTCATCCTTTGGAAACCTAGTCTGTCTGGTGGCAAATCACTCCTCAAATTGTTCGTCCATTCATATGAGTTTTCAGCGATAAAGTGATTTGCTCGATTCGATCTGAGTTTTCGTTTCGATTTTTAAACTGTTTTTTTATATTGAGCATTGCGACGTGTGGTTATGTTGTCTTACGACGATTGATTTGTTTGTTGGTTTTTGTGTAGGAGATTGACGGCATAACTTTTTGATGTTCTTTGTCGGTATCTTACATCAGGATCCCCAGAATGCCGTTATGGCGTCTTGGATTCACAGGTGTATAGGTTTAGTAGATTTATTGCTTATTAATGCTTGAATATGTGGTAACTACTGTCATTTTTATTATTTTGGTTTTTGTGGTCAGATGCAATGTCTTATTATTCTAAATCAATGAATTTCTCTTTAAAAAAAAAAAAAAAAAAACAGATCAAATACCTTACTCTGTTTATTTGTGATTAATATAGTGTAATCGTATTGTGTTCATTTATATAAATTTTTATTAGTTTATATATATTGTCACAACCTTATTGAAACTAGTTGAAAAATATATAGAGAAGATATTGATATATCTAACATTAATGCAAAGAAATTATTTATCATTATTATGATTAAATAAATTATGAATAATTAATAAAAGCTTCAAAAAATAATAATATTGTGTTGTATTTCTTTGAAAAAAATATATAGAGAAGATATTGATATCTAACATTAATGCAAGAAAATTATTGTCATTATTATATGATTAAATAAATTATGAATAATTAATAAAAAAGCTTCACAAAATATAATAATAATAATAATAATAATAATATTATTATTATTATTATTATTATTATTATTATTATTATTATTATGCGAAAGAAAATATAAATAAATTATTAAACTCCACAAAATAGAGAGAGGATAAGAATAGTGGCCGAATAAACTTGGACATGAGATTTTTAAACAATTTTGGTATAAAGTCATTGTCATGAGTGTGAGTTTCCAACTAAATAGGTCCACACACACACACAATATCATTTGCCTAGCTTCTTCTAGGTTAAGGGCTCTACAATATTCATGTCGTATTACATGCAGAATGTAACAACTGTCCATGAAAAAGACTTTGGAGCTAGCACTAAGAAACCCATATTTTAAGCAACTATGTGTAACACGGAACAATTAAAACACTAATGTTTTGATGAACCAATCTTCATATTTATCTTATCTTTGTTGTTCTTTTTGGATTCCCCACCTTTACATTCAAATCATTAGATGCTTAAGAGACGGCTGAGAAAAGAAATGCAAATTTAGAAATTGACATGACCAACAGATTTTGGTAAATCATTAAGTTTTTGAATGAATATTTATGAACACTACAAGATAATAGGTCTATAATGGTGTGGATAAATCATATATGGATTGCATATGACTTATAACAGTCGGATTGAAAATGACGTGACTATTTAACAACGTAGTATGAATTTGTTATCATCCACCTATATAGCTAATTATATAGTGGCCTCAATTAATTACCCGCCTAAAAGATTGGTAATAGTATTTTTAGTTCCGAATTTTACTAACCCCTACTAAAATTATGCCTTTATTTATTACTTTTCTAGTAAAGAAAGTTATCTTAGAAATTGCTATGAGTGTAAATTTGATTGAAACATTATATTTTTAAAGGGTGTATTACAAAACTTTTCAACTCCTAAATGAGAAGTGTTAGTGTTTGGATTAAATAACACCCAGCATAATTTTACAACTATAAAAAGATTCGTTCTCCTGTTTTAATTTTGTATGGTCCCACACAGTAATGTATAAATAGCTGACATGGCTTCTTTGGTATGTTTTAAAACTAGAATAACAAAAGAAAAGGGCATGTTTTTGGTGTTACAATATATATCATTATTCTTCGGGTCCTATGGTCAAAGTAGTCGCACTACAATTATTACTAGCTATTATTAATTTTATAATTCTACTTACTTTCTCAGTTTAATTATAAGTGTATTCAAAAAATAAATAAGACTTTATAAATTGAACCTGGTCTTAATTTTTGTTTACTTTTTATATGTCTTTTTAGTTATTGTAGCCTCTTATGTGCTATATTTAAAAGAAGAATAATAACTGATGTACACTGTTTAATTACCTTAATTATTTTTGATGTATTAGTAATAATTTGTTTATAATATTAAGAATCTATATGAAGGTGCATGATTATTAAAAAATTTGAAAATTCATTTATGTTGCTTTATGAATATTTGATAGTTGAATTTTTTAAAATAATTTTCAAAAAATACTTTAAAAACACTTTAAGAAAAGAATTATTAACTAGAAATTTTGGATATGTTTGGTTCATATTTTTTAATACTATTTATTAGAAGGTTTCACAGAAAACACTATTTTGGTAGTATCTAAAAATGTTATTCTTTTCTTAATTTAGTATTTTTGTATTTTGAGTGTTTTTTAGAAAAAAAAATTGAAGCCAAAACATATTTGATGTGTTTTCCTTATTTTTTAAAAGGAAAAATAGAAAAATAGTAAACCCGTATACTTTGCTTACATGTTGGGATAAAAAATCATTGCCATATCTATTTTTATATAAAAAAAAATCTAAAACCTGAGCACATCACAATTTGAAAAGAAAAAGATTGTATTCTTATAGAAAGACAAAATATTTAAAAATAAATATGCGGGAAAAATATTTCATTGAGGATGAAGAAAAAGGTTTGTCACATGTGTTTTGTGAAGAAAGTAATCTTGTAATGAAGATAGAATTTATCTGATATAGCACTGTGATGACTACTTCTCTATGAAGGGACAATCATTTGTATCATATAGAGGATACGAAGCATCATAAACCCAACTCCCTTCAAATAAATTACAATTTGGAAGAATTCCATCTACTCCGTACAGAAGAAGAGAGGTTACCAACAACAGCACTGCAACAATAATGGCGAACGTTATCGAGGAGAGACAAAAGAAAAGAAAGAGATGATGAAGTTGGATCAACTCATTATGTGTATACTTTTTATATAACAAACGTTTTTCAAAGAAACCGGAAATTTGGGTTGTAAATTCTCAAGAAATGGGAAGTAAATTATGGGGTTTGGAAGGAATCCTTGTTGTTTTTGTCTTTTTGTGAAGAAAATGATGGAGATTGACAGAAGGATCAGGCGTGAAGGGAAGGGACGTAAACCGGCGGTTTACAAAAGAAATTTATGGCATGAAGAGGAAAGAAGAGAAGAAGGAATCAAATCTTTCTGACTAAACGAGTAATGGTGATTGAAGGAAACAATTTTTTAATGAGTTGGTTAGTACGTGGGCCCCACTGGGAAAACTAAACTAAAAGTAAATGGTAACTATTGTGTGGAGGATGATGTCACTTTGAGCTAGTTGGGAGGTCCCAAAAAACGTTTTTTTTTCATTTAATTTGAAGTGATATTGTTTAAAAATAATGTTGAAACAATTTGTAAGTGCTTCCTCCAGCGGGATTAAGTAACAAAAAGAAGTCGGGGTTAATGATTATAATATTAGAGACTTTAAAATTAAAATTATTGTTAATGACTACACTTTTTAAATTTTTTTTAAATCATTAAAACTATAATCATTAATTATGATTTTAATTATTTTTAAAATCATAGTAGCTTTGTGACTGAATCCCATATGGTAAGTTATTTTATAAAATTTAAAATTATAGCTACCAAATGAATTTCATGTAGTATTAATTTGGACATTTTTTAAAACATATATTATTTTAAGAATTTTTTTTTAAAGCTTATTTTGGTGACTATGCCTGGCAACGTAACACTTTAAACTAACTCAATTAGGACATCACTTTTTAAAACAGTGTTACGACAGAAACCCAATTTTTTTTTTTGGATAGACATTAGAAGATACCGTAGACCTTTGAGTGTCATCATTTGAAGTCGTCAAACATAAAAAATATTTTTATTAAAAAATAATTATATTTTGTTGTCATATGAACAGTAGAAAGAAATAAACCAAATGGATTTAGAACAAATCACAAAAATGATTTATTAGTTTTTTTTTGTTAATTTTGTTTTTATTTTTATGGTTATTGTCTTTCAAATTGTCTTAGTACTAAATATTAATAATCGATTTTTTATAAAGAGACGATCAATTTTATCTTTTAACCCAAGGAGGTGTCACTTTCCTCAGTAAACTCATTCTTATCAACAATATATTAAGTTCAATTAGGAAATGAATTGAAAGAGGAAGAATAGGTTGATTTGCTTGTTGATCACATTTTCTCTTAATTGATAGAGATCGATTGTAAATCTCATGTCAATAATTCAATGTATAGAAAAAGATTAAAAGAATTGAAATCATCTACTAATAAATAAATAAATAAATAAACTATCTTCACATATAAATGAGTTTGATTTATTGATTATAACAAAAGACTCTTCTTCTTAAATGGAACCAATCAGTAACTTTGTTATAAAATGGCTAAATATTTATCAAATCATCCGTATTAATAGAGAAATTAATTCAGTATGAAATATAATTCCACAAAATATCCAACACAAAAGATTATTGGTTGTCAATCAATAAGACCTAACTCTATGGATAAGGGTTAGGTGGGACATAGAAAAGCATAGGATCAAGTCTTTGTGAAAACAAAATATATATGTACAATATTTTAAATTCAAGTGAATATATGTAAAATAAAAAAAATTATCAAAGTCAAAAAGAAAAATTGTTATCAATAATATTTCTATATTCAGTTACGGAGGTAGAATTTATTTTAATAAAAAATAAAAAGATAACTATAAGTTGGAAAAGTAATATCCAACTTGTTCCTTGGATAGGCGATTCATCACATCCACACAATAAAACCAATAAAACCGTAGTTGTCACTATGCAGCACAAGGGATTTATAGCCATATGAAAAAGGACTCCATTTTTATTTTTTCATTCCTTGATGTGATCCAATTGTAAGCATTGGATAAAGAGTTGATCAAGCCAGTATCTGTCTTTTTTAATTATTTGGTTAGAATTATGAAAGAAATACAATATAGAGCTACATTTTCTTTAAGAAAATCTCATAAACTATTATGAAAATAATATTTATTATAGATAAGAAAATTGGGTTTACTTAAGGCTATTTTTAAACGGAATATATTTTTTTAATAGAAGTGTTTTTTCTAAAAGTGATTTTAATAGAATGGTGCTCCAGTAATGTTCGAAAAAATGTTATAAATGTTAGCAAAATATTGCGTTCTTGAGAATATAATAGAGAGAGGGCAGAGAGAGATTAAGAAGCCCAGTAGATGTGTAAAGATGGTAGAGAAAGTCGGAAGGAATGATTTTATTTTAACTGTTCTTTATATCGTTGAATGAGGATGGGGCGTTCGTCATTAGAATGTGGGTTACGAATGTGCCATAATGGAGTGCGTTGAATATCGTTTAGCGCCAGTTTGCGATGTATGGATTACGAATGTGTAGTTGATCTGCTTCAATAGATGCGTTGAATATTCGTTCTGATGTATATAGGTTCAGTGGTGCAAGCAGATAATGTTCCCATGTATTTCCTGCTTGCTCCTTGAATATTGAACATATTGTGATGCATTAGATAATCTTTATGGCATTAAAACATAGTGGAAAAAATACGATTAGGACCAACCAGGACAAAGGAAAAAAGAGTCTGAGTGCATAAATTTTTATGAATCTCTCCTTTTATGGATAAATTAATTGCCTCATTAAAAACCTTATGCAGGAAGCCGATGGAATGACAGGACAAAGGAAAGAGTCTGATGCATAGTTCACAATATCTCCTCTTCAGTGGTGAGTTATATAATTGAGGCTGTTAAATGCATCTTATGAACTCGTGAGTAAACTGCCATTTCTCAAAAGTTGCAAGCGTTGGCAATGATTTGAGTAAAAGATTTGCAAGACAACATGGTTGAATCACATGTATCAATTTGTCAAACTTTTCTTGGAGTTCGTGAGTATAGAAAAAATTTTAATGAGATATGCTTAGTCTATCACGCTTTGATATATACACAACTTGTGTGCAACCACAAAGCATTATCTTCATAAATTATAGTGGGAGAATTTGTAACGGTGTTAAGCAACAAAAAATTGAATATGTATTATAATGGATCTTAACGAAACACCTCTCTTCCCGGCTTCATATAAAAGCGTGATGATCTTCGAGTGGTTAGAAGATGTGGCTGCAGCAATTGCTTCGTAGAGGCCCGAAATGGCGGTGCCATTATAACAAAATAAATAACAGTTTGAGGCGACTTTATGTGGATCGGATCTATATCAAACATTAGGAGTATCGACTAAACCTTGGGTAGTAGATTGTGGAATAGCCATAATCCCAATCTATGGTTCTCGGAGATATGAAAAATAATATGTTTAATTTCGTCCAGTGTCTGGGTGACAGACTAAAGCGTGCCAATAAATTTTCTGGCGATATGCGGTCTTGACATTGTGCAGTACATCAAAGCCCAGTGCATTGAGATATTGTGCCGGGACCAAGTATCTGCTTATGATTCTCTGGATGAAGCGATTGCTTCCCAGGAGATCTAGAACCTTTAACCATAGGGGTGCTCAATGGGTGAGCCTTGTCCATGTTGGCGTTTATTAATCTTAATGTGATGATTGATGGGCGATTATTGCATTCTTTATGCTCAGGCGCGGTAGAGAATAGAAGTTGGTTTTACCCGAATCTTCAACGAATTCCTTTTCCAAATGCCAGTGATTTTATTAATATTGCAGGTTCAGTGGTATATCGTCGACATAAGCGCTCTGATATGATCTGGGACTGATTTCTAATAAACACGCATGGCGAGATAGGATCATTCTTGTACCTTTCCTTAATTAGTACTCACTTGAAAGTGATACACAAGGCGGATTACTTTAACCCACGTCTGAATATTTGCAATTTGATGAGAATAAGTTCTTGAGAGTGTAACTGGTGCATTTGAATCCTAGAATTTTGTATAATATCCAGTCTAATGAACCACATGTGATGAACACTGTGCTCCGCAGGCACATTTCAATTTTTCAAGAGTACCGGACCTAATGAGAAAACGAGAAATGTAATCATATCACGGTGAATATATATGTCAATCCCAAGTCTGCAGGAGAATCCTTGAGCGCGAGTTGAGCTTTATACTGACAACCTCGTTTTCTCATTTCGTTCCAGGACCGAATACCCATTTATATCATGGGTTTTTCACGTTATTGGGGATCACGAGTTAGGTCAAAACTTCTCATTTAATTTGGGGAAGCTAATTCGGCCTTAATTGCTTCCTCCTTAGACCAGTATCTGACATTAAACAATAGTTAGGCTCTGATCATCATCCATAATTTTATGGTGTGAATGCAGAAAATGTCAATGATGATTTTGTTTTGATCCCAAATCTCATTACAATATGTAATGGAATTCCAGGTATTCCTAGGGTTGTTGATCACTTTGTGGTTTCAGTGTACTTCAGAGAGTGATCTTTAGAGTAAGTACATCACCAGCTCTTCTGGAGTGGATTCTTGATTCTTCCCTTCGTTTTCAAGGAACAGTGTCTTTTGATCTTATTGGTCTGTAGTGCTACTATTTGTGGGGTTTTCATCCATTTAAAAACTTGTCCTCGGGAACGACTATCTATTTAGACATTCGGCTGTTCTTGGTTCATTACCTTAGTAGCATCATTAAATGCATCAGAGTCTCATTGGCTTCTGCTTTGTAAAATGGATTATGCGCGGCGCCTCGTTTTCGCACTTAGGGTTGGGGTGGTAGGATAAATTTTCTCATTCGGGAGAAAACCTTAACAGTTTTGCGCGCGTGAGCTGTTTTAGATTGATTAGTGGAAACATAGTCTCATTGAAATGACAATCTGCGAATCGCGAGTGGAATTTTGATAGTGGTTCCCAGAACCTGTGATGAGGTGAATTAAACGACTAATGCGACGCGTTAGGGACCATTTCGTTCTTTTTGGTGTTTGTGTTTCTTAACAAAATGTGTTTAGAAATAATAGAGTTCTCAACCGAGAGACCATTTGAAGGGAAGTTAGGAGACTAAGCGGTGGGGCCTGATCTTATTAGGGCGCATGCAAAGCGGCATGACCCATCGTATATGGTTGAGGATTCCTTCTCGATAATAGAGTCGCGGGCAATGGTTGTATATGTTTAAAATCAAAGGATTACGCCAATCCATTTTGAGGTATGAACATATCTGACCAGGATTGCTCAAACCTCGATTAAGTGAAGCCGATTATCAAACTCTTTGATTATGAAGTTAGCGGCGTTACATCGTCATATGCCTTTGGTGATTAGGGAATTGTGTGACTTTACCTGTGCAACGAAATAGTGTACAAGGTGACATTGCGGCGTAGATAATAGACAAACATGGAACATCTAGGATACGTCCGCTCAAATATATAAAATATCGATAAGTCCGCGGTGGTTGTATTGGTCCTAAATATCACCTGATTAGGATAAAGGATTCAGATCAACCACTGTATGAGGTTTGATGAAGTCAGGTTTTCCTTGTGAACAAGCTTCCTGATTAAATGGATAACGATACATTTGTCTTTACAAAGGATTGCCACGGATTATTCTGCCGCTCGTGCCAGGCCAGGTCGCTGCCATAATCGGCGTTCAGGTTACCATTCTTGAATGGTGGGAGTAGTTTCAGCGACCTTAATCTGACAGATGACCACGGAAGAGCTTCAGCTTCTCGTGGATGATCTTGGGCCGTCATAAGAAGTATTGCCGATATATTCTTTATTTTGCTCATAAATAGTCTGACATGAACATTGGCATCTTTGAAGTAGTAGTTCTTTTTTATCTACGCAGGGCGACTCTCAATATGCAGGGATGGTACCTTTGGCAAAACAATTGTGTTCGAAACCATCAATAATCGAGATAGGACCCAGATATGGACATGTGTCTTACGTAATGTCATACTGAGAAGTGTCTGTCAGAGAAATATGGTATCGTTGATGCACTATCAAGCAAACAAACATCTTCCTTTTTTCGTTGTTTGTTTTGTTATGTTGACATTGAGGTGTCCAAGTATCATAAATTTTCATATTATTATAAGATTAGAATAAATTTTAAATAATAGTATTATATCAGAGTTGTGTTTCATTTTTGCTCCATATTAAGAACAATAAAAATTAATCATTTAAGGAAAATAACTATAAAAAGAAATTATTGAATCATGGGTTGAAATCAGATAATATCCACAGGTCAAGTAACATTAAGTAATCAAGGTCCTCGAAAATCAAAGACATTCAGGATGCATTTGCCTTTTTAAGACAAAGGAGTCCATATGAGAGATATTGTTGGCTTCAACGGGTGGTTGTAGCAGCGAGGATTAATTTCAATAGCGTGAGATTAACCACGTTTGCCGGTATTTTGAATTGCTGTGATTCGTAAATTAACTTTGAAGTTAAGGCAGTACATGACCGTGCCGATCATACCACAACGATGCGTAACATTAGTGCCGCTAAAGCTTCTTTTCTTTGTCATGGTCGGGCCAAAGTTAGATTTCCCTAGAGCCGGTTAATTTTGGCCACCCTTTAGGATTATATTCTTGCACTGGCTTGTAGCCTTTAAATTGGCCAATAATTTTCGGGATTTGCAATAGCGAGTGATGCTTTTGAGCGGCAGGTCTAGATCATGATTTTGGCGACAATTCATTAGTTTGCTTATGATGGGAAGGTAAAAATTAGTGGTATGTGGCAAATTGGCGTTGCAGTATTCTTTGTTCTGATACAATATTGAAAGCATGGAAGGTGGAAAGATCTCTAACGATTAAGCATCGATGAGCTTGATACCGCATAACTCAAGCTGAGAAACAATATCAAATAAAGCGGAGTTGTAGTGGATAGCTGATTTAAAATCTTCAGCAGTATGAGATTTGGAATTAAATGACCCAGTAGCGAGGAAGGATAAGCAGTCTTAGTATGATCATACCTATCGCCCAGCCTCTTCACGAGGTTGAGGTCTCGAGCGGATAAATGTGAGTGCATGACTCATGCAAATGACGACGAATAAAAAATCGATTACATTGCTTTATCTTTTGCATTTGAGGTTAAAGATATTACAGTAATTGTGGCAGGTCACCACTGGGAGGTTGTTCCATTTCAAGGCACCGAGGATGAATATTCTTCCCTCAGCAGGGATGTAGTTTGAGCTTTAATCTTGTCTTTGTCATGAGTGATCTTAGAATTAATTTAGAAGGATTTTCAAATATCCACACTTGGAACAGAAGAGGATACTTTAGTTTATGGTGGCTTCGAACCGAAAAGAAAAAAAAAAGAAGAATTGATGAAAGAAGATGAAGTATAGTTGATTGACAAAAAAAAAAAATACTTTACAAAAATATTTACTCAATTGGTGAATCTTAGATGCGATAGTGTTATTAATATTATTGCAGTCTATAATAGAGAGAATAGAGATTAAGAAAGTGAGATAAGCACCCAGAGATGGTAGAAGTGAGAGATGTTTTATTTTCCTTTCATTCTCTTATATACATTGAATAGGGAGAGGGCATTCATACGTAGAATGTGGAGTTCTGATGTTATAATGGTGCGATTGAATATGTTATATATAGTTGAATGTGTAGGTTCACAGATAATGTAATATGGGTGAGTTAAGATAATCGGTGATGTATATAGGTTACATTGAATATAATGAATATTCATTCATGTATTTCATAACAATAAGTAATTTTTAATATCTTAACTTTTTTTTTTAATCTTCAATTTTACGAGACACTTAATTTCCCTTAAAAAATATTTATAAATAAAAGTAGTTTCTTAAAATGACTATCAAACAAAATCTAAGAATTTATACCTATTTAATTTACAGTTGTGATGGCAGCTTTGATGTTGTGCTCTATTTCATGAAAAAACATGGGGGTTCGTCTTGATATTTAAATTGGTTCTTCTACTATGTAGAGGCATAAGAGATGGAGATGTTAAGAGACACCTTTTTTCTTGGACTTGTCATTATAGTGAAATAGAATCATGATTTCTGCAAATCAAGGTCGTGTCTTCTTGTTTCCCAAACCAAAAAAAAAACAAGAAGGCGATGATCGAGGCGAACTGCTGGACTGGTGGCCATACTCCCACAAAATTGTTTTGAAAATAAATTTTCCATTATTTTGAAAGAGATTCGAACTTGATATTAATATTTGCCCCTGTGAAAGGGTTTGCTAACTCTAGGTATATTTGTTATATTTTGTGGTACATGCAAAATCCACATCCCAACCTGTTTAAAAAATGGGTTTGTTTTTATTTTCTAGCCTATAAAAGTGTTTTTTCCTCTTTGTAATATTTGCACTTTTCTCCATATTTTTTAGGGTATTTGTAGTATTGTCAAATTGCTTGGGTATTTATTTTTTGGCTCAATTCTTATAAGTGGTTGTAGCCTAGTTTGTAGAGTCTCTTTGTTAATGGGGTGAATTTAATTTGGAGCTAGAGGAGGCGTGGTATTTATCTTGAACCTCGTTAAATTCTTTGTATTTATCTTTCTTTTGCCTTAAGTTATTCTACTTGCTGTGTTTGATTGTGTTTGCCTGACAAACAGTATCGAAACTTTTGGTTCTTTTGTAGTATGTTTTGTAGTTTATTAAGCTGGCTGGTCTTTCATAAAAAATTGCTCTTAAAATATTAGCTGATTAGAATCTATTCAAGTGAAGTTATAAGTATGCTATGTGGTTGCAGCATAGTCTAATCTTCCACATCAGAAATTTGTTCTTGGACTAATGACAATTGAAACCCGTTCAAGAGAAGCTCAATTGTTTGATTATCAGGAGACATCACCAAGGAGATTGATATTTTGACATTATTTGGGTGATCAATTTTTCTAAAGACTTTGTTTTGTCTAAGGAGATTGAGTCTAAGTGGGACTATGGTGATCAATTCAATCACTTTCAAGGTATGTTTGTAAGAGGCGTAGTTGTGGAAAGATGACAAAGAATCTAGAAAGCGAAAACAAGCGATCTGATGAAAGTAGATGTTGTGAAAAAATTGATGGTGAAATAATTTTGACATGGAAGGTGATATGAAACGTGTGTATATATTTGGATTAGGTTTTGAAATAAACAAGACGGGATAATTACCCTTGAGAGTGAGTGGGAAAGAACTGACGTAAAAACATTGGGTTGATCCGTTCTTAATACAGCCAAAAACGGTGTATTTCTACAAGGGACGTCTATATATAGTTTGTGGAAGGCCCTAGAAAATAAATATATGAAGAAAAGTAATGAGAATCGGTTGTATTTGTCGAAGAGATTATTCTATATCCAGTTAAAATTAGGTATGAGCATTAGTTCCCAAATTGATGAGTTTAATAAATTAATTGTTGATTTATTAAAAAGCTAAATGAACCAGTGAAGCGTAGACTATATTGTTGGACCTCTTCGCGGTGATTGGATCATCTTTGTATTACCCTTATTCATGGGAAGGAAAAACTGTCTTCTGAAGAAGTTTGTTCTGCATTGTGGAATTATGAAATTCGGAAGAAAGATCAAAGAGGACATCGCGATGAGTTGTAGAAGCATTGACAGTGAGGGTTCATATTCAAAATAAGAAATGGGAAAAAAGGGGAAAGGTGACATCAAAGAGTAGACTGAGAAAATATGAGTGTGTCTTTTTATGTGGGAGGCGTGGAAGAAGATGTCTCAGTTGAAAAAGAAAGATAAGGGAAAGTCTATGTCTGATGCATGTGTCATTGAGCTTTGGCGTGACTCAAATGATTCTAAGTTCTGTTTGGTTGGTCATTAAACTATTATTGGTTTTGATGAATGGATTTTGGATTCGAGTTTGTACCTATCATATGTGTCCACATAAGGAGTGGTTCTTCAAGTTTGAAGAAGTTGATGGGTGAGTTGTTTAAATGGGTGAGTGGTGATGTGGCTACATCACTATGATGGAGTTCAACCCGAGTTGAGGGCTCATGATGGATGTGAGTGTAGTTACGTGTGAGATGTTCGATGGCTGCAAAGTTGAAAAAGAATCTCATCTCTTTGGGGGCCCTAGAGTCTAAAGGTCTTGTCGTGATTATTTGAGATGAAGTTCTAAATGTCATTTCAGACGCTCTTTTGGTTATGAAAGGCACAAAAAGAAATAACTTGTATTACTATAATGGTAGTATAGTGGAGTAGTAGCCATGGTTTTTGGTAGTGGTGAAGATTAAAAGATTACTAGTTTAGGGCCTACAGTTGGAGTAGTGAGCAGGTATAGGCATGATCCTAGTAAAGGACATTGAGTAAGCGGGTCAAGAAACGGTTCCTATAATTGCCCCATTGACCGTAGATGTTGGCTTAGTCTTTAAGCAAGATGATATGATGGTATATACATTGGCATTGATTAAACGTGCTTGTGACTTGGATAAATGGTGTGGCAGCCAGATGTTATGTGTTTACTCTTGAGCTGCTAGTAAAGTTGGAAGTCTACGAAGTATATTGATGCTCACTATCAGTTTGTGCGGGAAATTATTAGTGAAAGACGAACCTTACATCAAAAGATTGAGATTGTCGAGAATCCCGCAGATTTGTTGACTAAGGTGGTGACTACAATCAAGTTCAATAATTGTTTGGAATTGATCAACATTGCGAAGGTTTGATTGCACCGTTGAGCGCATTTGGAGGCATTGCAACTTTTGTCAAAGAGAAGTTTCGAGATAGGATCGACATATTCGTCAAGGTGGAGATTTGTTATATTTTGTCTTATATGAAAATCCCACATTGGTTAAAAAGTGGGTTTGCTTTTACCTCCTAGCCTATAAAAGAGTTTTTCCCTCTTTGTAACATTTGCACCTCTTCCCCATCTTCTTTAGGGTATTTATATATAGTATTGCTCATTGCTCAATTGCTTATGTATTTACTTTTTAGCTCAATTTTTTAGGGAATTGATTTGTGGCCTTAAGTTTGTAATTCTCTTTTATAAGTGGAAGTTGTTCACTGGTGCCAGAAGACGTAAGTATTTATATCAAATCTTGATAAATTCTTTGTGTTCTCTTTCTTTTCCGCCTTTAGTTATTCGTGCATTATTTTGGTGTGTTTCACAACCTGACCCATATAACTTGAACACCTCCTTCAGGACAAAATTACGGCTCCATGACAATGGCGATGACAAGTTATAACGAAAACACCTAAGATGTCTAAAATCAAGCGGGTGAAATTTTTATGAATTTTAGTTTAAAGAAAAAATCAAGGTTGTGTTTGTTCTCAAAAAATATTAAGGAAAAAAAAATATGAAAAATGATTTTTTATAGTTGGATGTCTAAGAAAATCTCAAAAGGATGACTTGATTGTGAATTATTGTTGCATTAATTCAAATCTTGTGTTAAATAAATAAAGTGATTGAAATAAATAAAAATAATATGTCAGATTTAACTCTACTTTTCTATTCCTTCATTTTTCTTTTTTCTACTTTTCCTTCATATTTTATTTCCCTTGTATTTTCCCTCAAATTTTATGGTAATCAAACATAGCCTAAGTATAATGTGAAAAGAAAAGTACTTCTATTTGATCGTAACATCACTTCTGGGGTTTGATTGCGTTTCTTTTGAATAAGAATATTCTTAATGTCAAAAAGTGAGTGGTATATAAATGTAGTGTTTATGATCGTGGAAGGCTTTTTGATGCGGGGAATATCAATTCAAGAATACAGATAAAGAAATCAACATAAAGGTGCATGAAGTTTTAATGTACTTTGACCCATTATATCACATGTGAATGAGAGAGATCTTTCCATATTCTTCAAAACACAAAGTATAAGATTGGAGTATTAAAGCGTGAGTGGTAGGAAAAATGAAAACCTAGGATCTACAGCATCAAGAACATACATCCCACAAAACTCTTAATCCCAAAACCATAGGATTACTACACACACACAAAATAGCCTTTTACAAGCCCATCTCTCTTATAACTTTTTCCTCTCATGACCCATAATATTTATAGGGATATTCCTAAAAACTTTCTTTATTCTATAAGAAAACCTAATATTACAATAATATAACAGCTATGAATTATCCTATAAAATATTCTTTACAAAAAGGAATTATTTCTAATTAAGAATTTGATATATATTCTAACAATCTCCACCTTTGATTAAATTCCATCGAGTCAACTATTCAGCACATCTTGATGAGAGAGCAACCGACTCCACCTTTTGAACGAAATTCCTTATCTTCATCTTCAGTTCAGACCTTTGGTTCTTCCAAAGATCTTTAGCCACTACAAGAAAACCGACTTCTAATAATAAAATATTTTGCCACTAAAAGTTTAAATTTCATTAGCAAATATATTTCCCAGCGAAAAGTATTTCGCGTCATGTTTGTCGCCTTAGACTATCGCTAAAAGTATCCCAACGAAATCTCTATTTGTGTTACCCAAAAATTTTTCTGACAAACTCAATTTCATCCTTAAAGGTTGTTCTCAACCAAAATATTTTATCAGTGAAAGTGATATTTATCATCATTAAAAATAATCAAATTTGTCCCAAAAGTCGTCAGTAATTAATAGTAACAAAATATTTTTTGTTGAAAATATTTTCTCTAACGAACTAATTTCATCTGTAATTGCTCCTTATTATCTCCGACGAAAATATTATTTTGTAACAAAAAAATTTCTTAGATAAAATAAAATATGTCACTGAAGGTTTTTTCTAACAAAATATTTCATTGATAAAACTAATAATTTTAATTACTGAATGAGAAAATTTTTTCTCCAAAAGCCTTTGTTTATAAATTTATTTAATCTTAATTCGCTGCATGATGAAATAATTTTGTCCCTGAAACAGATTAAAAAATTTTTGTAACAAAATATTTTGCAAGGAAATATCTATAGTGACAAAATATTTTCATTGGGAAATATGTAAACATAATTATGATTTTCATATTATAATTATATTTTTTAATTACAATGTGAACCTGATTGAAACAATATAATAAATATTTTTATTTCAAAACTTGTCTTTAAAATAAAACTAGATAACCCATAACTTCATAAATGCTTTCAAAAAGCCATACATAGATAACCAATGTCACAACCAAAAAAGATAACCCATATAAAAAAAACCCAAAACAACATAACCCATAACAAAAAAGTGTTATATGTCAACCAAATAACCAAGTAAAGTATTAGTTTAATAACATGTTCATCATCAAAACAACCAATTAATATAGACAAAAAAAAAAGATAAGGATCCATTAGATATGCATCAATCATAAGGACCCTTGACTTGATCTTAGATGACGCAAGATCTCTTGAAATTGTTATTGATATCTTTGTTCTAAGAAAGTCTCCAAGTGTTCAATCCGCTCATGTTGGGTATCAAGTTGCTTCTATTATGTAAAACTTGAGAAAAAAAAAATCAATTTTTCTAAAAAAATGGGGCAAAACGGTAATTTATCGTTGAAGTATAGGTTGAAAACCTGAAATTTTATGATCTTCGGATGCATTTAAACAGACTTCGCCATCGAATCGCTTTCGCAAATCTAAATACCAAATGAATTTCGCTGATTCCAAGACGCGAAATTCTCAATTATTTCAAGGCATGCGTCGGATGACACATGGACTGGTGCCACATGGCATGACCATGTGGATGCCACTTGTGTAAGACCCGAGAAAATTCCAATTTATGGAAAAATGGCAAAATCGTAATTTCGGTAAAAATCCAAAATTTTTCTAGATCTCTGATTACGAAACGGACTTCACCGTTGGAATCGTCTTACGAAATCTAGATACCACGTCAAATTCAAAGAGAGAATCAGAATTTGCACGTTTTTCAAGGCACCGAAGATCGCCACATAAAATCCACGCTGACACAAAAGTCACTATAACACGTGACTACGCCACACAATGCTGTACTTCAGCAGAGACGATTTGGAACGGACGACCGAGATAGTGCCAAGTGTCAAAAATCCAAGAGAAGGGACACATAGGGAATTATTTGGAATGTTAATGATAATAGGACAAGACATGAATAGTGATCTTCTTCCTTTTAAAGCACTAAAAGATACAAAGAGGGTCGACAAAACTACAGCGGTATCGAGATGGTGATTTGGGGAGTCGGTAGCGACTTCTCTACATCCCGACTAACTGATCAATGACTCTTCGAGCAAGAAGGAAAGTTGCTCTACACGGCGAAGACTACACGTGGGCATTGGTTTTAGGGAGTTTCGACAAACTCCGTGAGGTAGGGGTTTTATCCTACTTGAGTTACACTTTGTTTAAGTGTTTAGTTGATGATTGAGTTGGTTTGAGGCCTTGAACGGCCATTTGATCGGTTCCAAAACTTGGAACCGAAATATGAAAAAAGTTGGAGCTGGGTTTGGACAAATTCAGGACTGTATGGACTGCTTGGGTGGCTTCGTGGTGTAATTTATGCATTAAATTGTGTTGTGACGGTATAAGGCCGGAATGGCCATGCATTTCCTCGTTCACAAAGTGGACCGATGTTGAGAGAGAGTGATTGTGAATAGTAACCCTAGGGTTTCAATCGTTCATGAATAAAGGTTCACTCGAAATATTTTGTGAGAAAATGTAGCTTATTTGAGTAATTCAAATTGAATTACTCGTGTTTTTGTTAATTACTGTAATGTGCTAAAATCACCCCGAGTTTGTATGAAATGGACAAAAAACGTCCATGTTTTGGGTGTATGAAATTGTTTAAAGTGAAGGGTTGTGTTGTATGGAAATTAATAGGTTAATGCATAAGCTTGATGTGTTAACTTGATGTCACAATTATATGGAATATAATTGTGTGTGTAGACATTTGGAGATGAGATTGTGATTTGCTCAAATGAGCTAATTTGGGTGATGGTTGAAATTGTTGAATTACATGTGGTGTGATTGTAAAATTGAGAATACATGCATATTTGATATATTGGTATAAAATGGTTGAAATGGCATAATGCATTTTATATGCACCGGGTAACCTAGAAATTAGGTGTGAGTGCATGACATGAATTTTCTGAAAAAAAAATGAACATGGTTGCGAAAGGAATTTCATACTGTGATGATTTTCCTGAGAACGGGTTGGGAGACACCACGTATCATTTCGATGATGACTATGACTGCTTTCTCGAAGTTCTCCAACACATCTCGCTCGAGGGTAGTCCCATCTTACTCGACCCGGTAGTGTATTTTCAAGAACGTTTTGTTTGAAATGATGCTTTCATACATGGCTTAAGCAAGTGTGAGGGAGTCGGTGAGGACTCGAGACATGGGAACGAGCATGTAGACATTCAAGTAGGATCATGTATTTACTTGAGTGTGTGTTTAAATTGGATCATTGCATATGCACTTAGGTGGGGAGTAACTCATTTAGGGTGATTCCACTACTGGCCATTAGATCACCCTGTCGAGGGAATATATTATTTCGCATGTGGAGCGTATGAGGAGATCGCCATCTTAGAGGCTTCGATTTGAAGAAAACCGAGTTGTGGCTTTGATGGTTTTATGATGTATGACATGTATTAGAATTTTAGAATTTTAATATATGTTTGAAGTAAGAGTGAGTTATTAACTCTTGAGCTATGGTATATAGTTGATGTATATTGATGAGTGTTGTCAGACGGGCCTGGCGGCCGGCTTTTACTCATGTATATGTCTTATGATTGTTCGGGGATGTGTTATGTGAATTTTAGGTAGAGCTCCCCGCAGACAAAGGAGATTCCTCTATTCGATTTTCGTGGAATAGTGTCAAGCCACCGACATTCACTTGTATTCCGCACACGCATGTCAACGGACCCCCGCTTTAAAGGCCACAACATGGAAAGTTTAGAGAAGTGCATATAGCATGAGAATCATGTGGTGTGACATTTTCCGCCTAGTGCATGTGTCCATGTGACACATGGCACATGACAAATGAATCATATGAAAACACATGTCATGTGAGAGGAATAGGAAAAAGGAGAGGAAGTTTCTCTCTTTGATCAAACCAAGAACAATCTTATGGAGTGAGAAAGGAAAAGAAAGAGAAAAGAAAGAAAAGGAAAAGGAAGAGAAAAGGGGAAAAAGAAAAGAAAGGAAGAAAGAAAAGAAAGGAGAGGAAAACAAATGAGAGAAGAGGAAAAAGAAATCTGTGCATGGGAAAGGGAAAAAAAGAGAGAAGGGAGAAAGGAGAGCTGGTCGTGCACTCTTCGGTTCCCGATGTTCCGACGGTCGGAAGTCGATAGACCGAGAATTAAAGTTGGTCTACTCGACGAAAACTACAAGTAGGTGCCAAAAACAAAAGGAGCTATGGTTTTCTTCTACACTGGTTCCTCTTAATCTGGGCGTGGGCCATAAAAAAGTCATGGTTACTTAGCCTCAACCATGGGATTGAGCTTTGACGCTGCGTGACGCCCCAAAACCCGGTCCGTCGACCACCCATCAACTCCGGAAAATCCGTGAATGCGTCGCAACCCACATGACCACTTAAAATCTACAGAGTCTCCCCTTGCACGGAGCTCTACCTAAGAACCACATGTCCTAATCATCAACATCATCAGAGAAAACATGAGTAAAAACGGCCTCTTGGGACCATACTACAATACTCATCATCATACATCAACTATACACAATAGTTTCAAGAGTTGCAATTTATTTTTTACAACATATATTAAAATCTAAAATTCTAATACATGTATACATCATAAAAACCTCAAAGCCACAACCCGGCTTTTTCAATATCGCGCCTAGGATGAGCCACGCCATGAACTCCCCAGACCAAATAATATAATTCCCTCGACAGGGTGAGCTAATGCTCAGTAGTGGAATCACCCTAAATGGGTTATCACCCTAAATGGGTTAATCCACCTAAGTGCATATGCAATGTTTCGATGAAAACACACACTCAAGTAAATGTGTGATCCTACTTGAATGTCTACATGCTATCCCTACGTCCTCGAGTCCTCACCGACCACTCCACACTCTGGGCTCAAGTCATGTATGCGAGAGCAACAATAATTTTCAAAACAAACCCGTTGTTATTGAAAATACACTACCGACGCTCCATAAAAATATGGGACTACCCTCCGAGGCGAATGTGTTGGAGAACCTTCCGAAACAGTCATGGTCCTCATCCAAAATAATCTGTTGGACCGTCTCCCAACCCCATTCTCTGGAAATTCCTTTCGCAACTATGTTCGTTTTTCAGGAAATCCATGTCATGCACTCACACCTAATTTCTAGGTTACCCCGTGCATATGAAATGCATTATGCCATTTCAACACAATTCATATCACACATACAAATATATCATCATGCATATATTTACATAACTAAAGCACATAAAACATGTTATGCACATTCATCATCAATTTCACCAAAAATTAGCCTAGGCTAATTTACAACCACGAAGCAATTCGACGGAATTACTCAACCAAACACATTATTTCACAAAAATATTTCGTGAACACTATTCACGTGAACAGTGAAACCCTCGGGTTACTGTTCACGGCCAATCATCCAATCATCGGTTCACTTTGTGAACCCAAATTTCATGGCCATTTTCGACCTCATACAAACCAACACATGATTTATAGCACCAAGCACAACCCAAGCAGCCCAAACAGTCCATGCATCGTCACGGATTGTCCAAAACGGGCTCTAAAGATTCTCACAATTCAAGTTTTGGAACCGATCAAACGGCCGTTCAAGGCCTCAAACCAACCGAAACATCATATAAAAACACTTAAACAAAGTGTAAACTCAGCAGATAAAACTCCCTACCTCACGGAGTTTGTCGAACTCCTAAACCTGTTCTCACTGCAGTCTCACCACAGAGCAACCTTCCTTCTTGTCCCGAAGAATTCCGACGGTTGGATCTCCCGTAAACCTAGAGATAAGCTACACTTTCTCTCTCTAAAACGTAACCTAAAAAGCTACTGTAAGATTTCCTCCTCTCCTTTCACGTTTTGGTCTTTGGTTTAAAGGTATGAGACAACACTATTCGCTATTTCGTCTTATTAACCATTCACCTAATGCCTTCAAATCTTGGATTTCCGACATTTAGCGCTATCTCGGCCTTCCATTACCATCATTTCTCTACTCATGCAACATAAGTAGCATGATTACATGTTATAGGTGACTTTCGTCACATCACACAAATGCTTACCAAGACCAGATTTGCGGATGCCTCGAAACGTGCCAATTCCACCGCCCCAATTCAACGAAATTCAACGTGTTAGCTAGATTTCGCGAGACGATTCCAACGGTGAAATCCATTTTGTCATCCGAGATCTAGAAAATTTTTGGTTTTTGACCGAAATTACGATTTTACCATTTTTCCATAAATTGGAATTTTCTCGGGTCTTACATTGGGACTATTTTTCGGGATTGTTTTAAGGCCGAGTTTGAGGACTGCTTCATGGCTGAATTTATAACCGTTAATGATGGTCTTGAAAGTTGTGAAAAAAATAAAATAATAATAAGATGAAATTTTTGGACTGAATCCACATTATTTCCAAGGCCAAGTATGGCCGGATTTATGGCTGGGAATGGCTAGTTTGTATGGACTATTTTTGTGTGTTATTGCTCGAAATTTTATAACATGCTGAATGTGTTGTAAATATGTTGATATATTGGTGTTATATATATTAGCATGAATGGATGTAAATTATATGCTTTCGATATAATTATCCATGGTACTTGGCATAAAGTATGATTTATAAATTGTTTCATGTAGTGTTCGTTATACATGTAACATGAGATAACATGCAGTGACATTTTGCTTTGTATATGCACGGGGACATCGCATTGAGTTGGGGGTGTGTGCATGGTTATAATCATTCACCATTCTTGTGAATGAGTGGTGAGCTTGGTACCTAAGACTACTCCAA
The DNA here is from genome assembly GCA_016808115.1 of Tetrastigma voinierianum. Classification (NCBI taxonomy): domain Eukaryota; kingdom Viridiplantae; phylum Streptophyta; class Magnoliopsida; order Vitales; family Vitaceae; genus Tetrastigma; species Tetrastigma voinierianum. The sequence goes on from JAEQBH010000115.1 coordinate 945,969, forward strand.
CAGAGTCTCACGGTTTCATTGCATAAAAAAAATAAAATAAAATAAAATAATATAATATATATACACACGTGTGTTGGGCACATCAAGTAGGGATAGATCCCCCCTGAGGTGAAAGAACTAGTAGTTGTGGTTATACATGATCCCAATCGGTGAAAACCTATAAAATGTAGAAAGGTGTGTGGCGTCCTACGGTGAGAACCTGGAAATCCGTAGTCCACAAATGCATAAACACACGAGATTTGATTAAATCAAATGGACATTGGAGGTATATCTAATGAGTTTTGTTTTTTGTTTTGGAAAAATGGTCATTGGATGAAACACCAATGACGAGTTTTCACACTTGGAATAAGCATGTGTGAGGGAATCGGTGAGGACTTGTGACATGGGGCATGATGAGTCTCATCTTATCTGATGGCATGTAGGATTCCATTTAGAATTGACATATTCTTCATCGAAATATTGAAGTGTGTATTATTGTGTGAACATGGCATTGTATGTGCATTTAGATGGGGAGTAGCCCTTGTAGGAGTTATCCTTACTAGGCATTGCTCACCCCGTCGTGGGACCCCCTTTCAGGTGCAGGTTATGTATAGGCCGCTGACCCTCATTCGGGACCGTAGGTGTGAAGAAAGCTGAACTGTGGCTTTTAGAAACCATTTTGTAAGAAAACTAGATTTTACATGTAATATTTTGTATATAAGAGGGTTGTAGCTCGAACTCTTATGAATTGTTTTGATAAATTTGTATATTTTTCTAAAATATATATGCATGAATGGATCCCGGTGAATGGGATGCGATATGGTGGTATCGAGATGTGAAATACCCAAAGGTATTCCGCGCATTGATGGATTGTCAACGGGACCCCTGAGTTTTGGGGTGTCACATATTGAGCCTCCATAAGCACTTGAGTCTTAGAAAGTTTTTTTCTCTAACTCTACCTCGCATTGAGAAGATGTTTGTCTAGATTTTGAAATAGAAGCCAGTTTGGGACCAAAAGCAAGACCCTTAACATATCTCGATCGATGCCCTAAAACACTCACAATTTCCTCCTCAATCATGACTATAAATCCCTCTGATATTGGTTGGTGTTGGAGCTCCAACATCTTCTCCTATGAATGCAAGAAACAAAAATAAATAAAAAAGAATGAAATATGATAGTTGGGTAATTTTTAGTTTGACTATCTAAGAAAATATCTAAGGTTGTCATCACATAGAAATAATGTTAAATTTTAAACAAGAATGTGCTTATACATACTAAATGATAATACTTCAAAACAACTACCAATAAGTATATAAATTTTTGCATGGTATCCATTTTCTTTAATGCATTTGTCAAATTTTACTTACTATGAATCAATTTATGAACATTAAAATTTTAAATGTATCCAATAAGTAAATCGTACTTAAAGCTTATGGATGATGCTAAGAAAAGATCTAAACTTCTTATCACAATGATAAGTAAATAATTAGTCAGGATGGCACTTTCATAATGTCTCATTATTATTAACTTGTTTTAATAGAAAGTTATAATAACAAAAAAATTTGAATTTCTAAGCTAAATTAAACTTATATAACAATCTTTAGCCTCTTGATTTATCTAGCCATCTTTAATGCTCTAGTGAACAACTTTAAATAGTTCAATTTGACCAACCATTTTCTCATTCTCTGTTGACTGTCAAATACCATACATTATATTGAGTAAAATACAAGTTCATAAAAATAGTTCAAAATAATTAAATAAACTTAGTTTTATATTTTACAACTTGTAGACAGTGTTAGAGAAATGAACGATACCCTCCCCGATGATGGAAAAGACATCTTTGATCTATTCGCTGAATTAATTACTAAAAGACGTTGAAATAACACACAATATTAAATGATTATGTACATATAAGTAGGAAAATTTTTAATAAGAAATACCATTTAATAATTATGTATAACAAATTTTACCTTAAATTCTTCACTAGCAAATTGATCACAAAGATAATCTCAATCCTCCTGATCTGACACAAACTCATGTGGGTGACGCTTAACCTCTTCAATAGTTTTGAACTTTTTGAAATGCTTATGCAAGTCACACCTCCAATTCCTAAAGCGATCAGGTAGTTGTTTTTCTAAACTTCTCTTTACATGACTTGTGTTAAATCAATAGTAAATTTCTCCTTCAAACCAAGAAAGGAAAATACGCATATAAGATAAATTAAAGAGACAAGGAATAATTAATTACACACACAAAAACAAGAATTTTACCTTAACTCGATCAAGCATTGCATTGATCTCAAATTGAGGCACTTGCTTCCATTTTTCCACTTGTACAAGTGCATGTTGCCTTACTATTAACCCAATTTCATTTGACAATTTCTCACAAAGATTTTCCGCCTTGCTTCATCTCAAGCCTTATGAGATAGTGATGCTCCATTAGCTTCAATAAGTCAATCCAAATTCACTCCTCTACTTTTGCCTCTAACATTTCTTCAATTAGATGTTGTCATGAAATCTTCATTTGATTAGAATCTAGAACGTTAAAAGAAAATGAAAATTTTTCTCAATTGTAACATGCATATACATGAATAAAGTTGTAAGACCCCAAAAAATTCTAATTTTCTGAAAAATGAGAAAATGGTAATTTCGATCAAAATCCTGAAATTTTCTAGATCTCGGATGATGAAACGGACTTCACCGTTGGAATCTTCTCACAAAATCTAGCTACCACGTCGAATTTGGTCGAATTCCGAGACAGTCAGAATTTTACGTTTTTCGAGGCACTGAGAGTTGTACGGACACTTGGCATGTGTTGAGTGGCTCACATTGAGCCACGTGTCAAGTGTAGGATGAGTCAAATAATGAGAGCTCAAGTGGGACCCATGTGGACATGTGGCATCTCATGAGTAAAAGGAAATCCACTATTAAGGATAAGTGGATAAGGTGTAATCCAAGGAGCCACTAAGAGGGTGACATGTGGCAAGAGAGATATTTATTATTCTACTTAAACTCACTCCAACCGCTGGGGAGGAAAAGGAAAAGAGAGAGAAAGAGGGTGTTGAGAGAGCTGTAGAGCGAGACTCCCTCTACTTTCTCTCTAGATTTGCTTCTGATCGGCCCATCAACCTTGAGACAAAAGCAAAGTTATCCTCACTGCAAGAGCTACACGTGCTTGTGGAGTTTCGACAAACTCCGGGAGGTAGGGGTCTTCTCCTACTTGGTTATTTCTTGTTTAAAAGCCATGTAAATTGTTTCAGGTTGCGAGGTCGGAGGTTGATGATTGGTCCCACGAAAAGTGGAACTCATGCTTACGAGGGGCTGCTCGACAACCCACGTGACTGGTTTGGGACTCGTTAAAAAACAAATCGATTGCTTGTTGGACAATATTCTTCATGAGGTTTGTTTCCAGATTGCTATTAAGCTATAGGTGCTGAACAATATGATTGAGTTGTTTGTGTGTCATTTGTTCGGGCAAATGAATGACGATAGTTGTGATGAGTGAGCCATTACATGGCTCGCCGAGTTGCTGGACAAATTGGTGTCACCGCTGTGCCTAGGATTTATGTGTATCATTACCCTGTTGTAGTGACTTGTGATGTCCATGTATGTCAATTTTGATATGCGGTATTACGGAACGATATGTTAATGCATGCTAAATCAATAGTGTTAATGATGTTTGAATTATATGGAATATAATTGTGTAAGAATTGATTATGTGAATCGCATCATCGCATTCATGTGCACGCATACTGCGTCTAGCTCAGCGCTGGTGCACTTAAGGATTGTTCACCATTCTTAAGTGAATGTGTGATGAGTCATATCCTGATTAATTTTTTCCAGCAATTTCAAAATCATCCCACACGTTTCCCTAAATCATAAAGTGTGGAAATAATAATTATGTCAAACATAAATGCTAACTTCTCAGTGAAAAAGCCCTGAATTCGCGCAGTGAGACCCGTGGTAATTTCCGAAAGGTCCTGTGTGGGTGTGAGAGACCCTCGGTGCTATCCGAAAAGTTCTGTGTGGGTGTGAGAGACCCGCGATGTAAGCCGAAAAGTTCTGTTGCCTAAAAGAAAACACACGGCCATGGTTATCACTTAGACTTCGAGTCAAGTGGGATAGGAGCCTGGCACTCGGATTAGTTACCCATCGCACTTCAGATTGCGTCGTGAGCCGACAAGAGCTCAGTATATGGTGTCATTGGTACTACCAGTGATGGTTGTCACACTTGGTATTGGCATGTGTGAGGGAGTCCATGAGTGACTCAAAATATGGGTATGAAAACATCTCATGCATGATATAAGTCATTCCATGTGTATATTACAAATTGTATGGAATGTGGATGTTTATGTTGTGTCATTGCATGTGCATTTTAGGTGGGGAGTAGCCATTGTAGAAGAATTCAACTACTGGGCATTGCTCACCCCGTCGTGGGATCCCCATTTCAGGTACAAGGAGTATTCAGGAAGACGACGCTCACTAGAGGCCGCTTTTGAGAAGAAAGCCGACATGTGGCTTTGATTTTATATTTTGTAGTTAACTCTTGAAACTATTGTAATATAGTTGGTTATATTTTGGTGAGTATGGATATTTAGACCCGACGTGACCATTTTTACTCATGTTTTAGTCTCGGGTAGAGAGACTCATTTTGTGGCATTGAGACATTCAATGGCTACATGTATTCCGCGAGTTGACGGGTTGTCAATGGACTCCCGGGTTTGGGGTGCCACAAAAGTAACTAAACCTATATAAACATTAAACGGAGTTACTAAAACACCTCATAAAATTGTCAAAGTTAGAATTTGTGAGTGTATGAATCTCTTACTATTGTTAGTGTCCTCATCAGATGTGGGAACTGGACTACAAGAGGCATTGTGGTTACCACTATGGGCGAAGAAGTAAAATGAGAAATCAGCCTCTTTGGTCCAGGAGCCATCTGTAATCAATGCAAACACAAGAAAGTAATCAATATATAAAGAGTGTTATTAAATGAAAAAAATTTAAAGATATGTAATAGACTAAATTTTATTATTTAAAATATAATAAAATTAATAAGAAATAACTTACAAGAAATGTCTCATTAGAAAAATCATGAAATGTCTCATTTTATACTTCAAAATCATCATATATGAAGTCATCATCACAAGTATTAATAGTTTCAAAGCTCAAAACATTGTCATTAACAACCTCTGGATCAGTGTCTAAGCGATCAGATCGTTGTAATTTAGATTCATCATCTTCCTTAATAAACTAATTATGGAGATGAGACTCATTATCTTAGTAAGCTTCATCATCACTTCCCTCGCACACATCTTTACCCACTTCTAGGCAAGAATCCTTTTCTGGTACATCCCACATGTGTCTATGATTCACTTTTTGTACAACTTTCCATTTGGGACCATATTTATAGTCATCTAAGTAGAAGACTTGTTGTGATTGTATAGCTTGTATAAAAGGATCATTGTCGTACCATGTGGAACCAACTTGGACAGTGGTAAAATTATGATCATGTTTTATTTTTTGGGTTTGTATCATACCATGAACACTTGAAGAGAATAACCTTATATCCTAAAATATAGTTCAAAACAACCACATTTGATAGGACACCATAAAAATCAACTTCCTCGCCATCATGCTCCCTAGAAACGAATATACCACTATTTTGAGGGTGATACGTCGATCATCACGATCTTTCGTATGGTAACAATACATCTTGTGTATGTGTGGACTTGATTCTCTGGTCCACATGCTAAGGATTAGAGTTCATTAGTTGCTTCAAGTGATTGCTTAACACGAAAAACTTTCATCTACAATATGAATATGCATCATTATATATAGTTTATACTAAATAGTACAAAAAGTATATATTTTTTTTCATTGAATGAATAAAGAAAATTGCTCAAATTAAGCTTACACGATGTGCAAACCACTTAGGGAAGTCTTGTTCTTGGCATTTTTCTAAATCAACAAGGCTTATCCTCTCCAATTCTTTTGCATGTTCACTACATCATCAAAAGTACAACAAGTAATGGGCTATAAGATTAGCACTTTACTTATTTTTTAAGTTAAGGCCAAAACTTACTCTAAGTATGGTCTCAACTCATGACAATTATTCATGATATAGCAATGCGCTTTATCTAGCACTTCCTTTGAATATTAGAGATGTTGTCAACTATTGATTGGTCGAGCTTGCTTTGAGAATATGGAAAGACATCCTTGTTCTTGATTTTCAAATCTATCTTCACTCCTTTCACCTCGATTAAAATGTGTTTCAATCTCACTAAGATACATTGAACAAAACGTTAAAGCTTCATTCACATTGTATGCCTCTACAATGGAACCTTCCGGTCGAGCTTTATTTCTCACATATTTTTTCAATGTGCATAAGTTCCTTAATACAAAAAATTTGATAAAAATCAAATTCGTGTAGTACGTAATATGGTTGTACGAAGATATTAATAATACAAATTTTAAAATCTACCTTTCAAATGGATACATCCATCGATAACTTACTGGTCTAGCAAGTTTCGCCTCACGTGGTAAATATACCATTAAGTGCACCATGGCATCGAAGAAAGCTGGTGGGAATATATTCTCAAGCTTGCACAATATTAAGATAATCCTTTGTTCTAGTTTTTCCAAGTTATTCGACATATAATGTTTTTTCACATAACTTTTGGAAAAAACTAGATAACTCAGCTAATGTCATACACAAATCCTTATTCAAGTATGACCAAATAGCAATAGGAAGTAACTTTTGTAATAAAACATGACAGTCATGACTTTTTAAACCTGAGATTCTCACATCACCAATGCTAATATTTCTTGATAAATTTGCAACATAACCATCCGAAAATTTAATTGATTGACAAATTTGCAGAACTTTTTCCTTTCATCTCCAGTTAATGTGCAGCATGCATGAGGTTTTACTAGTTTGTTCCCTCATACTTGCAGATGCAATTCTTTTCTTATATTCATATAAGCCAAATCCAAACGAGCTTTATTTGTGTCTTTTATCTTTCCTTCAATATTCAACAAGGTTCCCACAATATTATCACATACATTCTTCTCAACATGCATAACATCAATATTATGTCTTAATTTCAACTTTGGACAATACTCTAATTCAAAGAAAATATATATTTATTTTTGTCAAATTTAGTTCTCCAGGCACTCGTTTTCGCTTTCTATCAACATTATTTGGATGCTTACCAGGCTTCATTTATTTAAGAGCACATAACTGTTGCAATATATCATTACTGGAGAATAGCTTCGGGGGTGGTTGATGCTCAAGTTTACCATCATATTGTTTACTCCTTCGCCAACTATGGTATAAAGGCAAAAATCGTCGATGGCCCATGTAACAAGTTTTACTTCTAATTCCTACTGATGATGTGTCTTCATTACAAACTAAGCATGCTTTATATCCCTTTGTGTTCCATCCAGATAATTTCCCATAAGCTGGAAAGTCATTTATTGTCCACAAAACACAAGCATGCATGCGAAAGTTTTCTCTAGTTGAGACGTCATATGTTTGAACACCTTCATGCCACAACTCTTTCAACTCCTCCATAAGTGGAGATAGGTATACATCAATATCTTTGCCTGGGGCTTGTGGTCTTGGGATTAACAATGATAAATTAAAAACATTTCCTTCATACATCTCCATGGTGGCATATTATATGGTACTAATACAACAAGCCAAATTCTATAACAAATACTCATGGTTCCAAATGAATTGAAACCATCTGTTGCAAGCCCTAATCGAACATTACGAGGGTCTTGAGAAAACCAAGGGAATTGAGTGTCCATTTCTTTCCAAGCTTCAGAGTCAGTTGGATGCCTTAGGACACCATCCTCATTGATTCATTTTTCTTTATGCCACGTCATATATATTGATGTATGTCTTGACATAAACAGTCTTTGTAGTCTTTGTTTAAGAGGAAAATGACGCAATACTTTATGAGGAACTTTTTTCCCTTTTCCATGACACATCTTATATTGAGGTTCATCTCACACTAGACATTTTTCGAGAGTCTCATTCTCCTTCAAAAATAATGCACAATCATATTTGCATGCATGGATTGAATTATATGCTAGACCCAGTTCTCTTAACATCTTCATAGCATCATAGTATGCCTTTGGAATGTTTGATCCTTCTGGAAAAGTATCAATTAACAATTGAAGTAACATGTTAAAGGACTTGTCACTCCAACAATTAAGGACTTTGACATGCATTAACTTCACAAGAAATGTCAATGCAGAAAACTTTCTACAACCTGGGTATAATTCTTTATTAGCTTCATAGATACGAACCTCATCAACTTGTGAGGAGACTCCTGATTGGATTAGCTCAGAAGAATCACTCTAGTATTTGGCTTGGATGGATGACCTCGACCCATTGCTTATAGGGAAGCAAGAACCTTTATATATAAAGACGCCACAATCGGGAGTGAGATCCGATTGATAAGTCTTGATGAACGCCATAGAATTTCGTTCAAAACCAAAGAGAAATTTAAACTCTCAATTTTATTAAATTCGTAAACTGAACAAGTAGGAATTACATGCCTATAAATAGGCCCAAAAAAATATGAAGAATAAAAACTAAATTTGGCCACAAGGAGACTAAGATATTCTACCCAAACAAGAAAGGAAACAAAAAAAATAAAATATATCTTCCTAAGCTATGCACACCTAAAACGTCCATGAGGAAAAGAGGAAACATGATAATTTTGGTAAAGAAATAAGCAGCAAATCAGCACAGAATCAGTAGCGAATCAGCACAAAATCAACATCAAATCATCCCACAGATCACTTCAAAAAACGTCCTAGCTCTTGGTTCAATTCCAGATTTACTTCGATGATGTTGACCATATTTGTTTCTTCTTTGGAGTTGAGCACGTGAGCACCTTCCACTTGGGCATCTTGAATTAAAACATTAAAGGCTTCTTTGAATCTCTTAGCCCCGGCTAGTGTTATTAGGCTAAGTGGGATTTCAAGTGGGTCCACACTCTATTCCTTAGCCATTCTCCATTATTCATTAAACAAGTTTTCTAAATTTCCATGACTATGAGATTCCTCTAAGTTTATATCTTGGTCTACTGGTCCACATGCATCACGCACATCATTGCTCATCATCAATAAGTGTTTACCCATTTCAACATCAATACCTACATCATTTTGTTCATCGGGTGTGACATTCGGTTCCTCTTCCTTGAAAAATCCATCTTTGATAGCTCCTCAAAAACCCAAATCTGATTAAATGACGTTCAATTGTCAACAAATCATTGAATTGTGCATTTTGACAATCTCGACATGGGCAACATGTCTTATTATCCCATCGCAAGTGTTCCTTTGCAACTTGAATGAATGACTTAACCCCTTCAACATAATCTCGAGACAACCTATTGGGCAATCTCATCTAACCCTTATCCATTCTTGTTATCCTATAAATAAGGTGAAATAATAAATAAATAAATATAAATTTCATATTAATCTAAGAAAAATGACTTTTTCTTATATTCTTAAATTGATTTTCATAAAATTTTAGTCACCCTTAAATATATTATGCATGTCTCTTACTTTTCCTATTATAAATAAGGTGGAGGTTCCTATCCCATTTAGGATTGCATAATATTAAATAGTCAATTACCATGTTGCTCATATTCAAATTGAGAAAATTTTGACAGTATTTCCCTATAGTTCTCTAAGTACATGAATTGGCCAAGACAAACACATTATTAGTTTATTTGATTAAACAACTAACAATATGTCATCATATCCAAATATGTACCTAGAGAACAATAGGAATAACTGTCATAATTTTTCAATATGGACAAAGCATCAATGATTGACTTAATTGATATAATGCATCCCTAAATCGTCCAAACTGATAATTCAAGCATTATTGCGGACAAATTACCAATAACTTCATAGACATATAAGTTGCGAAATTGAGTTTGGCCAAAAAAGAAAGCCATTTTCATACATTTTCAACTTATTTGTCTTAAACGCATGATAAGAGATATTTTGTCCTACAATGATACTTGAACGGGTATCTATGGATTTATTCATGCAATTTTATTAGTAATAATAAAATATTTATTGTGCTTCCTATAGTACTTTCTTATTAAGCAATTATCACATCTTAATTCTAATAACATGACAATATCACAACAATGACATAATATATAAATTCTAAGAAAATGATAAATTTATGATTACAACACCTTAAATAAGAAGATTATCAATCTTTACACATGAATTTTATAATTTTATAGTTATATATTAATTTTAGAAATTTGTTTTGGCTACTATGTAATACATTTTCATAAAAATGAGATTAAAATAATAATAATAATAATAATATTATTATTATTATTGTAAACCGTGAATCCATATTGTGAAAGTGATCAATTAGAGTCTTTTCATCCCTATATATATATAGTTATATATATAGTATATATATATATATATATATATATATATATATATATATATATATATATATATATATATATATATATATGATTAATCGATTCTAAAATGGGAATTGATTTCTAATTCTAAAGAAGGGACTCAAACTAATGAAATTTGAGTCTAAAAATCATATTCTATTCCTAATACATACTGTAAACTTTAAGAGCGGACCAAATTTATTATTATTATTATTATTATGAACTATTTTTATCATTATTATACTATTAGAACAAATATATGCTTCAATCCCTTCTCCAAAATAAATATTAAATTGATTTATTCTACCAAATGAAATCATGATAAAAACAAAAACTACTTATTTAGGTGGGAAGCATATAAAGATGATTTTTATTCAAACTATATAAAGGAAAAATTATATATTAAACAATTTAATCATTATTATATATTTTTAAAAATATATATTTCCATTAAAAACATTTTTTAATAAAAATACATTAATCCCTAACCAAAATAAATACAAAATTGATCTAATCTACTCAATAAACTGTAAGACCCGAGAAATTCCACTTCTGAAAAAGTGGCAAAATCGTACTTCGACATAAATTTGTTATTTCGTTAAAATCCGAATTTATTCTCTAGATCTCGATGATCGAAACAGATTTCACCGCTGGAATTGTCTCGCCAAATCTAAATTTAAAGACGCAAAAATTTTTGCCGACTCGAGACGGAGTCGCGACGCTCAAGGCATAGCGACAGGTGCGTCATAAAAACGATTTTCAACGCGCACGAAAGTCACATATAACACGTAATTGGCCGCGCTGCGCGGTATGAGTTAAAAAAATGATGAAAACGGGATCTACCGAGATAGTGCCTAATGTCAAACTGGAAAGCGGCGGACAAAATGGTCATTTAGGAGAAAAGTTTAAGTCACTAAAGGAAAATACAGGACTCCGTTTTCCAAAATGCTAAAAAGGAAAAACGCGAAAGAAAAGGTTGACTTACAAGTAAGTATAGAGCTTCAGATTTAGAGTGAGAAGATCGAACTTCTCTCTAAAAATATGGGCGATCCAAATCCATCTAGCCTTTAGACAAGAAGGAAAAAGCCGTCTACGCTGAGCAGGGCTTCATGTGGGTATCGATTTAAGGAGTTTAGACAAACTCCTTGAGGTGTAGGGTTTCTCCCTACTTGGGTTTTATTCCTTCTTAAGTACTTTCCGAATGTTCGAAATGAGTGAGGCCGTGAGGGGTTGCACCTGACGGCCCCAAACCTGGGACCGAATTGATATGAATTTTTGAACACCCATCGAGCTACGTGATTCGCACTACGATGGGGGTTGTAGAAATTGTGAAATTTTTGTGATAAATCATGTATTGTTTGGATGAGGCCGGAATGGCCGTGAATTACCGGGTTCACTGTCAACCGACGATGATGATTTTTCTTAATAAGAATCGGCGGCTTCACCATTCCCAAACAAAGGTTCTAAAATATATTTTCAGGTGAAAATGTGTTTCGATCAAGTGATTCAAGTTAAATTGCTCGTGTTTGACTAGCCCAAGTGAGCTAATTTTTGTGTAAATTTAAATGAGAATTTACATGAAATGATTGTGTGAATTGAATTTTTAAATATATGCATGTAAATATATTTACATGTGAATTAGATCAGATTGAATTGGCATACATGCATTCCATATGACCGGAACACCCTAGGACTATAGGAGTGAGGCATGAGATGAGTCTAGATAAAATGGTTCTAGGTTGTCTAAAAATATTAATTATCGGGAGGGTAGTCCAAACTAAAATATCAATCGCCTGAGACGGCCCAATTGATACATCTGGAGGGTACTTGCCAACACATCAATCGTCTGAGCACGGCCCAATTGATATATATATACACCTGAGGGTTGTCCACAAATAAAACATAATATTCTCATACGAGGCTTAGGCGAGTGTGAGGGAGTCAGTGAGGACTCGGGATCTGAGTTGGTCATGTAGACATTCAGGTAGGATCATGCATTTGCTTGAATGTGTGTTTAATTTGGAACATTGCACTGCACTTAGGTGGAGAGTAGCCCACTTAGTATGACATTCAACATCGAGCATTAGCTCACCCCCTGTCGAGGGATATTGTTTGCGATACGTAGAGCGTGCGAGGACGGTGTCTCGCCCTAGGATTGAGGATTAGGAAGAAAGCCGGGTTGTGGCTTTATCGATGATATATACATGTATTGAAATGTCTAATTTTAATATATGTATTGTATAGATGAAAATGATTTAACTCTCAGAACTATTTTGGTATATAGTTGGATCTATAGTTAGTATGTATTATGAGTATCGCTGGGGCCTAAGTGACCAGATTACTCATGTGATTGGATATATTGGATATATTGGATATATTGAACCTGCTTGTGACAGTATATGTGTTTTGTATTCAGTAGAGCTCCTCGTACAAAGGAGACTCTGCCCGATTTTCGTGAGAAATGTCGGGTCACCCGACATTCACGAGTGTTTCCGCGGGTTGACGGGTAGTCAACGGACCCCCGGGTTTGGGGCGTCACAAAAACTATGACCCAAAAATATTACCAAATTAAACTCCACATATCAAACTCCATATGACTGACAATGTTATTAAAAATATGAAATGAATAAACATATATTGCATTGTGGCCAAAACCAATACTCCTACTATATCATTATAAAAAGCAAACATTGTTATTAGAAATATGACATGCATAAACATAAAGTGCATTATATTCCAAAACCAAAACTTATGTTATATCATTACAAAAGGCAAACCCAGTTATTAAAAATATGAAATGGACAAACATATATTGCATTACATTCCAAAACCAAAACTCAAATTATATCATTACAACAGGCAAACCCACACTAACCATGATATATGAAGATTAATGTTTAAAACAAATTTGAGACTGTGATTCATAATGGCCTAAAATCATAATATATGGCATTGAAAAATTAACTTTCATATATGAAAACAAATTGCAACTGCGTTAAAAACAAAATCCACATACACTATTTCAATCGGATGAAGTGTTGTGAACGGTAGAGTTGCGTAGGAAACCAAGCTTTGTTGATGAGAGAAACATGGGTGGAAAGTGGGATTAGAGGTGAAGTTGTCTTGAGGTTGATGTGAGTGGTGTTAGAGATGTGTACATGTGCTTGTGCACAGAGAATGCTATGGAAGGGTTTGATGTACTCATCCAAGCAATTGGAAAAGTGAAAAAAAGTTAAAAGTAGAAAATGGGTACAAAATATAAGTTCACCATTCGACGCATTAAATGCGCTCCCCAAGTACTATCACGCCAATTTCATAAATCTAATATATTTATTATAATTAAAAAATTAGAAAGTCTTGTGATATAATTTGAAGATAATATTAATAAATTACAATTAAATTAAAATGAAAATAGTTTTATGGTGTGTTCACAGTATGGTTAAAATTGAAATTTTAAAATTAAAATAAGGATTAAATTTTTATCATTTTAGAAATAGAATTTTCAATTCAATCAAATTAAATTTGGTAATCATGTAATTTTTCTTTAGTCACTAAATTAGTGATTTTGATCTCAACAATTAATGTTTTACTAATTTTTTGTGAAAAAGATCTCCAAATTTTGTTTATACATAATTATTTTTTGGTCAGATCATAAGGTGTCTTGAACTGCCCATGCACACACAAAAGGCATTTTTAAGTCATATCACACTCAGGCGAATCCCCATTTGAGGGGGAGGGACCACAAGGGTGGTAAAGCTCTACCACAAAATACTACTGCATTATCAGGACTCGAACTTGTTTGTATATAATTATATGAAGAATATAAGTTAGTATAAAAATAGAATAAGTACAAGAAATTTGTATATAATTATAGTAATGTTTTTTTTTACATCTATTCACTTTAGATTATATTATAGTATAATGTATCCCCACTGGGACTCGAACTTGGAACCCTCAAGTCGAATAATTATAAAAATTAAAATTAACATTAACAAAATGTTGCACATAGTTCATTTTATGAATACCTATCTTAATATAATATTGCATCAGTGGATATTACTATTAAAGTTTTATAATATTTTGGTATATTTTTTTATTAAATTTTCAATCACTAGTATTTTAGGTTAAAAAATCTACTAATATACCCATAAAATCACTAGCATATAAGGAAAACCATACTTTTAAAGGAAAATTAAGATTAAATTAAAGTTAAAAGTAACATTCATATTTTTTAAAAGAAAAATTGACATTGTCAAAAGAAAAAAAAAAAAGTAACAGTGAAAGTTAAAGATTTAAAAAATAACCAAAACTAAAATATTTATTTAAATATTAAATTAATGTTAATACTAAGATTAAGGTTGAAATAGATGTATTATTTAATTATAGTTATAATTAAGACTCAATTTAAAGTAAAAGATTAAATATAAACTCGAAAATGAAACATATAAAAGTTACCATCAAACATGTAAGTGAGATGGTCAGGGTATCTCCTAGCTTAACAGTGGTTTCGAGTTCAAGCCTTGAGAATGCAGTTGTGCTATGTGGTAAAGCTTGACCGTCCTTATGGTCCCTCCTAACTCGTATGGGAATTAGTATAAATGTGGTATGGTTTAAAGATGTCTTCTATGTGTGCACAGATCCGCTCAAAACACCTTATGGTTTGACAAAAACATATAAAATATTGAAATAAAGGAAATTTTTAATCAAAGTCAAAATTAAGATTAAGTTTAAAATTTAAGATAATAAAAGTAATCATAGCTATAGTATTAAAGTTAAAATGGAAAACAATGCATATAATTATAATAAAAATTAAGATTAAATTAAAATTATTTATTTGAACAGGATTGAAATTAAATCATATTTAAATAATAAGTATAAGTATATATATATATATATATATATATATATATATATATATATATATATCAAGTATTATATTCTTTCATAGTCATTATATCATTATATAAAAATTTAAAATACTTTTAATTAATAATTAAATAAATCATATAACTCTTTGTCAATGTTACCAATATTATAACATAATAATAACTTCCAGTGACCAAGGAACAAAATTTCCGAAATTTCGGCCGAAATATCGGCTATCGATGGAGATTGATAAGATATACTCCACCGATAGTCGATTATACCAAATTTCGGCAATTTATCTCGATTTTTTCCTATCCTCCTTTTGTTCCTTGGCTCCAAAAATCTGGAAAAAAAAAAATGATTTTGGGGGGTTTCAAACCCGCCCAAAATACATGGAAGTGGCACCCTCCAACCACCAAGTCAATGATTGCACTTATTATTTATAGTGCAAACTTTTTTTATATTCTCTTATCATTTTTTTTGTTCATAATCCCTTCCATCTGATTATAATATTTTATTTTATTTTTATTTTACATTATAACTTATAATAATTTTAAATCAAATATTAATTTGAAAAGGAAAAGAAATAAAATAATACTACAAAAATTTAAAATTATAATATACAATATTTTGAATCTTCATTATGTACATAATATTTATAATAATAACGAAAAACAAATAAATAATATCTCTTTAACATAATAATATCTCGAATAATATATTAAATATAACATATTTAATTTAATAATTACTAATCCATTTGATTTTATTCACCTTAATTAAGATATGAATCATTTCTCATCATCTATATAATTAAAATATGAAAAATTTAACTAACCAATATTTTTAGATCCAAAATATCCACCGATATTTCCGTAAAATCCAATTACCGATATATCCGTGTTTACCGATATTTTGATCCTTGCCAGTGACAATGTAATTTAATTCATCAAGAAAAAATATCATCACCAACGAAAAAAAATATTGTGAGGAAATATAGATAAGAGATTATAACTTTTAGGGAGGAAGATCGTTTCATTGGGAAAAATTATTTTTACCGATGCATGTTTTGTGGCCAAATGGTTAACTTTCGTCACAAACATTTTCCCGCAAAAAAAAAAAAAAAAAAGGGGCACCAAATTTTCCCACCATAAATTTTATCGACGAAATTTTCAATTTCATGAGGAAAAGTTATCAAGAAACTAATGTTAGTGACAATATTTAGAATTTTGTTATGAAAAATTATTTTTAGTGATGAATTTTTAATTTGTCCCTAAGTTTTCAGTGAAGAAGGCATGTTTTTTTTGTAGTGAACCTAGAGCTCTAATACCATTTGTTATAAATCGCGGAAGCTTAGATACATGAGAAAATGAATTCAAGAATACAACGATAAAGAAATCAACGTGAAGATGCACGAGGGTTTTAACGTGATTTAGTCAATGATGCCTACATCCACGGATGAGAGAAATCTTTCTACTATTCTTGAAAACACAAAGTACGAGATTGTGATATCAAAGTATTGCGACGACTAGGAAAAATCATAAAACCCTAAGATTCTCATAATACTGAGAAAATACTTGACAAAAACTCTCAATCCCTAAAACCTTTACTGTGACATCTCCCAAACCGGTGTCCCATCGACAACCCACAATTAAGTAGGAATATTCGTGGGATGTCGAAAAATCTCGACACCACTCATGAAAATCGTAGAGTCTCCTTCAGATGCAGCCACCCAAAAATACAATCCGGTCCCAATCATATGGCAACCTGTCCCAATATTTTACAAAGACCACACCGGGTCCATATACAATTAAAATGAGTAAAAATTGCCACATGGGCCCATGCATCAATACTCACTAAAAATATCCAACCAACTATATTACATGGTTCAAGAGTTAATAAATCACTCTTACATCAAACATATATTAAAATTTAAAGTTTCTAATACATGTTATACAAAATGAAAATGCCAAAGCCACATGTCGGCTTTCTTCTAAAAGCGTCTCTAAAGGAGCTCGCTAGACGCCCCCATCCGGGGTCCGCTGACTACCCTCACAACCCGCAAAAATCTATATGTCTCATATCGCGAGACTCATACCTGAGTAAAAATGCCTCTTGGACTCATAAACCAATACTCATAAAAACAAATAGCACAACTATATTCCAATTATGTCCCAATAATTCAATAGTTGATTACATTTTTATACAAACATATATTAAAATCTAAAATTCTAATACATGTTATATCCAAAAGCATCAAAGCCACAACCCGGCTTTCTTCAAAATAAGCCTCTAAGATGAGTCGTCTCCTCGAATGCTCCCTGTACCTGAAAATAATATCCCTCGACAGGGTGAGCTATCGCCCAGTAGTGGAATCACCCTAAATGGGTTACTCCCCACCTAAGTGCATATGCAATGCTCCAAAGTAAACACACATTCAAGAAAATTCATGATCCTACTTGAATGTCTAATCGATCAACTCATACCCCGAGTCATCACCGACTCCCTCACACTTGCCTAAGCCACGTATGAGAAACATAATTTTCAACAAAGATATTTTGTTTATATTCAGAGACAACCCTCATATATATCAATCAAGGCACCGACGCATTGATATTTTATATGGACTACCCTCCGATAATTATTATTTAGTCAACCCTCCGAAACTATTCTCTCGAGAATCACCTCATGCACTCACTCCTATTGTTTTAGGGTGCCCCAGTGCATATGGAATGCATGATGCCAATTCCATTACAATTCTATAACACATGCAAATATATAATCATGCATATATTCACATAATTTAAATTACACAAACATGTTATGTAATTTCACATTCCATTACACCAAAAATTAGCTCACTTGGGCTAATGATCAAACACGAGCAATCTACTTGAATTACTCAACCAAGCACCATTTTCACAAAATATTTTGTGAATACCAATCTTAAGTGAACAAAGGAAACTCAGGTTACCTGCTCCCATTAAATCGCTCAATCATCGGTTCACTTTGTGAACCCGACCTCACAAATGCATTTTCGGCCTCATACAAACTAATACATGATTTATTTCCATATAACCATCATACAAATACCCAATCAGTCGTCCCCAACAGCCACATCGACTCCAAGAATGTCCCAAAATTTCCACACCCTATCTCCCAAGTTTTGGGACCGATCAAACGGCCGTTCAAGGCCTTAAACCAACCGAAACATCAACAAAGCTCTTAAATCAAGAGTAAAACAAGTAGGATGAAACCCCTACCTCACGGAGTTTTTCGAAAACTCCCAAAACCGGTGCCCACGCGTAGGCCTCGATGCGTAGAGCGACCTTCCTTCTTGTCTCGAAGAATTCCGACTGTCGGATTAGCCATGAATCTAGAGAGAAGGAGGTCCTTCTCTCTCTAAATCTCAAAATCCAGCACCCCTTGTTAATTCCCCTCAGCCACTGCACAATTGGTCTTCTAATTGGGGAAGACAACTATTGCTTTTTCGTCTTATTATCATTTAGAAATTCCAAATGACATCTATGTCCCCAAGCTTTGGATTTTCGACATTTGGCACTATCTCGGCCGTCCATTTCCATAATCTCTCTACTTATGCCACTTATGGCACATGAGTACATGTTATATGTGATTTTTGTCACATCAATTATCGTTTTACTAAGACCTAAACGCTGGCTGCCTCGAAAACGTGCACCCGACCGCCCGACCGACGACTTCAACGTGCTAGCTAGATTTCGCGAGACGATTCCAACAAAGGAAATCCGCTTTTGTCATCCGAGATCTGTGAGAATAAATTTCAGATTTTTAACCGAAATTTACGATTTTGCCTTTTTCCGTAAATTGGAATTCTCAGTCTTACATTCTCCCCTCCTTAAAAGGAATTTCGTCCCGAAATTCTGGACAATCACAATCACTCACATGCATATGCAACGTGAACTATACCATGCATGTAAACTCGTCATTTAATATTAAACGACAAAACCACGTACCTTCATCCTTAAACAAGAAGGGATATGTGGTCAGACGCGCCCTCTCGCTCCCACGACTCCTCCACTCCATACCGCCATAAGACCCTCACTTCACGGCTCGCGACGCAAAACCCGATCACGGCTATCCAAAATACACACTGTCTCTCTCCTCGGCGTCTCACGCATCGACCTCAACTGGGCCCTTCAATCCACTACATGAGCTTGATCTGGCGATACTTCCGGAGCATGGAGACGTGAAACACCTCGTGGACACCTGACATGCTGGGCGGTAAAGCTAATCGATACGCAATAGTGCCTATCCTCTCAAGTATCTCGAAAGGCCCAATGAATCTCGGCAATAGCTTCCCACGCTTGCCGAACCCGACCACTCCTCTCTTAGGCATCACCTTCAAGAAAACGTGATCCCCAACATCGAACTCTAAGGGTCACATCGCACACGCATAGCCTTCCGCCGGCCCGAGGCCGTGAGAAGACGTTTGTCAGATCAAGCTCACCTCCCCGAGGTGTCTCTACTCGATCGTGACCGCTGATGGAGCTCTTCCCACCTCTGGCCCAACATAACGCGTGATCTACATGGCCTCTCACAATGCCTCAAATGGTGCCATTATCTCGTGATACTCGCCTCGGTAACCGGCTGTTGTAAAGCACTCACTAAGGGCAATTGCTCCTCTACCTTATAACCCAGACGCCACTGTCCTCTAACACATGTATAAGGCCCACACAACGGTAACCCTACACAATATTTACTTTAGTAAAACGTCGACCTTCTCTAAGGTCACCACGATACAATCCAATGGACCGTCAACCAAGTCCATGTCATGAATGACATCCATATACCGAGCCCTCATTTCAGCTTCAACAACACCAATGCACATAAAGGGGTATCCAACTCGAGTCACTTCCCGACTCATCAGCCCAACCTAAGTCTACGTGATAACCTCGACCTTGTGTTTTCATCTCGATTAACATAACTCTTCACTTACACTTTGAGCTCTTACATTCACGTAAATTTCTGATAACCTACTGCCTTGCACCCACACAGAAATTCGATATCTCCCCTGGGTCTCTACACCCTAACTCCAAGATTCTCACCTTAGGGGATTAACGGCCCCCTTTTGCTTCTGCGGCCCAACACGCTTTAATTACTCTTCACTCCCGAATCGAACTATGAGTCTTCACTGATCGTAATCCTAAAGACAAACTCAACTCCACACCCACCAAGAGCGGTGAATGATCGCACCTAAGGCACCTACACCCGACCGGACGCGATGTTACCGTGGCACACGAACGCAATAATGCCATACCGTGACACCTAATCCCGGTCCACCATGAGTAACCGAGATCTCTCACCATAATCCCGACCTATCGATCAACTCTCACCCTACATCCTAGTGGAAGAACATCTATACTGCTTCTCTAAAGGCCTTAACCTCTAAGCCCTAATCCATGGGTCAGTGGCTCAGTATGACAACCTGGCCATGGTCCTAATTATCGACAACCCGATGGTCGCCAGTAACTCATCCATGTAAAGCCCGACATCAACAATCAATATGTCTACCACCCTAAGGTCCACCACGCTCCACGCAAACCCATCCGTCCCCGACTTCTCGACTCCACACTCCGCCCTCCGGCTTATTTTCCAGGGCCGGAAGTGCTTGTATAACACCCCGAAACTGAAATCGGTTCCTCCTCGAATCTGCACTAGGTGTGGAGGAATGAACCGTATACTGCTCTCTCTGCGCTTAACTGGGACCGCGCCTGTCCCAAAGTCCCGGATCCGTCCGGGCATCCCGCCCCAAGTGCCCAATCCCGGCCCCGGTCCCAAACCGTGTGAAGCAAGCCTCATTCTCCCCGAACTAGAAGAAGGCTGATCCTCCCTCTTGCTACCAACACCCGCATCCCGAGTGTTCCAAGCATCCTCGATCTCTCTCTCTATGGTCAGGGCCGTCCCAACCATGGAGTCCACGTCCCGTAGGCGAAATCCTACGATCCTGCCCGAATGGACAACTTCAACCCATTCTTGAATCTCCTGTAATACCCAGCCAATCCCAAGAAATTACTTATCTCGAAGATTGACATTCGGTCTCTCCCAACTCATCACTGCCTTAATCTTCTGCAGTCGACCGACACTCCCGATACGACACCCACGCGGCCCCAAAAATTCTTACCTCAATAAGGCAAATCCCGCTCTTTATCAACTCGCGTACGCTGATGGTCTCTCAACAACTGTAACAAAATCCTCAAGTGATACTCATGCTCCCACTCTGACTGGGAGTAGATCAAGATGTCATCCACGAAGACTACGACAAACTGATCTAGATAAGGTTGGAATACCCTATGCATGAGATCCACGAATGCTACTAGCGCATTCGTCAATCCAAAAGGCATCACCATAAATTCAAAGTGCCAATAACGCGTCCTAAACGCTGTCTCGGGGATATTTGTCTCCCTAACTCTCAGCTGATGGTAACTAGTGCAAAGGTTCATTCGGAGTAGACCGCCTTCCTCAACCGATCAAACAATCGTCAATCCTAGCTAATGGGTACCGATCCTTGATCGTAATCCTGTTTCAACTGTCGTAATCAATGCACAACAAGGGCCTGTCCTCTTCTTCTCGCAAATAGGAATAGGAGCGCCTCATGGTGTAGTGCTCATTTGACTGAACCCTTGTCCAATAACTCATGTAACTCGGACTCGAGTTCCCGTAACTCAACCAGCACCCCATGCTGAGTCGCGGAGATGGGTGAAGTACCAGGGGTGTAACTCGACATCGGAGTCTACAACCCTCCTCGTGGAGGCAGTCCGTAGTCATTCCGGAAAAACATCCACATATCTCGCAAATTACTCGAGGTGATCTAAGTCCGGTCTCTCCCTTCTAGGGTAAGGCTCGCACAACCCGCTTAACCCATCCCGCCACCGACTGCAGATCACCGTTCGCGCGCAAAACGTCGCGCTTGTCCCCCTAAAATACCACATGAGTACCGGCCCCGCAGTGACGGGTGAATCCTCCCACACGCCACACCAGCAAAGACCATGGTGCCACTGCACCAATCCATCCTCAGGTGACATCAAACTCCACATGTCCATGATCCTTCTCAGTCCACTGGGAGTAGAGTCCCCGAGATCTCTAACTCAAGAACCTCGACATATCATCCCTATTCTCGCCCGATCCCTGTGAGAACCTCACACAAAGGCTCCTCTGTCTCTAGAGGGTCCGGCCCCATTTCCACCATATTCAGCCTCACTCTCTAGCTGAACCGCACTTCAACCCGATCCTAGTCTCATTGTAGGTAATCTCCATGGCCTCTAACACCTTCTGATTTGCATAAACCAATGGTCCGTCACCATCTGGGATCTCCTCCCCAAGTGAACGGCCTGAGACATGCGCCCAAAACCTTGGAGGCCACGCCAGACCTCCCCGACCACCGCTATGCTAGCCTATGCCATGGGCCGTTCGCCGGCACACCTACACCAAAGAAAGGCCCGCTGGATCAAACCTCGTGCCAACAAATGTTGGCGTGCCTCGACCAGCACTCGCGGGACGCCTTCACGCCCCTGTTCTCTACTAGCCATCTACGCGCAAATGGCAATTGGGGCCGATAATGCAAAGATTCTAAGGCATAAACACACTCAGATAATCAATCCATATTAATCGCAGTGTATATCAAGTCACTGCATTTATAAGCAATGCAAGACCATTTATCCACATGTCAATCAATTTTATCAACAAAATAATTTTTTTTTTTTTAAATTTCATTTTTTCCAAAATTTTGTCTCATTTTATTTGATTTGATTTTATTTTATTTTTCAAAAAAAAAAATTTCGAAATTTATCGCTCGCGCCCTGACCGGTCATTGATTATCGCTCACTCTGACATCGTTCATCGACATTATTCAAGACCTAAGTTGCAATACAATAATTGTATTGCAATACAATAATTGTATTGCAATACAGTTCTTAGCCCCAAGTCCCTTCTTAGCCACAATACACCATATTGCAATACAATTCCTGCAATACACTCTCAACCTCCTCTTGCAATACAATCCCCTCAAATTTCCCGGCCCGCAATACACTCGTGATTGTGGACACAACATCTCCCTCAAAGCCAAACAATTTCCATCCTTGCAGAATACAAATAGTTAGACAGAATACAATTTTCAACAAATGAACAAGCCTTTCCCACTTGCAATACACTGATTGTATTGCAATACAAAACCCTTTCTTTTTGCAATACAATTGGGCAATAGCCCACTCCAAATTTCTGCACCAACATTTTTTTTTTCTTTTTCTCATTTTTTTTTTCACACATGATTTTCCAGCTACTGGAAACTACAAAAAAAATACTTTTTTATTTTTATTTTTTTTTCATTTTCTTGAACACTCAAATAAATTTATAAAAATGTTATTTTATTCATTTTCTTTAGTTTTTCACACTATAAAACCTTAGAAAATGATTTTCTTTCTCCCTCATTTTTTTTTTCTTACAACTCAAATAAATTTATTTAAATTTATTTCATTTATTTTCTGTTCACTTACTCAATATAAACTCCTAAATTTTTTTTTTTTTTTTCCAAAAATTTCCAAACGATATGTTTTCCTACAAGCAACCACACTAAGCACACAAACATTTCATACCACATAACATGTATATACACATCATTCCATCAAACATTCACACAACATTTCATCAAATCACACACACCAAACACATGCATGCAAGATCCTGGGTTTTGTCCCGTGATTTCAGGCAACTTCATACCTAAAACTCAACATCAATCACACCTAGTGGTGATGTTCTTATACTCCTAAAAACTATGGCCTAAGCCCAAATCCCCCCCAAGCCCTAGGTAGCCAGAGATACCCAGACTTTGATACTAAGTCGCGACTTCCCAACCTTTAGTCCATTGACTACCCGTCAACCAGCGGAAAATCTATATGTCTCGTATCACGAGACTCATTAAGTAAAAATGCCTCTTGGGCTCATAAACCAATACTCATAAAAACAAATAGCACAACTATATTCCAATTATCTCCCAATAATTCAATAGTTGTTTACACTTGTATACAAACATATATTAAAATCTGAAAATTCTAATACATGTTATATCCAAAAGACCGTAAAGCCACAACCTACTTCAAAATAGGCCTCTAAGATGACTGGCTTCCCAGAATGCTCCCTGCATCTGAAAATAATATCCTCGATTGTGGTGAGCTATCGCCCGCAGTGGAATCCACCCAAATGGGCTACTCTCCACCTAAGCGCATATGCACTTTCTCCTGTGTAAACAAACACACATTCAGTTGAAATGCATGATCCTACTTGAATGTCTACCTCATCAACTCATCCCCCAAGTCCTCACCGACTCCCTCACACTTGCCTAAGCCACGTATGAGAAACATTATTTTCAACAAAGATATTTGTTTATATTTGTGGACAACCCTCAGATATATATCAATTGGGTCGACTCCGACGATTGATATTTTATATGGACTACCCTCCGATGTTTATCAATTGGGCCGACTCCGACGATTGATATTTTATATGAACTACCTCCGATGAATATTATTTAGTCAACTCCAAACCATTCTCTCAAGAATCACCTTTACGCACTCACCCTATCGCTCTAAGCGCCAAGCCCAAAGGCATAATGAATGCATGTATGCCAATTCCATTACAATTTATAACACATGCAAATATATAATCATGCATATATTCACATAATTTAAATCACGAACATGTTATGTAATTTCACATTCCATTACACCAAAAAAATTAGCTCACTTGGCTAAGATCAAACACGAGCAACTGACGGAATTACCAACTGCCACATTTTCATAAAAATATTTCAGAACATCTATTCCTATGAAATTCGTGAAACCCTGTCATCGCTTCCTAAGAATACCAATCATCGATTCACTTTGTGAACTCCCACCCTCACGGCCATTCCGGCCTCATACAAACGATACATGATTTATTTCATAGAATTATCATACGAATACCTAATCAGTCCCCGACAATACGGATGACCAAGAATATCCCAAAAATTTTCAATAATTCGGTCCCAAGTTTTGGGACGATCTTTTTGACCGTTCAAGGCCTCAAACCAACGAAACATCAACAGCTCTTAAATCAAAGTAAAACAAGTAGGATGAAACCCTGCCTCGCGGAGTTTTTGAAAACTCCCGAGCCGGTGCCCGTACGTAGGCTCGATGCGGAGGCGACCTTCCTTCTTGTCAGGAGTAGGCGGTCGGATTAGCCGGGAATCTAGAGAGAAGGAGGTCCTTCTCTCTCTAAATCTCAAAATCCAGCACCCCTTGTTAATTCCCCTCAGCCACTGCACGGTTGGTCTTCTAATTGGGGAAGACAACTATTACTTTTTCGTCTTATTATCATTTAGAAATTCTAAATGACATCTATGTCCCCAAGCTTTGGATTTTCCCGACATTTAGCACTATCTTGTGATCCATTTATAATCTCTCTACTTATCTGCCATGGCACATGAGTAGATGTTATATGTGATTTTGTCACATCGATTATCGTTTCACATTGCCCAGAAGCCTTGATACCTCGAAAAACGTGCAAGTGCATGTCTCGGAATTTGTGAAATTCAACGTGCTGTAGCCCCAGATTTCACGAGACGAATCCAGCGGTGAAATCCGTTTTGTTATTCGGTCCCAGAGAATAAAATTCGGATTTTTAACGAGTACGATTTTGCCGCTTTTTCTAGAATTGGAATTTCTCGGTCATCTGATCGATCCTCTGTGCACTCCCTATGCGAAATAGTGATCCTACGGCAGGTGAAACGATGCCCGATAGTGTTAATTTCCTACATGGGTTACTCCCCATCTAAGTACACATGTTGTAACACCCCGAAATATACCCTAACAGTTTTTGAACATGTTTAGGGTATAATAAAAGTAAAAGTATAGGTATCCGGAATAAAATAAAATAAACGAAGACCCGATTGTCACGTGAAGGGTATATTTAGAGCAGTTTTGAGCTGGATTAATACAAGCTAAGAGATAAAGATAATAATTACCAATTCTACTTGACAGGTCATAATTTAATAAGTTCATATGCCAAAGTAGGAATGAGCATAAGTTAAATCCAAGAGTAATAGAATTGGAGGACCAAAAAGTAATAAAGAAAGATGTTAAGAATAAAATAAGGAGAGAAAAATTGTAGAAAGACAAGTGTCTTGGGGAAGGAAAAGAAGGGAGGAAGTTTCCTCCTTGGAAAGTGAAATAAAAAAGGGTATAAGATCAAATAAGGATAAGAGCAAAAAGAAAATATCTCATTTTGGTCTTGAGAGAAAGAGAGCAAACGGATAAGAGAGAGAAAAGGAAAGAAGAAGAAAGAGAAGAAGAAAAGAAAGAAGAAAGAGAAGGAAAAGAAAGAAGATCACGAATTATTAAGACTCTGAAATTAGTATAGAAATATGGTTTGGTATGGATACATGTCTTGGCTTGTATGAAAACTATGGGTTTGTATAGTTCTAGGTATAAAAAGTATAGATACATGGTTTGAAACCCTCTATCTCGTGTATGGTTTGGGTTTGGAAACTCCCAACCTCATTTCTTGTTAGGGTTGAGTTGAGAAGAGTTCTAAGGGTCCTATAGATGTGTTTGGGAAGGGTCTAGTTGCAAATTAAACCAAAAAGAAAATTCCCTATTTTGATCGTATGCGATAAGCGGGACGCCCAGACGAGTTTTGGGTTAGAAATAAAGGAATTTAGCGGTAACCCCTTAAATTAAATTGTAGTATATCGATGGAACTTGATGTTAGGCTTTTGAATTTCTCGAATTAAGGTAGACAAGTTATGGTCTTTTTTATACGAGCAGTCAAATGGGTGAGAGGTCAGCCATAGAATTAAATCCCGACGGTCGTGAGACCTCATGCGTAGTCAGCCAGGACCTCATGCGGTAGAGGTCAGCGAGA
Source organism: Tetrastigma voinierianum (assembly GCA_016808115.1). Classification (NCBI taxonomy): domain Eukaryota; kingdom Viridiplantae; phylum Streptophyta; class Magnoliopsida; order Vitales; family Vitaceae; genus Tetrastigma; species Tetrastigma voinierianum. The sequence goes on from JAEQBH010000115.1 coordinate 973,205, forward strand.
CCTCATGCACTTGAAGTCGGTCTGGCTCGTGCGAGAGGTCAGCACACCTCATGCAGCGAGGTCAACACACCTCATCCTGTGGGAGTCGGCCCGGAGACCTCGTCACGTAGAAAATTCGGCAAGTTCACGTGAGCTTCATTTCGTCTGTAAGAGGTCGGGTCTGTAGGCTCAGCTCGTCACGAAGAGCTCAACTGCGTCATGAAAGAGCTCATTTCGTCTGCAGAGCTCGGCTTCGTCGATTCGGTCGGCTCGTCTAGGATGACCCCATGTGACCTCCAACCCCGGAAGGTCATAACTCCTCTGTCCGAACTCGTTTTGGTGTTCTTGGACTCCTATGGAAAGCCCATTGAGTCAGAATCCATCCATATGCCTGAGGAAGATATTAGATGTCAGACCGGGGTGGAGCTGAGCTCGTCACTTCAGTTCCGGCTCGTGAGTTCAGGTCCATTTCGTCTAGGTTGACTCACGCATGAGCCTCGACTTAGGAGGTCATATCTCCTTTGTTTGAACTCCGATTTGGGTGTTTCTTGGACTGCATGCGATGCCCATTGAGTCAAGAATACATTCATATGCCTGAGGAGGATATTGAATATCCAGATAAGGTGTTAAGGCCCGAAGGCTCGTCGCCAGTTCAGCTCGTGGGTTCCGGTCGGCTCGTGCGGGTTGACTGCGCATGACCTCCAACTTCGGAAGGTCATATCTCCTTCGTTTGAACTCCGATTTGGGTATTCTTGGACTCTATGGAAAGCCCATTGAGTCAAGAATACATTCATATGCTTGAGGAGGATATTAGATGTCAGACTGAGCTCGTCACTTCAGTTCAGCTCGTCAGTTCAGGTCAGCTCGTCTGGGTTGACTACGCATGACCTCCAACTTTGGAAGGTCATATCTCCTTCGTTTGAACTCCGATTTGGGTGTTCTTGGACTCTATGGAAAGCCCATTGAGTCAAGAATACATTGATATGCCTGAGGAGGATATTAGGTGTTAGACCGAGGTAATAGATCGAGCTCGTCCAGGTCAGGTCAGCTCGTCTCCAGGTTGGTTGATTACGTTTGACTCAACTTCGGAAGGTCATAACTCTTTCGTCCGAACTCCGATTCGGGTGTTCTTGGACTCTATGGAAAGCCCATTGAGTCGAGAATACAGCCATACATAGGATGATAAAAGTGGAACTCATATTAGGTCCAGAAATAAGGAAAACAGTAAACAGATATGATAATCATAGTATATCATGCATAATATAAGATAGATACAAGTATAAGATAGATAAAAGTACAAGTACGTGTATAAGTACCTCCGTATAGGTATAAGTTCTGTAACTCCTACGGGAGATAGGACAGTCTGATAAAGTACAAGTAAAACGTACAAGTATAGAAATGTATTGGTATATGTCATAAGATATGATAATCTACTAAAGTACATGAAAATATAAGTTAACAAGATATAAGATGTTACAAGGAAGGAGTACATGTACACAAATGATAAGCATGTATGAATATAAGAACGAGTAAATGAATGCATGATGATAGGATATATGCAAATGTTATATGCTAATATAGGAGATGAATATATGATATAAATACAAGAGTGAAGAGATGGAATATGAATAGCTAAAACATGAACAAAATGAGATATGGAATAGACATATATGAAATGATATACATGTATTGCAAAGAAAGAAATAGGAGAATGGTGATATGAAGCTACAAATATGAGAACGAATACAGATTAAAGTAATGATAGTATATATTGCATAAGTAATCATGATAACAATAGTTATTCATGTTTATGAGATATGTATAGAAAATGTAATAAAACGGATTGCCTGTGTCTGACCAAGTAGAGGGATAGATTGGCATGCCAGTAGGAAAAATAAATTACGCGACATACAAGTTACGTTACGATATGAGGAGGCCCCATTTGGGTCGATGTTGCATAGATCCGTTTGGATCAGGTGGCCCGAAAGTCACCACTGCGCCTTCAGCCTCTTTATAAGATGATCATTGTCTCGTACAATGATAGCAGCCTTCTCGGGCTATGATGGAACCGGCCCCATTTTGTCTGATGGTACCGGTGCCTCGGAACCTGATAATACCCTTGTTTCGTATAGTGAAGTATAGCCCCCTTCGAGCTGTATAAGTTTCCTTTATCCACTTCTTTGGTATTCTGAGGGCATGAAGCATCAAAATAAATGATTTGGATATGGCATGTGGAAAGATATGATATGATATGAAACTCATGACTCTTTATGTGATGATAAGTTACGTAACATGAATTATATATGATCCGACATGATATATGAAAATGTATAAGAATGTAAAATGAGCTGAAAGTTAATATGAAAGAGAAAGTAATATGAAAAGTAAAACAGGAAAATAGTATATGAAATGAGTACATGAACACAGTACATGAACATAAAACATAACAAATGGTATAGTATATAACCATGAAAGTCATATATGATATGAATATATGATAGACATACACGGATAATGAATAGATGGAACATGCTATGAACACATGATAGAAAATGCATAAGTGCTAAGAACGATAGAGGTAAGTAAAGATGACAAGAAGAGAGGAATGCAGGTAAAGAAATTATAGATGGGAGATGTCTCGAAGGCAAAACATGTAGCGGAAAAGATTGATATGCAATAGGAATGTAAGATGATAAGTAACCAAAAGTTATGAATATGTAGATTATGTAAATGCATGTATAAACTGCGGCGATCACCATTGGTGGTTGTCCATGCTTATGTTCCCCGCAAGCGTAAAAGCTTATGCGGGTGTTCAATCAGGTGGCAAATCACGGCAGAAGACAAGGATAGAGTACATGACATCGCATCAGCGGAAGCGGGCAGGCTCGAGAGATGAGTCTTCGCGCCCACTTTGCTTCGCGATCTCTGATGTTTTGTATTAGAATAAAAAATGTACATGTATAAGTAAATGGGACTCGATATATGTATATAGATGTTGGGGGACCACGAGCTCCGGAGGAGGTAGTTCTTTATATATGAAAATGATTTTTGTTATTACGAAATTGTTGTATAACCACAGGTACAAGTTCGGCTACGAGAAGAGCAGTCAATGAGTCCCGATTATATAGTCACCGCACCGGACTTGGTTGGATCAGCCATTCGGGTCGGATCGGGGATGGGAGTGACATGCATGTAAACAATCAGCGCTCGAGAAAATACATGATCTGCTTGGATATCTAAATGCTTACGATCATGTCTCGAGTCCTGCAAACTCCCTCCCACATACCTAAGCCAAATCTCTGAGTAAAATCCTTGATTTCAAAACAAAAGCTTTTTGTTCTCGAAAACTTACTACCGAGATTCGATAAACATATTATACTACCCTCCGAGGTGAATCTATTGGATAACCTTCCGAAAAAATTCATGGGCCCCTCTGACGTGAATTGTTGGACAATCTCCCAACCTGATTCCCAGGAAATCTTAGTGAAATTTCTTTCACAAACATTTTCTTTTTTATTTTCTTTCATGTCATGCCTTTCGGCTCCTAAAAATTACAGGGTGAGTGCGTATAGAATACGTCTTGCGATCCAAAACTCATGCTATTATATAAAACATGTATATATTAACATAATTAATACACCTTGTAAGACTTGAAAATTCGATTTTTGGAAAAAGGTAAAATGGTCATTTCGGTAAAAATCGAGAATTTTTCTAGATCTCCAGATGACAAAGCAGTTTCAGATTGGAATCGTCTCATGAAAATCTAAATCTCTCTTAATTTCGTCAAATTCGAGAACTGATTGAAATTTCACGTTTTTGAGGCACCGGGTGTCGAAGTAATCGTAAAACTGGTTTGAGAGACATGTGATGTGACAAGAAAATGCTTTATTCACAATCTCTTTCATGTGACACATGTTGCGTAGTAGAGAGGGAAGTGGAAATGGATAGCCGAGATAATGCCAAGTGTGTCGAGACTTGAGGACATAGATGGTATTAAATGAAATTTTAATGAGTATGAGACAAACATGGAATAGTGTCATCTTCTCCAAAAGACCAAAACGTGAAGGGATTGGCAGTAGGTTGCTGGAATTGGAATCTAGAGAGAGAAAGTGTGACTTCTCTCTAGATTTTCGGTCGATCGGACAGTCGGTTCTCGACGGAGCAAGAAGTAAAGTTGCTCTACGCGGCGAGGGCTACGCGTGGACACCAATTTGGTGGAGTTCCGACAACTCCAAGAGGTAGGGATCTTTTCCTACTTGCGTTAATCTTTGGCTAAGAGCCATGTAAGTGGTTATAAATGTTACGAGGCTTGTTTTTAGCCGTAAGCTTTCGGTCTCAAAGCTTTTGGGCAGTGGAGAAAATTCCCTGTTGTGTGGTCGTGAGCGATGGCTTAAAGGGTTTCAGCTGTTCACCACGAATAGTGACCGCGAGAATTTTTGGTGAAAATGCGTTTGGTTGAGTTATTCAAAATGAATTGCTTTCGTGTTTGTTAAGTGGCCCATGTGAGCTAATCTTGGTGTAGTGATTGTGAATTACCGCGTGACATGTTTTATGTGATTTAATTGTATTTAATATATATGCATGTGAATATATATTAGCATGAGTTTGGAATTGGGCATCATGCAATTCATATGTATGGGAGCACCTAGAATGTGGAGTGGTGCATGACATGAGAGAATGAAACAAAAACGAAAATGTTTGTAAGAGAAAGGAATTTAGACGGAAGATTTTTGAAGGAATTGCCTCGGAGGGATGTCAGCCAGGATCCACTTTGGATGAGGACCATGACTGTTTCGGAGCATTATCCAGCAATTCGCCTCAAAGGGTAGTCTAATATTTTACGGGGGTCGGTAGTGAGTTTCGAGAACAAAAGCTTTTGTTTTGAAAATGTGATTTTACTCTTGTCGGCTTAGGCATGTGTGAGAGTCGGTGAGGACTCGGGACATGGGATTAGTCCTTATAGACATTCGAGTAGGTTCATGAAATTGTGGCAGATATGTGATTGTTTGCCATGGCATATGCACTTGGGTGGGAGTAACCCATGTAGGAAATTATCTCTCTTGGGCTTTGCTGCCACATCGAGGGATCAACATTCAGTCACGAGGGGAGAGATCGGAAGCGGCACTCCACCCAGAGGCCGCGTGTTTGAAGAAAGCCGACTTGTGGCTTTGATATTGTTTTATAACATGTATTATAACTCTATAATTTTAATATATGTTGCATTAAGAGTAATGTGTTAACTCTTGAACCATGTAAAATAGTTGGTTGGATATTTTGTGAGTATTGATGCAGGGGCCCAAGTGGCCATTATTTTACTCGTATGTGGACCCTGTGTGGTCATTGTAAACTTGTTGGGACAGGTTGTATTTGGGTAGAGCTCCTCGTACAAAGGAGACTCACACTTGATTTTTCATCAGTGATTATCGGGTTACCCGACATCCGCGATGTCCAACGAGTTGGTTATCAGCGGGCCGCCGAGTTTTGGGCGTCACACACCTGATTTATGATATTAAATTCCATCAATAACACCAAAATTAGCTCCATGGGCTAATTAGCAAATACATACAATTCATTTTAAATCACTCAACGACACAAAATCACACCAAAAATCAGTGAGCAGTGAAGCCCTCGGGTTCAGTGGCTGCATTTCACGGCCCTTCTGTTAGAGATTTTCTCACTCGATTCAAATGTTTTGGGACCGAAATTCTGGTACAAATCAAGCCTGCGGAATATCCACAACCTTTCACATGGCTCTTGGCCAAAGAATAACACAAGTAGGAGGAAGAACCCTGCCTCTTGAAGTTATGGAACTCCACCAAATCGGGGTGTCACGCGTAGCCCTCACCCGTAGATCAGCTTTGCTTCTTGCTCTGTGATAGCAGAAACGGTCAGAGCAGTGAAATCTAAAGAGAAGTAGCTCTCTCTCTTTTATATCTCTAAACCTCAAATCTAACTCCTTTGCTAATTTTTGCTCTCACACTTGCGTTTTTGGCTTTCCAATGGAAGATTACTATTCCATTTGTCTTTATCCAAATTCATTTCATTTCAATAATTCCCTCCATGTCCTTTAAGTTTTGGATTTTTATTTATAGTAATCCCAGCCATTAATTTAAATCACCTCTTACTAATCATGCAACATGTGTCACATGGGTACATATTAGGTGACCTTTGTCACATCATATCTCACAAAAAGTCGTTTCTACGGCACCCGACCTGTGCTCAATGTGGAAATTAAGTCTGAGGTGGTAGTGGCGTGGTAGTTAAGATTTCGAGACGATTATGGTGATTCGTTTCATCATCCGAGATCTAGAAAAATTTAGTTTTGACGAAATTACCGTTTCCTTTTGAAAATTGAATTTTCCCGAGTTTTACATTCTCCTCCTTAAAGGAATTTAGTCCGAAATTACGGACAATCACAACAACTCACATGCATATGCAACGTGCACTATACCATGCATGTAAACTAGTCATTTAAGTATTAAACGACTAAACCACGTATCTTCATCCCTAAACAAGAAGGGATAGGTGGCTCTCATCGTGTCCTCGCACTCTCACGTTGACTCCTCTACTCCATGGTGCCGCCATAGTACCCTCACTAGCCTCACGGTCTTGCGTCATAAAACCTGATCCCGGCTATCCATAATGCACACCGGTCCTTCCTCGAAGGTCCTATCCGTGTTAACCTCAATCTCTCTCCCAATTCACTACATGAGCTGGATCTAGAGTGTACTTCCTGAGCATGGAGACCTTAAATACCTCGTGGACACCTGACATGCTGGGTGGTAAAAATCCAACCGATGCAGCTCCCGATTACCTACCCTCTCGAGTATCTTGAAGGGCCCATAAACCTCGCGATGGCTTCCGCTTGCGGGCGGCCACCTCCTCTCTTAGGCATCACTTTCGAGAAGGCGTGATCTCTAACCTCGAACTCCAGGGTCGACGTCGTACATCGGAAGCGCAGCTCCTTCTATGTTTGGTAGTAGGAAGTGTTTGTCGTGGCGTCGAGCTCACCTTAAGGATGTCTCTAATCCCGGATCGGAACTAGTGATGGAGCTCTCTCCATACGATTCAGCATATCGAGTGATCTGCATGGCCTCCATTTATAATGCCTCATATGGTGTCATCTGCCATATAGCTGATAACTATTATTATGGCGAATTCCACTAGGGCAAGTGCTCTTCGGCTACCCTTATGATCTAGGGCGCGTGGGCTGCGACATGTCCTGCTGTCATGGTCCTCTACGGCCCAGACCATCAGTCTATGGGTGGAAAGTTGTACTCATGGTCGGCCGTGTGCCTTATCTTTTGGAAACTCCTCAAAAGTGCCGTAAACCTCGGGTCCCTATCCAGACACTATGGATACTGGTACTCCATGCTTAGGCGGACTATCTCAAATATGGCAGAGCAAAATCTCTCCAATGTGAAGGTCATCCGCACGGCTAGAAAATGTGTCGACTTTGTGAGCTGGTCCACTATCACCCATACCGCATCATGTCCTCGTGGTGTTCGTGGAAAGTGGGTCACAAAATCCAACGTGACATGCTCCCACTTCCACTCATTCCCACCTCCATTGTTTGAGGTAGCCTCTTGACCCCACGGTCCCTCGTATGAATTTCTTGACCGTGAGACATTGTGGGGCAATTCGTGTCTCTTCATTCGCTCACGGTAGTCACGGCGAAGATCTGGTATCTTCATGTCGCGGGATGCCTGGCGTCAAACTGTTGAAAATCCACTGAGGATATCCTCTCGAATCGGTCATTGGGGAACCACTACCGATCCTCTATCTGGAAGACTACCATACGTGTGGGCGGTCGACCCTCGTCACCCATACTGGCGCGCGGTCCCGATGGACACTATCTCGCGTTCTACCCCTGGGACTCGATCGCTCTACTGTGTGAAGAAGATTGTTCACTAACTCCCAGTACCACTGGCCTGCTGCATTTTCATATTAAGCATCCCATAAAGTCTGAGCATCTGCACATTCTGGGGAAGCTATACTAGCTAATGCTCCATGACTTTCGGTAGTCATCAGCCACGCATTCTTTTTATGAAACCCAGGAAAATTCAATTTGCGAAAAATTAAAATGGTAATTGGTCTGGTCAGATTTTTCTAGTTTGGATGACAAAGCAGACTTCACCGAATTCAGGATCATCTACGCGAGAAATCTAGCTACCACGTCGAATTTAGTTGAATTCAGGCGAGTAATTTCATGTTTTTCGAGTGGGGGTAGTCTGGACGCCAGCGCGCCATGGTATTAGGCGCCATGTGTCGGTGAAGCAATTCAAACACGAGCTGAGTGGGGCTGATGAATACACAATTGAGCATTAATTATAGCAGAACTTAGCGCATTAATTCATTTGCAGTTTTGCGTGAGGATGATTACTTTTAATTGCTTTTGTGTTTTTTGGACTTGTCTGCGGGGTCTTTTGGTGTGCATAGTTGTGCAAGATTTATATTCGAAACAAATATGGATCATTGTTGATGTTGGCAACCGATTGGTGAAGTTTAGGGAACTGTAATCTTTGGAAAAACACGAGCAAAGTGTGGTACACCTTCAACATGTCTGGGGTACACCTATCTGAAAAGTGTGATGGCAAAGTGTCTGGGGTACCACTAACATGTACGATTACACCTGTGTAGGAACTACAGAAATAGTAGGAATCCAGGTCAGCGCAAGGGCAGCACACTTGTAAATCAACTTTGAATGCGGGATCACATTGGAGAGAGGGTATAAAAGTAGAGGATAGAGGAGAAGGCGGCACGTCACGAGGTTAGGTTTTCGCAGGAGAAGAGTTCTTACTCCATGATTAGAGTGAAGACTTGTTGATTAGGGTTGAAGACTTTATTTTTAAGGTTTACGATTTCAAGCACATGTAATCTTTAATTAGGAACTCATGTTTCGTTTCATTCTCAATATTACTGTATTCTTTATCTTTAGGCTTTGGTTGAATTACGATTTTCTCAAAGTTCTTTTTTATGAATAGAATTCTTTTCAATTATGATTGTCCTTATAAGTTCCATGGAGTTCCTAAGCTTCTATGCTAGAAAAGTTCTATACGGTGAAACTCACCACACGATCAAGGTAAATTCTCAATTCCTCTTTTATACACCGATGGATTGTGTGATGTTATTAAACTTGTTGGCGAGTAAAACATAGTTGGGCATCCTCTTGACAACGTGTGAGCGACAGATCCTCGATTACGTTATGCTTGATTACAAATGCAAGCTAAGGAGTCTGAATTAATTGGGAACAAGTGCTTAGCATCATTGATCATCTTTCTTTTCAGAGCATTTAAGGATAAATCTTCCATCGAAGACCATTTATCAATGGCTCCTAGATGAGATTGTAAAATGAGAGGTAAATTCGTGATCATTAGTGAGTGGAAACCTAAGAATCAAGCAGTATCTTTCTATTTTAAAATATTCAAATCAATCAATCATTCAATCAAAAACTGGCTTACAACCCCCTTAATTCCACTTTTAAATTACACTTTTTGTGGAGAATAGCTCCTACGGATCAACGAATTTAGACCACTCCCTGTGGAGATGACACATGGATTCCACGGTATTCTGATGCTAGACAACAATTCCTCGCAGAAGGGGTGAGATTTAGCATACGAATAAGAACGAAGCAGGGCTCACATGAGACACATGGCATCATGCCATTGGATGGAAATCTAAGTTAGATGGATAAGTGGATAGGGGGTAATACTAAGAGCAAATGGATGATTGACAAGTGGCAAGAGAGGACAATTCTCTTGACCAAGTTGACCCAACCAGTTTGGGGTGAGGGAGAAGGAACAAACTGTGGGATAGGAGAGAGAAAAGAGTGGGATTTTAGAGAGAGAAGTTCTACCTTCCCTCTAGGATTCCCAGCGCTCGGACCGTCGGTTTCCGGCGAGGCAAGAAGCAAAGTTGCTCCCCACGGCAAGGGCTACACGTGGGTACCAGTTTTGGGGAGTTTCAACAAACTCCAGAAGGTAGGGGTTTTTCTTCTACTTGTTTTTACTCTTTGGCTAAGGGTCATGTTAATGGATGGGGATTTGTTGAGGCCTGGATGGCCGTGGTTTCGGTTCCAAAAGATTTGGACTGAGTGAAGAATCCACTAAGTGGTTTTAGACGATCCGCGCATCACTTGTTTGTGTGGCTTGTGTGATGTTTCGTTATTTCCATGAGTGAATAACATGCTGATTGTGATTTTGTGGGTAGTTCGAGATGAACTTCGGATTGTATATTAGCATGAGTTAATCTTATGTGCTTACTACCGTTATTAACTGTAGTGACTGGTGTTATGAGTGTTGCCGCCTTGGTGACGCGTGGCACGTTAGTGTTGGTGACCTTATGAGCGCCAGGTGAGAATGTAAGTAGGAAAATTCCACTACTGGGCGTTGCTCACCATGTCGAGGGAATATATTTATTTCAAGTACTGAAGGTGCACCCGAGGATGGGAATGTAGAGACGAAGAAATGGCCAAACTGGCCTTATTTCCGTATCTTGTAAAATTCTGGGCAAGAGACCTAGTTTTGGATAAATTGTAATCAAAACAAATTGTAATTTAATTCAAAAATGTATAAAATATACATTTTTGTGAGTATGATGTGTAGGCTAAAGTGGCCATTTTTACTCAGGTATGAGTCTCACGATATGAGACACAGATTTTCCGCGAGTTGATGGTGGTCAACGAGACACCCTGGGATTGGGGCGTCACATTTGCCTTACCAGGATGGAAATGCAAAGTAAAGTCATAATCCTCTAGGAACTCCATCCATCTGCGTTGCCTCATGTTAGTCATTGCGTGAAAATATACTTCAGAACTTTTGTGGTGCAGGTACACTTGAACTCCTACTTCCTTATAAGTAGTGGCGCCAAATACTCAAAGCGAAGACTACGGCCGCCAACTCCATATCGTGTGGGTAATTCTACTCATGATTCTTCAAGCGGCGGGAACCATAGCTACTACCCTCGGTTACGTAAACACATCAATCCAACCCTCGAGGCATCACAATACACGATGTACCCTGTCCCTGTTAGGTTATCAGTCGCACGAGTTGTGACCTCCTCTTGACTCTGGAATGCCTCCTACGCCAGTCGCTCTCAATCAACTTGACCTCATTTTGGGTCAATCTCTTCATAGGCGCCGCTAATTGGGAGAAATCCTCAATAAGATCTCCTGCGGTGCCAGTAATCCCGAGAAACTCATTGTCCTCTAAAGTGACTTCGGCCTCCTCCCAACTCATCACGGCCTCTCGACCTTCTCGGGAATTACACTAACACGCTTAAAGTGACACCACGTGTCCCAAAATCACTCGATGAAAATAAGGCTTCGCACTTACTGAACTTGGAGTACAGCTGATGATCTCTCAGCAACTATAAAACGATCCTCAAGTGATACTCATACTCCCACTCCGACTGGGAATAGATCAAGATGTCATCCACGAAGACCAAGAAAAACTGATCCAAATAGGGTTAGAATACCCTATGCATGAGATCCATGAATCTTTGTTAGTGCGTTACCGTCAATCAAAGGGCATCACTTAGTAAACTCAAAGTGCCCATACTTTAGCATCCTGGCTTGTCTTAGGGATATCTGTCTCTAACCCTCGAGGTGATGGTAACTAGTGTGAGGTCTATCTTGGAACTAGACTCACGCTCCTCTCATTGTCAAGCAAATCATCGATCCTGTTAATGGTTTGATTGATCATAGCCTGTTATTTATACGTAATCAATGCACCGGTCGAAGGGTCTTGTCTTTCTTCTTTGCAAATAGAGCAGTGCCCCATGGTGAAGTGCTGGTCGATGAACTGCTGTCCAATAATCTGTTGGCCTCACGAGTTCCTACAACTCAACCGGTTCCATCCTATCAGAGTCATAGAGATGAAATTTAGGAATACCATGGTGTAACTCGTCACCCGAGTCCTGATCCTTTGCGAAGGCAATCGTTAGCTCATGCGGAAAAACATCCTCTTACTCGCGGACTACTCGCGAGGTGAATCTAAGTCAGGTCTCACCTCATCCTCGGGGTAAGGCTTGCTAGCCAACCTTAGCTTGTCCTTGACACTGAATTTCGTCTGTTATGCAGGTGGAAATATCGTGCTTGTCCCCACGAAATACAACACAAGTACGCACGTCCTGGCATTGTAGGCGGTAACCCTCTACGCTCCTGATAAATCATGACTCTATAAGGCGTGATGATCCATCCAGGAGTGGCGTTGAACTTCGACGTAACCATGACCTGATTCCATTAACCAAAGTAGAATCCCGAGGATCTTTAACTTCATGATCACGACATATCATCACTTATCCTCGCCCCAATCTGGGGAGAACTCATATAAAGGCTCCTCTAGATTCTCAACTTCAAGCCCGACTCTATCACAACTGATGCAGCAATGAATGAATGTGATGCACCAAAATCAAATAACCTTTATTTGCCCATAGGCGAAGTGCAAAAGCGTACCTTGTATATTTGGGCGATCTCAGCTCGTGGGGTGGTGTCGATGGCGTAGACACGCATGAACCCTGACGTCCACTGCTGTGGGCCTAGTCCTCGGCCTCAGCCCATGGTTTGGCCCTCTGCTTTGTACCTAGGGTGTGGAGGAATATCTTGTATCCTCTCTGTCCTACATTGTTTGGGACTCACGCGTCAATACTTGGATCCTTGTCTCTGAAATGACCTCTGATATGTCGATTTCTGCAGCAATGGTGTGCACCATGCATGACCTAGCGGCAGCTCTAATCAGTCCAGCGGGATGGGCTGCGACCTGGAACCCATTGAACTAGAAGCCCTCTACTTCTTTCCGAACTGGAAGACTGACTCTCTTCCTCTTGCTACTAACGCATCCTGCAGTGCTCAGGAGCATCCTCAGTCTCTATGGTCGGTTGTCCCGACCATGGAGTCCATCATCTTGTAGGCGAAGTCCTACTATCACGCACTGAATGAACAACTTTAGCCCATTCTGAATCTCGACCTTCGCCATGTCGTGGCCCACGTGAGTCATCGACCAAATGGGCTAGCTCATTAAGATCTAGCCACATACTCTATCATAGTCATGGTCCCTGCCGACTCTGGGAGCTCTTAAACCTTGACGGCGGTGTCTGGAAATGCTTGGCCATGAAAGATCATGGAACTCTGCCCGATCATTACCTCTATAGATCTCTGAGTATTTTCCCAATTCCACCATACTTGGGCCTCACCTGCCGTGGGCAGCGGCTAGTCTAATCTGGTCGTGTAGGCGTCCAGTAGCCTCCCGACACTTTCTCTCGATTTATGAACCTCCTTGTGAATGTCGAGATTATGTGCCTAAACCTCTGGAGGTTACTCTAACCTCCTGGCTACACCACTAGCACATCTGATAGCGGCTGACCCATGATGCATACGACCGGCCAAAAGCACATTAGTCGAACAATGGTGGTGTGGCTAGCACCTGTGAACTCTCTACGTCTCGCGCCCTCATTAGCCATCTACACATGTCAAGTGGCAGTTAAATATTCAATGCGATTATCTCTAAGAGGTGTAACCACGTACCAGAGACGCTCTTTACATACCGAAAGAATATTTTATTTCATACACAACGTCCATGCATTCATAGGTAATGCAAGACAATTAATTCCATATTTTAAATCATATGCAACAAAATATTTTATTTTATTTTTTTTTAATTTTATTTGATTTGATTTTATTTGATTTTACTTTATTTTATTTTATTTTATTTTATTTTATTTTATTTTGAAAACCTCATGAACAGTGCTCATGAATAGTGTCCCAAACAGTGACTCAGAACAGTGCACTGAGTCAAGTGCAAAATGCACCCACCCTTGGCCCAGCCTGTGTGCACACTGCGCCATGTCGTAGGCCTGGCCTGGCCCGATCGTGTCGCAGCGCACGCCCGGTCGTGTCATGCGCATAGGCAACCATATCGTTCGCGGCATGCGTGGCTTTGCCGTGTCTCGCGTATCATCGCGCCCCTGGAGGTCCGCGATACAAAATATTGTATCGCATTCTATTACCACGGTCGTGTCGTCTCACATCTTGCGCCGTATTGCAGCCTTGCTGCTCTATATCGCGACCCAAAGGTCGCCCCACTCAACCACGATACAAAATTTTGTATTGCGACCTCCGCCAGTCAAGCCATGCGAGAGCGCTACCGCCCAAAGCCAGCGTGCGGGCGGTATGCTGTCGTGGCACGTAGCCATTATTTTTACTATGCAGATGTCGTGGCGTGCGGCCGTGTGGTGGCTGGCCATGCCGCCCCTGCGACGCCTATGTCTGCTATGTCACGATACGGTGCAACGTATCATTGACTGGCGCGGAGTGGGTAGTAGCCCATTCGGCTCATCTGACTTTTTTTCTTTTTTCCACATCATTTTTATTCATTTCTCTATTCAAACTCTTTTGGAAAACCAAAAAAAAATTATATATATATATATATATATATATATATATATATATATATATATATATATATATATATATTTTTTTTTTTTTCAGAGTAGAACGAATAAATTTATTAGATTTATTTTATTTTATTTTCCAGTTTTACACTATAAAACCTTAGAAAATTTTTTTTCTCATCATCATTTTTTCTATGTATATTCTGCTTTTCATCCCACTACCAATTCATAACACACAATCACATGTTATGCACACCATTCACACATAAAACACAATGCATGCAGTGTTCTAATCCTGTCACGTGACCGCCTAGGTAATCACATACCTAAACCCTAACATCGAGCTTTACCAAGCTGTGATGTTCTTACACCTTATGACCATGTACCTAAGCTTTACACCCACCGAGCTTCCAAGGTAATCGTTTACCTTAGCTTTGATACCAAGCTATGACCTAAAACCGAGGGTCCCGTTGACAACCCGTCAACCCGCGGAATATTCGTGGATGTCGGGTAACGACCACCACTCGCATGAAAATTGGCGAGTCTCGGCACATGCAGGAAGCTCTACTAGCTCCTATGTCCGATCACATGGCAACTTGTCCCGATATTTTACAAGAGGGCCCACATCACAGGGTCCATATACAATTAAAATGAGTAAAGCTGTACGTGGGTATGCATCAATACTCATTAAAAATATCCAACCAACTATATTACATGGTTCAAGAGTTAATAAATCACTCTTACTTCAAACATATATTAAAATTTAAAGTTTCTAATACATGTTATACAAAATGAAAATGCCAAAGCCACATGTCGGCTTTCTTCTAAAACGCGACCTCTAGTGAGCGTCGTCCTCCTATACACTCCTTGTACCTGAAATAGTGATCCCTCGACATGGTGAGCAAAGGCCAGTAGAGATAATTTCCTACATGGTTTACTCCCCGCCTAAGTGCACATGCCATGGCAAACAATCACACTCAAGAAAATGCGATCCTGCCAGATATGCGCATGCCCGATCCCGTGTGCCAATTATAGCGACTTATACATGCGTGCAAGCCAAATGCGAGTAAATCCAGTTTTCAAACCAAAGATTTTTGTTCTCGAAACTTACTACGAGATTGGTAAACATATTGGACTACCCTCGGCGAATATGTTGTTGGATTAACCTTCGAAACAATTCATGAAATCCACCTCAGCGTGAATTGTTGGACAATCCGCTCCTGATTCTCCGAAAAATCTTACGTGAAATTTCTTTCGCAAACATTTTTTCCTTTTTATTTTTAACTCGTATGGTAAGCAAAGCTCCGCAATATTCTGGTCGCGTCACGTATGGAATCGTTATGACAATCCGACAACTCAACGTAATATATAAAACATGTATATTAGCATAGTGTCTGTATGATTCATGTTATTAAATTCACATCAATAACACCAAAATTAGCTTACATGGGCTAATTAGCAAATACAAGCAATTCATTTTGAATAACTCAACAACACAAAAATCACACCAAAAATCACGTGAGCCGGTGAAACCTCGGGTTAGTAGCACATTCACGGCCCTGTTAGAGATTTTCTCCACTTTCCGGTTCAAATGTTTGAGGCCAGGAAATTACGAGTAAATCAAGCCTCTCGAGAATATTCCTAACCATTCACATGGCTCTTGGCAAATAATAACGCAAGTAGGGAGGAGGAGCTATATCTTGAGTTGTCGAACCCCACAGACGGTGTCCACCGCGCTCTGCGCGTAGATCGACTTTGCTTCTTGCTCCGTCGAGAACCACGTATTGGTCAAACAATGTGAAATCTAGGAAAGTAGCTCTCTCTCTTTCTCCTAAAACCTCAAAATCCTAGCTCTTTGCCAATTTTTGCTCTCGCCCTTGCCGTTTTGGCTTTCCGATGGGAGAAGATGACTATTATTTTATTAACAGCCAATTAAGCATTTCAATAATTCCTCTATGTCCCTAAGTTTCGATTTTTTGACACATGGCAATCTAAGCCCGTTCATTTCGATCTCTCGCTAATCATGCAGCATGTATTTACGTGGAGTGCACGTGTAGTAGGTGACGCTTTGTCGCGTGGCGTATGCCAGCGATCTTTTCTGGCGCGGGCCTTTCCGTGCCTCGAAAATGTGAAATTCAGTATCACCTCGAAATTCGGCGAAGTCGACGTGGTAGCTAGATTTGAGAGGCGATTAGCGGTGAAGTATTTCATCCGAAATCTAGAAAATTTCGGTTTGGCGAAATCCGTTTATCCTTTTTCAGAAAATTCGAATTTTCCCGGGTTTTACATTTACATCTGTTGTACATAGAGATATTTCTAAATGCTTTCCTTATTCTATAAAAAAACATAATATTACAATAATATGTGTTATGAATTATCATAAAATGTGCTACAAAATGAATTGACTATACTTGGAGTCACCCCAAGCGATCACGACCTTCCCTTTTGAGACCATCCAAGGAAGAACAAGAGTTTTCTCCAAAAACTCAATTGCTTTGAGAGTAGAGTGTAAAGATGATCTCAATCAATTTTCTTTAACAATGGCACGTGATTTTTCTTATATAAAGGGGTGAAGCCCTGAATCTAAGGGCTGATAAATGATTTCAAAAACTGGGTAAGTTGGATCAATCCAAGATCGATAGAAAAATCTGGGTAAGCAAAAACAATTTCTTTTAAATAAACAATCCCTCTATTCAAAAAATAATATCATACCGAAAAATTTTAACACAATTGGGATGAAGTGGATCATCAGCACTCAATACTAAACTTTGCCCCTTAGCAATTCTTCAATTCTTAAGCTACAAATAAAATAGTCCATGAGAGATTTGAACACCCAAGGCTAAAGAACACTTGGGGATTTTGTCATGAATTGTCAACCTAAACCAAATACTCACAATCAATATAAAGATAAAATGGATAAGGTCAATCTGCGAGTTTGGCGTGATATAAGATTTCTTTTTTAAACTTTTTCGGTCTCGAATCTCTAACGTTTACTTGTAATCACTCGAGTCCATTCATTAAAAAATCATAACTAGGTATCGGGATGTTTGCGAAGTTTGCGAACATTTGCCCATATGTTTCATTTTTTAACTGTATAGACATAACTGAGCTATAGAAGAAAATATCAATGATATCTTGGGATCGAAAAAAAGTTAAAGACAAAGTGCGACATACTAGCAAAATTCAAGGACATTTATGGGCGTTCTCAATACTTATCCATAGATAAAGGTTGAAATGTTGTTAAATTTTAAAATTATATAACCCAAATATTTAAGATGTTACTATTCAATTACAGTTATATCACAGTTTAATTATTAGACTATAAATCAGTAACTTTTAGGGTGACATTAGTCTATTGCAAGAAAATTAGTTTAAACTTCGTTATTGAAGTAACATAATTAAAAAAAAAAAAAAGGACAGCAACAACAACAGCTACATTTGAACAAGAGCTGTATATAGAAGTTGATTCCAAGTATCGGGAACGCCGGCGAGACACCAATGGCTACAGTCCATGGCTCTGAGCCCTCCAAATCCATAAAGAGAAGGATGGCCATCTTTTCTCAGTTGGGACAATGTCGTAATATTTAGCAAATATACAGGCTTTTTCATAGTCCCTATCACTTTCTCTAAGACTAATTCCGCTGGATGTCGGCCTCCTGGGTATGTTGTCCCCTGCAATGGTCGTGTTTGGCCTTCACAATTCTCGGCATTGGGGTCTCCCCAGTTGCTTCCACTGATTCATTCCATAAGAAAAAACAAAATTAATTTTGAGTAGAGAGATGCGAAGCTCCAGCAAGCCTTCTGGGCGTTTGTTTTTAATCTGGCTTTATTTATCTCAATCTTGAATAGTTGATTATTAAATATTAAATCGTTTGTTTTTTATTGTTTTTCTATTAAGTATTGTGTTGTTTGTTTCTTATATGTTTAAATCAATATCTTAAATATATTAATAAAGCAATAATAATATAACTTTATTAGTAGAAATATTTGGTTTTTTTTGAAGAATAGAAATATCTAGTTAAAAAGACGTGAATACTTTTGAAAATTTGTAAAAATTCGTTTCGAAAATGTTTTTAATTTTAAGAAACAAAAACAAAAGGTATTTTTATCAAAATAAATTAAAAATTAATGAAGGATTAGATTTTCGAAATTTAGTTTTCAAAATGTTTTTTAATCAAATCATCCTTACTTTTATGATAAAATACAAAACATTTGTATTATATATATATAACATATTAACCTATTTATAAATAAATTAAAATAAATAATTTATTTTTATTATTCTTACAAAACAAAATTATTTTATTTATTTATTTTATATAAATAAAATAAAATATATTAAATTAATAATTTAAAAAATAATAGATTGATGAAACAAAAATTAAAATTATTTCACGTTTTTAAATATTTTATGGATATTAAAATATTTTGTACATATTCTAAATTATGGCTTTTTCTCAATAAAAAAAGATAAATATTTTAGTTCTTTCTATTCACCAGAAAATTTCAAAATTTCATAAACATGTTAAGCAAAATTGAAAAAACAAAAAAACAATTTGCTTTAGAAAAAACCATATATATATATATATATATATATATATATATATATATATATATATATATATATATATATATATATATATATATATATATATATATATATATAATCCTCTTCTTAATGGAAAAAGAAAGCTAAATATTTTGCTTTTTTTTTTTGTTGAGCTAAAAAGCTAAACATGTTAAGCTAAATAACAAATGTCCAAAGAGTCCACACACACACACACATATATATATATATATATATATATATATATATATATATATATATATATATATATATATATATATATAAGAAGAACAAGGAAAAAATAAAAGAAAGAACACATATAGTTCTTTTTTTATTATGAAAAATTACAAATAACATAGAAAAAACTAAATAAAAATAACAAGAATAGTTTTCTGATGAATATAAAAATGGTGGTCTTTGTGTCTTCAAAAAATGTTCTCAAAAACCGTTTTCAAAAACAAGAAATAAACTGACCTTAAGTTGACAAGTCATCTAGATTGCATTTGGTTCTCGAAAAGTATTAAGGAAAGAAAAAATTACTAAGAAAAATAATTTTTTTATTTTTAATTATCTAATGAAAATCTCAAATATAAATAAAATTACTTCCAAACCTACATATTCTTAAGTTATAAAATCTTTATATTGATAAGTTAAAATAAATAAAAATAGTTGGAAGTATAAAATAAAAATAATAGGTCGGATTTAACTTTTTGAGTTTCCTTCGTTTTTATTTTCTTCTCTTTTTCCTCCATGTTTTCTTTCCTTCACTTTCTCATGTTTGATTGTCTAACAAAATTTTTTTTTAAAAATGAATATTAATAAAATTACTAAGAAACTTATCACTTATTAAATTATTTTATCTTTATATAAAAGAGTGAAATTTAAATTAAAAAAACGAATCTTAATAAAATTACTAAGAAACTTACAAATTATTAAATTATTTTATCTTTCTATAAAAGAGTGAAAATTAATAAAATTGGTTTATGAATTTAAATATATTTTATTTTTTCATCATATTTTCTTTCCTTCTACTTTTTTTTCTCCCTATTTTCTTTCTCTTGCACTTTCCTATCCTTTATATTTTCCCATAATCAAATGTGCCATCCGGGAACTAAGCATAGGCTAATGGACACTTACTTCATATGATCAGGAGAAATGCCCTGAAAAAAGACGGTGGTTTTTGCAGGGTGAACGTTAGAGTCCGCCCAATTAGCCCATGTTTCCAGTGCTTTCCCATAAGCAACCAAGCGATCCATGTCTTCAAATATAGCATTTTCATCACGAATAAGATCCCATCTGCAACCACGTACACATTATTAAGACATGATAATTTGTGGTTCTTTCTATATCATGTACAAATCAACTAAAAACATAATACATCACAAAAAAAAAAAGAAAGAGAAAATCTCTCACGGTTGTTTCCTTCCTATGTGAAGCCACCAATGCCATGAGTTGAAGATTAGTACATCAATATCCTTCCAAGTTTTCCCACTCTCAATAGAATCTAGTTCCAATACTCTCCCTTCCGGTGTGCTCACAATGTCAACAAGAAAGGCGTTTCGAGAGAACATCACCTTCACATTGAAGCTCTGCCCATAATCAAATCGAAATTAAATTTACTCTACCTTCTATTCAACCCAACCATATTGTCATTTAAACCTATAGCAATTAGATAAGAATAGAAGAAAACACGAAATATGGATATGCAGATTTGCCCTATAACCATCGCACTCAATCATGTAAATATTATCCTATTTGCACCCTTTGTATGATGTTAAAAGAGGGCACTTACGACTTTAAAACTCGTCTATTAAGTTGAGAGATGTGTCCCATAAGATTATAAGGTCGAGTGAACGAGCCGAGAACACCTACAAGGAGCCCAGAACAAACTGCGTTGAGATTAGAGGATGATTTTGATCTCATCTTTAATACTTGTACGTAAGTATAGATATTATCTAACAAGTTAGTATGTGAGCTTCGTAGGTTGAGAGGAGCTTAAAAACATATAGTCTTCAGAACTTAAACTTTCTCCCCTTTTGTTTTGACATATCCTATGTGCAATGCTATATTCACACATACCGTAGTTCGACTGAGTGCCTAGGCCCACGAGAAGGACAATGAAATATTTCTATTATGTAGGAAATTAAGATTATAGGTATTTATAATAACTTTGAGAATGACAAATTTTTTAAAAACCTCTGACTTATTATTTCGTCCCTCATATAAAATAATTTAAGTCTGAAATGTCATCGTTGAGATCCAACATACTTATATAATATCCAAAAATTCACTCAATCCAACCATGCATATAGACTTTAACTCGAGTGCATTAGGATAAAAAGAACCAAACTCATATACTATCAGGAAATTTCCCTCTATATAAAAGTTGGAAATGAAATAGGGATAGTGATGATATCACCCTGAATGTGAAGGTGGAGAGACCGCCTGTCCTCGTAGAGGTATAGTTTTCGTCTGGTACTGATCTATGAAGCATACACGTAAGTGACTGCCATTGGTTCAAACTCAGTGAATCTCCTACAAACATAATACGCTTCCCACTTAATCTCTCTAAGAACCGTTTTCCCTCCAACCTACATCATTAAAGAAAAAATAATATTAATAGACAAATATGTTTTCCACAGGATAATATAATGCATTAAAAAATAAATAAACTTATGGTATGCCTTTACAGATTATTTTAAAAGATTTTAAAATTAAAAATTAAAAAAAAAATAGAGGAAGTATATATAAATAAACAAAAAGTTAATAAATTTTAAATCATATTGCTTATTTGTAAATAAATAAAGGAATGATATATAATTTCGTAAATAAATTACAAACTAGTTTGTTGTTTATTTAGCTAAAATTCATAGCTAGTTTGACAACGTTAATAATGAATTTGATCTAGTTAAGAAAATATTTTATACAATACATAAATAATATATACATTCTGAAATATCTTTTAACTTTTTTTTTTGCTTTTAAATATTTTTAGAATATAATTGAGTACAATGCAAATATTTTAATAAGGTTTAATAGTTTGTTAATTTATATTACACAAAAAAAATGTTGATTTTGTGCTTAAAAAAACCCTACAATAGCGCCCTTGGGCGAGAAAATTGATTTTACGAAAAATGATAAAATGGTAATTCCGGTCAAAATCCGTAATTTTTTTAGATGCTCGGATGGCAGCTAATTTGTAGATTGGAATCGATGCCATGAAATCCCAGCTCTGCGTCGAATTTCGTGAATTTTAAACCGGTCGAATTTCACATTTTCGAAGCGGCGGGAGTAGTACGGAATGACTTTAGCGCTTGTGGAGTGGCTTAGGCGCCACATGTCAATCTGTGAGCAAGTCAAACATTGAGCTCGAGTGGGGCTCACATAAGGCATAGCGTCGTGTCGTGGGTGAAAATCTAAAAGTGAATGGATAAGGGATAGGGTGTGTAATCCCAGCCCAGGCGAAACCTTAGAGTTAGACGTGTGGCATTGAGAGGACAAGTCACTTGTCCCGATCTTGACAAGCTCTCGACCGGTTTGGGAGAAGCAAAGAGAGAGAGAAAGGGTGGGATTTTAGAGAGAGAAGCTCATTATAGAATTCGGCGATCGAGCCCAGTCGGTTCGGCGAGACAAAACAAAGTTACTCCCCACGGCAAGAACTTTTCGTGGAGTGCCAGGTTTAAGGGAGTTTGAAAATTTCGGAAGGTGGGGTTTTACCACTTGGTTTTACTTTTGATTTAAGTGTTTTGTTAATGGTTGGGTTGATTTGGCGGGTAGTGGCCGTTTGATCGGTCCCAAATCTTGAGACCCGAAGTGTGAAATTTTGGGCCCAGTTTTGGACGATCAGCGGGCTTGTTTGGAGTGTTTGTGTGATAATTTATGAAATAAATTATGATTTGGTGCGTATGAGGCTAGGAAATGGCCATGGTTTTTCGAGTTCCACAGTGGAGCCGATGCTTAGTGATGGAAGTACGCCCACGGACTGACCCTTTGCTGTTTAAAGGCTGTTAAAAACAATCCCGGTTTGCATTGATTGGACCAAAACGTCCATGTGCTAATTGCATGAAATATTGCTAGGATGAATGGCTTGAATTGTGTGGAATTTAATACGTTAATGCATGGAATTTGATGTGTTAACATGATGTGGTGATTTAATTTATGTTAATATATGCATGTAAATATATTAGCATGAGTAGTTTGGAAGTGGCATAATGCATTCCATATGCACCGGGGCACCCTAGGAAATTAGGTGTGAGTGCATGACATGAAAGAAATGAAAAATGGAACATGATTGTGAAAGGAATTTCGACATAAGATTTTCCGAAGAATTGCCTTGGAAATTCGTCAGCGAGATCGCCGGATGAGGGCGATGATTTGTTTTGAGGGCGTTATCCGGCAATCGGAGCTGGTAGTCGATATTTTTATCGAAACTTCGGTGGTGTGTTTTAGAGAGCAAAGCTTTGTTTTGAAAGCGATATTTTTAAATACGTGGGCAGGCGAGTGTGAGGTCGGTCGAGGACTCGGGGGCGTGGAATTGGGCGTGTGGGCGTTCAGTGGGATCGCGTATTTCGGCGGGTGTGTGTTTACGATGAATTGTGCGCATTGCGCTTAGGTGGGGAGTAACCCATTTAGGGTAATTCCACTATTGGGCAATAGCTCACCCTGTCGAGGGAATATTATTTCAGGTACAGGGGGCGATTGGGAAGGCGGCACTCATTAGAGACAGTTTGAGAAAAAAGCCGGAATGTGGCTTGTTATCCTTTTGTAAAACATGTATTAGAACTTTAAATTTAAGTATATGTTTGTATTAAGAGTGTGTCCATTTCTTGGTATGTAATATAATTGGTTGAATATATTTTGAGGTATGGCGTGTAGGCGATGTGGCCAGTTTCTTTAAATGTGTGTGTCTTGTGTCTGAGACGTATAGATTCCATGAGTTGTGAATTAGTCACGGACGCGGTTTTGGGGCGTCACACCCTTGAGCCTTGTAGAGTTTCTCCCCTTTGTTTGAATACTCTAGAAAATATTGAGAAAGGAAAAAAGATATATTATAAAAATAACTTTATTTAGTTTGGATAACATAATAATTAAGATGGAAAAAAAAAAGGAAAATACTGAAAAACGAATGTATTATTTTCCTTAAAGCTACGTTAACTTAAAAAAAGTTTAAGGAAATAAAGAAAGTTGAGAGGAAAAGTAAAAGGTCAAGAAAAGATGATAATATATATATATATATATATATTTATAATCTTAGTGTTAAAAAATTATTTTTAAGAATAGGTTTTGAAAAAATAAATGAGGTTATGGTTTGGAGACGGGATTGTCTTAATTGAGTTAGACAACTCAAGTTGAAAGATAAAAACATGGGACAATTGTGTATCAAGCTATTAAAACGAAATTAAATGCAAATAAGGAACAAAAAAAATATAAAATGCATTGTTCAGTACATGTGAAAAATAAATAAATGTGCATCAGGAACTAAAGTGGTGATTGGACAAACACTCCCAAAACTGCCCCTCTTCACTTTTCAACAAATATTACAGCTATACCTTTGAAAAAATAAAACAAAAAATTCAAAAACTAAATTGTCCTAACTCCCTCCCTTTTCTTTCCCATTCGACCTTTTTCCCTTGTCTTACCCCCTCCCAACCTTTATCATAGGATAGGGGAAAATTGTGTAATTTGTGGAAAAAAAATTTTAACTTTAAATGGATGTGTGTTTAAAAAAAAAGATATTGTGAAGATTAATTTGATACTTTGACTTTCGTTTCCATGTAATGTTTGTCCCCTGCGTATAACCTTATTTATGTGTAAGTACTATTCTAACAAACTGTAGGTATTACCTTAATGGTTTGAAGTACTACCTTAATGTTAGTGTCCGTAAACCCCTATTTACCTCATCTTTCTTGACTAATACTTAGTTCTTATCCCTTTTTACTTCATAAAATGCATGAACTTGATTTGACACATGACACAAAAAGTAATCATAGCCCCTCCCTTGCAACCAAACAAAGCCAACAAATATCGAAATAATTAATTTCATTCAATACACATCTCACTTATATACTTAATTTGGTTTTATATTCATGGGTGCAACTATAGTTCATTCATTTTATTAAGTAAAAAAGGGATGAAAACTGAGTATTGGTCAAGAAAGATGAGAGGGGTTTATGGACACTAACATTAAGGTAGTACTTCATACTATTAAAGTGGTACCTGAAGTATATTAAAGTAGTACCTACAGTTTGCTAGAATAATACTTACGCATATAAGAGGTTATTCGAAAAGGACAAACATTACAAGGAAACAAAAGTCAAAGTATCAAATTAATCTTTATAATATCATTTTTTTTAAACACACATTCATCTAAAACAAAAAACAAAATTTCCACAAATTACACACTTTTCCCCTATCCCATGATAGAGGTTTCTGTCGGAGGGCGGAAGACGAGGGAGAGAGGTCGGATGGGGAAGAAGAGGGAGGGAGTTAGGGTAGTTTATTTTTTGAATTTTTTGTCTAACCACCACTTTATTATTTGAAATTACACTTTTTTTCCATATGTACTAAACAATGTATATTATAGCCTGGGGGAGGGGGGATTGCCCCCCAAATCTCCTATTCCATTCAAACCCAAGTTCTAATACCATCCTCCTTGTCTGAAATATACAATTGATAAGCATTGGATTAAGGCTTTTAATTATTGATTTTTGTAAAAGTATTTTTTTTATTTAGGCCCTGTTTGGAACCCAAAGACTTCATTTGAAACCCAAAGACTTCATTTGAAACCTATAAAGTGTCAAGAAAAAAAGAAAATTATTAACAAAAATGATTTTCTCGTGTTTGGTGTCACTATGAAAAATATTTTACATATTTTTGAATTTCTTAGTCCTTATTTAAAAGAGAGAAATAAATAAAATAAATTTGAATAAACATATAAAATTAATTTATTAAGTTTAAACTTATGTTTTATTTTCCTCCAAATTTTATTTTCATTCATTTTTCTTCTCTATTTTCTTCTTCATTTTATTTCCTTAGCACATTCCTGGTTTCAAACAAAACCCAAAATAAAAATAAGAAAAACGATTTTCTCATGTTTGGTCTTGTGGAAAACATAAAATCAAATCAAATCAAATCAAAATTTCTCAAAATTTTATATATTTTAAAATTTCTTAAATCTTTACATAATAGAGATAAACAAATAATATAAACATATAGAATTAATTTGTTAAGTTTAAGCCTACTTTTTATTTTCCTCAAAACTTTCTTTCCTTATACTTTTCCTATTTATTTTCCTTATACTTTTCCTATTTATTTTCCTCTTTATTTTATTTCCTTAACAAGGCTCCCTTGCAACCCAAAAGCACGGGAAAGAAAACAAACACTAAGAAAATAATTTTCTCATATTTGGTTTTATGGTGAAAAATATAAAATATAAAATCAAATCAAATATAATCAAAATCCCTCAAAATTTTACTATTTTTAAATTTGTTAATCTTTATAATAGACACAAACAAATGAAAAGAGTTTGAATAAACATATTGAATTAATATATTAAGTTTAAACTTATTTTTTATTTTTCTTTCATTTTTTTTTCCTTTGACCTTTTTCTTTATATTTTCTTTCCTTAAGTATTTTTTAAGTAACAAAAATGAAGCCTTCAAGTTTGCACCACAACTTTTAATCGTAAATCCACCACTGATTTTATGGGTTTTTAAGATAAAATATCACTTGTTCTTTAGGTTTGACTCAAGTGGTAGAAGGGTGGGATGGACATATTGAAGAAATCGAATTCATATAAAAGTATTACAATGTAATATGTAAAGTGAATTAGATGTAAAAAACAAAAAACAAAAACAAAACAAAAAAAGATAAAATACCACTTAGCCATTAATGACAAAAAGTAGAATTATAATTATAGAAGATAAAATGTGGCAGGAGATAGCTAGGCAAACGGTTACCTTGGTAGGTTGCAAGCAGAAGGCTGCCATCTGAAATGGAGATAGGATGAGTCTGGCCTACCATTATGCTGGCAATCAAACTCCTTCTCTATGAACGGACAGCCCTTTGGATCATATAGAGGATATGAAACATTATCATACACCCAACTCCCTTCAAATAAATCACAACCCTCATTTGAAAATCTCCCATCTACTTCATACACAATAGCAACTACCAACAATACTGCAACAATAACACCACAAGAAGAACAAGCCATTGCAGAAAGAGAGAGAGAGAGAGAGAGATGGGTTGCTGGAGTTGAAATTGTATGAGGAAGTATATATAGAGGACATGGCTGTAGAAAACCAGAAAGATTGATGTCAGGGTAGCGTGTGTTTGGGTGGCTAGAAAATTGAAAAGATAGCAAGTTCTGCGTGTATTAGAAAGTATTCGTTTTCTGTCATATAAATGGAATGTAAATAAATTAAGGGTTAGATTTCTCTTTTTACACACGTATTGAAGAGAGACAGATAGGTCCAGTAGAGCACAATGATAAATAAGACAGCGAGAGTCATTATTGCAAAATGACAGATTATAGAAGAGGGGATTTTGTAAGCCCATGACAATGACAAGCATATTAGGCTTATGGGTTTCCTCTGAAAAATAATATAAAATAATAATAGTTGGTAAGCTTATCTTTTCCTATTATTTTCCTATAGCCCAATTTTCTCATGCTGTAATTAGATCTACCTTTATTTTTGGGATAACCTATAAAACGGTATAAAATCAAAACTTATTTGAAAGTAGCCCAATTTTCTTATGCTGTAATCTAGATTTACCTTTTATTTTCTAGACAATCTATTAAAAGGTATAAAATCAAAACTTATTTGCAAGAATAATCTCTTTCTTTTTTCTCAAGAGCCCTCTTTAAGTATGTCTTTGCGCTTGTGCACTTATTAAGGGTTTATCATCATTAGGCATGATGAGCAAATATCTTTTCTTTTAAAATACAAGATTTGATTAAAAAAAAGACACCATTTCCTAAAAAAATGCCACTCGGGAGATAATGATAATGTGGGGATGAATCAAAATGGCCATTGAGGATGTAGTTATGAGGAATTTATCAACATTTTTTCCCAAATAGGGTAACATTTTTAAAATTACTTCTATAAGAGGTCATTTTTATAAATATTTTGGGATTTGTCCTTAAAATGTGTCCCACCATTTGACATCAATCTAGTATCAACTAATCATAAATACTTATTGTGAGTACCATGATCTTTAAGATACGCTTTCGATAGACTGCAAGATGCATTTGGCACAGGTTATGAAATAGCGGAGATTCCAGCAACTTACCAAGACCAAGCAGGCACTTCCTAGACAGGAAAGTCTAAAGAGGTCGCTTGGGAAAGTAAGGTCAAACTCTTATAAGGCTTGCTTGAGGCGGTTCGTTTGAGATTTCAAGCCCACCAGATGGCTATTCTACCCCATATGGGAATTCCACTCCGTATGGGAAGTTTATTCTGAACTCGCGCCCTAGAGCGGAAAATCTGCCAGCGATATTATGTCAGTGGAATTTTCGACCTCGAATCTTTACTCCTCGGAGACCAATCACGGATAAGGGAAAAATAATCCTTGATAAGGAAGAACTAGTCGTTGATAAGGAAAAAAAGATTTCCTCCCTTAAACTAGGAGGAGATAAAATCCTACCCCAAGAAAGAAGGAGGGGATTTTCGTGAACCTAACCCTATAAGTTGGAAAGATCCCCCACTGAGGAAGGTAATCAATTCTAACTGCACATGTTCTCTTCTCTCCATATTTTCTTGAGCTTAATCATCATAGAGAGCCAGACCCGCAGTAAGCTAGATCACTCTTTTTTGTGGTTATATCACCTTTGCTAGGAAGTTAGGTTATCAGGTTTTTATTCTGTTGTTGATGCATAGGGAATCTGATGATCAAGGCCCCTACAACATGACGCTTAGGGTACCTGATGACCAAAGCCCAACAATTGGCGTCGTTTGTGGGAGTCAAATAAAAAGTCTCGTCGACGGGTTGCAAGGGCTTGGCTTCAACGATTCTCTAGCAGCCCCCCATTACTTAGAACTCTTTCGACTCCCTCTTCCGCATCCGATCTACCCGAAGCAGCCTCAATGTCAAACAATTTGATGCATCAAACACTTGAAGATCAATTTCTCCATTAGCGTCAAGAGATGAAGAGGAAGCAGGAGGAGCAGACAAATGCAGGAGTTACAGGCTCGTGTTGAACGTTTGCAACGTGAGAATGATCAATTACTAGCCCAAGTAGAGAAAAGCTGTGACCTTGAAAAGGACGTACGGGATGATGATCGTGTTGAATATCCAATAGCCTGCAATAAAGAAAAATAGCCCATTGTTTCCGACAACGAGGCCCTAGCAGGTGATGAATTGTCCTCCGGGAGGTCCCCATCCACAAGTCCCCCACTGGGAAGGAATGCTTGGAGCAACATAAGGGTTAAATCGCGAAGGAAGCATTCGCACCACCCTGCCCTCAGTGACGCTTTTGCTGGGCTAGGGAGTAAGCTAACATGAGGTAGAACCAATTGCTTCAAGCCCTCGAAACTCCTCGATCTTGCTTTCGAAAACACGATGGTATGCATGCATCAGCCGATTAAGGCATACATTCTATATGAATCCTATGACCACAATCTAGGGGCTGACAACATACTCTCTTAAGCCCACAGGCAACACATTCTTTAATTCTGGCCCAGCCACAATTTGTCATGCTAGATTTTACCATGTTCTATGGCTCTAATGACCCTTATGCACATGCTCCACTACAATCATAAAATGACACTGAATGCCGGCAATGACTATCTATTGTGCAAAGTATTCGGCTAGTCTACGAGGGCCTGCGCTAGCTTGGTTCCACAAGCTCTTTCGCAATTCAATAAACTCGTTCAATGAGCTTTTGACTACATTCATCTCTCAATATCTTTGTTCAGTGCGACAGAAGAGGAACATTAGCTTCTTGCAGACTATTATAAAGCAAGAAGATGAATCCATACGAGACTTCACAAGGAGGTTCGACGGTCGTCCAGTGAGGCTTATATGGGCTGCAGTCCTTGGAGAACTTGAGGAGCTTTTGGGCCATCCACTCATTTCTTCCCTCCTTTGTCTTTAGACACATCGGCGACAATGGAGGAATTATCGTACCAGGCGGAAGATAATATCTGCTAGCAACCTGGCTATTATGATCACAAAGAAAGCGATTGACGACAAATTGCGCCTCATCCTACCCTAAGCGAATAAGGGACGCCCTGAGGACTAAGGACTCTTTTACTAAAATTTTCTAGCATTGGTGGGCCTATTTTGAAATACAAATCCAAAAGATCATATTGACATGACTTAAATCCATAAATTCTTCCATAATGACATAACTTGTAATACTACCACCGTAGTGGTGTTTAAATGTTCTTGTACATATGTTCTTGAGTCTCATTTACTTGAATTTACACAAATTCGCTATTACAAAATTTTACATTTACATTTCAAAAATGATATCAAAAACACACATCGGAATTGGACTCTCTATCTTGGGTTGTACACGGTGAATGCGAAATGCCTCAAATGTCCTCTTTAATACCTACACGGATGAAACACTAGTGCTAAGCTTATAGCTTAGTGGGAAACAAATAACATATATGACCATTTGTAGTTGTTCTCAATTACAATATAAATATATATAATTCATATATTATAATATTCAATCTCAGTTTTACCATGAATATCTTGTACAAAATTTTCGTGAAGAATTTGCTTGCGAACAAAGCGATTACTTGTAATTTCTTTAATATAATTATTTCCATATATCATATTATTCATATTCTTATCATATAAATGTTTGTCTGTATAGACTGGAAATAATGAATGAGGGGCATAGCACAATAGGTACCTAAAGTCAGTCTGATGAGCAGGTGCGAAGCCTGATATGTGTTTGCCAGCATGTGAGAGGTGTCATAGCCTGATGTAGGGTCGTGTACTTGGCGAAGTGTGGTCGCACTGTGTCCAGAGAGTGTTGAGCAATAAATGAGAGTGTCGAGACGCTGCAGTGGCCGTTGCGGCCCAGTAAAGGTGTCTATTCATTAGAAACTTATTACGATCTTAGGCGGGGAGCGTTCAATTATATGTACTCTGGAGCTGTTATATTATTCTTAATCGTAGCAAGAAGGGCCAAGACAAGTCTCCATGACATTGTATACTTATCTGAACTCACCATTTCACTTGTTAGGGTCCTCTATTAATCCAATTGATGATCTTTAGAATTGGAGGAAAGCGAGGCCGGCATGTTCGCCTAGGCGAGCGGTCCTTTCAGGAGAGGGACCTTCGGTCGGCGGGACGAGGCGGGCAATTCCCCGGGCCCGGGTTCGTCTAGGCGAGCACTCCTTCTCCTAGGCGAAGAAGTGTCGAGCAAAAATAGAAATTGCTAGTTTTGGCCATTTTCACCGAAAATTTCCTTCCAAACCAAAACCAACCCAAACAAAAATCAGAATAAACCACAAAACTCATCTTATACCAACCAACAACATTTCTATTAGGATTTTTCCTACACAACTTAGACAAAGAGGGATTTATGGTAGTTTCCATACTTTGCATACATCAAATGAGAGATTTCCTTTCCTTGATTCTCTTGAACACTTTACCTAGCTTCCCTTTTTCTTCTCTTCTTCCTTACTTTTCACTTGAACAAGAAGAACTCCAAGCGAATGAAGAAATGCTGACATGGCTTCTCATCGGCTTAGTAGCCTATCTCTCTCTAAAGCCAAAAATGAGAACTTTTCTCATTCAATAGACAAGGCCATGTTTGGCTTTAAGGCATTTGGCCCTAATTTTCTTGGCCCTTGCATCTTAGTCCTCTACCTTCTTTATATTTTCAATTCATCTTATCATATTTCTACAATAACATATCATCTTCTTGTTTTATGACCTTTGGGTCCTTAATTTGACATTTACCATTTTATCCTTTGCACTTAAATTTCTGAAAATTACAATTTTGACTTTTATTACACCACTAAACTATAATAAATTACTAGGGTATAATTTGAGGTGTTCTGATCCCCCATTTATAGAAAGGGAATTTTATCCTCGAAATTGTACCTGAATTGAAGAGTTGTGGATACTGTGCTCTCATTGTCCATTATGGTTCTTAAGTTGCTTTTTCCATACCGTAGTGTTGCCAAAGCACCTTTACCAGAGGGACTTGCTTGTTCTGCAATTGTTTTACTTCATGATCTAGAATAGCTTTTGGTTTTTAGGTCGAGTGAAATTAAGTTGCACTTGTATATCTTGTGCGGCAAAAATGGCAAGGATTCATCCCAAAATGGTATCTCCGAAGCATTGACACATGGAACACATTATGCAATTTGGCCAACTCCGGCAAGAGAGCAAAACGATACGCTATTGGTCCAATTGTTTCTAAAATTTCATAAGATCCGATAAACCTTGGACTCAGTTTGCCTTTCTTTCCAAACCGGAGTACTTTCCTCCATGGTGATACTTTTAAGAAAACCTTATATCTGACTTCGTACTCTATGTCCCTTTTCTTTTGAATCTACTTTGTCTGACTTTTGTCCTATCACTATTTACTTTTAACATTTGTTGAATGACTAAACTTTCTTGGAGTTTCTTTCACTATGTCGAACCGATTACTTTATGCTCATTCAGTGCATCGACATCTGAGTTCTACATTTCCTACCATACAAAGCTTCATAGGGGGTCAAACCAATACTGGACTGATAACTATTGTTAGAGGTAAATTCCATAAGGGGAATATACCTATCCCAACTTCCAGGAAAATCTATCACACAACCCGAAGCATGTCCTTTGCGCTTGCTGGTGTCCATCTGTTTGTGGATGGAAGGTAGCGTATTAAATTTAGTCGATTACTGGGCTAAAGCATAATTCTTTCCAAAACCTTGACGTAAATCGTGGATCGGGATCAGACATTATTGACACTAGAATCCCATATAACCGAATAATCTCACTCATATACAGTTCTGCTAATCTATCCATGGAATAGTCAAGCTGGACTTGTAAGAAGTGAGCAGACTTTGTAAGTCTATCAACGGTTACCCAAACCGAATCATGTTTTTTTTGGGTGAGGGGAAAACCGGATACAAAATCCATAGTAATGTTATCCCATTTCCATTGTGAAATTGGAATGGGATTTAACAAATCGAACGGTACTTGAAGTTCGACTTTTACTTGCTAACAAGTCTGACATTTGGACACATACTACGCTATATCCCTTTTATCCTTCGCAACCAATAGTATTGTTTCAAATCCTGGTACATCTTATTACCTCTAGGATGCATGGTGAATAAAGTATTGTGGCTTCATCATCTCATTATTTGAAACACCGGGCGTTAAATCACGCACTGTCCACAGTAGCATCCTGATATACCCACTATGTTCCTTCATAGAATAGTCGAGTCTTGTCTCCGTTCGAAGCTAAAGTATATACTTAAGCTTGTAACTGACATCCTTTTACGAGGCATGATCATCATTTGTCTCAACTCAGAAGTGTAACTTTTAATTAAGCTAACAAAGCTCCATCATATTCAAATCTCCATGTATAATGTTTCAGGGACAAACCAGAAATCATTTTCCTACTTAAGGCATCCGCCACCACGTTGGCTTTTCCTGGGTGGTAATCAATTATGCAATCATAGTCCTTAAATAATTCTAACCACCTACGTTGCCTCAATTTCAGTTCCTTCTGAGTTAACAGATACTTAAGACTCTTATGATCTGTAAATATTCCACATTTTCACCATATAAGAAGCCTGCCATATTTTCAAAGCGGGTACCTCTGCGCCAATTCTAGATCATGTGTGGGATAGTGCGCTCCATGGTTTCAAGCTGTCTTGAGGCATATGCCACCACTTTTCCATCCCATCAATGCTACATCCTAAACTAATCAGCGAAGCACATCCACTAACATGGCATATTCTCTACCCGAGTAATTTTGAGTCAGGAGCAGTGCTTGACAGTATTTTCTTCTTAGCTCAATTGGTGACATTTGTCATCTGAATTTCAAACTTTACCCCTTTCGAGGAGAAACTTAGTAAGTGAAGATGTATGTGAAGAATCCTTTTATGAACCGTCCGATGGTACCACGCTAAAATGAAACTTCTCACCTCTGTTACATTTCGAGGTGGTTTCCAACTCACAATTGCTTCAATCTTTGCAGGGTCAACTTTAATGCCCTCTGCAGATACAATATGACCTAGGAATGACACTTCCTTAAGCCCAAAATCACATTTAATTAATTTTGCAAACAATTGTTTTTCTCTTAGAATTTGCAACACTACCCTCAAATGTTGTTCATGCTCTTGTGCATTTTTTAGAATCTGTAAGACGTACATGAATCCTACTGACAAATTGGTCCAAATAAGGGTGGAAAACCCTATTCATCATATCCATGAATGCGGCCGGTGCATTAGTGAACCCAAATGGAATTACTAAAAACTCATAATGACTATATTGGGTTCTAAAAATATTTTAGACATAAACATCTTTTCCTAAAGAGTTGATAATATCGATCGCAAGTACATGTTGAGAAGAAAACTTTGCTCATTCAGTGATAAAAGATCTTCTATTCTCAACAATGGATATTTATTCTTCACAGTTACCTTATTTATTTGCTGATAATCAATGCACATCCGAAGAGTGCCATCTTTCTTTTTAACAAACAAAACCAGTGCACCCCAGGGCGAAACACTAGGTTGGACGAATCCCTTGTTCAATAGCTCCTGTGGTTGAATCTACAACTCTTTTAGTTCAGTGGGAGTCATATGGTAGGGTGCCCTAGAAATAAGACTCGTCCCATGTACAACTTCAATAAACAGATGTTTGTCTGTGAAGATATAGACTAAACCACTCAATTTAACACCCATTGAACCTTTGGTACCATATGTCAAAGTTGAGCAAGGTTGTTAGAAATGAATAAAATAATTTTATGTTACGGAATTAATAATGGGTTTAGTCGTGATCTTTACGCAAGTAAGTCATACAAGTAGTAACAATTAGGATGTAAGTCAGATATCATTCCCATAAGAGATTGGCGAGTCGTGGATCAACTGCCACTAACTACTCAAGATCCACACTATTTGAACACTCCCTTATAATAGGTTGAAAAGTGAATTTAAAAAGACAAAGTGAATACTACCATTACATTCATCTAATTAAAATAAATTTAAGATTGAACTAACAAATAAAGCCGGACTAAATCGGATCTCTTTGCTAGAAATTGAACAACGAGGATGAGGTATTTGTGGAATAGTAGAGTTTATACATTTAATTATTGATTCTTTCTATCCTGATTTTGGATTTGGATTGTCAAAGATGCCTAATAATGCCAGCTTGGATCTCTCCATTATTCACTAATTAAGATGTCACTTCTTCTTTCAAAGCAAAGGATCAATTGATTTACTTGTAATCAAAACACTCTTTTCATAAGTCACAGGTATTTTTCTTTTCCAATATTTGAAAAGCTTGTTCTTAAGGTCTTGATTTCTTGCATCCCAAGTTTGGATATTATGAAACTTCTACAAAATGATTTGATGACTCATCTTTCGATCTGATGGATTTTCAGCACGCAGCTATTAGATCTCGTTCTGTAGATTAGAATCTATCCCATGATTAAGGTGAAATCTCTAATAGGTTAAATTGATAAATAATTCTCTTCAACCTCAACTACGAGTGAATTGGAAATCTATTGAAATGAACTCTCAGAGCTCCTTATTTCTTCAATGATAGTCTAACATACCCACAAGTTAAATGTTCCGAGCTCTTAGGAATCTCCATATTTGTGTCACTTAGAGGGCTTCCTAGAAATCAGAGCAGGAAACAATCCTTGAGATGATATTCAGTACTACTCTTGGGAACAACTCAATTCACAAACAACATCAATCAAATAAATCAAAATCCCAATTTCAGGAAATTCCTTCAATTCAAAGCGTCTTATAGTAAACTTATGACGGTCCATTCAATGAAAGTTGTCAGTACCCGGTGCCAAAATCTGGTGACAATGGAGTATTGATCAATAACATCACTATAAGCCCATAATTTCTTGGAAGAAAGCGAATTCCAAAAATTATACGAACTGTTGAATTCAGAGGCGTGATGGAAGAGAGAATGAAAGATTAAATCAGACTTCTACGTTCTGTATATTGAAGTTGGATCGGAAAGAAAGAAAACCAAGAAGAAAGAATCAATTCTAAATATCACGGTGAGTCTTTATATGTCACTCTGAGACAAATGGTTTGAAAACGGAGCCACTTTACTAAAAGAAAGCGTATGCGCCTATTTATAGCACTTTAAATTGAACAGTTCAGAAACCAGTGGATTTCTAAATGGTATTTGACTCTCTGTTGAATTATGGCAGGAGCGATTGTCACGAGCATGAAGTCTAAATGTTGGAACTTTGTCAAGTTTGTCGTGACCTTAGGAAACTGGTCGCAACGTTCTTTCACTTTGTTCTTGCAATTGTTGAAATTTGCGACTTGATATTTACATTTACCTTGTTTCTTGATTTGCATTTGATTAGTGGTCATGAACATGAATTCTTTGTTGTAAACATGTTAGTTTTCAGTTGTAAGAGAACTCACAGTTCGACCCCTTTTTCTGCTACATTTCCTGCAGGAATTGAATATCGATTGGTGTCGAGAACTCACTCATTGTCGCGACCGCTCTTCTGGGCTTTTATCGCATTTCGCTTTCACGACCTCGACTACGTCACATCATTTCAGTCACAAATTCTTTAATCCTTGGTCACAGGTTCTCTTAGTTTGCGGACATCATTCAGCTTGTCTTGAGCCTTTAAGAAGGTCAAAGAACTCAAATTTGCCGGTCTGCTTAGTTTTCTCTTGTCAAGGATGCGGGACATTAGGCCCACCCGCGCTTCTTTAATCACTCGTACCTCATACACCTCCCAAAAGTATGTCTCGACCATTCTTCTTCCTATCCAAATAAGAACTCCTTTCTCGCCTCAATGGGTCTATTCAATTTTCTACTGGTCGCTGAACGTTTCTCCTCATAGAAATATATGTCGCGCCACTCTGTTATCGTGGTACACTTCATTCCTACTTATGTTGACTGTTATGACTCCACGCTTTTTCTAACCCCCATCACCCCGCGACCGGGCCCACATGTCACGACCGGTCAGTTTCGCTTCACCGCATTCGTCGCACCAAAGCATGTCGCGACACCATTTCTTTTGTCAACCACCGACTCGTCACGCTCCCTTTCATACGTCGCTAATTTAAAATTGTTTATCTGTTCATTGTCTTGTCGCGACATGGGATTTAGGTCACGACCTAATCGTTTCTTTTCCTTGCTGAAATCTATGTCGCGACATCATTTCTCCCCATCCTTTCATAAGCTCACTTCTTAGTCTCAATTCAACTTCTTTTATTGGTCGTGACCTAAAAAATATGTCGCGACTAAATGGTTGCCTTTATCAATTTTTCTCTTGTTGCAGTTGATGTCGCACCACACTCCTTTTCTCGCGACCGACCTGCCTTCCTTTTCTGTATTCGTGTCGCGACTTCATTTCTAAAGTTCACCCTCATGCAAGTCATGACTTCCAATTATCGACCGCTTGTTTTCTATCGTGACATGAAATTAGGTCACGGCAGTGCTTTTGCTCCATGCCATCTCTGTCACACTAAAAGCATGTCGCGACCGTTCTTTCTTCCAATCTTGTAGCAACCTCATTTTTTACTTACAACAGTTTTCCATCAATTCATCTTCTTTTTCTGGTCGCAACCTAGAAAGTGTGTCGCGACTAAGTAATGACCCTTCTTACTTGTGCTCTTGTCCCAGTTGCTTAAATGTAGTTGCAACATAAATACCTGGTCGCGACCTTGATCGGAGTCTCCAACTTATATTTTTGTCGCAACCTTAAATTGTCCTGCAAGACCTCAGAAGCTTAGTCATCGCCCATTCATAACACAAGGACCAATTATTTGCTGCAACCAAAGTTGTCTTCTTCTGTCGCGACCTCATAATGGTGTCACATAGAAATCCTTCCTTTAAGCCCTTTTTCTATCTCAAAGAATCCTCTTTGTCGCAATAGCTTTTCATTCAAGATAATTATGACTTCTAGTCGCAATTTAGACTCTGTCGGACTCTCACCTTGGCCATCAACTACTTTCACTCGATCCTTGCTAGAATTTTCATCAGTATAATTTCGCAGAAAATATAAATTGCAATAGTACATATTTCTGCATAAAAACAAGCAATTACATTATAATAAAAATCAGAAAAATGGACTAAAAATTCAATGAGTTTTTGACTCATCAACAGATCTACTTCTCTTTCGGGTGGTAAACCTGGTAATTCCTCAGGAAACACATCAAGGAATTCCTTTATCACCGAAATATCTTCTTGATTCAACTGTCCCCTCTTAGAGTCAAGCACCAAAGCCAAAAAGGCTTCACAACTTTTTCTAAGAAAACATCGGGCTTGCATAGCAGAAATTATCTTTGAGACTGATCCAGGTCGGATACCATGTACAATTTC
Source organism: Tetrastigma voinierianum (assembly GCA_016808115.1). Taxonomy (NCBI): domain Eukaryota; kingdom Viridiplantae; phylum Streptophyta; class Magnoliopsida; order Vitales; family Vitaceae; genus Tetrastigma; species Tetrastigma voinierianum. The sequence goes on from JAEQBH010000115.1 coordinate 1,011,639, forward strand.
CTCCGATAGATCAGAACATTTAAGCACTATTGTTTTCTTATCACAATTAACTTTCACCAGATGTTTGGATAACCAATCCATCCCCAAAATCAAATCAAATTCATGAAAAGGCAAATCAATTAGATTAACCCAAAACTCTCAATCATGGACCATTAGGGGACAATTCTTATACACTTGGTTGACTCTAACACTATGCCCTAAGGGATTGGTAACAAGCATATCATATGCCAGCTAGCTCTACCGATGGCAATTTATCACCAAATCAGCTCAATGCATATATAAGAATGTAAACTGATCTACTCAAAGCATGATTTCCATTGTTATAGAGATGTAATTCAAGAATCACCGGTATCTTGATCTTCACGAGCCTCATAGCATAAGCTCCTAGCTAGGTCATTCTAGTAGGTGATTCACCTGCCTCGATGCAATACTTTATTCTTGATGCCCGACCTAGCTCGCCCTCTACCTTTATCACTCATCAGTGGAGGTACATTTGATCCTCCTCTACTACTTCCTTGAGGATGTCTAGAACTCCTAAATCCTTGTGGACAATTCACTATCAGATGACCTATGCTTCCACATCGGAAACATCCTCTAGTCACCCTTCTATAAGTACCAAAATGATTTTTGTAACAGTGCGGGCATTCAGGACTTTCTTCTTGTCAAGTTGAAATGCCTCTATCGGAACCCTGTGTCATAGTAGGACCTTGTCTCCTACCTCTTGTATCTGAACCATGTACCTAATCCACTTGAGACTCTCTAGTCCTTTTAACAGAAGATGAACTACCTTTAGAGAACTTTCTCTCCAGATTTCATTCTTGACTTTTCATTTCGGATTTCTTACTATAGCGTCGCCAGACCAACTGCCACCGCCGTGAATGATGTCTGCCAACTATGAGGCACCTTACGACTCCTTAGCCATCCTCAAACCGTCTATACCCAAAGTTTCGTAAGAACAAATTCTGGTGCATACTTACTAAGGAGGCTAAACTCCTTTTCATACTCCGCCACTGTCAGATTCCCCTATTTCATATTCAAGAATTGCTTCCACTTGGTCTCCTTATAGTTATCGATGACATACTTTGTTTGAAACTCTTAGACAAAGAAGTCCCATGAAATTGGGTTTGGAAGCAATGGATTTCTTAAGACTAATTTCCACTAAGCATAAGTTTCACCTTGCAGCAGTGAGACCGCACATTTGACCATCTGTTCAGAGGGACATTTCACTTTGTCTAGAGCCCTTTATAGTTTCTCAAGCCAAAACTCAGCTTTATTAGACTTTTCTAAACTTGTACCATGGAAATCTTCTACTCCATGCTTTCTTACAGAATCAATCGGAGCTCTTCGGGTCGTGAGTCGATCTAAGACCCTTGCCATACCTGAGAAATTTTTAACAACACTTCATTTAACACGTGTTCACTTCAGCCACCTGCATTTTAATTGCAGACTAATGGATCAAGGTCCAGATTAACACTTTCAAGAAGCCCATAGCTTCCTGGGATTGATCCATTTTAGACAATATACAAAACAAGGACATCCGCATTAAGCCAACATAATACTATGTAGTTACATTTGTAACCTATTAGTTTTCCAAAAACGCCTAAACCTAGGCTTTGATACCACTAACTGTAATGCCCTTCCCCCGCCTAAGCGGATAAGGGACGCCACACGGAACAGACTCCTTTACCACCACCATTTCTAAATATAAATCCAAACTTGTAATACTACCACCGTTGTGGTGTTTAGATGTTCCTATACCTATGTTCCTGAGTCCCATTTACTTGTACTAACACAAATTCGCTATTACAAAATTTTACATTTACATTTCAAAAACAAAGTCAAAAACCTACATCAAATGGACTCCTAATGCTGTGTTGGCCCTGACTAATGCAAAATGTCTCGAATGTCCTCTTCAGTACCTACACAAATGAAACACATGTGCTAAGCTTATAGCTTAGTGGGAGACATATAACATATATGACCACTTATAGTGGTCCTCAATTACATTATACATATATGAAATTCATATATCAAAATATTCAATCTCCCGTAGGAGTTCATAACATAAATCTTGTACAGAGGGTACCCATAGGTACACTATAGAACTGCACTGATTACTTGTAATTTCTTTAATATAATTATTTCCGTGTATCATATTATTCAGATTCTTATCATCTAAATGTTTGCCTGTATAGACCGAAAATAATGAATGAGAGGGACACAACACAATAGGTACCCGAAGGTACAGTACAATACTGAACAGAGGTGTCGAAGCACAATACGTGCTTGCCCAAGTAACAGAGGTGTCGTAGCATAATGCAGGAGTGCCGTAGCACTGATAGAGAGTGTCGTCGCACTAATCAGAGAGTGTCGAAGCACTAAACAGAGAGTGCTGAAACACTAAACAGAGAGTGTCGTCGCACTAATTAGAGGTGCTTATTCATTCACTATTCGGCCTTAGGTAGACATACAATGGATGGTCTCTAGAATTAACGGAATAAGGAAAACAAAAATAGGATGGCAGGTTCACTTAGGCGAAGCGGTTCTTCGCTTAGGCAAAGACCTTCGTCGTGGCGAGGCCGAGACTAGACAATTTTTGGGCTTCAGGTTCGCCTAGGCGAAGAAGTGTCGAGTAGGAATAGAAATGGCCAGTTTTGGCCATTTTCATTGGAAATTTCCTTCCAAACCAAAACCAACCCTAACAAAACTCAAAATAAACCACAAGACTCATCTTATACCAACCAACAACATTTCTATTAGGATTTTTCCTACACAATTTAGACCAAGAGGGATTTATGGTAGTTTCCATACTTTCCATACATCAAATGAGAGATTTCCATACCTTAATTCTCTTGAACACTTTACCTAGCTTCCCTTTTTCTTATCTTCTTCCTTTCTTCTTACTTGAACAAGAAGAACTCCAAAGCAAATGAAGAAGAAATGCCCAACATGGCTTCTCATCCCAAACTGTAGCCCTAGCTCTCTCTCTAAAGCCAAAAATGAGAACTTCTCTTATTCAATAAACAAGGCCATGTATGGCTTTAAGGCATTTGGCCCTAATTTTCTTAGCCCTTGTATCTTAGTCCTCCACCTTTTTTCTATTTGCAATTCATCTTATCATATTTCTACAATAACATGTCATCTTCTGCTTTACGACTGGGTCCTTAATTTGACATTCACCATTTTACCCTTAGCACTTAAATTTATGAAAATTACAATTTTGACTTTTATTACACCATTAAACTGCAATAAACTAGGGTATAATTTGAGGTGTTACAAACCGGAGGAGAATAAGTCATCTGAATCCTGTGTAGCTGCCAGAGCAGGTTTAAAAATCCAGAGTAGTTCACTCCCTCTACGTAAGAGGAGCCCCTACAATTCACTTCCAAAAACACTCAAATGAGGTATAAATAATATAAAATACATTAGTACATATAAAATGAATGTGTAATAAACAGGCAGATTGACAAACACTTCCAAAAATGCCCATTTTCACTTTCCAATAAATATTACACCTAGACTTTTGAAAAAATAAAACAAAAATTCAAAAAATAAACTACCCTAACTCCCTCCCTCTTCTTCCCCATCCGACCTCTCTCCCTCGTCTTCCCCCCTTTGACAACAACCTCTATCATAGGATAGGGGAAAAGTGTGTAATCAGGAAATTTGTTTTTGGGTTTTTATTGATGTGTGTTGAAAAATGATGCTGTAAAGATTGACTGATACTCAACTCGCTTTCATGTAATGTTTGTCCCCTTCGAATAACCTCATATATTCATAAGCACTATTATAACAAACTGTAGGTATTACTTTAATATACTCGCGACTACCTTCATGGTCCTGCCTTAATGTTATCGTCTCAACTTCCCATCTTTCACCATTCCAGCTTCTCATCCATTTTTTACTTATTAAAATGCATGAACTATAATTGCACCCATGAATATAGAACCAAATTAAGTATATAAGTGAGATATGTTTTGAATGAAATTAATTATTTCGATATTTGTTGGTTTTGTTTGGTTGCAAGGTAGGGATTGTGATTACTTATTGTGGTTGTAGAGGGGTGTCAAATCAAGTTCATGCTTTATATGAAGTAAAAAAGTGATGAGAACTAAGTATTGGTCAAGCAAGATGGGGTAAATAGGGGTTTACGAACACTAACATTAAGGTAGTACTTCAAACCATTAAGGTAGTACCTGAAGTATATTAAAGTAGTACTTACTGTATTTACCTGGTTAGAAAATACACATAAATGAGGGTTATTCTAGACAAACATTTATATGGAACTAAAGTCAAAGTATCAAATTAATCTTCACAATATCATTTTTTTTAAACACACATCCATCTAAGGTAAAAAACAAAATTTCCACAAATTACACACTTTTCCCCTATCCTATGATAGAGGTGGAGGGGGGAAGACGGGGGAGAAAGGTCGAATGGGAAAGAAGTGGGAAAGAGTTAGACGCTTTAGTTTATTTCGTTTTATTTTTTCAAAGTATACGAATATTTATTTAAAGAAAAAGTATATTTTTAGAGTGTTTGTCCAATCACCATTTTAGTTCCTAATGCATATTTATTTATTTTCCACATGAACTCGAACAATTTACTATATTTCATATTCCTCATCAGCGATTCGCTTAATAGCTTGATACACAATTGTCCCATGTTTTTATCTTACAACTTGAGTTGTCTAACTCAATTAAGACAATTCCATCTCCAAACCATAACCTCATTTATTTTTTCAAAACCTATTTTTAAAAATAATTTTTTAACACTAAGAACACAAATATATTTATCCACTTTTCCTTGGCTTTTTCATGTTTAACCAAATAAGAAGATCAAATTGAGTTTTTATCTTTTTTTATTGAAATTTTCATTGATAATCAAATAAGAAAAAAATTATCTTTGTTTCCTTACCTTTTATTTAAAAGGAAAAAAATTGAGAGGAAAAACAAAAGGAAAGAAAATAAATGTTTTTTATCAATGAAGAATTTAATTAAAAATATATGTATAAAACTGATTGTCAAAAGAGGAAGAAAATTTATATATATATATATATATATATATATATATATATTATCTTTTCTTTGACCTTTACTTTTCCTCCTCAACTTCTTTATTTCCCATCATTTTTTTGTAACTTTTGTAGTAGCTTTAAGGAAAATAATACATCGTTTTTCAGTATTTTCCTTTTTTTCCCATCTACTATTATGTTATCCAAACTAAATAAAGCTATTTTTATAATATATCTTTTTTCCTTTCCCAATATTTTCTAGAATATTCAAACAAAGGGGAGAAAACCTACAAGGCTCAAGGGCGTCATTGTAGGGTTTTTTTAAGCACAAAATCAACATTTTTTTTGTGTAATATAAATTAACAAACTATTAAACCTTATTAGAATATTATTTTGCATTGTACTCAATTATATTCTAAAAATATTTAAAAGCCAAAAAAAAGTTAAAAGATATTTCAATATGTATATATTATTGATGTATTGAATAAAATATTTTCTTAACTAGATCAAATTCATTATTAACGTTGTCAAACTAGCTATGAATTTTAGCTAAACAAACAACAAACTAGTTTGTAATTTATTTACAAATTATATATCATTCCTTTATTTATTTACAAATAAGCAATATAATTTAAAATTTATTAACTTTTTGTTTATTTATATATACTTCCTCTATTTTTTTATTTTAAAATTTAAAATCTTTTAAAATAATCTGTAAAGGCATACCATAAGTTTATTTATTTTTTAATGTATTATATTATCCTGTGGAAAACATATTTGTCTATTAATATTATTTTTTCTTTAATGATGTAGGTTGAGGAAACGGTGGTTCTAGAGAGATTAAGTGGGAAGAGTATTATGTTTGTAGGAGATTAATCGAGTTTGAACCAATGGCAGTCACTTACGTGTATGCTTCATAGATCAGTACCAGACGAAAACTATACCCCACATGAGACAGGCACCTTCCACCACATTCAGGGTGATATCATCACTATCCCTATTTCATTTCCAACTTTTATATAGAGGGAAATTTCCTGATAGTATATGAGTTTGGTTCTTTTTATCCTAATGCACACGAGTTAAAGTCCATATGCATAGTTGGATTGAGTTAATTTTTGGATATTATATAAGTATGTTGGATCTCAACGATGACATTTCAGACTTGTATTATTTTATATGAGGGACGAAATAATAAGTTAGAGGTTTTTTAAAAATTTGTCATTCTCAAAGTTATTATAAATACCCATAATCTTAATTTCCTACATAATAGAAATATTTCATTGTCCTTCTCCTAGGCCTAGGCACTCAATCGAACTACAGTAAATCTAAGTGTGAATGTCGCATTCCACATCAGATATGCCAAAACTGAAGGAGAGAAAGTTTAAGTTCCTCTCAACCTAGTTTTAAAGTTACGAGGGTCCTTTAAACTTAAAGTGTGATAATATCTATATGACGGGCCAGCCATTGTAACACATCAAACCACCATCAATCTTAATGGGAGCTTGTTTGGCTCCTTAGAGGGTGTGCTTGTCTGTTTGGTTTGACTTTACAATCCTATGAGACATATCTCTCAACTTACTGTGACGAGCTTTAAAGTGAAGAAACGCCTCTTAACACTCTCATACAAATCCAAAGATAATATTTACAATGCTTGGGTGCAATGGTTATAGCGTAAATCATTACATTTTTTCATGCTTCTTTTTCTATTTTACCTACACTGCTATAGGTTTAAATGACAATATGGTTGGATTGAATAGAAGGTAGAGTAAATTTAATTTCGATTTGATTATGGGCAGAGCTTCAATGTGAAGGTGATGTTCTCTCGAAACGCCTTTCTTGTTGACATTGTGAGCACACCAGAAGGGAGAGTATTGGAACTAGATTCTATTGAGAGTTGGAAAACATGGAAGGATATTGATGTACTAATCTTCAACTCATGGCATTGGTGGCTTCACATAGGAAGGAAACAACCGTGAGAGATTTTCTCTTTCTTTTTTTTTTGTGATGTATTATGTTTTTAGTTCATTTGTACATGATATAGAAAGAACCACTAATTATCATGTCTTAATAATGTGAACGTGGTTGCAGATGGGATCTTATTCGTGATGAAAATGCTATATTTGAAGATATGACCGCTTAAGGCTTATGGAAAGAAACATGGGCTAATTGGGCGGACTTTAACGTTCACCCTGCAAAAACCACCGTCTTTTTTCAGGGCATTTCTCCTGATCATATGAAGTAAGTGTCCATTAGGCTATGCTTAGTTCCTATGGATGGCACATTTGATTATGGAAAATATAAAGGATAGGAAAGTGCAAGAGAAAGCATGAGAGGAAAAGTAGAAGGAAAGAAAATATGATGAAAAATATATATATATTTAAATTCATCATATAATTTTTATTTACTATTTTAAACCAATTTTATTTATTTTCACTCTTTTATATAAAGATAAAATAATTTAATAATTTGTAAGTTTCTTAGTAATTTTATTAATATTCTTTTTTTTTTTAATTTCACTCTTTTATATAAAGATAAAATAACTTAATAAGTGGTAACTTTCTTAGTAATTTCATTAATATTCTTTTTTTTTTAAAATTTCATTAGACAATCAAACATGAGAAAGTGAAGGAAAGAAAACATGAAGGAAAAGCAAAAGAAAATAAAAACAAAGGAACCTCAAAAAGTTAAATCCGACCTATTATTTTTATTTTCTACTTCCAACTAATTTTATGTATTTTAACTCGTCACTATAAAGATTTTATAACTTAAGAATATGTAGGTTTGGAATTAATTTGCACTACTACCAAAGAATAACTCAAGTCCCTATCAACATCACCAAAAACTTGTTGACTGAATTGTTGTTTAAAATATGTATTTGTCATTTTTTGTAAAATGAATTCATTAAAAAACTGAGTTTGGTCTAAATCACTACAAGTGCAGAGGTCATACAAGTAATAAAAGTGGATTATTAAGTCCAGATATCGTTCCCACAAGGATTGATGATAAATCAAAAAATTAACTACCTCAACTACTCAAGATCCTTACTATTTGAACTCCAATGTTAAAGTGATGAGAGAACTAATAAACTAATACTAAAATAATTTCACTAGTATACATAAAGAATTTAATGAAAATGGATTTAAGAATTCACTGAGTGAGACCACACTGGGAAATAGACTAATGAATGATTGTCAATTTCTGCATCATTTTGAGTCATAGCTAAGCCCTTAGTTGGAAAGCTGAATTTGTCAAAAATGCATTGTGGTATAGTTTGGATTTTTCCGTTAACCATATCTTTCACTAATTAGAGATTTGTGTTCCTTTCCGACTTATGGATCTAATCATTGGTTTTTATTGATAGAATCACTTTCTAAGATCCGGCAGAAGTTTCCTTTTCAATACTTCACACCCAAATCTAGATCAAGAATTTTACCTCATGTATTGCATTATTGCAAGCCTTTTCCAATTTAACTGGCACATCATCCTTCAATACTAAAGAAATTCTCCATCTCTTTGATTATATTTATGCTAGCATGGGATCAGAATCATTTCATCAGAAATAGGAGAAACCTCTAAGCGATTAAATTGATACTTCATCTAACTATCCACATACAATGAATAAGTTAGTGATCTATCTGAGTAGTCTTTCAGAGTTTATTAATTTAAAAGTATTAGTCTACCATACCCACAAGGAACTGCTCCATACTCTCAGGATTCTCCATTTCTGTGTCACGTAAAGGGCCTCCTAGAAATCAGAGTAAGATATAGTCATTTGTTTTTGGTACATGGTACTAGTACTTTGAATAGTTAAGTTCAAGAATAATACCAATCAAATAATTTCAAGATTTCTAACTATGGTGTTCTTCCATTTTGTGCAGAAAATTAACAATCACCATTGACCCATTCCCAAAGGGAGCTCAATCTTCCAAACTATTCACAAATATCGTGATCCAATCGATAAGGAAAATTCACCGAATTGTAACTTAACTGAAATAAATGAACTCCACAAATTTTCCAAAATCCATTTAAAGCATAATAACATGGTTAGAAAATTACAATGCATTCTAAATAAGTCGCACATCAATTCATTACTCAACTCCAAAAAATCAACAGAAAACTAACTAAAACAAAACTACGCTAAAACAAAATCTAATGAAAAGGAATTAAAAAAATAAAAGAAAAATAATATACAAAGAGTCTAAAGCTACCCGTAGTCCCTGACTCATAAGTCGTTAAAGGCCCTAGATGCGTCCATTTATAGATTTTCAACGATAAGCGCACTTCAAGGCACAAATTGTGGATCCCAAAATTTCGCCTAGCCATCGCTTGCCGCGATTAAAGAAAGTTAGTGTCATGAGATAGTCTTTGCTTTGTCGCCACTCATTGTGGTACTGCACTTCCTATCACTACATATTTTCATGTTATCTCTTGATTCATTAACACGATAATTGACTTATCACATAGATAGCTCGTTGGATGTCATTCATTTTATGTCACATGGCTGTCTTCTTTTGCTGCGGCTGCAATTCTCCAAATCTTTCAACTATCAAAACTACTCATTACGACATTCTTTTTTGTTGTTATTCTCAATTTATGTCACAACAAACTTTTTCTTTGTCACGACAGAGTTCCTCCCAGCAAGAGCGCGGATTATTGTTGCAACAACTTTTTCTTGTCGCACAGAATGTGTCGCCGCATTGTCAGACTAAACTCCGCGGTCGCGACAAACTCTTTCCATGTCGCAACATAATCTTCTTTAATCCTTGTTGTTGGCTGAACTTTTTGTTGCAATATTGAATCCCTTGTCATGACAAACTTGCCTTGACTCATCTCACTTCTTTTTCATTTTCTATCGGATGTTAATTCTCAACTCATAGCTTATCATTGCTATTGATAATTTTTCTGTCACGCACAGACGTCACTTTTACCATTATTATGTCGCGAACGCCTCGCTTCTATGTCGCAACAATCTTCTTTTAATTCTTCTCAAATTTTGTCGCGACAATAGTAGTCTTTATCACGATAACATTCACCTCAACCTCAAGCTTTCGCGGTCACTAACAGAAATTCCTTTGTCATGAAACGGCTATCTTCTACTGTCACTCAATGTTGTGCTCCGACATAGTTTCTTCGGCCACGACATAAAATCCGCTTCGTCTTGTCCTTAGTTGAAATGTCTGACGCAACATAGAAACTTTGTTACAAATACATTGTCTCATTGTTTGCCATTTACAGCGCATCAGAGCCGTTTTTGTCACGATAGTTCATCCGATGTTTTCGCTCCTATGTCGCGATTGCACTGTAAGATGTCACACAAGGTTCCAATGCCATTCGCTGATCAATGTCATGATAAAATGGCGAATGTCGCGACATTCTTCTTCATGAGCTTCTCCGCCTATGTCGCTTGTATTGCAAATTCCATCGTCGCTGACAAAAATTAGTCGACTATTCAATATGTGTCGCGGATAGCCTTCATTTCGCCTTCATATCAACTCGACTTTATTACGATAAAAGATTTCTACTTCCGCTATATTCTTCTCATTGTCTCCGTTGGGATTCTGTTGTAACATTCTGAAACCATGTCGTGACAGAGTATTTTGTCATGGCCAATTTTTCTGTTTTTCTTACTAGAATTATTTATTTTTCATTTAAAACTTGCAAAACAAAAAGTTTGTGAATAATCCATAATTTAGCATTAAAATGAATCATAAACTTTTAAAAATATGCCGGAAAAATGGATTAAAAATATATGAGTATAGGACTAATCAAATTCCTTCAAACTTAAAGTGTTGCTTGTCCCCAAGCAAAGAAAATAAAATTTTGTTTGTCCTCAAACAATTTAGCTTTAATTTTTAAGGACATTTTTCTGGTAGAATCCACAACTTTGCAGGATCATAGATTAGTTGTAAAATTATTTCTAAATATGTTTCCAATCTACATTCAAGAAGATTTTTAATTAAGTTCACTAAATAGCCAAATAATTTCTATTGTGTAAACAATTCAATTACTCCACCCTGATTTGTGAGTGTGTGATGGTCTTATCTCTTTTTCCTTGGCAAATTAGTTAATCTTTTGGGATATTACTCAGATAGAAAACTTCTCTTTATTCTTTGAAGTCTCATATGTTTGTTTGTCATATTAATCTCCACTAATGTAAGCTTATACCACCTTCCGTGAATCACTCAGGGTCTTTAGGCTTATAATGTGAGGCTTAGGTAATTTGGTAGATAACAGGACAATTTAGGCTCAATTTTTACCGAGATTTCACTTACAACTTGACATACTTGCCTTCATATGCATTCTTGACTTTTTCTATTCATGTTAACTCTCCAACCTCCCATTTGGTTTGGTGCATCCTTCTGCATACTTTCTGTGGTGGTATTTGTTTTTACCACCTTCAGATTGTAAACTTTCCTCCTTATCTGTGAAGCTTTTTCACTTTTCATCTTCTATCAAGGTCTTAGGAATAGTACAATGTTTTGTCTTTTTAAGCTTTCTACCACCCTTAACGAACTTTAGGTCAATAACTCCCATACCAGTTGGCATTAGGGTACTAGGTGTTGAACACCCCTAAGGACTTAATTGTTCCAGGGAGGAAGGCTACAAGACCAAACTTATTCCACCTTGACACTTTTCTTTTCATAGCTCATTTTCCTCATTCTTTTCATCTTTCCTCATCTCAATTGACTTTTCTGTCTCAACCCTTCTTATCCTTCTTTGAACTTTGAAATAATATTCCCCCAAATTTGTCCTCTTCCATTATTGATGTATTTGTCATGTAATCTTGGCAAATAAGGGTGCTTTACTATAGAATCATGCTCAAGGGAGGATATAGGTTTTTCATTTGCTGGATAATGATGAAATTGGCTATTGGCCTGGGCTAAGGTAATTAAGGTGTATGCTTACGATATTAATCATAGCTTTGAAAGGCTCAATCTTCCCAGAATGGCCTATATCATTTCCTGTCGTGGTATCGCTTAGATTCCACCTTGACACACCACCAAGTTCTAGGACATTCGAGATTTAATCAGGATGGATCCCAAATGATGTCCCTAACTCCAAGACAACTGCTTGTATACTTTCATTCATGTGCAAAGTGTTTATCAAGATTCTTAGTAACTAAACTATTTACAAAACAGAATTACAAGTCTTATTTGTTCCATCAATTTGTTACAATCTTCCTTATTCTTGAAGTTCAACACATTTATTAATAACCTTACAACTTTCCCTTTCATTTATTTCTACCCCAATTCATCTATCCAATTCTTGTTTGGTTCCTAGATATGTTGCTATGCTATTTTTTAAGTTAATAGCTCATTCAAATTAATCATTCAATTCAGGTGAAGTTAACAACAACATTTCAATTCCATAGTCTATTCAATTCTACCAAACAATGCATAGCAATCAAGTATTTCAACCCAGGAAATCTAGTCTCTCCATTATTTAACAAAACCATCAACCCAGGAAATCTAGTCTCTCCATTATTTAACAAAACCATTCACTGAAAGTCATCAAGTTTCAATTATTTAAAGTAAAAGAAAGAAAATACAAATAAGACACACAAGAAATGAAAAATGAGAGTGAACACCAATTTTTGCAAAGGGAATTTTTTTATTAAATTTTTTAGGTATGAAAGTTTAGGTACAAAGAGGGAAAATGGGAAGGAAGAGCAGGATGAACTATTTTCTTCTTCTTTCATGCCTATGGGAATGGTGCAGGTTGACTGGTTCAAACTTGTACCCAACTATGTATAAGGTGAGAACTCAGAACTGGACTGTGGGTCACCGTTGGGCCTGGTCGCTCTTCTTCACCTTTGGTAAAAGAAGAACACTCCATTGACATAGTCATTTGTTTAATAAGATCACTTTGTCTCTGCCCAATAGAGTTCAGGCTTCCCTCAAACTCACCCTAGGCAGAGTACATCTTTAGCAAGTTGTTGTTGATCATATCCAAACTTTATGTCCAACATTTCTCCCTATAATTTAAGGTGGCTTCCATTTCCTTGTCCATTTTCTCTATAAGGAGCCTTATTTCTTTCTTCTTATGCCCTCAGAAGGTCGAAGGCATCTCTATCTCTGAATAAAGTTCTTCTCCATGGCATCCTCTCTCTCCTTCATAATCTTTAGTAGCCTTCACCGCCTTCAACCGATAAAAGAAAGGCATCATCTCTCTCAGCTTCACTTAGTTCTCGTCTCTATTTCCCATATGCTCTTCCATTCTTCATTTCTCTGAAAAAGCCTCTAGATTTAGATTCTGGCTTTGATCAACATCCATGTACTCATCCCTAAGTCAATTGATCTTCTGCCCACCGCCCTCTCTCCTCGCATCTCGTGATCATTGGCCTAATATTCCCATCAATTCATTATTGTTACTTTGAGGTTCTAAGCTTCCATCTTGCTCCTGATGGACTTGTCTCACCTCTGGGGACATTTTCAAAATTGGGCTTGCATTGTTCAGCCCTCGTTCCATTTCTCGGGGCGATAAGAGATCAATCAGATCTAACTGGGATTTCTATATTCTCTTCTTCTTCTCCCGCAGCCTTCCACCTTCTCTTTCTACCTTGCTTTTAGGCCCTGATTCCTATCAATGCCGTGCGAAGTCTGGGAGTTTTCTTCCTCCCAATCTCCTTTCATACCACCCAGATGCAAAGTCTCAGGATCACTGTCATTCTGAGGTACTAAATTCCTTGTAGCCTCCTCTCTATACACCTCAAAATTGGAGTTTTCTATGATTTTCCCAATAATCGAATTTATAACCCTTCAGATGGCATATAACATTACTCATCTTTTCCCAACAGACGGCGTCGGGTAGGCAACATTACTAAGCATAGGAAATATAACCAAACCTTTGCTTGTTCAGTCAATGCTCCTCTTGCTATGGACTCGTGTGGGTTTTTCCTAATGGTGTGCCACTTTCCTTTGCCATTTGTCAACAAGTCTACAATCTCTGAAGTTTGGCCCTTCACCGCTTTAATTTGATATCCACTTCTAACATGTACCGCCTTATCTTTCATTCCCACCATGTAATCCCTTCACCACATCTATGAACCCAGGATCCTTGTGATCATAGAATAGATGCCATCCCTCGTCTTGTGACTTCTTTATAGCGGGGGAATCCACTTGTCAGTTTCCTCTCCTATGAAGGCTCTATGTTTCACCCACGAAAACAAAACCTTCTCACATAAGCCTCCGTCTCAAACCCTGGCCAAGCCGCTTCTCCACCGCCCTCAAGCCTCTCACTTCTTCAAATTCTCTCTTCTCTTTCGATTCTTCCACCGGCCACTGTGCCTCGCCTTACTTCAAATTTTTCTTCTACTTGTTTCGTCACAGCTCGAATCAAGCTTCTTCCTCCCTCTCTCTCAGATATTCTTCCACTGCTTAGGTTTGGAACCAAGTTCACAACAAACATTGTCGAAAAGGGCCTAGGGATCTAGGTTTTCAAAAAGAGAATTATCATGTAAGGGCAATGAGCGGGTCACCGTTTATCAAGAGCGGCTAGCTTTTTAAACTTTATTTAAGGGCCAAAAATTTGTTGTGCCTTCATTAAATGTCGCGACAAAAACTAACCTAGTGTTGATTCCCTTTTTAATTATGTCACGACATAGAAAAATTGTGTCGCGACATATATTTTTTAAATTAATTAAAACTTGATCAGTCCTTTGCTGCGATAGAGAAAAAAAAATGTTGCGACATAAAAATGTGATGTTCAAGTGATTTTTGTTGTGACAAAGAAAAACATTGTCAGGACACAATTTGTGCTTCTCCAATTTCATGTTGTTGCGACATAGAAAAATTGTGTCATGACATAATATCCTCCAGCTTTTAAAAGACTAAAGCAGTATTTTGTCGCGACAGAAAGAAAACTTGTTGCAACAGAGTTTAGCAATAATGTCGGGACAAAGAAAAGTATGTAGCGATAATAAAAAACAATTTTTTTCAAAATTGCACAATTCACAAATTTTTTAATCAAGCAACATTCAAAAGTAGGTGCATTCACTCATACCTATTAGAACATACTTGTGAAAACTCATCTAATCATCAAAGAACCTCAATTCAAGTATGAACTATCATATTTCATTTCTTCACTCAATACACTTCAACAAGATGATATTCAGAGTATTCAAATCATGAGAACAAACAAAGCTACTATTCATTTTCTGCTCTAAATAAAATTACATTCCCCCAAACTTCAACTATGCATTCTCATTAAAGACAAAGTAAGGGAAATGGAAATACTCCCCCTTGTAGCAATTTTCTGCATATTAAAGTTTGAGAAAGTGTGCTTCCTAATAACATCAATTTCTAATTCACTTCATCAGTTCCCAAATCAAGAAACAAAAATTAATTTTCTCAAACAAATGAAATGGAACTTTAAACACACCAATTTTAACAAAATCAAGTTAGCTATGAAAATTAAAATTTGCTTGGGTTGCCTCCCAAGAAGTCGTCATTTTAATGTCTCTGGGGCCTAGACATATGTCGCAGAATGTCACCTGAAAATTCTTCCCTCTCTCTTTCAATCCGTTCACTCTTCATTTATGTCTCTCCAAGGCAAAGGCTTCAATCTCCTCGACCATTCACTTTAAATTCACATCCGTATCGGGCTGTCACGCCCAAAGGGTGTACTTGCTACTACTGTGTAAGGACCACTCCATCTTTACTTTAGTTTTCTTGGAAACAGCTTAAGCCTGAAATAATATAATAGGACTTATTCCCCTGCTTTGAACTCCTTCCTCAAAATCCTTTGATCATATCACTTCTTTGTTTTATCTTTGTAGATTCCTGACATCATAAGCAAGCCTACCCTCAACTTCTGGGGCCTATCTAACTGGAGTATTACTCTTTCTTTGCAAGAAGTCACAATTCAATTTAAAGGCCCACATAGCCTGTGGTATTCTAGTTCTAGAGGAGATGACGAGGTTTTCCAAATACTATTCTGCCAGAGTGGACATTCCAATAGAGTTTTGCAAGTAGTTTATAGTTTCACAATGCATCATCTAGCTTTATAGACTAGTCTTTTCAGCTTTATTCAAATTTTCCATAATTTTTTATCTCCTATCGAAATTTCAAATCTTGCCCATTTGACTGAGGGTGATAAGCCAATCCCATCATATGTTTGATTCCATAGCTATTCATGAGTTTTGCAAAAACTTTATTTGCAAAATGGCTTCCCTCATCACTAATTATTGTTCTGGGTGCTCCAAATCTACTCAAAATATATCTTTGTATAAACCCAACCATTATGTTGACAACATTTATGGGACAAGCTATTGCTTCCACCCATTTTGATACATAATCCACAGCTAAGAGAATGTATAGATTTCTAAATGATGAGGGGAAAGGTCCCATGAAGTTTATCCCTCGTACATAAAAAATCTATACCACCAGGATTCCTTACAGGGGCAATTCATTTCTTTTGCTTATATTGTTCATTCTTTAACAATTATCACAATGTTTCAACCATCAAACAACTAATAGGTAGGCCAATAAAAACCTCGATCGGAGAATTTTCTCTGATTGTTTTGTCTCCCGCAGTGTCCTCCATATGGTGATGCATGAAATTTCTCCATAATACCACCTCGTTTCGTTTCTAGAATTACATCTCCCATGATCATATTTGCTCCTCTTCTAAAAGTACTGGTCATCCTTAAATATAAAATCGCTATCGCCTCCTAATTTTTCTTCACAAATAATCGTGCAACTGCTGGCATCAATATCAAAGATAATTGTGGTGTTTGACTGATAACAAAACGCCCGCTATCAGAAAATTTTGTATTATTTCATTCTTTCCTTTCCTTTTCAAAGAAATTTTTCTAATCTGCATAAGGATCGATATCACATTATCACTACCCTTCTCGTCTTTGATCTCCAGATCAAATCCTTTGCAATACCCATCCGATCACGCTATCAGCACTTTCTACATCGATATCTAATTGCAAAGATGATTAGTGTGTATTATACACGAGACCCAATACATAAGGCCTAAATTTTCAAGAAACACCATTAAGCAACATCTTCTTTTCTCGTGGCAGAGCAGTCTTATGCCTCATCAAGGTTTTATCGGGCATAGTATAGCCTCAATCATTTCAATTCTTTATCCCAATACAACTCCCATTGCAAAATCACTAGCATCACACATAATTTTGAAATCATTGTTCCACCGTATCACCACATGGAGTCAGAATCCACCCTGATTTAATTTCATCAAATGCAACTTTGCATAATTCATCAAAATCAAATTTTACATCTTTTCCTGTTGAATTTTTTTGCTGATAATATCTGTAGATTTTATGAAGTCCTTTATGAACCTTTCTCAGAAAACTAAAGATGTCCTAGGAAACTTCTTATCCCCTTGACTGTTGTAGGTGGCAAGAGAGTTTTTATGATAGCAACTTTTTCTTAGTCTACTTCTAATCCAACTATAGAAATCTTGTGTTCCAAGACAATACCCTCTGTTACCATGAAATGACATTTGTTCCAATTTAAAGCTAGATTCTTGTCTCACACCTGGCATCATTTTCCAAATTCTTCTTTCTAAACAATTCTCAAAACTGGATCCATAAATTGAGAAGTCTCCATAAAATTTTCCATAGCCTCCTCCACCAAATCAGAAAACATAGACATCATACACCTTTGAAAGGTGGCGGGAGCATTACATAATCCAAAAGGCATCCTTCTAAAAGCAAAGGTGCCATAAGAACATGTAAATGTAGTTTTCTCCTAATCCTCTAGGGCTATAGCAATTTGGTTATAAATAAGAACATCAAGAAAAATAATAATGGGAGTGCCCCGCTTAACTCGTCCAAAGATATGGTCAATGAAAGGTAGAGGATAGCTGCACCCTTTCGTAGCGCGTTGTTTAGTTTTCTCGTAGTCTATACACACTCTCCATCCTTCGCCACAGCTTCGTAGGAATCAATTCATTATTCTCATTCGACATAGAATCCAATCTTCAAGTAGAACCATGAACCTGGGCTCACCCAAGGGCTATTCGAATGATATATGAAGCCTCAGATCCAAACCCATTCCAATACTTTTCGACTACTTCTTTCATTAATGGCTTCAGCCTTCTTTGATGTTCTATAGAGGTTTTAGCATTCTCCTCTAAAAGGATCTTGTGCATAGAAATAGAAGGACTAATTCCCTTCAGATCATCTATAAACCAAGCTATCGTTGTCTTGTGTTTTCTGAGAATCTTCAATAGTTTTTGTTCTTCAAGCTCTGTCAATCTAGCTAAAATGATGACTGGCTTTGCTTTTTCTAGTTGCAAAAAAGCATACTTTAAATGTTCAGGAAATTCTTTTAGAATCAAACCCTCCGAGCTTGTGTTTACTTCAATAGCTTTCTTCAAATCGCTGATTTTTCCGTACTAATTTCTTCAACACTGAGTACTTCCTCTTTTAATTTAAAATTGGAGTTCAGAAATTCAACTTCAAGATGCTCAAGATACTGGAAATTTATCTCATTTTCATTCATTGAACTCTGAAAATTACAATCGTTTATAAGTTTAGAATTGATGGGAATTTCGTTTCTACAACTTCACGTAGTACAAGTTCCGACTATTTCCAAATCATTAAGATCAAGTGCACTACCTTATTTCCAACCCAGAGTTAGTTCCTTCACATCGATCAAGCCGCCATGTTGCTAAGAAAGGCCTTCCAATGCTAGGTGGGAATTTGTTTATCTTCTTCTTCTATATCAACAACTACAAAGTCCACTGGGAAAATGAACTTTCCTACTTTGATCAAGACATCTTCAAGTAAATGCCCTCGTCAGGGGCTGGGTTCTGGTTTACCATAAGGTCATGGTCGGGAGTAAGCCCCAAACTCGTGTCTTTTAACCACGTATAAAGGCATCGTTGGCTGGCTTCGTGACCGCATAGTGCTTTTCCCATATTTGTACTCTAATTTTGCAAGGTATAGCGGCCGCTCGGATCTCTACATTTCTCCGTAAAGACTTCGATAATCGCACTACAGTCGTTGTCGCTCACTACCCCTTGTTCAACAATTTTTCTTTCTGCTCAATATATCATTCATAAACTTTGCATAGTGAGGCATTTGAGTCAATGCCTCAGTGGATATCGATTCTATCTTCTTGAAATACTGTCTCAAGAATCTACTTCGTAGCCTCTAAGGGAATGGAACTTGAGGATTGTAAGGTTTAACATCTTCCTTCTTCCTTGGATTTCTCTTTTCAACTTGTTGTTCTTGCTACATTTTTGTTGTTCTATCTTCTTCAACAAATTCTGAACTATGATACTTCAATTCTTCTCCAATTTCTGCATGTTTCTCTTTCTCAGTTTCCTTATTCTCATTTCTTTTATCTTCCAGTTTTCTACCACTTCTTAGAGTTACTGCCATGCAATCTTTCGGATTCTTCCTTGTGTCACTTGGGAATGCATCTCGCACAAGAAAGCCGCCGCCTCTACCCGAGTATCAAGATCTCTTCAAAAAGGCATCATCGCCTAAAACACGACACAGGTTTTCCCCGAACGCCGGCTAGCTCAAGAACTTCGCTCATGTATGTTTGTAATCCTCTTATTTTCCCCATGAAAGTAAGCAAGCATCCGGTCCTCAAAGGAATTAGATCTCCTATGCCCTTTGATTTTCAGCTTCATCCTCGCTCTTGTTGTCATATTGGCGAACCTCGTAGGGCATTATATTGTTGCAAATTATGTCCAGTTCAACTTGTCAGGCTCCTCCCTCTATATGAGAAATTCTACGTTCCCGAGAGTGCTGCGTGTAGTGAGTGGGTAAGTTGAGGTTAGGCTTAAAAGTATAGCTCATATTGACATTTAGGTATTGTGCCTCCTCAACTTGATAGGAACCCTCATGGGTTAGTCCCTCATCAACGCTATTTCTTTTTCTTCATTCTTCACGCCCTAATTTCCAAGTTCCGCCAAGGCATTCTTCTCTCATTGTTTCTAAGATTGTTCATTAAGGCATCCAACTCTTTGATTCCATGGCAGCCATCCGACAGTTTCACTGCACCACCCCCTCTCACCGCTTTCTCGCCTTCCCCAAGCTTTAGATGGAGCTTCAGGAGCTGGGCCTTAGAAAGGTCTTCAATCAACTACCTTGCCTTCTCAGCACTTCTTCTTTTGAAAGCCCCACAAGAGGGCCGCATCTATTATACCCCTTCGAGGCATAATCATGAAATGGTAGAAAATGTCCATCCTGCGGCTCGATCTATTCCATACTAAGGCACCTTTTAGTAGTCTCTCTGTATTCTCCCTATGCATGTAGACTTTCATTCTCTCCCTGTTTGAAGACTATGATTTCACCTCTCCTTTCAGAAGTCAGGGCTAGAGGGAAAAATCTACTCATATAGGCCTCCACCAATTCTTTCCAATTTGTCACTGATCCAAAAGGCAATGACTCAAACCAAGTTGCTGCCACATCTCTTAGTGAAAAGGGAAAGAGCTGCAGCCTGGTCACTTCTGGTCTTACCCCATTCAAACATCAGGTTAAATATTCTCATAAATCTTTCCCATATGTTCATCAAATCTCTTACCGATTCCTAGTGAACTGATGCTATTGTACCATTGTGATAAGGGTTGGCTTGAGTTCAAAATTGTTGGCTTCTATGGTAGGTCAAGCCTCACAAATGTAATACTCATCTGAATAACAGCCTCCAAAATCCCCTCCATCGCTTACTCACAGGTCTATCTATTTCGCTTCTTCCGAATAGGTTGTAATTTTTCTCTTTGATTCGCTTACATACTTTAGATTCTCAAGACTTGTAACTTTCCTCGATTCCTCAATGTTCTTCAATTTCTATAATCCAGCGCGTGATCTCGCTTCTCGTTCTTCGTTCATTTAAAATCTTCCTGAAATAGAAACACACTGAGATCAAATTAAATATGTGGGAAACAATCATATCCATTTAAACTCATAGAAGATTTTCAGTAGCTTAATCAGCTACTGCTATTAAACTAATTTTTGTGATTTTATTTATGTATCTTATGATAAAATATAGAAAAAATGTCCAAATTAGTAATTCTCTCTTTGGTTAGAATATTGATCTTTAAATTCATCAATCACTCCCCAAAAACGATGTTAAAAACTTGTTTCATGATTTTTGTATAGACCAAATTTACCAAGTAATTTGCACTTCTGCCAAAGACTAACTAAAGTCCGTATTAACAGCACCAAAAACTTATTGACTGAATTGTTGTTTAAAATATGTATTTGTCATTTTTTGTAAAATGAATTCATTAAAAACTGAAGCCTGCTCCAAATCATTGCAAGTGCACAGTCATGCTAAGTAATAAAAGTGGATTTTAAGTCCAGCATCGTTCCACAAGGATTGATGCCAGATAAATCAAAAAATTAACTACCCCAACTACTCAAGATCCTTACTATTTGAACTCCAATGTTAAAATGATGAGAGAACTAATAAAGTAATACTAAAATAATTTCACTAGTATACATAAAGAATTTAATGAAAGTGGATTTGAGAATTCACTGAGTGAAACCACACTGGGAAATAGATTAATAAATGATTGTCAATTTCTGCATCATTTTGAGTCATGTTTAAGCCATTAGTCGAAAGCCGACTTGTCAAAGATGCATTGTGGAATAGTTTGGATTTCTCCCTTAATCATACCTTTCACTAATTAGAGATTCATGTTCCTTTCGGACTCATGGATCTAATCAATTACTTTTAAGATATAATCATCTTTCTAAGATTTAGGTATTTCCTTTTTCAATACTTCACACCTAAATCTTAGACTAAGAATTTTCTCGCTCTCATGTATTGCGAGGATATTACAAGCCTTCTCAATTCTTGACACCTCATCCTTCAATGTGGTAAATTCTCCATCTCCTTGATTAGATCTATGCTAACATGGGATCAAAATCATTTCATCAGAAATAGGAGAAACCTCTAAGCGATTAAACTGATACTTCATCCAACTATCCGCATACAATAAATAAGTTAGTGATCTATTTGAGTAGTCTTTCAGAGTTTATTAGTTCAAAAGTATTAGTCTACCATACCCATAAGGAACTGCTCCGTACCCTCAAGATTCTCCATCTCTGTGTCACATAGAGGGCCTCCTAGAAATCAGAGTAAGATATAGTCCTTTGTTTTTGGTACACGGTACTAGTACTTTGAACAGTTAAGTTCAAGAATAACACCAATCAAATAATTTCAAGATTTCTAACTATGACTTTCTTCCACTTTGTGAAGAAAATTAACAATCACCATTGACCCATTCCTAGAGGGAGGTCAATCTTTCAAAACTGGTTCACACATATCAATGACTAATTGATAAGGAAAATTCACTGAAATTGTAAATGAACTGAATAAATGAACTCCTTAAATTTTCCAAAATCCATTTAAAGAAAACTAGTAGTGAAAGAGAAAATTTTACCCACTGATTCGGCTTCGAAGCACTCATTTATTACTCAACTCTAAAAATCAATAGAAAACTAAAACAAAACTACGCTAAGCAGAATGCGTGAAAAGGAATTAAAAAAATAAAGAAAAATAATATCTGAGAGTCTTGGCTACCGATCTAGATTTGAAGCTCACGCATGATGCCCTAGATGCGTCTATTTATAGATTTTCAATGATGGGCCGCACTTCAAGGCACAAATTGTGGATCCCAAAATTTCTGGCCCAAAATGGTTGCTTTGTCGTGACAAAGAAAGTTTTGTCGCGAAATGGTTCTTATTTTTTCGCCCAGCTCTTATCATGGGTTGCAATTTCCTATCGCGACATATTTTCATGCTATCTTCTTTGATTCTGTCGTGACATAATTTGACTTTGTCATGACATAGTTATGTTGATGTTGTCTGTTTTATGTTGCGACATGTCTTTTTTCACGACAGAAATTTCCTCCAGCTCTTCAACTTTGTTGCAAGTCTTTGCTCTGTTGTGACATTATTTTTGTTGTTATTCTCAATTTATTGTCACGACATACTTTTTCTTTGTCAGGACAAAGTTTCTCTCAGTAGCATGGATTTGTTGTTGCGACAGACTTTTTCTTTGTCGCGACAGAGTTGTGTTGCCTTTTATTGCCGAGACTGAACTCTGTGTCGCAATAGACTCTTTCCATGTCACAACATAACCTTCTTTAATCCTTGTCGTTGGTTGAACTTTTTGTCGCAACATTGAATCTCTTGTCGCGACAAACTTACCTTAACTCATCTCACTTATCTTCTATTTTTTGTTGTGACATAAAACTTCTCTATTGTGACAGAATTCTCTACTCTGCAACTTTTATTGTCGCGACATAATTTTCCTTTGTCGTGACAGGGATGTTTGCCTTTAGTTTATTATTATGTCACAACATCTGTTTCTGTGTCGCAACAATCTTCTTGTCATTCTTCTCAACTTCTATCGCAACAATAGTAGTCTTTATCGCTACAACATTCACCTCAACCTCAAGTTTTCTCTGTCACGACAGAGAAATTCTTTGTCGCGACAAAGTTTGCGTATCTTTCATTGTTGACTCTGAATGTTGTGTCGCGACATAAAATCTTCCTTGGTCTTGTCCTTAGTTGAAATGTATGTCGCAACATAGAAAACTTTATTGCAGGCACATTGTCTCATTGTTTTGCCATTATCTATCGCGATAAAGTTATCTTTTGTCACGATAGAGTTCATCTGATGTCTTCATTCCTTATGTTGCTACAGAATTGTAAGATGTTGCCACAAGGTTCCAATGCCATTTGCTTTATCAATGTCGCAACAAAGTAAGGAATTTCTTAACATTCTTCTTCATGAGCTTCTCCAACTATGTCGCGACATAAAAATTCCATTGTCGCAACATAAATTAGTCAGTCTATCTCAATTTGTGTCGCAACAGTCTTCATTTTTTGCTTGCACTCAGCTTGACTTTTGTCGCGACAAAGAGCTACCGCTTGCAATATTCTTCTACTGGTTCTGTTGGGATTTTGTTGTGACATTCTAAAACCATGTCGCGACAAAGTATTCTTTCCTGGCCAATTTTTCTGTTTTTCTTACTGAATTTTTTTTTTTTTCATTTAAAACCTACAAAACAAAAAGTTGGTGAATAATCTATAATTTAGCATTAAAATGAATCATAAACTTCTAAAATATGCTAGAAAAATGGATTAAAAATAAATGAATTTAGGACTCATCACACGAAGGTGCTATCAGCTATCCATACAAGAACAAAAAAGGGGAAAAGGGCTCAAGGAGTCCTCCCCTCAAAGATCACACCCCCGTATAGCAACCACACTTCATCACCCAGGTCAGAGAGGAAGAGAAGGACCCATTAGCCGTGGATCCCCTTGAGTCAATAGTGCTGGACGGGTTAGAGAAGTTCACATACGTTAGTTCTCTGCTATCCAATGAAGAAAAAGAGTAACTAGAACGAGTATTGCTAAGAAACATAAATGTGTTCGCCTGGAATCACTCGGACATGACTTGAATCGACCCGATTTTGGCCTCTCACAAGATGAATATTATCCACACGGCCAAACCAGTAAGACAGAAAGTGAGGCGTTTCCACCCGAATCGCCATCAGATTATTCAGACATAGGTGGACAATCTTCTAAAATAAGGTTTTATCATAGAGGTAAAGTATCCCAAATGGCTAGCCAATGTGGTGGTTGTCCCAATCCAAATGGGCCCCGAGCCCATCGAGTAGCAGATCTTAAAGATCATGGTACTCACAATGCCCCCATTTTCCTCCTATTGGAGTTTTGTGCTATTTCAGTCGGGGGAAAATATTATTGTTTCAAAGGTTTGTGAGGAATGATTAGCACATTAAATGTGTTCAAAGGCAATGCTCACATGTGTAAAAAAACGTTTGCATTCGACCATAGGAAATTGGGTAGAAGAGCTACCATGAGTTCTATGGGCCTACCGAACGACCAACCGGAAACCAATCGGGATGTCGCCATTTGCCTGTGCTTTAGGGAGTGAAGGCTATAATCCCAACAAAAAAGGATTGCCCACACTTCGAACCAGAATTCCTGAATAGACTAATGCTGAAGTCGTTACCAAAGACCTAGTATGGAAAAACGAGCTCTCGCTGGCCACACAGCGCGATATCATCATAAATAACAAAGACCGACAAATTGCATAACAAAGTGTAAAGTCATGTACATTCCAAGACGGAGACTTGGTCTTGAGAAGAGTCTTTGAGAACACGACTAACCTAGCAAACAAGAAGTTCCAACCAAACTAGAAAGGACCATACACGTAGGTCCAAGTAGCGTACCTGATCACACGCTGCTGAAAAAGCCAGATCGACCTGCCCCAGGAATGTGGAATGCCATGCATTTGAAGAAGCATTTGAAGAAATATTACCAGTAAAATTTCCTTTGAAAATATTACTGTCAATAAAGATTGCCTTTAGAGTATTTTGAAATTTTGGTAACTCCGCTTCTTCAAAAGACCATATCAGGGCTCTTAGCCCATAGCGCTACAATGCATATGCTCTAGCCTGCCGGGTACACTCAGCCATATAACTTGACCTCGGTGTCTTTAAATCAACGGACCTAGCCAGATTTGTATCTTAAAGAATTCTACAAAAAAAAAAAAAAAGGTCGTTTGTACAAAGAATACCAAAAGTTATATCTCATAAATACACCAATGGCGTCAGTAGTTGTGTGTTGATACATGTCCTAATGGCCATATTAAGCCTATTACAAAAAGTTATTCTCATAAATACGCCAAGGGTGTCATTGGTTACACGATGATATATGTCCAAGTGGCCATATTAAGGCCACTACAATAAAATATATATATATATATATATATATATA
Source organism: Tetrastigma voinierianum (assembly GCA_016808115.1). NCBI lineage: Eukaryota > Viridiplantae > Streptophyta > Magnoliopsida > Vitales > Vitaceae > Tetrastigma > Tetrastigma voinierianum. The sequence goes on from JAEQBH010000115.1 coordinate 1,037,399, forward strand.
TATATATATATATATATATATATATATATATATATATATATATTAAAAATGGAAGAAAAATGGAACTAGGATGTTCCATTTCAACTCTGCAGGGCACACCGCTCCGTCTCCAAATTCACCGTGGTGCTAGGCTGAGGCTGAATCTGAACTTAAACCACTGTGATGCGGCTTCAGCTTCAGAGAATGCCGAGACAAGGGGGCACCTAAGGCTCACAAAGCAAGAAAGAAAATTTGGAGAGCCGAGCGTACAATCTGGAATGTCTAGTTGGTCTCCATAGATGTTATGTTTGAACACATAGTCATAGCCATAGGTGAAAGCTCCAGAGCCCTTTGGTAGTCTTCCTTCATGGCTCCCTTATCCTTGCCAGTTCACTAAAACAAAAAAGGAAAGATATTGCAGCAGACTTTGTGGGTAGGCAGCACTCGAAGTCAAACCCCTATATATAGGGGTGAAACATCAATAGATGCATTAAATGTGCCCTTAGAAAATCATGCACCACAAATACCTTGGGACACGTGCACTGCTCACGCACCTCATGACCAATCACCCTTCACTTTCCGACATGCTTCATGTGCACATTAATTTTCCAAGTCTTTTCAGCTTTCCATACTCGAGGTTTAGAGACAAGATTTATTCTCGAGCACCGTGGGTTTTTAAACCCACTCACTCGGTACAGCCCAGTGGTCCGGGCTTCGCCCAAGGCCCGCCTGGCCCGCTATGCGAAATAGACCAAACCCACCTACCATACTAAAACCGGAGGCACGGCTCTAAGCCTGCTAGCACCTCCTAAAAGACCAGACGGTGGCTCTAAGCCCACTGGCTCTTCCAAAAGAGAAACCAGACAAAGCCTCTAACTTGCTGATACATGACTAAGCCCTATGATGGTCCTTGGCTTGTTGGCTACAACCAAGGCCCAAAGATGGTGCCATGCCTGCTTGCACATGGGCGAACCCTGCCAAGTTCCCAACTTAGCGTTGGTGTCCTAAAGTGACCATCCTAACCAAGAATTGATGAAAGGGGTTACACAATGAAAGGAATCAATAGCTTAAGTAAACTAGAAACTATAAGAGTGGCAATGGCGTCGGGACCAGAATAAAAATAAGTAATAATATAAGCAGACAAAAAGGGTATATTTCATAAAAGCGCCAATGGCATCCAGAGAGTACACAAGTGAAGATGACCAAACAAGGCCCCTTTGCAAAAAGAAAAATTACAAAATAAGAATGGAAAAAGAATTACTAGAGTCTGCTCTAGTCCTCGATAACAGCAACCTCCAAGGGTTACTTGATCGCCCGCCTGAGGTGCTTCGTCGCTATGGCCTGGGCAACGCTTGACAAATGGGGCACCCAAGGTTCACAAAGAACCTCGTGGAGGCAAGTGGGCTCCAAGAAAGTCAGCAAGATACCATGGGACCTCCTGACAGCCTTTCTACTGCATGTTGTGTTTGAAAACACAACACCCATACCCATAGGCAAAGGTCACCTCCAGAGCCTCCTGGTATTCCTCCTCCATGGCCTCTTTGTCCTTATCGGATTGAGACTGGAGAGAATACACCTCGTCCTTAGCCATTCCAAGCTCTAGCAAGAGAGACGTCAGATCAACCTCTAGTCGGGCGACCTCAGACTCGGACTTACTTCTAACCTCCTTTGCTACCACCCTGGCTTCCTCCGTAGCTGCCAGAGCATCCTTGGCCCTAGCTAGGTCACCCTCCATTTTTGCCTTCGTGTTGCTCGCTGCAACGACTGCTAGTCGGGCAACCTGAGCTTCCTCCTTAGCCTCGTCTCTTTTTTTTTCCACACACGCAGTCTTCTCAGAGCCATCTTTGGCCTTCTGTTCCCAAAATTTTGATTCGAGACTGAGCCTTACCTAGGGACTCTTCGAGGGCACGGTGCTTAGAGGCGACCGTCTTAGCATAGATCCGTAACTTCTCGACATCTTCCAACCTACGGTGAAGCTCCTTGTGCTTATGCCCCATGTTCCTAAGGGTCGTCGCAGCCTGCTAAGAGAGAACATTAGAAGAAAATCACAACATTAAAGCAAACAGTTAAAAGTCAAAGGTTCAGTCATACCAGTTCGGTCATCTCATCGAATTCATGGTTTCGCCATATACATCTTTTCCTCTGCCATGCACTGGTAGGACCTCTTATCCAGGCTGGCGGGGAGGGGGATGGGGTATTCCTCCCCATGAGCCACCATCGATAGGAGAAAGTTGTGAGGGTAAAGATCTCTCATGTGTGCAATGGAAGGGTCCCTATGGTTGAAGGGCCTCTAGTAGTCAATGAGCGCTCAGGTAGTTTCTTGATCAAGGGTCAATGCATCCTTTGTAGGCTTGGCTCATTCCATTTTCTTGATGTATGAACTGAGCACTAGCCTATCAGGGGGCCTCTGGGCACCATGAACCCGTGAGACTGGCCTATCTGGCTCACGACGACGATGCACCGGTTGCCTCGACAAGTGAAGCCTCGATAAATGAACTGAGCACTAGCCTATCAGGGGGCCTCTGGGCACCATGAACCCGTGAGACTGGCCTATCTGGCTCACGACGACGATGCACTGGTTGCCTCGACAAGTGAAGCCTCGATAAATGCTTTGTCAATGCGGGGAAGTTCCTCGGCTGGAGTCTCATCCTCCAGCGCTGCACAAGCCTTTTGGGAGGCATCCTGAGCGACACCCCCAACAGCAGACGAGGCCTCAAGGACTTGTTCCAGTGAGTCCACAAGAATACATCCAAATCGCCTGACCCCTTACAAATCCAAATAATCCTGTGAACGTTTGCCTCCCGTAACTCGAGGTCGGGGGCGTGGTCTCTCCCCGAGCTGCTAGCAAAGACACTTGGCGCATCATCATAGCAAATCCAACGAATAGGCCAAACATTTCAGCCTCTCTCTCTTCAGTTGATTCGCTAACCACCGGATTCGTCCAGTCCACAAACCCCTCCAGTCCCTTGCCAGCAGCCTTTGCCTGCCTGAACTTCTTATTCTTCGCCGCTTAGGGGACAGGCTTGGGGTCCTGCAAGGCTAAAGGTAGATGATTTGGCCGAACAAGGAGTTCTGGAATGACCTTCGTCTAGGAAAAGCCTCCTAGCAACGACTTCAGGAGGTTCATAAGGACAAAATGCTCACCCTTGACAACCTCGCTGGGCAAAGGACGAGGAAGAACATGCACTATCTATGGGAAAGGACTGGCACCCAAATCCTGCAGGTTCTTCACAAACAAAAGAAGCTCGTGGTGGCGCTTCCTCTCTGTGATCTCAAGCAGCCGACAAATGCGATCTAGCCTTGCCTTCTCCACCCAGTTGACCAGCTGGCCTTATCTGCTCCTATATGCAAATCATCAAGAAGATAGGTATGTAAATAAACCCACAACCTAGGGAAAATATGACATACCAAAACAAGAACGGAAACAAACCTGGGAACGAAAGGGACTGGTTAAGATTAAAAGGAAGCCTTAGAGAGATAAGGGTTTCATACCACGGGCCATTAAATAGGACGACCTCTTTCGCCTCCGTCTTGGGGGAGTCAGGGAACCCAATTATAAATTGTAGCCGGGGACTGTGGGCCAACATGGACAAGAGGCCCCCAGTCCTAAGCTTCAAAGTGTAAATGAAGCAGATCTCCACTAGCAAGATATCCAGTTGGTAGAGAGAGTTCAGCACACTATAACCCATCAAAATCCGAAAAGCGTTAGGATGTATGAGTGCAAGAAGTGCTCGGGTAAAATGAAGGAACTGCTTCACCAGCGATAGAATAGGGAGGTAAAAAGCCCAACAGCAAACTGCTCTCGTGTAAAGTAGACGGCATTATTTGCTTCCCTAAAAGTTGAGGTAGCCGCGCCATTTGACATCTCCATGCTAATTTCAGCAAGAATTTGGTTGTACAACCTCAATTCCTATGCATACATGGCAGCAACTAGACTTCTTGCAGTAGGCGTTTCCCGAAGGGTACCCCTCCTACGCCCAGCCTGACTGGTCGAAACCTCTTCGTGACCTCTTGCCATTCTACAGGCAAAAATAATATAAAAAAATGAAAGACATAAGAAGAGGGGGTCAACTTGAGGTCCATAAAACAAAAATTTTACAAAAATAAAAAATAGAGAAAAGAACCCTCGAAAGGAAAAAGTAATCTCCCTTGGAGATTTTACAACCCACTAAGGATAAAACCTAAAGAAAGTGAACCAAAAACCCAAAAACCTTCGCGGAAACTTCTAGAACATCTCCAACGATAGAGACACTCAATCATACTAGCGACGTGAAAAAGGTTTGAGTTGCAAACACTCACCGGAAAATCAAAAGTTGTCGAAGCGTCAAGGGTCTCTGATGGCTCCTTTTGAAATGGAAATTTGCATAAGTACTGCAGAGGAGGATGAAGTACAAGAGTAAAAAAAAAATCTTTTGAGAAGACGAAAAATCACTCTTGAGACCACTATCCTTGTTTATAGGGGTAGGGCATCGTTATATACATTAAATGCGCCGTTAGAATGAGATACGTAAGATGCATATTAGGAGTCGTATGTCTCACATGCGCCTTAAATGTAATGACTAAATATACCCTACATGTTTGTGTGGTATTTTGTAAGCATAATTTGACTGTTTCGCAAGTTAAATGCGAAACATGGAAACGAGAGACCCAGAAATTTACAAGATTTAAGGATAAAATTGTAAATTGTCCAAAGAGGAACTTAAAAGTCATAGTTGACAAGATTTGAGGCCAAAAGGAAATAAAGGAGTTTATTTATAAATAGAAAGAGTTATGGGCCAAAAGCAAATAAAGAAAACTTAAAACCAAAATGGTTTTTTGTTCAGCCAAACATGGCCTTAACAAATCCATGATTTAAGACCAAATTGGTCTCCAAAAAAGAAGGAGAACCGGATGGGAGAAGAAGAAGAGGAAGAGGAAGAGAAGAAGAAGAGAAGAGAAGATGAGCCAAGCCAAAAAGGTATGGAAAACTAACCTTGAGTATGCCTTCTATGAGATTTGGTATGGATCATATGAATTTTGTTTGGAATTCTAGAAATGATTATGAGTTCCAAACCTAGGGTTTGTTAGGATTGCATCCTAACCAAAGATATATTGAAATTAAGGTTGGTAAAACCCGCAAGGAACAAGATAAGTATGGAATCCTTCCTTTGTTGTTGGATTCATGGTTAAATGAAAGGAAATTTGAAGGTGGTTTAGAACAAACCCTAACAAATCTTGGTATTTTTGCCTGTATATGGTGGCAACCCATATTAGAATTATATTGGGAGATTCATGGAAAGGTTTCAAAGAAGATAAGAATTGAAAGATGATTCAGTATGTTATATCTGGCGTGAATTGAAATGGTTTTGATGTTTGAAGTGTAGAATTGATTTGAGTATCAAAAGTATGGAAAATGTGAGAAAAAACACACATTCTCGGGCATTCTCAAGTGATAAAAGAGGTACACTTTGAACATGTACCGGCACACTTTGGTGTTCGGTCAAATTGGCCAATGTACCTAAGATTAATAGGGGTGTACCGGTACACCCTTGCTGGTTTTCCTGTTTCGACCAGTTTTCGTAATTTTGGCCATAACTTGCCTATTTCTTATCCGACGGTGATTCAAGGGTTATGCAAAATTAGACTTCAAGGAGAACAAATGTAAAGAATAGGAATTTCCAAATTCTGATCCTAAGTGGCCTAAAAATTTACTCCAAAGTGGGACCATGTGCAAGCCAAATTTGGTTCCAATTTTTGAACATAGAGAAGTCCCGGATGTCTGACGCACCCTGAGTTCCTGTTCAAATTGGGTGATTCCAATTGGAATAGAACCTTTAGCACTCCAAATTTAAAGGAGTACAAAGATCCAGTGTCAAATATCGAGACAAGGCACTGAAAATAAATATTTCAAACTGTCCCTCCAGAAATTCCAGAACCGACCAGTTGGCATGAAATGCCATAACTTGAGCCTGACGATCCGATTGATTGATTCCACCTTGCAAAGTAGATTCATAGAAGAATAAGAATACATGAGTCATAGTGTGATTACATGCCTATCATACCTTACTAGTATATAATACGATCTCATGAACGCATAATGTGGCTAACAATGTCCTATTATAAGATAAGTAGTTATTGAACTCATATAATTGTAAAACCACCTAAGACCAGTTATTTAACGACATAAAGACTCGGCCCGATTAGTACTGGGTACTCCCGTTAGTTTCGCACCCGTCCCGACTAGTACTTCGCAGATTCCCGACAGCGCTACGACACTCCCGATTAGTGCTCCCAAGACTTCGATTAGTACTGCAGACTTCCCGATTAGGTGCTCCCAGACTCGACGGTACTTCGTACTCCCGACACGCTCCGCACTCCTCGACAGTACTCGATACTCCCGATTAGTGCCACTACACTCCCTCGTCCCGTTAAGTGCTATGGCACTTATCTCGCATTCCGAAGAAATTCTCATTATACGCACTTCCTCAGACAGATAGTATCTTCTCGGGTAATTAATTGCGGTTGCAAATGGTCTCATCATTCCGTGACACGTCTAGGTAGTCAAACAAATATAAGGATAGACCTCGAATAATGAATAAGAGTAAAGATCTGAATGTATCTTTGTATAAGTTATGTAGTACTTACGGGTACTCCTGTATCTGAGTAAGTTCTGTCCTGTATCTGATTAAGTTCCATAGTACCTGCGGGTACTCTTGTATTTGATTAAGTTCTGTAGTACCTATGGGTACTCCTGTCTCTGATTAACTCCTATCTCTCGATTAAGTCCTCAGAGTACCGGCACTTCAGACTGACAAGTCTGGGTAGCACCTACGAGTACTCCCGTATTCGATATTCCGTAGTACCTACTCGGTACCTGTATTTAACAAGTCACGTAGTACCTACTAGTACTTATGTATCCGAATGTCCCGCTGATCCGATAAGTCTCGTAGCACCCATGGGCACTCTTGCATTTGAATAGTCCCGTAGTACCTTCCGGTACCCTCAGACTGAACAAGTTCGTGAAGACTCACTCTGCAATTCCTATATCTGATAAGTCCTGTATTTGAATAAGTTCCATTTCTGATTAACTCCTGTATCTGAATAAGTTCCGTTTCTGATTAACTCCTGCATCTGAATAAGTCATGTCTCTCGATATTAAGTCCCGTAGCACTCTTCTCGGTACTCCCGTGATTCGAACAAGTTCGGAAGAAGACTCCACTCTGTGACTGTGATCTCGGGAGCAAGTCCCGTATCCGAATAAGTCCCTGTCTCCTCGGGATTAAGTCCCCGTAGTACCTTCCGGTACTCCCCAGATTCACAAGTTCCAAGAGTACCTACGGGTACCCCCGTATCCGACAAGTTCTCAGATCTCGAATAAGTCCTATAGTACCCACGGGTACTCCCGTATCCGAATAAGTTCCGTCTCTCGCTTAAGTCCCAGCACCTACGTACTCCTCGTATTCGATTAAGTTCCAGAGTGCATCTATGGGTACTCTCGCATTTCATCAAGTTCCGTAGTTCCTGGGGTACCCCCGTATCCGATAAGTCCTCGTGATCCGAATAAGTCCGTGAGGTACCTACGTACTCCCGTATCCGAACAAGTTCCGCCTCCGATTAAGTCCTCGTCTCGTTTGTTTGGTAGTACCTACTGCAATTCAGATTCGATTGGTTCTATAGTACCTATGGGTACTCTCGCATTTCCCATCAAGTCTCGTAGTACCTAGGGGTACCTCCCGTATCCGACAAATTCTCGCGGGTACCCACGTGGTACCCTCAGAACCGACAAGCTCGTGGTACCACAGTACTCCCGTATTTGATTGTTCCTCGTAGGCACCCACTCGTACCTCGTATCAAGAACATACATAAGTTCCGTAGCACCCAAGGGCACTTTGTTTCAAAGAACATAAGTATAAGTCTGTGGATACTCCACTCGTACCTCAGACGGTAAAGCATGTTCCTCAGAAATAAAGTATAAGTCCAAAGAGTACCTACGAGTACCTCGTGATCGATAAAAACGAGTATAAGTCCAAAGATACCCAAGGGTACTCAGATCCCGTAAGATCGCATAAGTTCCTTAAGATAAGTATATGCTCAGAAGACATGTATAAGATCCTAAATACATGGTTCAAGTTCTTGCGAAGATTCAGATAAGTTCCAGAAGATAAGTATACGCCCGTAGCATCGCAGATAAGTTCCAAGATAAGTATATGCCTCCAGAAGACATGTATAAGATCTGAAATACATGTCCAAGCTCTTAAGACCAGCATAGTTCCAGAAGATAAGTATAAGTTCTGTAAATACTCAGATAAGATTTGAAATACCAAGAGGTTTGTAGTAGTACTACAAGTACTTCAGATAAGAATAAGTTCTGCATTATCTGGTGATACATTCGCACTCCCTACGATACTCCAATGCACCCTCCGAATAAGGGTAAACTCCTAGCATAAGGATGTCTCTCAGAACTCCCTACTGAGCCCCGAATAAACATAAACAAGAACAAGTTCTAATGATATAAGTTCAGAATGCCCTACGGAGTCTTGAATGAACATAAGTTTGTGATAAGCATAAGTTCTCGCATAAGAATAAGATCCGTAACTCACTGGAGATCCAAATAAGCTGCAAGTCTGCTATAAGAAGAAGTACTCAGATAAGCCTACAATATAAATGCATGAAATTTATATTATCCATATTGTTTTATGCGTTAAATGTATATGCATAAGAAATGTTTCCTTACTAAGCATAAAGCTTAGCACGGTTTTTAATTCTCAGAGGCAGAGAAGACGTCAGAGAAACATCCGTGATACAACAATAACACACTTGTAAGGGTTCACTACATGTAGGTTCCGTGTTCGATTTGTAATTGTAGAAGTGTAAAGTTTTGTATTGCAAATGGGACTGCAAATGTATAGGTCACATGACTGTTATAATATGTGGGCCATACCCACAGTATAATTTGGCTTAAAAAAAAAATCAGCAAAGAGTCCCAAGATCCGGTCTCGTCCCGACTCTGCCGGATCCGCCAATCGGGTCGGATTCTGGATTCAAGTGATGATTAAAACACACGTGAGCATCGCTTCCAAAAGCATTTAATGCGCTAATCATTTCTCACAAACCTTTCAACTCTCAACATCCAACATTTGAAACAACACTATTTTCTCTCGACTGAAATAGCACAAAACTCCAATCGGAGGAAAATGGGGGCATTGTGAGTACCATGATCTTTAAGATCTTCTACTCGATGGGCCTAGGGCCCATTTTTTATCCTAGGTTATGAAACGGCCTGATTCCCCTTGCCTCACCAAGACCAGGCAGGCACTTCCTAGATGGGAAAGTCTAAAGAGGTCACATAGGAAGCAAGGTCAAAATCTTCTAAGGCTTGCTTGAGGAGGTTCGTTTGGGATTTCAAGTCTGCCAGCCGACCATTCTACCCCATATTGGAATTCCACCCCGTATGGGAAGTTTATTACGAATAAACGCCTAGAAGCAAAATCCGTAAAAGCGATATTATCAGTGAATTTTCCAGCCTCCGAATCCCTTACTCCTCGGAGAGATAATCCTAGATAAGAGAAAAATAATCTCTGATAAGGAAGAACTAGTCATTGATAAGGAAAAGAAGATTTCCTCCCTTAAACTAGGAGGAGATAAAAAATCGTACCCCAAGAAGGAATGAGAGGATTTGTAACGCCCCAAAAATACCCTAGAATTTTTATAATATTTTTATTATATATTCCGGGTATAAATTGAGTCAAACTTGGGTTTTTCCGAGAAAACGGATAAATTGTTAAATTGTGAAAAGTGAAATGAATATCTGAGCACATGATTAAATGTTATATGCTAAAATGAGAAATTGATTGTACCTAGAAATAACCAAAGTATAAAAAGGGCAAAAATGGAAAAATGTAAAATGAGGACCTAAGGGTCATTTGAGAAAATGTTTATGTGTTTAAGTGCAAATATAAGTGATATATGTGCTATAAGGTAAATTGAGGCAACTTAAATCCAAAATGGGTTTTTGATCCGCCAAACATGGCCTTGAGAGAATAGCAACTTAAGACCACATTTATACCTGAAAGGCACATAGTGCCAAAAACGTATTTGAGAGGGAGAGTGAGAAGAGAAGAGCTAGGGTTGAGGAGAAATCAAGGTTTTGGTGGGAGATCATCCCTATTTCTGGTTTCCAAGTGATCAAAGAGGATGAAGGAAGCTAGGGCTTCAAAGGATAAGAGATTTCAAGGCATGCATAATAAACTCCCTGTGATTTCTTTAAATGATGTTTAGGTTAGAAAAACCCTAATCTATCCATGGGTTTTGCTCATGTTTGGTTTAGGATGATATTAGGAGGTTATTGGAAGTGATTCCCATGATTTATTTTGGGATTTTGAGGATTTTTGGAGAAAAATTGCAAAAAGAGGAAAACTGAAAATCTGGGCAAAACGAGCTCCTACGCTACAAATAAGAGGAACCCACACCGCCAGACCTACGCCGGGATGTACTTAAATCCGGGTGTCTGACAACTCGTCAACTCGCGGAATACTCATGGATGTCGGGTAACCCGACACCACTCTCGAAAATCGGGCAGAGTCTCCTTTATATGGGGAGCTCTACCCAAAATACAACCTGTCTCAATCACATGGCAACCTGTCCCAATGTTTTACAAAGACCACACCGGGTCCATATACAATTAAAATAAGTAAAAATGACCACGTAGGCCCATACATCAATACTCACTAATATATCCCAACAAACTATATAACATGATTCAAGAGTTAATAAATCACTCTTAAATTCAAACATATATTAAGATTTACAATTTTAATACATGTTATACAAAATGAAAATTTCAAAGCCACAATCCGGCTTTCTTCTAAACGTGGCCTCAGTGAGCTGGCCCTCTATACACTCTCGTACTGGGGCCAGTGATCCGACAGGTGAGCAAAGCCCAATAGTGATAATTTCCTACGTGGGTTACTCCCCACCTAAGTGCACATGTCATGGCAAACAATCTGTGGGACCCCTTTCCCAACCCAACCGGTTTGGGAGGATCCGAACCGAGTCCGGGATGCCACTAAAATCACTCAATCACTCAAAATCGTGATTCGCGAAGGACATAAAATTGGGCAAGCCCATAAACATTTAACAAAATATTTAAGCAATGAAGGCATTCAAGCCTTTTCAAAATGATTTACAAAATAGATGTTCAAAGTTCAAATTGTTTTTACAAAATATCAATATCCGAAGAAAAACACATGGAATGAATGCACATGTCGGAGCATACCAAATTTCCTTCTTTATGACTCGATGTCTCGATCTTAAACCGCTTTCGATCACTATCTATCACTCTGCATCACAAGATCGTAAATAATACGCTTAAGCATTTTCATGCTTAGTGGTTCTATACAAATCCATTTCCTCGCTCGCTTTAATCAAATCATGCAATTTAACAATTCAAAACTTTCAAACCATTATGGATGATCAATATAAATACAATTACTTGTTTTATATACAATCGCTTATGGTTCATTGATCATCCCAAAAATACACTTTCATTCAATATTTCTCGCGCAATCTTAAATCAATCTAATCATGCCTACAAATTCACATTTCTACAATCTAATTCGGGCCTGAAAATCAACTAGTTATGCCAATCATCCAATTATGCCCTTAATCCATTCTAACCTATGTCTTCGACATATAGGATATCGTAGTCACCTAAGACAACTACTGGCCGCAGCCTGGGCATCAAATGGTTTTATAACACAAGACGTGTCCCGCTGAAATGCTGACTAGTTATAAACAATCAAATAGTGAACACTGTCATACGGTCCCGCCGGGTCTCGATCGAGTGACACATCAATATAATAGTTCACAAAGATCGCTTAATTTACCCCTATTGGTATACTAATCTATCCTTAATACGAATCCAAACGGGTTAACATTCTATTAAGGGCGTTCAAACTTTATAGCAAAGTACAGTACAATATGTACATTTGTATAAATAGTTCAATTTCAATAGTCATGCAATTTTCATATGCAAACATTTTACAATCAGTTTCTTCAAATCATTTAAAACAATTCAATATGCTTTTCTTATGCATTTAGAACAAGCAGCTAAATATTGAACGAGAATAGGAAATATAGAACAAACATGCAAAAAAATCCTGAACTGAGGAATAGAGTCGGCAGAACAAACCCAAAAAAAAAAAAAAAAAAAAAAAAGCTTTTCGTCTTTAACACAGCTCTTCTTTGATCCCAATCCAAATCCCACCCCGCTTGGCTTTTCCTCCTCACATCCCTATTCCAAACCATTAAAGAACAATATTATTCGTGCATACAAGAGTTTTGGTTAGGATTGACAGTTTAATATGGAGTTCCAATTTCAATAGGCTATATATGGATGGATTCTAATTAACGGGCTCCATGTAGCCCGCACCCAACCAGCCGGATCTAGCGAGCTACACTTCCAAGTCGAGGTCATACGTAGTCACACCCAAATGAGCTGATTGATCGAGCTGACCTCGACCCCAGAAAGTTGGTCCGACACCTCGGTCTGACATATTCCATCCCTCCTCGTGCATATGACGTAATTCTGACTCAATGGCTTCCATATGGGCCCAAAGAACACCCGAAACTAGCCGCACACGGCTAGTTACACCAAGTCGAGGTCATACGTAGTCACACCCAAATGAGCTAATTAACTGAAGATCTGATTCTCGGTAACCAGGTCTGACACCTCGGTCTTACATATTCTATCCTCCTCAGGCATATGAATGTATTCTGACACAATGGGCTTCCATGAGTCCAAGAACAATCTAAACTAGTTCCTCGACGGCAGTTATGACCTTCGAACTGGAGGTCATATCGTGAGCCAACCCGCACGAGCCGACTTGAATCAAGTCGCATGTGACGAGGTCCGGCCGACCGCCGACGGCAGGTCCCGACCTCTCGCCGCATAAGGCCCACCGACCTCCATGGGATGAGGTCCGACCATGCACGAGGTCTCGCCGACCTCTCACGCATGAGGTCCGTCGACCTTCACGCACAGGTCCTGGGCCGACCTCTACAAGATGAGGTCCGTCGACTCGCGCATGAGGTCTCACGACTCACGCACGAGGTCCGCTAACCTCGCTAAACGAGGTATGTCACCGTCGAGGCATGTCGACCGCGCATGAGGTTTGTCGACCTCGCCGCATGAGGGTCTCGGGTCGACCTCCACAAGATGACCTCTCGCAAAGGACCATAACTTGGTTCACAAAGGTTCGAATCGAGAAATTAAATGCCTAACATCAAGTTCATATCGATGAGGCTACAATTTACTGTGGCTGACTCACTTCCAAAATCCCTTTATTTTTACCCAAAAACCGCCATCCGGCTAGCGCACTACCACAATGTGGCAGCTTCCCATGGTTTAAAAATACAACCAAACATTCCCTAAGGCAAGATAACCACCACACAACCCCAGTAGAAAATAACCAAAGTATGAGAAGACCTACCTCCTAAAGCTCTGCTTGAACTCCCGATTCTCGGTCTCTACTAAGTGCTCTTGTCACGAGGAAGGACTTTCCCTCTTGCTTCGCCGGAGACCTATGGTCCGATCGTTGGGAAATCTAAAGAGAAGTGAGAGCTTCTCACTCTAAAATATCTCCTCTTTTCTATATTTTCCTTTTCTTATAGATCACCCTTAATCGTACTTTAAAAATGAGGAAACTTCCTCCCTCTTTCCTACATGCCACATGTCCTTTCCTTGATTTTTTTTTCTTTTTATATTTAGGTCCCTCCATTTCTCTATTATTCTTCATTTAAGTCTCCTATTATTTTCCCCTTGCTTATTTATTTCTCCTAATTTCACTTAGACATATAAACTTACTTCTACAATGGACCCTAGGTCCCCATTTTACATCACTTCCATATTTTCTTTTTCACTTGGGTTTATTTCCGCATTCAATAATCATTTAATCAATATTCATCTAACAATTCCTTAAAAATACCCAAGTCAGCTCCACTATATCTAATATATAACAATTTTTATTATAAAAATTCTAGCAGACTCAAAAAGGCATAACTCTCCCCACTTAATAAAATTTCATCCTCGAATTACCTTAATAAACAATATGGATACCGTCGCAAGATCGCTTCTTCACTTTCCCAAGTGGCTTCTTCGGTCCTATGGTTTCTCCACAACACTTTGACTAACGTAATCTTCTTATTCCGCAATTCTTTCACTTCACGAGCCAAAAATCTCATCGCTCTTCTTCATATCGCCAACTGCCTTATCTCAATTTGCTCTCGAAGAGACTACATGTGACGGTCTGACTGCACCTCCGTAGCATGGACACATGAAATACATTATGGATCGCTTCCCAAGTCCCGAGGTAATGCTAATCTATATGCCACTGGACCTTAATTTTTCAATCACGATAAAATAATAAATCTAGGGCCTAATCTCACCCTTTTTCCCAAATCTCATCACCTTCTTCCAAGGCGACATCTTTCAAACACTTTTTCACTGATCTCATATCGAATATCTTTCTTTTCATGTCGGCATATGATTTCGCCTATCTAAGTGGGCCACCTTCAATCTTTCTCTAATCATTTTCACTTTTTCTTCGCCTCCCGTATCGTCGTACAATTACTCTTTTCGCTCAATTCCATCCAACACAACGGTGTTCTGCATTTTCTTCCATATAAAGCCTCATGCCATTCCAATACTTGATTGCCAAGGTTGCAATAATAATTCAACTCAGCTAATGTCGATCCCAACTACCCTCAAGATCATCACACAACTCCTTAACATATCTTCCAAAATCTGGATCACTCTCTCATATTTGGGTCTATCTGCTTTCGCGGTGGAACGCCAGACCGAATTCCGCCGAAAGCCCAAGGCCTTTGAAATTTTTCCCCAAATTCAAGTAAAACTCCTGATCTCTGGCTCAAATAATGGATACAGGTTTCCCATGTAACCGAACTATTTCCCTCAAGTATAGCTCGCTTAGCTCACAAGTGAATACGGGGCTTCACTTGCAGGGCGAATCGACTTGTCAATCGGCCTACTTACGACCCAAACCGAAGTCATGCTTCTCCCAATGGTAACCCAACCACAAATCCATGGTGATTCTGGCCCCATTTCCACTTATTCGATAGGCCGAGAATAATCCCTCAAGGAACTTGATGCTCTATCTTTTTACTCTTCTTGACACACCAAACACTTGGTTACAATTTCGACACATTCTTTTCATTCGACCACCGTAATGACATTTTTAAATCTCGATACATCTTTTGTGCTAACGGATGGATAGCAAAAGATCCACTATGCCTCTTTCAAGTATGTGGATTTCAATCATTATACGTACACAAACCCGATCCTTATAATATAAAACTCATTTTGCCACTGTAAACTCAATTTTACCATTTCAACTGATTTATTATGGCAGCAATTTTCTCATCTTTCTTTGTGCCTCTAACACTGATTCAACAAACTGGCCTCGCTATCAACTCGCTAATTATTAAAGCATTCATCGCCATATAATGACAAATGGGGCATTCAACACTTGAAACGCTCAGACGACTTTCATCAAAGCGTCGTCACCACATTGGCCTTTCCCGTGATAATCAATCACGCACCATAATCTTTTATCATTCCATCCATCTCCTCGTTTGTCTCAAGCAATATTGGTGAGGGCAAATACTTAAGACTCTTATGATCAAGGTAGATGAAATAGCTTTCCATACAAATAATGTCTCCAAATTTTTAGCGCAAATACAATTATGCTAATTCCACAAATCATAGGTAGTTCTTTTCATGCTAGCTCAACTGCCTTCACATAGGCTACCACTCTACCCTCTCAGATTAGACACATCCAAGTCCATTTAGCGACGATCACTAAAAATCACATATTCTCTACCGCGGGTCACTTGAGTAAGAACTATGCCTTCTAAAGCAGAATGCCTTCAAATTTATCAAAACTTCTTTTTTGACATTTTTCACCCATTCATACTTTACATTTTTCTCGAGCAATTCACATCGAGTCGCAGCCATAGAAAACCCCTTAACGAATCTTCGTATATCCGCCAAATCCCGTGAAACTACGCACTTCGTAACATTTCTTTGTGTGGCTTCCATCTAACAACCACTTCTATTTTCTTTCTTGGATCTACCTGATTCCTTCTTTCGATACTATGTGCCCAAGAAAGGATACTTCATTCTTCCAAAACTCACACTTACTCAGTTTCGCATACAACTACTCTTTTCTCAAAGTCTCTAACACTACTTGAAGGTGTGTGTCATGACTTTCCCGATCTTTTGAATACACAAGAATGTCATCTATAAACACTAATGACAACCGATCCACATACCTACCGAAAACACGACCATTAGGTCCATGAAAGTCGCCGGAGCATCACAATCCAAACGGCATTGCTGCTGAACCTATAATGTCCGTGACGCGGGCCCTAAATGTCGCCTTATGCACACTGATCTTTAATTTCAACCTGATGGTACCTGTGACGCAAGTCAATCTCTCGAAAAGATATCATATCTTTAATTGGTCAAAACAAATCATCAATCTCCGTAAATGTATACTTATTCTTTACCATAAATTGTTCGCTTGTTCTGTATTAATACATATCGTATGTACCATCTTTCTTTTTAACAAAAAGCACGGGAGCTCCCCATGGTGATACACTTGGTCTAATAAACCCTTTTTCTAGTAGTTCTTGCAATTGCAATTTCAATTTCAAAGGACAAGAGATTTCAAGGTATGACACAAACCCTAGATTTCTATAAATGATGTTTGGGTTAGAAAAACCCTAATCCATCCATGGGTTTTGCTCATGGTAGGTTTAGGATGATATTAAGAGGTTATTAGGAGTGATTCCCATGATTTTTTTTTTTGATTTTGAGGATTTTTGGAGAAAATCTGCAAGAGGAAACCGAAAACTGGGCAAACGAGTTCTACGCGCAGAAAACCCACACATCGACGAGACCTACGCTCATTGGAATATGGGATGCCTCGTCGCAAAGAAGGCCGAGGTGCCAAAATTAGCACCCCTCAGGTACGCCACAGGGTAGACACTGTTCACAACGAGAAAATTTTGGATTTTTGTTTCCGAACACCTTGTATTCGTACACCGATAGTTTACGGACCCTAATAAATGATTAATAGAGGTTCAAATAAGGATAAAACTAAATGAAAAATGTATCGTACCTCGCCGCCAAGGCGAAGCGAAGTTCGTAATTGGGCAAACTTAGTGTCTTAACCCAAAACCTAAAGAAGATTAATCGTCATTCACTAAAAATATATAATAATTGTTTATCCACTAGAGTGGCATAATTGTTATCGATCAGTGGATGGTGAGGATCAATTCAACTGTGATCGAGATCGTAAGGGAAGGAAACGAAGTTTCTGAGTAGCTGCTCGTTTCACTCGACCTCTATCCTTATTTCAAGTGTTTTAATAGTATACCAAATAACTGAATGATTATATGGAATGAGTATATATTTGAAATGATATTACGAAAGTGCATATGGATTTGAAAATGTGATATTTGAAATGTCTGACAATTAATTGCATATGAGTGATTAATTGAGTTGCAAACGAATTGGTCAATTCTTGACATCTTGAATTGAATCGATATACCGAACGACGAACATGGCGGGATTCACCAACTCGAATCCGCTACGGCTAAGTAACCCAAAATTGTCCAATGTCCCACTTAAGAAAGACGCACCAATCGGCATCCGTCGCTTTACTACGTATGATTATCAAGAAATGTCCCACTTCGGTGGGATGTACCAATCGCATCCGCCATGATGGCGAGGATACTTAAATGACCACATGTCGGGTACCCAATCGCATCGCCATGATGTCAGATGACTTTGAAGAAACAACCACTTTCGCGGATGCACCAATCGGCATCCGTCATGATGGCGTATGGCATTTAAATGACCACATGTCGGGTGCACCAATCAGCATCCAGAATGATGGGAGACCGAAATTGTGAAATGTGTGCTATTACTACCAAATGATAAAAGGGCGGATTCAATCGAACGGAATTCATCATGAATGAATCTGTATAGACAAAGTGAAATACAACTTGATGAGTGTAATGGGATTTGTAAACTAACAAACACACTATGGAGTATATGTTTGAATCTCATGATTTGAGTTAAGTAAATTGAAAGCATGTGAAATGCATATTTTGATATGATCAATGATTTGTAAAGTGAAAGCATGTGAAAATGAATAAGCATGAGTATAATTTGATATAAAAGGAATGGTTTTATGATAAATGCATGTCATGTTAAATTGAAAATTGGAATAGAACTGTATAGAACCACTAAGCATGAAAATGCTTAGCGTGTCATTTTTATTTATGCGTAGATTTCGAGTAAACAGAAAAGAAGGCAAGATCAAGAAGCGCATAGTCATATAAATAGTTGCAGTGTATAAGTATATACCTCATCATATGCATATCATTTCTTTTGAACATGTGATATTTCAGAACGAACGCAGAGTTAAACTCGAACTATTGCTTACGATCATTTGGTAAAGGCAAGATACGTCATTTTGTAAACGAATTGTATAAGAGTAAATGCTTATGGGCCTACCATTTGAAAATGCTTCCGTAATTGGAAAACCCTGAAACGAATGACATAAATAAAATGTTTTGATAAGATAAATGAACGGCCTGAGTAAATCGGGCTCCGCTCGAACTTACTAACCCGGTCGTCGGAGATTCGGGTCGACACTTTACAAAAAAAAAAAAAAAAAAACAAACAAACAAACAAATGAAAAGTAAACAAAAAGAATTAAACGAGCATCCCTGAATCGTTCAGATCCGCTGCGTTGGACCGGGAAGGTGCAAGGTGATTTTCATGAACCTATCCTATAAGTCAGAAAACCCCCACCGCGTAAATCAATTTTTTACTGCACCTGTTCTCTTCTCCCTTTCCATATTTTTGCTGACTTAATCATTTGAGAGGTGACCGGTCCACCATTGCCAAATTGCCCCTTTTTTGCAAGTTATATCACGCTGCCTAGGAAGTCAGGTTATCAAGGATCACATTGCGTTGCTAATACATAGGAAATTTGACGATCAAGGCCCCTACAACTTGACGCTTAGGGTACCTGACGATCAAAGTCCCAACACTTATGATTATAAAATCGAATAAGCAATCAGTTTTTCTCTATTAGTATAGTGTCAATTTTTTTCCTAAAACATCTTTACTGACCATTTTTCTTCTTAAAATGTCCTCCCAAGACTTAGCTCAGTTGGTAAATGGTAAGGGCTATGGGCTATGGCTTTGCCCTATCATTGACCTTTTGATGGCTTTTCATTGTGATCTCATGAGTCGCTAATAATTCAATTAATTAGTCTCAAGGTAGCTTGGATAGGCCTTTGCTTCTTGAATTGCAAAAACCTTGACTTCCACCTTCTTAGGAAACGACCTCATTATCTTCATCACTTTTCCAAATTCTTTCGAAGAGTCTTTTCTAATGCTTGAATCTGTCAATGATATTAGAGAAACTAGTTAACACCTTATCTATTACCTCGTTATCATTAATAAAAAAAAATAGCACAGACTACATTGACGGAAATTGAGCCTAACTCTTATACCAACTGTGAAACAAGGCTAATTATAATTAGGGGGAATTATGCTTTGAGGTTAGAAATGCCTCTTATTTAACAAAAAGCTATAAAAATACCACAATTAAGCCTAAGACTATATATTTTTATGAGACAAAAATGTTCTCCTCCCAAAACATTGAGCAAACACCCCCTCACACCCACACCACACCTAGGAAATAAAGTCAGGAGGGGCATAAAAATTTTCAGGAAGCATTGTAGCACAATGGTTAGGAAACTTACCTCTAAACCACATGTCATTGATTCAAACCCTATTAGAAATTACTTTCTCAAATTTTAAGGGGGGCATTGGCCTCCTCCTAAGCCCAAGGTAGGTCTACCACTCGTCCACACTATCCCGTGCAAACCTTAGACACCCACCCAGCCTTTTCCTTTTCTTTTTTTTTCTTTTTTTAATTGGTGTTTAGGGCTTTTTTTTTTCTTTTGTGCCTTTCATAGAAATCAGTTCCTAAATAAATTAAAATTTTTAATTTTTAATTATATTTATAAGATAATATCCTATTTTCACTTATTTTGAAAATCTACTTAGTTTAAAAATTATAGTATTTTTTATTTTTTAAATTATAGGTTTATAAAAATTTAAAATATAAAAATATTAAAAATAAGATTATAAATGAAAATTATAACATTATGAATAAAAATTATTATGAATATATTTATATTAAAGTTAATATTATTTAAAATATTAGTATTATTGAATTATTTATTGCTATCAGTGAATGTATTGGTATATGCACAAAACAAAAATCTAATAAAGAAAATAAAAAATAACAAAGAAAATAAAAATAACGTATAAAGTAAAAGTTGAAAATAAAATTTTCTATTAAGTGCAATTTTAAAATAAATGAAAATAAGATATTATCTTATGAAATTAATTAAAAATCATAAATTTAATTTATTTAAAATATGGGAAATGAAAGATGGTTTTTCTATGAAAAAACCACAACAACAAAAAAGAAAAAAAAAACTTCAAAACTGATATAAAAAAATAAAAAAAGAGGAGTGTGGGAGGGTGGCTGGGTGCGTGGGTGTTGAGGTGCGGAAGGGAGAGCAGTGCTTGTTTTGGGAGTTGTGAGGGTAGTTTTGGTATTTTATTTTTTCATAGCCTTCATGTTAATTATACGTAGGGGTAATGCTGAAAGCTTATTTGTTTTTTTTAAATTTTCATGGCTTATTGCTGAAATTATTTAAAAAAGTTCTGAATATAAAAAGTGAAAAATATTTTACTTTTTCTATTAAGAAAAAACCTTTTTTCATCAATATAAGAAAAACTCAATTATTATTCAACAAGCGAAAGAAGTGCTAACAACACTCACTATTGTGCGATAACAGAACAAAAGTGGCCAGATCAAATAAATTTCCATCCCGATCGTATTGTTTATTTTTTCAATTTCAAACATGTTCCTTATTTTAAAATTAAATGGGGTTTGATAGCATACAAAAATTCTCAAACCCGTCCCGCTTACATTCGATTTTTGTTTTTATTTTTTATTTTTTATTTTTTATTTTATTATACTAAAATTAATATATTTCATAAAAAAATAAAATATTATGAATTTTTATAAATTATTTATTAAAAACATTCTAATATTATTATTGTTTATATAAATATAAAATAAAATAATAAAAAAATATTTTAAATATAACAAGGCAAAGCATTTAAAGTAACAATACCTGAACTCATTCTAAACTCACTTCAAATTCCGGTAAAAATAAATCTAATCCTCCTAAACCCGAATACACTAAACCAAATTCATCTCATTGTCATCCCTACTAACTACTTAATTTTTTTTTTTGAGGAATAATCACTACTTAATATTAAAAAATAAATAAGTTAATACTTAATGTTATTAAGTATTATTCATTATTAAGTAAAAATATATATATATTCAAAATTAAGTAAAAAATAACAAACGCTTCCTTAATGTAATGGGTTTTGAGCTTAATTGTAATGTTTTCATAGGCTTTTTATAAAATAAGACGCCATGTAACCCCAAACCATAATTCTCCCTTATAATTAATGAGAACACGTAGGAGATTGAATTAGATGCTTAAAACCTTTTAATGCAAAGGTGCTCTTCATAGGATTTGCAATCAGTGAAAGTTAATGCCATTTCATAAGGGAACTTTTAATGAAAGAACAGATTGTGTTAGCGACAAATATCTAGAATTACTGATATATCTAAGACTTGATTTACTGATATATCTAAATACTCCAGAATATCTGCTGATATTTTCGACAAAATATCTAGAAACTTAAAATTAACAAAAATACTTTGAAATTCATGGAAATATTTTGTTGAACTATAAAAAAGACATAAATAAGCAAATATGCATTTATTGAAAACAATATTTATTCTAATTTATAGAGAAATTACATTACAATAATAATTTAAAACCAAAATGAAGACCGATGTGGCTCAATTACATTATTCGACGGCTGATCCATCTCAATGGTATAATATTCATAATAAGATCTTCGAAATATCAGATAAATCACAAAGAAAAAACACTCAGAGCTTAAATGTACTTCTGGATGCAGATTGACGAATAGAAAGATATCAGATGATTTTAGGGTATTTATAGAATTTTTCGAAATAAAATACTATTACCGATATTTACCGATATTTTTTCGTGAATTCTAAAGATACGACGCGAGATAAAGCCTCGGGAATTTTCACCAAAATATCGAGAATTTTTTATATTTCGGCGATTTTTCTGATTTTTTGTCCAATTGATAATCAGTTGACAATTTCGTTTTAGGGCCCACTGATAACCGATATTTCGATGATATTTTGATCAAAAAAACCGAAATTTTGTTCCTTAATTGTAAGCAACAAATAAATATAGGTCTTCTCTTAACAATAAATGTATAGCAGCTCTTCACTTTGTAGAAAACTACTTATGCACCCAAAACTGCACAGTTTCAATATATTCAAGTTTTTTAAGAGAGATAATTTATTTGATTCAACAAATAATATATCTAATAGAATTACAAAAATTAAATCGTTAAAAACTTTAAAAGAGACACAATATCTACAAGCTTAATAACATAACGAATTTGGCTCAAATCATATATATTCGATAATCCCATAATTTATTGTAATATAAGACTTAATTTTATAACATATTGAAGAATATGAATTTATTTATTGTCTTTATTTAATCGAATATGTTTTATCGTTTAAATTGTCCACACATTAGTAAAAATCGTAATAAGACAATGAAAAATCCATCATTATACCAAGAAGATGTAATCATACGTCATAACAAGGTGATGAAAAAATTATATAAAAAATTAAAAACTTAAATATACGTGAAAGAACCATTTTTTATACAAAGAAACGACATAAAGAGATATAGAAATCATCCCTCAGTGGAAAAATGGTTAAAAGAAAAGGAGGACTGTTTTGAAGTTAAAGAATCGGCCGAAGTGATGTTAATGACCTCATACAGATATATAATAATTATAGATATTTGATAGTCTTAATAATTGGATTAATTAAATATCAAACTTTATCATCAATAATGATAACTTATTTAATAGATTAACATTTTATTTTCTATTATTTGAATTTTTAAAATACTTTTATTACATGGGCACCCATGAGGACCAGTTTTTTTTTTTTTTCTTAATTCCTTTCTGGCTAAACATTAAAATCTAATAACATAACCAAACATTAAGATAGCATTAGGTCCTTGGAAAATAATAAGAAATTTCTTACGTTTAGTTTTCTAATAATTAAAAATTGAATATAAATAAAATTATTTAAAAATATATATATTCTTAAATTATTTAATTTTTATATTAATAAATTAAAATTAATAAATTTAATTTGAAGTTGAAAATAAAAATAACATGTTAGGTATAGCACTAATTTTAATTTCCTTTTATTTTTCTTTCCTTCTATTTTTCTTCCATTTTCTCTTTATCTTGTACCATCCCGCAAATTTTCTGAGAAAACAAACGTAGCCTAAAATTCAAAATTTTCAACGTATCGAATGGAAATCCCAGAAATTTCAATAATAAATTTAATTTTTCTATAACAAATAACGTATGGAATAAAAGTTAATACGAATTTTATTGGAGCAGAAAACTAATGGTGATTACAATAATCGGGCATGCCCAAAATAAAACAGCCTGTTGAGATTGAGTGCAGATATTTACATGGGTTTTAGATAAAACCTCCAAGGCATCCTCCTATAAAATATCTGAATCATATGGGTGTCAATCAAGCCAGATGAACTCCCTGTGTTTCCGATTTTTTTTTATTTTTGAAGAAGATATTTGTAAGTCGAGCATAAATATCCTAAACATGATAATTGATAACCCCAAATATCATTATTTTATCCAAAACGAACTGCTTCTTAAATTCATTTCTTTCGCGGTATAGCTGACGGCATTTTGTGTATTGTACTGAGAAAGAGATGGAAAATCAAGTGGCAAGGCGAAGAATCAGCTTGATTGCGTGTCACTTTGTTCCCACTGATGATTTATCTGCCAGCCATGTCTTCCCTATGGTACAATTTCTTCTTCCTTTGCTTGCCTTTTAAATTAGTTGTGTTGGGTTCAGAGGGTTGGAGGTTTTTGTTTGCTTGGCGGATTGAAAACTTCAGTTTCTCTTCCTTTTCCTGCAGTTTCTCAGGACCCAAACAGCTTATATCTTATTTTTGCCCAAATGGGGTTATGAATTTCTTCCTCATGGATACTATTTTTCTTTTATATCTTATTTTTGCCCAAATGGGGTTATGAATTTCTTCGTCACGGATACTATTTTTTTTACTGCTCAGAAATTTTAGGTTTCGCTGAAATTATTTTAGCTCCCAAGTGCTGTCAGTATAAAAATAACTATTCGAAACTGGCAAAAAGAAGAAGATATAATGGCTACTTTGTTCTGGAATTGATGCTAACTTTTTTAAATAGATGAGCTAAATTGCAATTTTCAGCTTAACGAATTCGTAATCTTGCCAATTTTTCCAAGAAATTTGCCAAACAGATTAAATTTTGTTATGTTATGCTGCTACAGATTGGTGCTATGTTTTAGATTTCTGTTTAAAACATAATTTCAATGTTATGGAGAAAGGACAAGGAGGAGAAGAGAAAAATGCCTAAAAGCCCAAAAGAGAGAGCCCGTATAGCTTCAGAATTTTAAAAAACAGACCCTTTGTATCAATGGTCGATTCCTAAATTAGTAAGACAGAGACTAGTTATTGTGATGCTTCTTGAACTGCTTTTTGAGGCCTAAAACATTAGAATCTGACCCTGAATGGCAAAGAAAAATCCTAAAAAGTTGTTGCTGATAAGAAGAAAACATGTGGCTTCTGCAGCAACTATCAATTTTATGGGGGTTTCTCCAATGTATTGAATATGGTTAGATGAAGGTGAAGTCATTGATCATTTGTCTTTCTTCTCTCAGAATTGCAGCAGCAGCTTAAACTCTGCAATCCGAAGGTGCGACAATAGAATGTATTTTGCACGCCAAGGGTCTATCTCACAAGGTTGTTTCATGAAACCAATTTCAACTGAACAGGTACTCGATATACTTGTTCTCTGGACGCCATATTGTTCTGTTAATTTTCTGGAGACTGATTCCATGCTGCTTGTTTACTGTGTTGTAAAAAATTCTTTCAGGGTAGCTTCCCTCAGTCTGGTATGCCTCTCAAATGCTCAGGTTCTTCAAATGAGTCTTCCAACACTTCCCAAACACCCTTATTTTCTATACCTGCTAGGGTGGAACCCAACCTCTCATATCGGGGATCCATCCAACCTCTGCCCCAAGACTGCAATAAATTAACTGAGCCTGCCAAGTTTGCCCAGCCTAGTCAACTAAAAAGCGGATCAGAGCAGTTCCGATCTAAGAAGAGAATGCATGCTTCTGAAGCTAATGGTAAGTAGTTTCTTGAGGCAGGTTTGAACCCTGCTTCAAGGAAACAAACTACAACTTGTTTTTCAGTAGTTCTCTAGTGTCTGATATGATGAATACTAGATTATGTGAGAGTATGATTTCTCTTTCTCTAGCATCGATTGAAGTTAACTGAACTGAGCTGTTCTGAGTAGGAATTGAGTGGTCTCCAAGGATGGATGTTGCGGAATCCAGATATAACCATGTTGTGACAGTCGAGCTTCCAGGAGTCGGTACAAATGATATCAGAGTAGAGATTAATGGCCAAAAGTAAGATTTACAATATAAAGTCACATCAGTCAGCACACACAATCACACAATGCACTTGGCTAATTGCCTGTTCTTCACATGAATCATATTGGATCAAAAGTTAAATTTCTTGACCTAGATGTACCATGTTGTTATAATCTTGATATTTTTCAATCTAACATATATTATGTGACAGCCTAATCGTGACGGGTAATCGCTCAACTCAGTGGTGGAAATTGGCAAGTTGCTCGAACGATTTGATCTCAGCATACCACAAGAGGGAGATTTTGCAAGGGCCATACCAGGTGGTGTGGAAATTGCCTGCCAATGCCAACAAAGACACAGTCTCAGCTCAGTTTGTGTAAGCTCTCAGAACACTCTATTTTCTATTCTTAAGAATAAAAAGCAGTTCCATACAAGCTTGCTGCTGCTTCTCTTTTTCTTCATTCGGTTTATGCATAATCCTATGCAAACAAAAGTATAAAACTTGACAAATGGGTGGTGTTGTTGGTGTGCAGGGATGGATTTCTGCAAATTACGATTCCTAAACTTTGAGAATTGGTGTGGGTGAATACATGGGCATACATACTATATATATGTATAAATGAGTAGTTTTCTTGCCAAGCATCATATACTATTTGTTATGTATGTGACTATGGAGGACCCAAAATTATTGTTATACTACTAATTGAAAAATAAGTGGTAGAGAACCATGAGCTCTTCATTCATCCTACATTGATGATTTTAGCATTTTTTGTTTGAATCTGAAGTTCTATTAGTTTAATCTATCGTGAATTACAGAAAAACTATGATTAGAAATTTATGCGGTTAATTAAGTTCTTCAAAGTGCTCTTGTATATATATAAAAAAAAAACTAGGAAATTTATATTCAATTTAGAAATTATATTTAACAAAAAATAATTTAGAAAGCTTAAGAATCTTTTTTTAAAAATTGGGACAAATATGATTTAGGGATAGTTGAAACTTTAAATGGGTCTAAAATTTACAAAAGATGTAAGTTTTAGGTCGAAGGTTAACAAATATTTATAGTTAGAGTTAAAAGATATGATTTTCTCATTGTGTCTAAAATACTCGAAGGGCATGAAGTACTGTAAAAATTAAAATGGATGATACGAACAACCGCAAGGACTGACACAATTCGTAACAAAATAACCTCTCCATTCTTTCTACGATTAGGTTTGAATTGAATGGGAAACTACTACTCATTTTCTAAAGGAAAGTAAGAATCTTAGGAGGTGAAGATGTTACAATTAATTATAGAAAGATTGATGGATAAGTTGATAAAATAAATGATATAGTTAATTATGAAAAAAAATTGATTAATAAGTTATAGAATAAATGCTACAAAAAAATGCGATAAGTTTAAATAGTTCTTTAAAGAATCAAAGGGAAAATAACTCACTTATGAATGAATAATAATTTGTCTATTACATAGTAAATATGTCTTTTTATAAGTTGCAAATTATAAAGGAAACAAATAAAATAAGATCTTTTCTAATTTATGCATAAATCACACCTATAACTAGGAAAGTAAATAAATTTAAATATGATGAGATTTTAGTTTACTCTATTACTTAGTCATGTATGCATAAGGAAAGTAAATAATCTTAAGTAAATAAAAAGGAAAGCAAATAACTTTTTATGCAAACCCTAATATCAAATATAAAAATATTTCTAAACAGGATCAATTTCTTCTAGAGGGTAAATCACATTGATGCGTCATGGTTGAACATGTGGGTCATGGTCAATGGGTCTCCACGAATTCGATTCAGCCCAAATTTCTTGAATCAACCCATTGTGTGCTTACGTCTTTGAACTTCTTAGCGTTGGCTCTTTTCGCTAGTCTAATTGGAACTTTAATTAGATTGATTGAAGTGTTGCCCTTCTTTGCATCATTCACATCCTATTGAATAGGATTCGTCCTCGAATCATCATCTGCATCAAAAAGATTTAAATCAGTAACATTAAAAGTAGCACATGCATTGTAATCACCAAATAATTCTAGCTTACAAATATTATCATTGATGCGCTCTAAGACTTGGAAAGGGACATCTCCTCTTGTGAACAACTTGAAACACCTTTGTATTAGAAATATCTCTTTTCTCATGTTCTACCAAATCCAATCTCCTAGATCAAAAACCAACTTGTGACAACCTTTATTTACTTGTTTTTCATATTGCTTCGTTCTCCACTCAATGTTGAGTCTTACTTTCTCATGAATTTGCCTAATAGTTTAGCTTTCTTTTTGCCATCTAAATTTACACACTTAGTCATAAGTAAAGAAGATAAATTCAATGGAGTTAATAGGTCAAAATACAATGAATCTAAAAATGACATTTTCCTTTTTGTGTACCAAAATAGGTTCAATAAACAAAATAGTCAATGCAATAAAGCCAACCAAACAACAATAAATCAACCACAATGAAGCAACAATTTTTACATGGAAAACCCCTAAATGAAAAGGGTAAAAACCATGGGACCCGTAGGGCCACTTAAACTTCCACTATTTCAACAATGACAATAATGGGTTACACCAAGTTCTTCTCTAACAAGCAAACTAGAGGCTCACAAATATCTCAGTATCAACTTCGTTGCTTCCTAGTGCTCCTTCCCATGATTAGTAAGAAACCAGCTAACAACTCCAACTGCATAAGCGATGTCTGGCCTAGTACAAACCATAGCATACATCAAACTACCAACATCAAACGCATAAGGAACTTTTCTCATCTCTTTCATATCTTTATCACTTGTAGGACATTACTTAGATCTAAGCTTTAAGTGGCCTACAAGTGGAAAAAAAACTGTCTTAGCCTTGCTTATGTTGAATCTTTCAAGAACCTTCTCAATGTAGTTTTCTTGGGATAACCAAAGCTTTCTATTCTTCCTATCGCTGGAGATCTTTATGCCAAATATTTGTAACGTCGATCCCAAGTCTTTCATAGCAAAAGACTAGCTAAGCTCTCTCTTCAACTTGTCAATCTTGCTAGAATCATGACCAATTATCAACATGTCATCAACATACAGGAGGAGGATAATAAAATCATCATCAGAGAACTTTCTAAAAAACGCACAATGATCAGATGTGGTTTTGTTGTACCCATGACTTATCATGAAGGAGTCGAACTTCTTATGCCACTGTCTTGGTGCTTGCTTTGAGTCTATACAATCTCTTCTTTAACTTGCACACAAGATTTTCTTTTCCTTTGACTTCAAACCCTTCAGGTTGCTGCATGTAGATTTCTTCTTCTAAATCACCATGAAGAAATATAGTTTTCACATCAAGTTGCTAAACTTCTAAATTCAAGAGAGCTACAAGACCAAGAGCAACACGAATAGAGGACATCTTTACCTCTAGAGAGAAGATTTCTTCAAAGTTGATAACTTTCTTCTTATTGAACCCCTTCACAACCAATCGTGCCTTGTACCTAAGTTGTGAGCCATTGTTTTCAGTTTTCAATCTGTACACCCATTTATTTCTGAGAGCTTCAGGGGTAACTTCACCTCGTGTCATGTGGATTCTCAAGTAAGGATCTCACTTCTCCATGCATGGTTTTAACCCATTCTTTCTTACTCTCATGTAAAATAGCTTCTTGATAAGTTTCTGGCCCCTGCTAGCATCACATACTCATTAGAGTGATATTCAGAGAAGGTCGACGCCTCGTAGATCTTCTCAATGATGGTTCATATGGTGGTAGTGGAAGTTCTTCATCAACTTGTTCAGTTAGCTCAATATCATCAATTGTAAGGTCATCTTCACTTTCAATGACACCATCACCTTCCTGCAACTCTCCATGACTAGCATGCACTGTAGGTGGAACAACTAGATCAATTCTAATTGGAATTTCAATAGAGGAACTAGCTTTCTCAACCTTGTCACCATCATCAACATGTTAGTCTTCAATAAACACAACATTTCTACTTCTGATAATCTTCTTGCTCATTGGATCCCATAACCTATACCCAAATTCTTTATGACCATACCCGAAGAAAATACATGGTTTGGCCTTAACAACAAGTTTTGACCTCTCATCTTTGGGGATATGAACAAATACTCTACAGCCAAACACTCTCAAATGGTCATATGAAACTTCTTTTCCTATCCACACTCTTTCAGGTACATTACCTTTCAAATGGACCCCTGTATTCACCACCATTGTCTGCTTTGACAGCCTTTAATTTCCTTCTTGTTTCTCTTTCTAATGTGGCATGAAGTTCTTTGAAGGAATCTAGCACTCGACCTCTAGTTTTCAAACCAAAACCCCAAACTTTTCTAGAGTGATCATCAATGAAAGTCATAAAATAAAGTGCACCACCTATAGTTCTAATTTGCGCCAGTATAAACATCGGGCACTGTGAACAAATCAATAACATTTGACTTTCTAGATGGTGGATATGTGTGAAATGCAGCTCTATGTGCTTTTCAACCCAACAATGATCACAAGTTTTAAGATGCATACCTTGGAAATTTGGCAAAAGATTGCTATCTAGCCAGAGTTTGAAATGCTACTAATGTGACCCGAGCCTCTTGTACGAAACTCGATGCTTCCACATCTCGTTGAGGCGTGATCTCTCCTTTATGTAGCTTGGCTTCCGCGGCATAGAGTGTTTTGTTTCTCCTCTTGCCACTATTAAAGAGCCTTTGGTGTGCTTCCATTTACTTTCACCAAAAGAATTTGTGAATCCCTCATCATCAAGTCTGCCTGTGGATATCAAGTTGAGACAAATATCTTAAACATGTCTAACATCCTTGAGTACTAGTTTATTTCCAATACTAGTATTTAAGCAAATATCTCCAATACCCACAATCTTGGATACACTATTGTTTCCCATTCTAACATTACCAAAATCACCAGTTTTGTAGGAAGTGAAAAAGTCACTATGAGAAGTAACATGGGAAGGAACTAGAATCAGTGTCATCTGAGTTACTATCTTGGGTTATGAGACTAACACAACCATCATCAAAATTACAATCCTTAATATCACCTTCAACAACAATTGTATTGATCTCTATTTTCTTTCTTCCACTTCATTTTGTTCGCTTTCCAAAATCCTACACTCTTTCTTAAATGTAGTGACTGTTCTGATGATAACATTTGATATATTTTATGGATTTGGATATTCCTCTAAAACCATGAGGATTTCTACTTTGACTTCTCCCACGCCTTTCTAGTTTTTCTTGCCTTTCTTGTTTTTCATGAACAAGTACTCCAGAAGAAAATTCACCTCTTTCTTTTCTTCTAGCCTTTTTATTCAACAGGTTATCTTTAACACTCTTCATAGTTAAAATCTCATTTGGAGTGGAATTACTAGCTATTCTGACCAATGTCTCTGACTATCGAGGTAAGAGGTTAAGAAGTAATGATGCTTGCATCTCATCATCAATGTTCACATTTTCAGCGTGACCCAACGTACAATGCCTGAAAAGAGGCGTATGCTCAATCATGTTGTTCACATCCTTGTACTTAAAATTGACAAGTCTTCTAATCAAAGTAGTTTTATTTCTTGATGTTTTCCTATCAAAAATGTTTTCAAGCTTTTTTCAAACAACATCTGCTTTCGTTTCATCATAAATTTATTTATGTAGAGTTGGATCCATCCACCTTCTCATATAAGCAATGGCTTTTCTATGTTCCACATCCTAATCATTATCAAGCGTGTCATATGGGTTTTCTTTCAATCTAATGAGCTTGTATAAATTTTTATCATAGAGCAAATCTTTCATCATATTCTTCCAAGTGGAATAATTCAACGAATTTAATTTTATCATCCATTTTAACAAAAAAAAATAGGTAATCAACAAACTTTGATACCACTGATGAAAGACTACAAAATCGTCTAACTAAAAAATGACCTTTCACATTTTTTGTATTGCCAAAAAATAGGTTCAACAAACAAAATAGCCAACACAATGAAGTCAACAAAGCAACAATGAATCAATCACAATGAGGCAACAATTTTTTTGTGGAAAACCCCCAAATGAAAAGGGTAAAAACCATGGAACCCGTAAGCCAGCCAAAACACTATTTAATGATAGCGATAATGGGTTACACCAAGTTCTTCTCTAGCAAGAAAACTAGAATCTCACAACAACCATACATCAAGAATATCATTCTTGGAACACTAAAACAACAAACATCATCCCAAGGATGGATAACTCAAGAGAAAAAATGGAAAATCTCACCAGATGGTGGAATGGCCAAATGGGTATTGTGGAGAGAGCTAACCAACGATCCAAACCACTATGATTAAAGAGCACCTTGCAAGGAGTCACTACATAAAATTTGAGCCAAAACGAACAAGAGCCTTCTAATATAATTACCAAAGATTCAAACCCTAGCCCCATTTTCTTTCTCTCTCTAAACCCTCTCCCATCTCTTCTACATACTGTTTTCAAAATCTATTGCCTAAGCACTCTCTAACAACCCTTTTTTTTTCTTTGAGTTTCAAACTATGGGCTTAGCCCATTGGTCTAGCCCACTAATGGGATGGGGCAAACCCAAAAAAATTCAATGAAATTAATGGGTCAAAACCATTGATAATTCCAATTTGTGAAATTTTAGTAACACTATGAACAATATGGTCATAAGAAAATTCAAAAAGTTGTAAACAAACTTCTCATGCATTAATATTCTCTTTAATAATAGCCCTTGACAAAGTAGACGAAGTCCAATTTACTACTTTGGTTTAACCATTAGTTTGTGGGAGACAAGTAGTAACAAACAATAGCTAAAAACCTAACTTACACCATAGAGTCTTCCAATAGTAACTCAAGAACAAAACATCTATATCCTAAACAATTGTCCTAGGCATACCATGTAATCTCAGTGTTTCTAAAGAACAGACTAGCAAATAAATTCTCTATTCTAAGCTCATCCAAAGTTGATTTCAAATGCATGGTACGATTATCCATATTTTGTTGTGAATGAGAAGGTTATCATTATAAAGAACAAAAGATCTACCTATAAATGAATGCAATACATGGTTCATTAATCGCATAAATGTCATTGAATTAGTTAAATTGAAAGACATAAAGGCTCTTATACCAAATGATATGAACCACTCATATATACTATAAAAAGTGTAACTGTTTGTAACTACTGATGCTCTACATTATGTCACAGAACCTGTTGTAACATGGCTGATATGTTGAGACATGTTGTAGAATATCTAAATGTGAATGACGAAATTATGAATATTAAGTAAGCAAATATAAGACAGAGCACACAAATTTGGTAACACGATTCAATTATGCCTACGTTTGCAGGGCTATGCTCAGATGCAAACAAGTTTTATTAATTTGAATCAAGTTACAATTGGACTTTTATTATTGAGGACTCCCTCCTTATATCAATGTCTTCCTTCACTAGATTCCTCTTTGTATACTTCAAAACAAGATCCTCTCATTCCCCTAATAACCATTCAAAAAGGGCATTTTTTTTTCCCACTTAACTTTTCTATTTTAAAAGCCTTTTTGTGTTGAGAACTCATACTTAACCAATTATGCAAGTTGTTAGCTCCCTAACCTGTTACTAGTGATTTTCTTGAGTACTAGTGTGCTTTTAGGCATTTTTAGGTACATTTATGGCTCTTAAAATCATGAGGTTGAATAATAAGGACATCTCGAGATCTCTTATGCAAGTTTAGAAGCTCTTAGAAGCAATTCAGAGCGAGCCGGGACCTTGATAGTATGATTACACGAGAAGATGGAAGTTTTAGGAAAAACCTGGAGCATCCATTTTCACACTGCTCCCACTAGTAGTGCAAATTTCACACTGTTGTCCAATTTACACACTCTCTATTCGATTTCGCACTACCATCCAGAGGTAGTGGGAAAATTTTGCTCCCGCTCCCTACAGGCAATGCAAAAATTGTCAGAATGCCCAAAAAGGAAAGTTTGACGATCCAAGTCGAGAAGGAGATCTCATTTTGTAATCTCATCGATTTGGGGTCCTATTCACTTAGTGTTGGTTGCAAATATGAAATGCAATTTAGATTCTAAATGAGCGCAAGTGTACGCATCGTTCAACAAGTAATATAATGTAAAAGTACGGATGTTGAACCCATAAGGAAGAGATTGTCAACTACTGAAATCAGGAGATTTTTCCTTTATCCGAGCAAATGTATTAATAAAATCTTGATCTAAAAAGATGAAAACAGATCTAATGCGAACTCTCATAGCAGTGTAAATGAACAATTATGTGGAAGGGCTAGGGTTTTGGATTCAATTACACAATCCTTGAGTAATTAACCTTGATTTTCAATTAGATCACTATATGAAATTCTTGTTAATAGTGAGCCTCACAATTGTAATCACAAATCTCTCTCGATACTTTATAACCTATTTCATAGATCTAGGTATTTTGCATTTTTGCTCAACCTTGAGATCTACGAAATGCACTAAACCCAAGATGGCCTTAAACACCAAACAAAACTCATGAATATGTCTAGTCAATGAAGAATTGTGTTGTTTCACTTAGGTTTAGCATATTACTCTCCTTTCAGGTCTTGTAATAGGTCACAAATCGAATTTATGGTGATCAAGCACAAATGAGCATTAAAAGAAAAGTGAAATAATAAGCAAATAGTGTTTTATATAAGAACTAAAGGAAAGTTCAATAACTAATTACAAAATTCATGTGTAATCAGAGTTAATCAAAGCATGGATAAGGTAGGAGAAACTCTAAAAGTATGATGGTCTTCAATTCTTAATCTTCCTCCTCTTATTCTTCCAAGCCTGTAAGAACTCTCTCCCTTCTTCCAAAAACGTCCCTCTTCTTCCAAAAACGTCCCCCATTTGCTAAATTAGGGCTTTTTCCTTTTATAGTCCCCAGGCTGCCTTTTTTGGAAAGCACAAAATCACATGGGCCTTGAGTAATCATTAGGTCGTCGCTCACAATGCGACGTGAAGGACCTTTCTTTTTCTTGTACACAGACCACGTCGCGACATGCGGGTGCCATGTCGCAATGTGAAGGGCTTATTCTTCAGCAGTCGAAACCTCGACGTTGTTACGTCAAGACTCAAACGTCGCAACATTAGGCATGTCTTTTTGGTCATCACCACGCCACGACATCAAGACCCCACGTCGCGACATCGAGACCCAACATAGCGACGTCGAGACCCCACGTCGCAACGTCAAGACCCCACGTCGCGACGTAAGGTAGAATTTCTTCATATTTTTTCCCTTTTTTGACTCTTCTTGCCTCCAAAAGCCTCACTTCTTCATAAAGCCTCAATTTATACCCTGCAATGCACATAGGAGCAAAATTTGAGTAAAAACACCTATTGAAATGATAAAAACTGACTAAAAACAGCTAAAAATTTGATAATGTAATGAGTATATTGAATACTCACTATTTACCAATTAAACCATCAAGATGTGAGTTTTGTCTCTTTAAATAGGGGTTGGATGTGTCAAACGAGAAATGCAATCCTTTATGCATTATTTCAATTCTTAATTCATAATTTGTAATTGTTTTTGGAGAGATTTTCTCCTCAAATTTATAAGAAGTTTTCAACACATTTTGTTTATCTTTTTGTCTTTCATTTCATCCATGGCAAGTTCCAGCATCATCATGAGTGAGTAGAGCGCTTGTCTCGGGGTGAGGTGAATCTACTCCACCCACCATGGTGATCAAAAGGGAGATCCAAGCTTCATACCAAAGGTATTACTTTAATTTTGGTTTAGAGGATTCTAGGTCATGTGCCAACAGTTGGGGATGTCACATAGTGGTGGCTATAGTCTAGATTCCCCCAATTATCTATTTAGGAGTGTCTCCTCTAGGTAACTTAGAATTCTTGATACTTGGAAATTCTGAACAGTATGTTGGATAGTTAGATGTGCACTTTTCATCCAGCATGCACAAGAGATTGTTTCTTGTCGGGAAACAAAAAAAAAAAGTAGTTGAGAACCTATGAGATCCCTCAAAAGCTGTAATTAATTGCATGTTATACACCAAGAAATTGTACTTCATCTAAGCATGTCATACACCTAGATGCAATCCACTTCTCACTTGTTAGTCACATATTGAAGGATATTTTACCTTATGCATGTTATAAATTAGTGTGTAATTGTTGTCATCTCCCAATTCCAGTTATGTTTGCAGTAGAGTGAGGAACCATGACTAATTACATTTTGATTCATTCTTCACATAAGCCCAAGCTATAGGGAAATTCTTGCAGTAGAATGAGGAACCATGACCAATTACTCACCCTTAAATTCTGTCTTTAAAAAATAGCCATCTAGACCTATAATAGGCCTACATCCTCCTTTCCAACCCCTTTTACAAGCATCCAAACATACAAACATCCTTTTAAACTCCCTTCTAACTTCTCTCATTTCATTCCTTAACAACTCTACCTGGACTATACATGACACCCCCAACCTGGCACCTCTGTGTTAGAAAAGGGTGTCATGAAACTATAGAATTTAAACCTGATTAACTGATGATGAGTGCCTAAAACACTCAGGTTATACCCGCGTCGGTCTTACGTTTTCGCGTTTTATTTATATCTAAATACGTAATTTTTGTGGCTGGATACCTGATTTGGTGATTGGTTTACATGCAGGTGCAATTGGAACAAAAAGGCAGCTGTTGGAAGCAATTTTGGAGCAGAAGGAGGCATTGCATGAAGATGTCTGGAACGTCATAGCGTCCCCAGCATTGCGATATCCATCACGGCGTTGGGTCGACTCGCGTACGAAGTCGACAAGCGTGGCGTCCGCGGCGTCTGCGTCGCGGCGTCGATGCGTGCTTCTCAATCATTAAAGGCAAATGGGAGCGGAGTCGAGGGGATCGGAGATCCGGTCGTCTGAACCGAGCGCGAATCGGAAGCGAGGACATCGATCTGGGAGAAAGAGCGAGTGATTTGTATTCTTCTTTGTTTTGGATATTAGAGCGATGTTTATATATCGCCTATTGACATTTCTTATTCATTATGTTCTAGATCTATACCTAGAGGTATTGTTGAACCTGTCATGTTTGAATGGATTAAAGTTGATTAATTTATATTATTCATTGATTTATGATTCGTATCATACCTTTACATCGTAGATCAATTACATGGTAATGTTTGGCCAACATTAGTATGTTCATGCTAGAATCAGGAATTCGAGAGATGAAAGTACCTAGGGATATGAGTAGACGACCTTTGGTTGATTCGGTAAATAGAGATATTCCGATCGAAGGTGGCAATTAAGGTTAGAACATTTAAGCATTTCGGGTAAGTTGGGGTGAGATACACCCAACTCTACTGAGATGAGCGAATACACCCCTCGAGAGAGGGTATCTAGTGAACAAGATCACCTTGCCATTAATAAATCATAAATAGATTGAACAATATCATCTTTAAGAAATAATCCATCGAAAGTGGCAGGGGGAGACATAACCCTAGTCCCCATTAAATAGTAATTCATTCAATTCAGTAGTTTAGTTTACATTCAGATACAAGTACCCTTTCACACATTACACACATCCAGATAAAATTTGAAAAGCAAATCTCTATAGTCAACCTTTATCCTGTGGATCGATATCAGTACCATTGGTACTATATTACTTAGGCGGCACGTTAACTGCGCACATAGTGATACATTTACACACCACGTTTCGACTGCGTAAAGTTTTTGGCGCCGTTGCCGGGGATAGGTTTAGAGTGATATAGAGAATAAAGCAATTAGATATTATGCGGAATTTTTTGTTTGTATTTGTTGTATTACAAGTCTTGGTAATTTGGTTTGTTGTTTTAGTGTGTGATTGAAGTTTAGAGTTCAGTGAGTACATGCGACGTCGAGATCAGGTTGACCAACATTTGTTTGATCCTGAGCTAGAAAGAACTTTACGAATGCGCCGAGGAAGCGAGACGAAACGATTAGAAATCTAGCAATCATGGAAAGCGATGAAGCGGAATCTTGGCATTGAAGCCAGAGCAGGCCACGAGAGGCGAAATGGGAACCGCGGAAGGAATCGAAAGCACCGGGCCGTTTATCTAGCCGGATGATCCATACATGTTGTTAGAGGAGTTTGCACTCCCGCCTACGGTCGTTCAGACAGCTATCAGACGACCACCCATTCAGGCAAACAACTTCGAACTGAAGTCAGTAACATTACAGATGCTTCAGAACATCTTGTTTCATGGACTACCCCATGAGAACCCGAATATGCATTTGACCAACTTCCTTGAAGTTTGTGATACGATCAAGTACAATAGGGTTATTGAAGAAGCTCTCAGGTTGCGATTGTTCCCACTGTCACTAGGTGATAGAGCCAAGCATTGATAACGATTGACCACCGATTCCATTACTTAGTGGAGCGATTTAGTGCGAGAAATTCACGACCAAGTTTTTCCACCCACCGAAATTTTGCCTGACATGCAAGAGATCCAATACGTTTGGATAACTGGGGAGAACTTGAGGAGGCGATGGATAGATTCCCACGAACTATTGAAAATACTTTACACCAGGCCGACGGATGGATGCGAGTCCACTTTTATAATGGTGAGAATGCGACTAAACGATGATTGATGCCTCGGCGGAAACACTTAATAGAAGAAAACCACAGACCAAACTTATGAAATCCCTAGAAGATCTTTTAACCAATACAAATCGGTGGCCTAGAGAGCTACACCTGATGCGGTAGGTGGCGCGGATAATGAGGTTCTCAACGATACGGTTAATCATGTGCCTGGTATTCATGATTAAATGAAGCGACGAGGAACGCGAATGTCATACGAACCCGACCATAAGTTGTGTGAATACGTGAGAGGACAACACAATAGCACAAAATGTCAGTCAAGAAACCAAGCGATGGCGGGCCGATCTTGTGTCAGAGTTCAATCGAGTCAATCACGGCATCAAAGGTGGTATGGGGAAACAGGTAGCTCAGAATCAAATCAAGGCGAGTGTGGCGTAATAATCAGAATTAGAATAGTCAGAACAATCAAGGGTATGGATGGAGGAATAATCAGAACAATATGCCATCGAACCTAGTTAGTGAACCTCCTCCTGAGAAAAAGGTGGACTTAGAACAAGCCCTTGCACAAATGCTGACCTCCCACTCTGCTTTCATGAATGAGACCAAGGCGAATATGCGTAGGCTGGCTTGATTGAACAATCAAGCGCCTGACTAAGAAATTTGGAGTACAAATGGGTCAAAATGGCAGCCTATTGACGAAAAGGCAAGCAGGGTTCCTTGCAAGCAATTGAAGTGAACCGAGAAGAGATGAGAATGAACAGAATTGCTTGATCATGCTTTGAGAAGTGGTAGATTGGAGACACAAGGCAATCCCAGGTTATAGGGAGGTGGGCGAGAAAGTCATCGGCCGGGCGAGGTGATGTGCGAGATAAGGAACAACCCTATTGAAGCTTGATGCACGAAACCACTGCGAAGCAAAGACCCAGCCCTACCAATTCCTTACCACATAACGTCTAAGAAGCATAAGCTGGATAAGCGGGTTCGCGAAATTCATGGAAGTGTTCGAGTTACACATCAATATTACGTTTCTTCGATGCTTTGGGCCGGTGCCCAGCTATGTAAAATTTATGAAGACATTACGTCCCGAGGAAGAGAAGGTGGCCGGATTTCGAAACAGTTAACTTAATTGAGGAATGTAGTGCCATACTTCGAGGAGGAAGGCGCCATAGCTTAAAGACCAGGCGATTTCACTTCCTCCAGTACACCGTTGGAAATGCTATCTTTTGAGAAACTCTACATGCGATTTGGGTGCCAACATTAATCTCATGCCCTTATCCATTTTTAAGCCGGTTGGAATTAAGAATTGAGGCCGTCCAACCTCACGATCCTGCCCGGCTCAAACCAGATCTTTGAAGCATCAGAGAGGGGCAATAAGAAGATGTCTCATGAAAGTTAATGAGTTTATCTTCAGCCGATTTCATTGTATTAGATATGGAAGAAGAAAGAATAAAGAAATGCCCATAATCTTGGGTAGGCGGTTTCTTGCCAGCAGCGGCGATGATGTTCGGAGGAGAACTAAGGTGAAGAGTGCGGGAGAAGATGAAGTAAAGTTCAACGTGTTTGAAGCCGTGAGACATCCAGAAAGTGATACGTGCTTCATGGCAGAAATAGTGGAGGCTATAGTGTTTGTAAGTGGTCTCCTTGACCCTTTGGAGGCTAGCCTAGTAGAGGAGTGATTACGAGAACATGGCGAAGAAGCGGAAGGAATATGTTAATGGATGGACTCTTTGGACCCAATAGGGAGGAAATACTTGAATCTCACAGGTGGAAGGAGCTAAAACGCCAGTGCCATCGGTGGAACAACCACCCAAGATGGAACAAAAACCCCTACCTAGCCACTTGAAGTATGCATACCTTGGGGTAGCATCCACTCTACCAGTGATTATCTCAGCATCTTTGACTGAACTAGAAGAGGAGAAATTATTGAGGGTCCTTAGAGATCAGCAGTAACTCCGGATGATCTCTGCCGATTTAAAGGGATTAAGCCCTTCCGCGTGTGGCATGCCAGATGATACTGTTGGAAGAGGGGTACAAACCTTCAGTGGAAGCACAGCGGAGGTTGAATCCAACAATGAAAGAGGTAGTCCGAAAGGAAGTATTAAAATGGCTAGATACTGGGGTAATTTATCCTATTTCAGACAGTGCATGGGTTAGTCCAGTTCAAGTGGTACCTAAGAAGGGAGAAACAACTGTCATAAGAATTGAGAATAACATATTACTGCCTTCTCGAACAGTTACCGGGTGGAGGATCTGTATTGATTATCGGAAACTGAACAAAGCCACTTGAAAATATCATTTCCCATTGCCGTTTTTAGATCAGATGTTGGATCGATTAGCCGGTCATGAATACTATTGCTTTTTGGATGGTTATTCCGGCTACAATCAAATTGCTATAATACGAAGATCGGGAAAGAACTGACATTACTTGTCCTTATGGGACATTCGCATTCAGGCGGATGCCCTTTGGGCTGTGCAATGCACCAGGCACTTTCCAACGATGTATGATGGCCATATTCTCCGACATGGTTGAAAAGACAATCGAAATCTTCATGGACGATTTTTCAGTACTGGGAAATTCATTTGACAGCTGTCTGGAAAACTTGAGATCTATATTGGTAACATGCGAGGAGACCAATCTTGTGCTCAATTGGGAAAAGTGACATTTTATGGTACGAGAGGGCAGTGTACTCGGACATCGGATTTCAGCAAGAGGGATAGAGGTAGACAGAGCAAATATTGAAGCAATTGAAAAGTTACCTTCACCCTCATCAGTAAAAGGAATTAGAAGCTTTTTAGGCCACGCTGGATTCTATAGGCGCTTCATCAAAGATTTCTCTCAGATTGCAAAGCCATTGTCTAATCTCTTGGTCCAAGGAACCCCTTTTGAGTTTGATCGTAGCGATAGGTTTGCATGCATTTTCGTTGCTGAAAGATAGCCGGTATCGCCCCATTGTCGAGCCCCGCATTGGTCCTTCCCATTCGAGCTCATGCGACGCAAGGACTTTGCGATTGGGGCAGCAGCTAGGACAGAAATGAGAAAATTTCGTGTAATCTACTATGCGAGTAGAACCTCTCGAATGATGCCTGCCTGAATTATGCCACTACAGAAAGAACTATCGCTATCGCTTCTTGCTGACAAATTCGTACCATATTTGATTGGTAACATATCGTAGTTCACACCGACCATTCCCGCCATTAAGTATCATGACTAAGAAAGATGCCAAAACCCCGATTAATCCTAAGTGGGTCTTTTCGCCGCAAGAATTCGACGTTGAGATTAAAGACAAGAAAGGCAATCGAGAACCTCGTGGGCGCATCATCTTTCACGATCAAAGGCCAGTGATGAAGTTCAAGTGAACGACGCTTTTCCCGACGAACAACTGAGTTTATCAATACAAAGAAAGCACTCCATGGTTTGCGCATTTTGTAAATTATTTGGTAGCAAAAGTGGTCCCTCCTAGTTTAACTATCAACAGAAGAGGTTTTTCGCCCACTTGAAACACTACTATCGGGAGGAGCCAATACTTACGTACATCAGGCCGATCAAGTGATCCTGAGATGTGTGCCCGAAGATGAAATGAATAAAGATTTCGAACCACTCATACATCGCCAACATGTGGTGGATATTTTGTAGCCGTGAGAACAAGCAGCCTAAGGTGCTTCAATCGCTTCTACTGGCCTACCTTATTTAAAAAGATGCTCATCATTTCGTATCCACATGTGACAAAGTCAGCGAATGGGAGGCATTTCTAGAAAGGACGAACCGCCAATGCATCCCATTTTAGAAGTAGAATTGTTTGACTTATGGGGAGAGATTACGGACCATTTCCTCATCAGAACAACTCGTATCCCACGCAAGACTATGTCTCGGCTGGTTGAAGCAATTCCAACCCGCACCAACGATGCCAAGGTCGCGGGCCTCACCCCTGCGCAGCCCATATATTCTCACGCTTTGAACACCTCGAGCACCGATCACGCATAATGGGACTCATTTCGCAATAAGGTGGGATTGACAAGGTTTTGCAAAAGTATGGGTACGCCATCGCACATCCCTTGCATACCACCCACAGACAAATGGGCAAGCAGAGTATTAATCGAGAAATTAAGTCCATTCCGAGAAAAACAAGCACAAATTTAGGATTGGTTCAAAAAGATTGAAGATGCACTCGCATACCGCATGCATTTAAGACTCTTAGGTAAGTTGCCTTTCGCACTTCTGTGTATGGTAAAGCATGCCATCTTCCAATCACTGAGCATCGAGCCCATCGGGCAACTCGACATTAAACATGGATGCGACACTAGCCTAAGTGAGAAGTGATCGTTACAAATTGAACTAGATGAATTCAGGAACGAAGCTTATGAAAATGCCCTCATTTACAAAGAGAAGACAAAAGTCTGGCACGATAGACACATTACCAGGAAGGAATTCACAGCAGGACAACAAGTCCTCTTATTTAATTCCCGTCTAAAACTCTTTCCGGGGAAATTGAAGTCTAGATGGTCCGGACCTTTCACAAGAACCAAGGTCCTTTTCACATGGCGGCAGAAGTTACACATCCCGAGAAAGCTACAAGTACACATTCACCTGGGCCACCACCCAACTGGGCTGAAGCTCGTATTTCTGAGGCGAGTTCCATACGGATACACAGATCATTCCTCGACCCATCGATGAAGTACGTTAGTTGTAAGTCATAATAGCCTCAGCCCCGAGCACATTGCGATTCAGGGTCGTCGAGCTAACGACATTAAACATACGTCTCGGCGCAACCCAAGTTTTTCTGGAATTTTCCTTCTCTGAGTTAAATTTTGTTTTCACGCCAATATGTTATGTTGGTTTGCTGATTTTGTTGCGTAGTCGGTATCTTTTTTGGTTGTTTTACTTTGGGACTTGCAAAAGCGAGTCTTTGGAAGGATCCGTTGAAGAGCATACAGCAATCGAAGTCACATTTACAAGAGGGGAGTTTCTCTTATCTTGAACATGGGCGTAATGTGCATTTAAGCCTTCTACGTAGCGTCGGCGTTTCAGCGTCGCGGCGATCCTGCCGTTAAACGTTGCGCGGCGTCTCAGCGTCGCGCGGCGTCCGTAATTACCGCTTCACGGGGCGTCGCGACGTGAGGTTCAAACGTTGCGACGTTGATTTTGAGTGCCTCTGGAACGTCGCGACGTGCGTTCCCAACGTCGCGACGTGAGAATCCAACGTCGCGACGTTGTTTAGTCACATCCTCTCTGGGCGATCGCTGACGTTGAAGCGCAACGTCGGCGTTGGCTATATGTCTCTACGGTTTACCCGAGAGCATTCGCGTTGCCTGCAATTTGGGCGAGCCACGGCCCATTTGCCTTCTCACACCTTATCACACACACAGACCTCGCTTTCTGCACAACCTTCATAGTCCCTTGCCGGAGTCCTACCACACCGGTCGAAGGCGATCTCATTGCCCTCAGAGCACTCTCTTTTACCCAGTCACCCATCACACCTAGTCCCACTTTGTCACCATCATATTCACCTACCATTCCACTTTAGAGTCGCGGTCTTGCGTCATCGCGCGTAGGTCCTAGGAGTCCCCATTTAGGTTCACATTTAGGGTCTCATTTAGGTTTCGTCGGGTTAGGTCCCATTTGGGGTGCTAGTGTTAGATTTCATTTTCCTAATTGCACTCACAGGTGTTTTGTCATATTGTCTGAGTTAGTTAGGTGTGCCAGCTTGGTATCCCATTGCATTACCGCCTTGTCGAGGTCTGCCCGCTGATATGCGGAAAAAGAGCGAAATTGCTGCACCAGCGGGGTCGGTCGGCGGACCAGGCCGAATTATGATGTCACGCGGTTCGTGAATGAGA
The DNA here is from genome assembly GCA_016808115.1 of Tetrastigma voinierianum. Classification (NCBI taxonomy): domain Eukaryota; kingdom Viridiplantae; phylum Streptophyta; class Magnoliopsida; order Vitales; family Vitaceae; genus Tetrastigma; species Tetrastigma voinierianum. The sequence goes on from JAEQBH010000115.1 coordinate 1,081,477, forward strand.
GTGCCGCCGATCGATTCGGCACCATCTGCAAGAGCCGTCGTTTGTGGGAGAAGAGGTTTCCGCCTGATGATTGTTTAAGTAAAGACGGTCGGCCCGAGGATGGCGGGCACTTTGCCCGACCCGCACCTCGTCGGCGCGATGAGTGTGGTGCGAGAATTCTCGCCAATCTGCCTCCACGTCGTCGGTTCGAGTTAGGGGAGTATTGGTCGGGTGGTGCGGTCGATCATGGATTGTCTCGTGCGGATCCATGTCCCCTCGGCGCGTTTGATGCGCTACAGCGCCCAGAGCTACCCAGGAGATCATTCGGGTTTTGACTAATGGCTAGGGGTGAGTGGAAACTCAATAGTGGGGCCATGCAGTCCCATGAGCCAAGCACTGGCTTATATCGAGTGCGGCATCACTTCATCACGTCGCGTCTTATTGAAACGGCGTGTGTGAAGTAACTGACAACGTCTTTGCTTCAGTATGCCATCATCCAGGATATCCCTTTTGATGTTGGGCAAGTTATAGAGGATGTTATCCTCCATAACCGGGACGCTAAGATGAATTTGGGGCACCCTTTCCTCATCTTTGGCTTATGCAAGCGGCAAGGTGCCCCAGGCGACAATGAGGCGTGGTTACACCCGTCAAGAAACCATATCTCATTAAGAGGACAAGCGGGTGTACCACAGCTGAGGTCTATGATTACGGCCATGAGCCCTCGGACGAGGGCCCGACTTCATGACTATCCAGGCCCGTTTTGGACTCTGAGAATCCCAGGGAGACGTGGGCGTCTCGTCCTTGCGTACGCACCTGACCGGCTCCTCGGAGTCCCTCACACAGGCCAGGGACCCGGTGCTTTCGCTGGCGCTTTGGCGCGTGGGGCGAGACCCGGGACCATCAGTCCTCCTCACACGGGATATGGGCGCTTGCTGATGTCGTCTGCTTGTGTTATTAGCAGGCCTTATTCTTGGCGGCGATCTCTCCGGGCTTAAGCTTGCTCGGCTCTGCCTTCCACCATCGCGCCACCACCACGCCTGCCGCGGTGGCCCGAGAGATCACCGGGGAGTTCTCTTTACCCTCTGCATTTTGTGTTGCGATGGGGACGGATATTTTGTTTGGGGGCGGAGTGGGTACTACTCGAGTTTGTAGATTAGTTTCACGTTTTGAGTCTTTGTAGTGTTTTTTATTAATGCATGTTAGTTACATTTTAATGATTGGTTACATTTACCTTAGTTTTATTTACAATTACTCGTCTTAGGATATTGAGTTTGTGTTTAGTCTTGTGTGTTTTTAGGTAGATCGTATACATGTGTGGGTGTGTCGTGTCTGGGAGGCTGCGTGTGTGATGCCATGCTTTAGAATAGGGAATCAAATCTGTAGCCGAATCCACCTGTGTCAACAAAGAAAGGTTGCATTGGTTGTTTGAAAGTCGGGAATTAGGTTGAATAGGAGAAGGAGGCATAGTGAGTCATCTCCGGTGATTCAAGAAACCATTTCTTAAAGACTGTATCGCGCTGAGATGATCTCTAGGGTATGCTAGTCTGGGCGAGCCACTAAGGTTGACAAGCGAGTGGGAATCTCCTAAACACTAAAGAGATGGGACACGAAGTAAATAAAAGAGGATTGCCTTGAGCCCAGCTAAAAAAAAAAAAAAAAAAAAAAGGAAAAAAAATTTATATATATATATATATAAAATAGGCTTAATGGATAGAATAAGTGGGATCTTCCCAGCGGAATCAGACACGATCAGGGGGCACTTTCAAGCGATACTTACAGGCTAACTGGCCAGGAAGTCATTGACTTCTTTGCGGATTCACGAGTCACGAAGATGGAAGTTTCCCACGACTTAGGGCCCTTGGTTTAGTTGAGTGTTAGGGTGACGTTAGGGGGGCCCCGAGATGCGGTGCCGCTAACAGGTGGGAGTCACCGAGCTAATCCCATTACATGGACGTACTTAACATAAGCTTATGGGCACTAGTTTGTTCTATGTAGTGAGTAGATATATTAGCTTTTGACAACGGTGCGTTAGATCATTTGTAGTTAGATTTTCCCCGGTCGGTGAATTGAGCTCAAGTTTGGCGTCGGAACTTAAGTGTACGGCCCAGGAGTCATTTATTTATACGCACATAGGGTCATTGGGAAGGCCATTAAATATATGGAAGGCGAGGCAGCTAGTCGGCTTCAGCACAAGGTTCAACCTAGTTCATCGGTCAGACACCTATGCGAGATCTGTGAACTTGAAATAGAGCGGCATAAGTGTGACTCGGCCTGGTTTGATACCTTATCTATCGGCATGAAGCGGCAGTACCAACCGTGTTGAACTTTAGTACATAGAGTGAGTTAGATTTAAGTGGAGTTCTTGGCAGGAATGATGAAACTAAGTTTAGGGGTGTGATGAGTGTCCAAAACACTCAGGTTATACCAGCGTCGGTCTTACGTTTTAGCGTTTGTTTGCTCTCAATCAGTAATTTTGTGTTTGGATACGCGGTTGGTGATTGGTTTACATGCGGTGCGGTGGAACAAAAGCGGTATTGGAAGCAATTTTGGAGCAAGGCATTGCATGAAGATGTCTAGAGCGTCGCGTTAGATTGACTTCTTGTCTCGGTAATGGCCAGCGGCGTCGCGGCGTCTCAACGTCGCGACTTGTCGATCTGTCTTCTCAATCATTAAAGCGAATGGGAGCGGAATTCGAGGGGATCGGGAGGCCGGGAATCGTCTGAGCCGGGCGCGGAAATCCGAAGCGGACATCGATCTAAGGAGAAGAGCCCATGATTTGTATTGCTTCTTTGTTTTGGATATTAGAGCGATGTTTTATATATCGCTTATTGACATTTTCTTATTCTTATGTTCTAGATCTATCACACAAAGGTGTTGATTCGAACCTATCCGCGTTTGAGCGGATTAAAAGTTGATTAATTTATATTATTCATTGATTTATGATTCATTATCATCTACTTTACATCTGTAAATTAATTACATGGTAATGTTTGACATTAGTATGTTCATGCTAGAATCAGAGATTCGAGAGATGAGGATACTGGGATATGAGTAAACTGACCTTTGGTTGATTCGGTAAATAATAGAATATTCCCAGATCCGAGTGTGATTAAGGTTAGAACATTTTAAGCATTTGAAGTCACAGAGTTGGGGTAGAGATGCACTGACTCTACTAGCGAGATAAGGCGAATACACCTCGAAGAGGGTATCTATTAAACGAGATCACCTTGCCATTTAATAAAATCATAAATGGTGAGCAATATCATCTTTAGAAATAATCCATGAAAGTGGCGAGGGGAGACATAACCTAGTCCCATTAAATAGTAATTCATTCAATTCGGTAGTTTAGTTTACATTCGGATCTAGTACCCTTTCACATTACACACATCCGGATAAAATTTGAAGCAAATCTCGTAGTCAACACCTATCCTGTGGATCGATATCAGTACCATTGGTACACTCTCTATTACTTAGGGCGGCCGCGTGCACTTGCGCACATGGCGTACATTTTACACACCCACGCGTTTCGGCTGTCAAGTGAAAGTTCTAAAACATTCTTAAAATATAATCATATAATTTAACATATATTACAAAACCATACTATCATACCCACTATTTTGAGGCATTGAAATATCACTTACATATTATTTACAATCTTTTCGGTTGTACCCAAAGAAGTTTATATACAACATATTGCTTTCGAGTAACCGTTAAATAAAACAACTGCGGTGTGCACCTATCACTGAGATGGCCCTTGATGTTGATGTGGAATGTCCTATTCTCTAGCCGCCTCCTCATTACCTACACGGATAAACACCAGTGCTAAGCATAAAGCTTAGTGAAGATCCTTTCGCATGGATGGCCACTAACCATGATCATCATCTTCTAATACCCATGCAAGTCATGCAAGTTGCTATGCATATATATATATATATATATATATATACACATGTGCTATGCTAACTTCATGTGTTTTATCTATCAAATTTCATATCATTTTAGTCATAGTATTAATGACTATTCAGGTATTTTATATTTCCATTATATTTTAAAAATTACTTCCTATGTTTATGATTCATGTTTTATTTATCAATATCGCTTTATCTATTTTTACATGTTTTATACTGTATGTTCAAAAATTATTATAGGAAAAGAGCGTATGCTTAGGAGTACTATCAGCACAATGCAGGCGTTGAATCTCATCAAATGTTTTGTTGTATAAAGCGGGATTATGTCATCAACCAAAATGGGACCAGCTATATATGTATCTTCCCTTGACAAGCTGTATCCACTAATAAGAAATGCCGTATCAATCTACCCCAGTCATAAAGCGAACCAATTGATTTTTATTATGTTTCGAGTACATATCACATATACATGAATAACTAGTGTTATTTATCATGTATGCATATGAATATTCACTATCCATTATTCTCATCTTCATAAAAGTACTTTCACATATCTCTTTGTCATCATAGCGAATATATTCTGTGCTTCTTTATACTAGCAACTATACATGTATTATACTATTCACATGGCTGAAATTCTGTATCCTTTATTATTCCATTCTATTTATTCTATATTATTTAGCATTAAATCATATAACTTTTTAGAGTTAATTTCTTTATCTCACTTAGCTAAGTTATCTGACTTATTTTCATACAAACCATCTCTCCTTAATACTTTGGGAGTATATAAAGAGACATATGGATGTCTCGAAAATCTATGGAAAGAACATGAAAATTATTTTCCCAAAAGCAGGGTTGTTTCCAACTTATTTTTCTAGGTATTGAGCTTGAAATCTCGACATGCTTCCTTTACTCTACATTGTTCCTATACGAATCTATTTTATAGAAATTGGAATCGCCAATTGAATGCATCCAAACTCAAGTTATGGCATTTTAGTGTCAAAATGGTTTGTTAGCTAATTAACTGCTTGGTAACCGACTATGAGACCCATTCAGATTCTGCTCCATAATTTGACATCACGGTTCCTTCTACTCATTTGAGAAACTACAGTTGCTCTCAAGTTCTTCTCAAATTGGAATCATCCAATTTGGAGCACCAAAACTTAAGATATGTCCTAAACAACCATGACTGCTCTATTTTCAAAACAGGATTAGTGACTGGCCTTTAGACCCAAATTCAAGGGTCCTTAAGTCATAGCTCCCCTTGGAAAATGTGGTCACATGTCTTAGGTTTCTCTCCGACCACCTAAATTTCCTGAATGGATGCTGCAGGCCAAGTTATGGCGATAAATTCAGCAGGTTTGGGGAAATTTTGTGACATCTCCTGAAGCCCCAAACTGACTTCCTTTATGCCTAAAGGCTCTCAATTGGGGACCCTGGAAATCCGATAACAATTACCAACAACACTAACCACGATGAATTGATCTTTGAGGGTCTGTGCTCATTTCTTAGTCACCTCCAAGCTCTGCTCCTCCTTTTAACAGCCCTTCTCCTCACTTTGCTCATTCGCCATTTGCTTCTTCATAACTGCTTCAATTTGCTTGTATCGAAAAATCCCACACAAAAGGAGTGAAAGAAAACCAAATTTTGGTTCTTCTCCTCAAGCAATACCCACCAACTTTCTCAGAAACCGCATCTTGAATTTCGAAATTCTATATAAAACCAAGGAATGTGATCTTAAAGCAAGTCGGCTCAGAATTTTTATTTTGCCTAATTAGTCTTCCGCCACATGTCATTTTTCAAATAGCTTCATTAATATTTACAATAACATATAATCTTCTTTGTAATATCCTTTGGTCTTTAATTTGACAAATTACAATTTTATAGACTTCTTCCAAAAATCCCGATTATGTCTTTTCACTTTATGGCACATTTAATTTTAGAAAAATACAAAATTTACTTTATTATACCTAAACTATAATAAGCTACTAGGGTATAATTTGGGGTATTAACTCTCCTCTACATAAAAGATTTTGTAGTCCTCGAAATTGTACTGAGTATAAAAAAGTTTAGAATCTTTTGAGCTGTTTATGTTGCCTCACGACCATTGTTTCCTCACTTCATAGTGATGTTTCCGGTACTTTCACTAATGGCATGTGTGACCATGGCCCCAGCCGCTCACCCGGGCAAGATAGCTTTCAGCTCTCATCTTATGATAAATCCCGATTTGTAGCACGCCTTGCACGGGTAGGACATGAGATTCATCTGATTTGTATCTCCTGCCAATGGACCGTGAAGAGACATTGTGTAGTGGCGGCTCCCGGAGGAAGAGGCAGTGAGTCAGGCTCTGAGTCCAACTCTTTCTAAAATTTCATATGGACTGATGAATCTTGGACTCAGCTTTCCTTTTTTCCCAAATCTAAGCACCTTCCTCATGGGAATACCTTTTTGGGCTGCACTTTGTCACCCGCCTATATTAAAATATCCTCCATTTTCAAATCGACATAAGCTTTCTGTCAATCACTAGCAGCTTTTAACCTTTGCTGAATTATCTAGACTTTCTCTTCTATGTCCTTCACAATATCAAGTCCAATCAATTTATACTCACTAAGCTCTGTCGACATACGGAGTCGCTGCGTTTCGAATCCGTCTGATACTTCATGCGGTGCGAAACCAATCTGTTTGATAAGTGCATTGTTATAAGAAGATTCATCGGCTGGAATATGCCTATCTGACTTCTATGAAAATTTATAACATAACCCCTCGGCATATCTTCTAATATCTAAATTAATCTCTCCAATTGTCCATCTATTCTGAGGTAGAAAAGAAGTTGTCTTTGAAGTTGAGGCGAGTGCAATCTTGTAATAACAGAATCTTGACATAAATCGAGGATCTCTATCTGACACTATTGACAAAGGCACACCATGCAATCTTACAATCTCATCACGTACATTTCGGCTAGTTGATCCATAGAGCCAATTATCGGGACTAGTACAAAATGGGCGACTTGCAATTACCATCAGTTATGCTTGAATAGCATACGTGCTTCCTCTGGCGTAAGTGGGAGGTCGAATAAATCTTATGGCTATATTATCCATTTCATTGGAATTGGAATGGGATTCAATAGGCGATGGCGCACGGTGTTCGGCACGACTTTGTACGTTAAAACGCTTTCGGTGCAGTTAACTTTGACGCGCTAACGTTAACCGCTGAACCGCATGTCATTGCATCTATTTTCATACCTTTCCACGATACCAGTTCTGTTTCGATCTATTTTTGCATCTTATTTACTCCCCATGATTCCTGGTAAACACTAAGTTATGAGCTTCATGTACAAACTCTTTCTTCATCTCACTGTCAGTTAGCACACATAATCTATCTCTAAAATACAAGCTTCCAACTTCTTTTATCGAAAACTCACTCTCGACTCCATCTTTGATTAGCTGAATTTTTTCCTGCAACTCTTTATCATTATTTTGAGCATCTATAAATGTGGCAAAGCCAGCTAAGCTCTTAATTGGGCTAGTAAAAGCTCCATCGGCTATTCTCCCGATCAACGTGATGATGGTAAGGGTTGCCATTGTCCTTTTCTGCCCAGGCATGGCCCGACGTTGGCTTTCGGGATGGTAATCATTGCTGCAATCATAGTCTTTAAAACAACTCTAACCACCTCATTGCATAAAATTCAACTCTTTACAGGTCAATAGGTACTTGAGACTCGCGTGGTTTGTGTAGAAACTCTACACTTTTCCCCATATAGAAGTAGTGTCACCATATTTTCAAAGAAAACATTCTTGCATCCAACTCTAGATTGCAGACAGGATAATTACTATCATGTGGCTTCAACTTCCTAGATGCATGGAGGCCTGACACCATGCTGCATTAGCACACATCCAGACCTATCCTTGAAGCATCACTATACAGGGTATACTCTTTACCTGGGGTTGGCTGCGTCAACACTTGAGCTTCAATCAGCAATTGCTTTAATTGCTCAAAGCTAGCTTGGCACTTGTCATTCCACTCAAACTTCACATCTTTTCTGAGCAGTTTGATGAGTGGAGATGCTATGATAGAAAAGTCGTTCACAAATCTTCTATAATATCCGGTAAACCCCACAAAACTCCTCATTTCTGTCATATTTTGGGGTGGCTTCCAATTCACAATAGCTTGAATCTTAGCTGGATCAAATTTAATTCCTTTAGAAGAGACAATGTGGCCTAGGAAAAAAACTTCCTTTAGCCAAAAATCACACTTACTCAGCTTGGCATATAACTACTTTTCTCTCATAGTTTGCAGAACTATCCTCAAATGTTGTTCATGCTCTTCCTCATTCTTGGAACACACCAATATATCATCAATAAACACCACCACAAACTAATCTAAGTAGGGTCGAAACACCCTATTCATCAAATCCATAAATGCCACTAGTGCATTCGTCAGCCTAAAAGGCATTACTAAAAACTCGTAATGACCATATCGGATCATGAATGTTGTCTTCGGTGCATCAACATCTTTTTTACTCTCAAGCTAGTAGTACCGGATGCGAGATCTATCTTAGAAAGATATACGCTCCGCTTGACTAAATCAAATAAATCTTATATTACAGACGCGGTACTTGTTCTTCCTTTGTTGCTGTTGATCTATCTATAATCAATGCACATTCGCAATGTGCTATCCTTTTTCTTCACAAATAAAATAGGTGCACCCTAAAGAGAAACACTGGGTCTAACAAACCCTTTATCCAACAGCTCTTGTAACTGCAGCCTCAACTCTTTAATTTAGAATGAGCCATCCTGTAAGCTGCCTTAGAAATCAGGGCTATTCCTGGTACAATCTCTATGGACAAGTCTACCTCCCTCTCAGGTGGAATACCAAGTAACTCTTCAGGGAATACATTTGGAAATTTTTTTACTATTGGAATCTTTTCCACATCTACTTGACCTCTATTAGAGTCAAGTATCAAGGCCAAAAATGTCTCACATCCTTTCCTCATAAATCTCCTAGCCTGCATAGCTGAGATTACATTAGACATCACACTAGACCTAATGCCATGTACTATCACCTTTGACTGGTCAGAGCACCTCAACACTACTATCTTCTTTGCACAATCTAGTATAGCTTTATGCCTAGATAGCCAGTCCATACCCAAAATCAAATCAAATTCTTGGAAAGGCAAAGCAATCATATCCGCTGAAAATTCTCTATCTTAGATAACTATGGGGCAATTTCTGTACACCCTATTCACATTGACACTATGCCCCAAAGGACTGGTTACATGCATATCATATGATAGCTACTCCACTGTTGTCACCTTATCGAACACAACTCAATGCATACATATGAATGAGTAGATGCAGAGTCTATTAATGCATGCATTTCAATACCATAAAGAGAAAATATACTAGCAATAACTTTCGGTGCCTCCTGGTCCCCACGAGCTTTCATAACATAGGCTCGTGATAGCGCTAAAATCATAGGACGATCTACCGTCTCTAACACTATGCCTCCTAGTCCTTTATGCTGGCTCTAGCCCCCTCGACCTCTACCTCTATCTCGAGTCGATAGTGGTGCCGCAGACCTCCCTCTCTTGTTACTCTGAGGATTCATATTGTCCCTTGACTCTTTAGGACAATTTCCGCCGTCATTCGGTGATTTCATCCTACAAGCACCCTCCTGTCATGAATTTTGCAAACTCCCAGGCTGGCGTAAGTGCGATAAGGGCTGGAGTTTCTCCTGGTCCCATTAAAGCACCTCTACCAGTACTAGGTGTTATACTAAGCCCTTGCCTTCTTCCTCTGGTATTAGAGTTGTAAACTGATTCTACTTGTGATTCTCTAACTCTTTTCCCTGAGGAGGAAGAAGCTCCCTTGGAGAACCTCTTCTTTTGGAATATTTCTATGCTACTTGCCTAAAATCTCTCCACTTTCATTGCGGCTTACGCAAGCGATAGAAATTCTGGTAAAGAAGTGCCTGGCGCGAAATGCCCCTTGTGGACTCGTTCAATCCATCTTCAAATTGCCTACACCGAAATGCTTCGATGAGGACTAACTCAGGTGCATATTTGCTAAGATGACTGAACTCCTTCTCATACTCAACCACTAATAGATTCCTTTGCTTCAAATTCAAGAACCGCTTCCACTTGGTCTCCCTATACATCTTTGTAACGTACTTTGCCCTAAACTCTTGGACAAAGAACTCCCAAGGCATGGGATCTGGAATCCTCGGACTTTTCAAAACCAATTTCCACCAGTCATATGCCTCACTTTGCAATAGTGAGATTGCACATGATACTCTCTGATTGGGAGGGCATCTAACTTCCTCAAATACTCTTTGTAGATTTTCCAACCAGTATTCGGCTTTATCAGACTCTTCCATGCTTGTCCCATGGAATTCCTATGCTCATGTCTTCACACCATGTCTATGGGACACAAGGCGAGTCGGTTGTCTATGCAGAGCCATGTCTTAAGATATCTCATGGCTTTGCCGTTGGCTCGGCTGGAGCATTTAACTCACTTTTAGAAAGGTCGAAGGATCTGGAAGCGGATAACCTGAATCTGGGTTAACACTCATATTGCTTCTTCTGGCCCCGGATTGGGAGAAGCGATCCATCCTATTAAAGAAAACAAAAAGACATCCACATAGGAGGGCCGACACATTACTTTACATATGCATTTCTGTATCTTATCTCTGTCTAGGATTGCCCTAACCTAGGCTCAAAGACCACCATTTGTGACACCCCTAACTAACTTTGTGTTAGGAAAGGTGTCCTGTGCTAGACTTTAAACACGATTAATTGGCTTGGTTAAACATTCCTTAAAATATAATCATATAATTTGTATGCTCCTTTACAAAAACCATACTATCATACCCCACTATTTGGCGTTTCAAAAATATCACTTACATATTATTTACAAATCCTTTTTGTTGTGCCCAAAAGTTTATATCTGACATATTACTCGAGTAACCGGTCATCGGCTCTTCTGAGTGAGCACCTATCGTTGAGATGGCCTTGATGTTGATGTGGAATGTCACGTTCTCTAATACCTCCTTGGTACCTGCACGGATATTACGAGTGCTAAGCATGAAGCTTAGTAAGGATCCTTACGCATGAATGGCCACTAACCATGATCATCACCTTCTAATACCCATGCAACTTGTATTATATATATATATATATATATATATATATATATATATATATATATATATATATATATATATATATACCTGCCTCTATAACTCTCCCTCTCCTATATTCAATCATATAAACTTGCAAAAGTTACAATAATTCATGAATTTACCACAGCAATTAAATAATTTAATTCATTATGTTACTCTCATGTTCTAATGCTAACTTCATGTGCTTTATCTATCAGTCCATATCATTTTGATCATAGTATTAATGACTATTCGGTATTTATATTTCCATTATATTTTAAAAATTACTTCCAATGTTTATGATTCATGTTTTATTTGCTCCAATGCTCGTTTATCTCTTTTACATGTTTCATGCCTATATATTCCAAAAAAATGGATACGGGAAATAATTGTATGTACTCGAAGTCTTATCGATGTGCAGACAGTGATCTATATGTGCTTTCTTTGTATGACCCTGAGGTAGGTCCATGTCATCAACTAGCGGGGACAAGCTATATCTGTATCTTTACATAAGCGTATCCTAATAAGCATGCTCATCTATCCATCTACTTGGTCATAAGTAGGCAATCAATTTTATTACATTTTCAGTACATATCCCATATACATGAATAACTAGTGTTATCATTTATGCATATGAGATATTCACTATCCATTATTCTCATCTTCATAAAGAGTACTTTCACATATCTCTTGTCATCATATGAATATATTCTATGCTTCTTTATATAGCAACTATACATGTATTATCTTTTCTTCACATGGCTAGAATTCATGTCCTTTATTATTCCATTCTATTTATTCTATATTATTTAGCATTAAATCATATAACTTTTAGGCTAATTTCTTTATCTCACTTAACTAAGTTATACTGACTTATTTTCATACAAAACCATCTCCACTAATACTTTGGGAGTATATAAGAGACATATGGATGTCTCAAAATCCTATAGGAAAGAACATGAAAATCATTTCCCAAAACAGGGTCCAAATTAACTTATTTTCTAGGTACAATGAGCTTGAAATCTCAACATGCTTCCTTCATGCACATTGTTCCTATGTGAATCTATTTTACTTAGAAATTGGAATCACTCCAATTGAATCATCCAAACTCAAGTTATGGCATTTTAATGTCAAAATGGTTTGTTAGCCTAGTTAACACTGGTAACCGACTGTGAGACCCGATTTCATGGGTCTTCACTCCATAATTTGACACATTTGTTCCTTCTCTCTGTTTGAATCTATGGTGCTGGGACAACTACCAGAGTGAATATCGATTTGGAGTACCCAAGCAGATATGTTCTAAACAACCCGGAGATTTGTATTTTTCAAAATAGAATCAGTGATTGGTCTTTAGACCCAAATTCAAGGGTCCTTAAGTCATATTAATACTTTAAGATCCTCTTGGAAAATGTGGTCACAGGTCTTAGGTTTCCTCTCCAACTGGAATTTCCTAAATCGGAGTACTCTAGACGGTGAATAATTCATAGGGTTTTGGGGAAGTACGACAGCATCTCCCCTAAACCCCAAACATTTCCTTTATACTAAAACTCCTCAATTGAGGATTTTCGACAAAATAATATTCCCACCCCAACAACACAAACCACAATGAATTGATCTTCAAGGGAGTCCACATTGCACATTTCTTGATCACCTGAAACTTTAACTCTCTTCTTTCTTGGCCTCTTAACACTTTATTTCTCTTTCTTCTTTCCTTCTTCTTCACTTTTACTTGTACCAAGAAAATCACACAAGGAGTGAAAGCAAACCAAACTTTTGGTTTCTTCTCTTCCAACGTGCCTAACTTTCTCTCGACCAAAAATGGCGTTCCCAAGATTCTAAGACAAGACGTGGTCTTAAGGAAAATTTGCTCAAATTTTTGCCTTTTTGCTAATTAGTCCTTCACTTTTATGTCATTTGCAAATCACTTATTAATATTCCACAATAACATATAATCTTCTTAAAAAATGTCCTTTAAGTCCTTAATTTGACAAATTACAAATTTCCCTTTAGACTTCTTTAAAAATCCTAGTTATGTCCTTTTTCACTTGTAGCATCTAATTTTCCAGAAAAATACAAATTATACTATTATTATTGTTGACTAATTTTTGTATAGACCAAATTTTTACCAAGTAATTAACACTGCAAAGAACTAACTAAAGTCACTGAGCTTGTAGCTTGTTGATTGATTTTGTATGGACCAAATTTTTGAGTAATTAGCTGGCAAGACTAACTAAAGTCCCGGCAGGCACAGCTTGTTGATGACTGATTTTGATTAAAATATGTGTTGTCCTTTTTGTAAAATGGATTCATTAAAATTGAGTTTGATGCAATCGCGCAGAGTGCACAAGTCATCTGAGTAATAAAAGTGGATTTTTAAGTCGAGATATCGTTCCACGATTGATGATAAATCAAAATATTAACTACTATTCTTTCAGATTATTACTATTTAACTCCAATTTTAAAATGATTAGAAGAACTAATAAAAAGTAATACGAAAATAATTTCACTAGTATGCATAAAGTTTAATAAAAGTGGATTTGAGAGTTAATTTGAGTGGGCAATATTTAGGAAATGGACCAATGAATAATTGTTAATTTCTTCATCATTTTGAGTCATAGCTAAACCATTAGTTGGAAAACTAAATTTGTCAAATATGCATTGTAGTATAGTTTGGATTTCTCCCTTAACCATACATTTCACTAATTAGGGTGCGTGTTCCTTCCCGGACTCGTAAGGTGTCAATTACTTGTATGATATAATCCTCTTTCTAAGATCTAGGTTTTTTTCCTTTTCAGTACTTCACACCCAAATCTTAGGATTGAAGAATTCTTGCCCCCATAGACAGGATATTACAAGCCTTCTCCAATTTAACTGGTATCTCATCCTTCAATGCGGATAAAATTCTCCATCTCCTTGATTAAATCTATGCTAACACGGGATCAAAATCATTTCATCATAAAAAGGAGAAACCTCTGAGCGATTAAATTGATACTTCATCCAACTATCCACACATAATGAGTAAGTTAGTGATCAATCTGAGTAATCTTTCAGAGTTCATTAGTTTCAAAGTATTAGTCTACCAAACCCACAAGAAACTACTCCATACCCTCAGGATTCTCCATCTCTGTGTCACACAGAGGGCCTCCTGGAAATCAGAGCAAGAAACAGTCCTTTGTTTTTGGGTACACGGTACTAGTACTTGGAACAATTAAGTTCAAGAATAATACCGATCAAATAAATTCAAGATTTATAACTATGGCATTATTCCACTCTGTGCATAAAATTAGCAATCACAATCGACCAATTCCCAAAGGGAGCTCATTCTTTCAAAACTAGTTCACACATATCAATGACTAACTTATCAGGAAAATTCACTGAAATTGTAAACAAACTGAAATAAATTAACTCCATAAATTTTCCAAAATTCATTTAAAACATACTTGATGAGAAAAATTTTCTGATAGATTTATTTCGAAGTTTTACACATTAGTTCATTACTCAACTCTAGAAATTAAACCAAAAACTAACTAAAAACTACGCTAAAACAAAATCTACTAAAAAAATAAAAATAAATAAAAGAAAAATAATATATAAAGAGTTTTCAGCTACCCAGAAATCCTAGATTTCCAAAAGTTGAGCACAATGCTCTAGATGCGTCTATTTATAGACTTTCAACAGTCACGCACTTCAAAATCGCTGTGGATCCCCAAAATTTTGGTCTAAATTATCAAGCTCCACAACACATAAAATTATGTCAATGATGGAGTTTTAGCCTTGTCCTCAGCTCGTTTGTCACGCTTCGCCACGATAGCTCGAGCTTTTGATTATGTCACTGTCGTACTTATACAGTGCTCAGATATGTTTTGATGCAAAGAGTCTCTGTTCTGTCGCGATAGAGTGGAATGTGTCACAATAAAAAATTTGTTATAACAAAGCTTTTCATAATTTTCTGCTTCAAAATTATTGCACATATCTTCTTTCTTTGTCACCAATCTTCTGCCTCTCCTCTATTCCTTTCGCCACGACAATTTTACTGGTCGCGATAATCAAGCTCCTGCACTAACGAGACTCCAATTGTGTTGTGACAGACTTTGAAGATGTCAAGAAATGATTTACCTCAAATTTTCTACTTTGTCTCAGTTGCAGTTTCTATGTCGCGACATTCTTTCAGGTTACTCAAAACATCTCGTCATGGATAGAGTTTCTTGTCGCTACTGCACTTCTTCTCTCTCGATCCTTGTTGGCCGGGCCGAATCGCTGTTTAATAGAGAAATCTTTAAGGTGACAAACTTATCTTGGCTATCCCAATTTCTTTAATTTTCTATCGCGACATAATTTTCTTTTGTTAGAAAATCATTACTTCGCAGCCTTTATTATCGCAATAGAAACTTCGTCAGCGACGTGATTCCGCCTCGCCTTCTATTATGTCGCAACATAAAACTTATTTGTCGCAACATTCTTCTTGTATTGCTTTTCAACTTCTTGTCGCGACAGAGATTTCTTTGTCTAACAAAGTTCACCTCAACCTCATGTTTTGTTTGTCGCGATTTAAAACTTCTGTCGCGATAAAGTCTGCTGTCTTTTGTTGTGAACTCTAAATCTTTGTCAGCGACAGTTTTCAGTTTGAAGATAAACCTTCATTGAGCTGGTCCTATGATGAAAACTTTATCAATAAAACACATTCAACTGACTTGTGTTATAATTTTACATGGTCACATTGTAGTTATCTTTTGTCGAATATATTTTATCCGTTATCTTCATTCTTTATATACGAGAAAATTGATTACTACTTATTGCAGTCAAGAGTGTCGTGGATGTACTTTCTTTCATGTTAATTTCTTCGCAGTGGTCGACAGAAAATTCCTTTGGTCACAACAGTTCATTTTCCTTGAGTTCAAATTTTGTTGCACACAGCCGCTGCTATTTACATGGCTCATCGTTCCTCGAGACTGGTCGCGATGATTCAAAAACTATGTCGCGACAAAGAGTTCTGCCTTGGCCACTTTTTTTTCCTTCTTTTCCTGCTGGAATTTATCTATTTTTTCAATAAAAACCTGCAAAACACAAAGTTGGTGAATATTCCATAATTTAGCATTAAAATATATCTTAACTGCTAAAAATATGCTAGAAAAATGGATTAAAAATGGATGAGTTTAAGACTCATCAAATTCCCCCAAACTTAAAGTTTTGCTTGTCCCTAAGCAAAGAAAAGAAAATTTTGTTTGTCCTCATACAATTTATCTTTAATTTTTAAGGACATTTTTCTGGTAAAATCCACAATTTGGTAGGATCATAGGTTAGTTGTGAAATTCTTTCTAAATATGTTTCCAAACTAGAATCAGGAAGATTTTTCAATTAAGTTCACTAAAAAGCCAAGTAATTTATATTGTGTATACAATTCAATTATTCCACGTTGATTTATGAGCGCACACGGCTCTCTTCCTCGCATTAGTTAATCTGGGAGATATTACTCTGACATAGTTTCTTTATCTCTTAAAGTCTCATATGCTTATTGTCATATTGACCCCACTAATGTAAGCATACCACTCAGAATCAACTAGGTCTTTTAGGCTTATAATGTGAGGTCAGATGTACTGGGTAGATAACAAGATAATTGGCCTTTTTTTAATCCATATGTCACTTGCCACTTGATAGACTTGCCTTCATATGCATTCTTGACCTTTTCCATTCATGTCAACTATCTAACCTTCCATTTTGTTTGGTGCATCCTTCTACATACTTTCTATGGTGGTATTTTCCGATCTGTTATCTCGGGACCGGGAACTTTCATCCTTATTCAAGCTTTTTCACTTTTCATCTTCCATCAAGGCTTTAAGAATAATGCAATGCTTTGTCTTTAAGCTTTCTACCACCCCACAAACTTCTGGGTCAATAAATCCTCATACCAGCTGGCATTAGGTACTAGATGTTGAACACCTCTAAAGACTTAATTGGTTCCAGTGATAAGGCCATACATTCAAACTTATTCCACCTTGACACTTTCTTTCAGCTTCTTTCCTCATTCTTTTCATCTTTTCTCATCTTGATTGATTTTTCTGTCTCAACCCTTCTTATCCTCTTTTCATAATTTAAAACAATATTTCCCCAAACTTGTCCTCTTCTATCCTTGATGGAATGGTCATGTAATCTGGGAAAATAAGGGTTCTTTGTTGTATGATGATGTCTAAGGAAGCATGGTTTAGGCTTTTCATTTGCTAATTTGATGATGAAATTGGTTTTTGGCTCAAATAAGGAACTAGTGTGTATGCTTATGCATGTTATAAGGGTAGGCTTTGAGAGGCTCAATCTTCCAAGAATGGCTTATATCATTTTCTGTTAGTGGTATTGCTTAGGATTTCACCTTGACCAATAATCTAACAAGTTCTAGAACATTTTTAGATTTAATTGTGATAGATCCCAGAAGATGTCCCTAATCTTAAGAACAATTTGATTCAGAGATACCTTTGACCAAGTGCAACGTTTATCAGGATTCATAATAACTAAACTGTTTACAAAAACAGAATTACAAGTCTTATTTGTTCCATCAAATTGTTACAATCTTCCTTATTCTTGAAGTCCAACATATTCATCAATATCTTCACAACTCTCTTCTTTAGTTCCAACCCCAATTCATCTATTCAAGTCATGTTTGGTCCCTAGATAATTTTTTTGCCATGCTATTTGACCAATTAAAAGTTCATTTAAATCAATCATTCAATGTAGAGATGTTTAACACAACAACTAATCAATTCCATCAATACATCAATTCCACCAAACAATTCACAACTTATTCAAAAATTCAAACCAGGAAATATGATTTCTCCATTATTCAACCAAGCTATTCACTAAATCTCAACAATTTCTAATTATTGAACACAAAGGAAAGGAAATAGACAATAAACACACAAGAAATGCAAAATACAAGTGAACACCAATTTCTGCCAAAATTTTTTTTATTAAAGTATTTAAGTGTAAGGCATCTGGTTATAAAGAGAGAAAAGGGGAAGAACTATAGGGCAAGCTACTTTCTTCTTTTATCATGCCAATAAAGAATGTGACTAATCGGTTCAAACTTGTAAACCACCCTGCAAGTGAACTCAAGAACTGACTTGTGGTCGTTGACCTACTACCTTTTTCACTTCTGTTGAATGAAGACCACTCCATGGATAAGGCCATTTGCTTGATAAGATCATTTTGTCTCTACCCATTTTGTCTCTGCCCAATAGAGTTCAGGGTTCCCTCAAACTCACCCTAGGCAGAGTACATTTTTATCAGGTTGTTGTTGATCATATCTAAGCTTTCAGTCCAACACTTTTCCCTATAGTTTAGGGTGCCCTCCATTTCCTTATCACTTTTCTCTATTAGAAGTCTTATTTCTTTCTGATGTTTGTTGTACAAATACCGGAAGGCATATGCCTTTTGCAGCATGTTCTTTTCCATAGAATCCCTTCTCTCTTTCATGATCTTGAAAAACTCACTTTCTCTTCTGAACTGCTCTGACAGGAAAGTATCTTCTCCTGCCCTGAGCTCTTCACTCAGTTCTCTTTCTCTTGTTTCCCATCTGCTCCTCCATTCTTCATCTCTTAGCCTGAGGGCTTCCTCCAAATTCTGATCCCTTCTTTTCAACTCAGCATCGATGTACTCATCCTTGAATTGGAGTTGCATTTTTAGTTGGTTGTCCCTCTCCTGCATCTCTTATCTCATAGCCTTTAACATTTCCATCAATTCATTGTTGTTACCTTGAGGCTGTGAGCTTCTAGCTTGCTCCTGATAGGCTTGTCTCACATTTGGGGAGATGTCAAATTTGGGCTTGCACTATTCAAACTCGTTCGCTCGGGCCGCAAAGATCAATCTATATCTAATTGATTTCAATGTTCTCTTCTTCCTCTCTTGCAACTTCTGCCTCTGTTCTTAGGCCCCTTAGTGATTCCTATCAGTGTTAGGGGTGAGGTCCTAGGGCAGTTTTCTTCTTCCTCCCAGTCTCCTTCTACACCACCCAAGATACAGAGTCTAGTGATCAATGCTAGGTGTGGAATCAGTCCCTTGTAGCCTCCTCTAAAATAACTCAGAATTGAGTTTTCTATAATTTTCCAACACTGAACTTGTAGCCCTTTAGGATGGCATATAACACCGCCTTTATCCCTAACTGCATTAATGCTCGAAGGTAAAATGATCGGTCAGGCCTTACTTGCTCAATAAGGTTCCTATGGCGATGGACTCGTGTGGGTTTTTCCTAGTGGCATTCTACTTTCCCTTGCCATCAATTAGCAAGTCTACAATCTTCTGGAAGTCAGGTTCCTTCACCAGTTTCTTGAACTTCGACCCATTCTTCCTCTCATGAAGACAAGTTTAGTCTACATCCGTCAAGGATATCCATTTCTAACGATAATCGCCTTATCCTTCTTTCCGACCATGTTTGCATAAAATTCTTTCACCACATCCACGAATCCTGGAGCCTTGTTCTCGCAGAACAGGTGACATCCTCTCTTCTCGATGGATTCTTGGAAGGGTGAAATTAATTTGATGAACCCTCTTTCGCCTATAAAGTCCATGTGTCAGCAGCTATCCCCTCCAGCGACATAAGCCCGTCCAAATCCGCCGCTTTCTCACGCTTTATGCCCAACTTCTTCAACTCCTCTTTCCCCTTTCTAGTTTCTTCCAACCGGTGGTTCCATTCTCCGCCCTAGATCCAACTCTTCTCCTTCCCGCCTCGTTTCGTCAGTCGCTTAGACCGCCTCTACCGCCTCCGCGTATTCTTCCATGATTTCGTCTGCCCGTGAACAAGGTTTGACGACTCAGACATTGTGAGAGAAAGAGTTTTGGAATCTAGGGTTTCAAAAGGAAGTGAAAGAGATTTGGTGAGGAAATCTGAGTGGGTTGAAGGTTTATGAGGCATATGGCCTTTTAGTTTTCAAAACTTTTCTATTTATAGGCCTTATGTTTGTTGTGCCTTCATTAATTGTCACGACAAAAAATCGACTAGGTTTGTTCCTTTACTATGTCGCGACATAAAGAAATAATATTACACAGAATTTGCAATTACTGTGTTTAGGTAATTACGCAACAGAGCAAGAATTTCCGTGACACAAATTTGTGATGCTCTAGTGGATTTATGTCGCGACATAGAGAATTTATGTCGCGACATATTTTCTGATGTTCATGTGTGCTTTTTGTCGCTACAAAAGGAATTATGTTGTGACAAACTTTTTCTTGTAGAATTAAAGGTTAGACCCCACCTTGTCGCAACAAAAGGAAAGTATGTCGTGACAGAATTTCCAAGACTTAGATGAAGTTTGTTCACTCTTTGTCGCGACAACAAGAACCAATGTCGCGACAAGTTTAAACAGTGTCGCGGCATACTTTTGTCTGTCGTGACAAAGTTCTATCCTATCTCAAAATTTGCACATTTAACATAATTTCAACCATTCAACACAAATGACATTATGCAATATATTCCTTCTACTCAATTCATACTTGTGAAAACACATATAACATCAAACAACCTTGATTCAAGTATGAACAACAAATCTCATTATTCGCTCAATAAGATTAATCATGATTATTTAATAATGCATCCAAGCAATGAGCATAATAAAGTTGTTTACAATTTTCTGCTCTAAAAAAATAAATAAAATTCCCCCCAAACTTCAACTATGCATTATCATTAAAGAACAAGTTAGGGAAAAAGAAAAACTCCCCCTTGTAGCACTTTCTGCCTAAATAGTTTGAGAATGAATGATTCCATAAAATAACCACCTCTTGTACAACTTCATTATCTTGAAAATTTAACAAAATCCTACAATAAAATATCAAACAAAATTAAAACTAAAATTCAATCACACTAAAATTTAAAAACAAGAACAAACTAGATGTGAAAATTAAAATTTAGCTTGGGTTGCCTCTCAAGAAGTCGTCAGCTTTAATTTCGCCTAGACATCACGCAGAATGTCTTCCATTCAACAAAATTCTCTTCTCTTCTTCAAAATCTGGATCTAAACTTCATTCATGATTCCTCCAAGATAATGCTTCAGTCTCTGACCATTCACTTTAAATTCACTTCTAGAATCAGTTTTCAGTGTTACTGCTCCAAAGCAGGTGTCGTCACACTGTAAGCACTAATTCATCTTAAACTTCAGCTCTCGAAATAACTCGAGCCCGAGTCAGATAAGAGACTTGTTCTCCCGCTTGAATTCCCTCCTTAAATCTTCCATCATAATTTCTTTGTCTTATCTTTGTAGATATTGACATTATCATGTTTCATTCTCAACTTTCTAGTTCATTCATTCGAGTACCTTTCTTCTTCGCAAACTGAGTCAAAATTCAGTTTCTTGATGGCCCACATATCTTTATATTCCAATTCCAGAGGAAGATGACAAGGTTTTCCAAATACAATTCTGTATGGAGACATTCCAATGGAAGTTTTGTAAGCAGTTCTATGAGCTCACAATGCATCATTTAGCTTTATACACCGCCTTTTCGCCAGGTTCATAGTTTTCCATAATTTTCTTGACTCTATTGGAAATTTCGCTACCTAATCGACTAAGAGTGGTAAGCCAATCCCATTACATGTCTATTCCATATCCGCCATGAGTTTTTCAAACACTTTATTTTCAAATGCCTCTCATCATCAATGATTGTTCCGGGGTGCTCCATAAATCTACTCAAAATACTTTTCAGATAAACTCAACCATTGTGTTGGCATCATTTTTGGGACAAGCTATTGCTACCACTCATTTGGATACATAATCTACAACTAGGAGAATGTATAGATTTTCAAATGATGATGGGAAAGGTCCCATGAAGTCTATCCCCTATACATCAAAAATCTGCACCACAGGATTCCTTGAAGGGGCATTTCATTTCTTCTGCTTATATTTCCCATTCTCTGACAATTATCACAATGTTTTACCCATTCAAAACAGTCTTTGAATAGAGTAGGCTAATAAAAACCTGATTAAAGAATTTTCTAGATTGTTCTGTCTCCTACAAAGTTTCCTCCATATGGTGATGCATGACATTTCTCCATAATACCACCTTATTCTGTTTCTGGAACACATCTCCTTATGATCATATATGCTTCTCTTCTAAAAAGTAGTCGGTCATCCCAAATATAAAATCAAGATCGCTTCAATTTTCTTCTCTCATTGTAGCTGAACTTAGGTGGCAATAACCCACAAGCCAAGTAATTCAATATCGCATACCAAGGTGTTCGACTAATAACAAAAACAAATCGCTTCATAAGGAAAAAATTTTCTACTATTTCAGCTTCCTTTTCTTTTTTCGCCAGCCTTTTCCTTCCGATCTGTGACAAGTGATCACTATCACATTGTCACTAATCCTTCTGTCTTTGATCTCCAACAAACTTGCAAGAATATCACCCATCCGATCGCCTCGCTTGGCATCCGTCTTGTCATCTGACATCCACTGCAGCAAGACGATCAATGTATATTATAACATGAGACCCTAATATGTAAGGCCTGAATTTTTCACAAGCAAACACCATTGTCAGCATTTCCTTTTATGTGGTAGAGTAGTTCTCTTATGCCTCATTGAAGGTTTTGCTAGCATAGTATATGGCCTTGAATATCTTTTCAATTCTTTGTCCCAATACAGCTCCCATTACAAAATCACTAGCATCACACATAATTTCGAAATCATTGTTCCAGTCAGGTATCACCATGACAGGAGCTGTCACTAATCTAGATTTAATTTCGTCAAATGCAGATCTGCATAATTCATCAAAATCAAATTTTGCATCTTTTTCTAACATTCTACATAATGATCTGGAGATTTTTGAGAAGTCTTTTATGAATCTTCTGTAAAAACCAGCATGTCCTAGGAAACTTCTTACCCCCTTAACTGTTGTAGGTGGCAAGAGAGTTTTTATGATAGCAACTTTTGCTTGGTCTAATTCCAATCCAGCTGCATAAATCTTGTGTCCCAAGCTAATACCCTCTGTTACCATGAAATGACATTTTTCCCAATTTAAAGCTAGATTTTTGTCTTGACACCTCTGAAGTATTATTTCCAAATTTTCCAAGCAATTCTCAAAACTGGATCCATATACTGAGAAGTCATCCATAAAGATTTCCATTAGCTCCTCCACCAAATCAGAAAACATAGACATCATACACCTTTGAAATGTGACAAGAGCATTACATAATCCAAAAGGCATCCTTCTAAAAGCAAATGTGCCATAAAGACATATAAATGTAGTTTTCTCCTGATTCTCTAGGGCTATAGCAATCTGGTTATAACCAGAATATCCATCAAGAAAACAGTAATGGGAGTGTCCTGCTAACCTGTCCAACATTTGGTCAATGAAAGGTAGAGGATAATGGTCCTTTCTCGTAAGCAAAAGAGCTTAGTTTTCAGAGTTCATACACACTTCCATCCCGCGCTCTCTTATAGGAATCAATTCATTCTTCTCATTTCTGATCACAGTGAATCCACCTTTCTTGGGAACCACGTGAACTGGGCTCACCCAAGGGCTATCTGAGATTGCATAAATGAAGCCTACATTCAGCCATTTCAGTACTTCTTTCTGACTACTTATTTCATTACTGTGATTCAAATTTCTTTTCGATGTTCTATGTAGGTTTTGAAGATTCTCCTCTAAAAGGATCTCTGCGGCATACGCATAGAAGGATTGATTCCTTCGATCATCTATGCACTGCTTGTCAGTTTCCTCAGATTTTCGGTACTCAAAGAATCTTTATTCTTTAAGCTCAGCCAATCTAGTTTAAAATGATGATCGGGCTTTGCTTTTTCCGGTCATAAAGAAAGCATACTTCAAATGTTCAGTACTTTAGAATCAAACCCTTCAGCCGTGGCTTACTTCAATAGCTTTCTCTTCATAACTACGGGATTTTTCTATACTATTTTCTTCAACACTGAGTGCTACCTCTTTTAATTTAAAATTGGAGTTCATAAATTCAACTTCAAGATGCTCAAGATACTAGAAATTCATCTCATTCTCATTCATTGAACTCTGAAAATTACAATCATTTATCAGCTCATAACTGATGGGAATTTTTGTTTCAATCTCACACCAGATAATAAGTTCTCACCGTTTAAACCGTGACGAGATCAAGTGCACTCGCCATCTCTCCAACCCCGAGTTAGTTCTTTCTTCATCGATCAGGTTACTCTTGCCTAAGAAAGGCCTTCCTAACAACAAAGTGGGACTGAGCCATTTTCTATATCAATAACTACAAAGTCCATCGAGAAAATGAACTTTCCCACTTCGATCACATTATCTTCAAGAATGCCCTGTCACTAATTGCCCCGTCTCGCCATCCTGGTAGGTCATGGTATATGGGAGCAAGCCCCCAAACTAAGTCTTTAACCACGATAAAGGCACTCATTGATGTTAACGTGACCCGTGATAGTGCTTTTCCCATATCAGAATTCCTAATCTTGCAAGGTATAGTGAAGCTGCCTAGATCTTGCATTTTCTCTCTTAAAGACTTCTAGATAACTGCACTGCAGGTTGCTGTCATGCTCACTACCCATTCTTCAGCAATTTTTCTCTTTCTGCTCAATATATCCTTCATGTCTTTTGCATAGTGAGGCATTTGAGTCAATGCCTCATAAAAAGGGATATTGATCTCTATCTTCTTGAACATGTTCAAGAATCTATAATCGCTTCAAGCTTCGCCTTTCATGTTCTCCGAGGAAATGTGGAACTTGAGGATTGTACGCTTTAACCTCTTCCTTCTTCCTTAGATTTGCCTTTTCAACTTGCTGCTCTTGCTACATTTTTGATGTTCTATTTTCTTCAACAACTTCTGAACTGTGCTGCTTCAATTCTTTTCCAATTTCTACATGTTTCTCTTCCTCAGTTTCCTTCTTCTTATTTCTTCTCTCTTCTAGTTCTCTACCACTTCTTAGAGTTATTGTCATGCAATCCTTCGGATTATTCCTTATGCCACTTGGGAATGCATCCTTGGACTGATTCTACTGGCTAGTGCAAACTGCCCTACCTGAGTCTCTAGATTCTTCAAAGAGGCGTTGGTATTACCGAAACACACCAGGCTTGTTGAACAAGTGCTACTCAACAAACTTCTACTCATGTGTTTAGCAACCCTTATTTTCCCCCATGAAAGCAAGCATCCGGGTCCTCAAGGAATTAGATCTCCCCGCTTGATTTTTGCTTTCCGTCCCGCTGCTAATACCAAGTATTGTCAGAACCTAAGTGAGGCATGATATTGCTGTACTTCGCCCGTGTCTTTTGAACTTGTTGCTCCTCCTCCATATGAGAAATTCATGGTTCCTAAGTGCTAGTGTGAAGGAGTAGGTAAGCCGAGGTCAGCTTAAAAGTGTAGCTTATATTAACACAGGTACAGGCTCTTAACTCGGGTAGAGACCCCCGCCGGTTACCCTCTTCTACTATTTATTTTCTCTCTTTCATCTATTGTCCCCACTTCAAGTGCCGTGTGCATTCTTCTCTCATTATTTCCAAGCTTGTTCATTAATGCATCCAACTTTGCTTCTATGACAGTCATCCGATTAAGCTCAATTACAACACTCCCTTTCAATCGTTGCTGCTCCCTGAAGCTTCGAGCTTTGTAGTTGCATTACTGTGGTCTTCTAATCACCGCTCGCCACGCACTTTTCTCAAAGTCCTATAACAGTCGCATCAATTATACCCCTCGAGGCATAATTCATGGAATGGTAGAAAATGTCCATCCGAAAGGGTCGACTATTCCATGCACAGGCATCTTTTAAGAGTCACTGTGATCTCTCTCACATCAGATAGACTTTTATCCCTCCTCTCGCTTGAAGACTATGATTCTCTCCTCCTTCGTAAGTCACTTGGAGGAAAAATCTACTCATATAGGCCTCCACCAACTCTTCCCAATTTGTCACTAATCCAACAAGGAATGAATCAAAACCGAAGTCACGCCACATCTCTCGCTGAAAGGGAAAGAGCTCTTGTAACCCGATCAATACTTTCGTCTCACCCCATTCACTTTGATCGTTAGCCATTTCATAAATCTTCCCATATGTTCATCGGGCCTCACTAGATGCCCAAAGAACCATGTTGTTGTACCATTATGATCAGAGCTGGCTTGAGTTCAAAATTGTTAGCTTCTATGGCAGGCTATCTCACAATAGAGTACTCATCTTGAATAACATGCTTCCAAAAGTCCTCCATCGTCAATTGCCTTTGAGGTCTACCTCGTCTTCTTCTAGAATAGGTTGTAATCTTTCTCTTTGATTTTCCATATTTGTAGATTCAACACTTGTAACTTTCCTCATATTCAGCACTTGTAACTTTCCTCAAATTCCTCAGTGTTTTCTCAATTTTTGTATCCAAAGGCAAAAGAATCAGCTTTCTGCTTTATGCATTTTAAAATCTTCCTGTAATAGAAACACACTGAGATCAAATTTAATCTGTGGGAAACAATTATATCCATTTAAGCTCATAAAAGATTTTCAATAACTTAATCAACTACTGCTATTAAAACTATTTTTGTGATTTATTTCATTTTATTTTTTAAAATTAATGATAAAATAAAGAATAATGTCCAAATTAGTAATTCTCTCTTTGATTAGAATAATGATCTTTAAATTTTACACTCAATCAACTCTCTAATAAATCTGCATATAACGAATTTCAAAAATTCTATAATTTTTATAATAATTTTATTATATATTCCGTATAAATTGAGCTAAACTCAGGTTTTTCCAAGAACCGGAGCAATTGTTAAATTGCAAAAGTGAATGAATATAAGCATATGATTGTTATTATATGCTAAAATGAGAAATTAATCAAACTTTAAATAAAACCCAAGTGAAAATAAAATTTGGAATTTTATAAAATGAGATCTAAGGGTCAATCGAGAAAATGTTTATGTGTTTAAGTGCAAATAAATATATATGTGCTATAAGGTACTAAGACAACTTAACCAAAATGGGTTTTTGATACAAACATGGCCTTAAGAGAAATAAGGGATATTAGACCACATTATCTTAAGGTCTATTTGAGCCTAAAATGTTTTGGAGACAAGAGAGTATATATAAGAGCCTAGTGGTTTGAAAATAGTTGAGATCAGGAATCACTCCATGTTCAGGTAAGATTTTTCAAGATTGCTAAAGAAGAAGGTTAGGCCTAAAAGGACAAGAGATTAAAGGTATGACACAAACCCCAGATTTCTTTAAATGGTGTTTAGGTTAGAAACCCTAATCATCCATCCATGGGTTTTACTCATGGTTATTTAGATGATATTTGATGTACCTGGAGTGACTCCCATGACTTGTTTTGAGTTTTTGAGGATTTTGGAGAAAAATCGCAAAAAGGGAAAAACCAGAAAATCCTCAAGTAAACACGAGTCCCACGCCACAGTCGTAGGAACCACGCCGCAGTCAGGCCCCCACACCACAAACAGTGGATGCCCTCACAGGAGGTCGAGGTGCCCAAAAGGGCACCCTGCACGCTTACGATGTAGCCTTTTGTTACGCCGCTTAAGATGCATGATTCATTCATAGCGAAATTTTGACTTCTGTCTAAAGTCTAGATTCGCATTAACCGAGTTTGCTGATCCTAATAAATATCAACGGGGTTCAAATAAAGATAAACTAAGTGAAAAACGCATCGCACCACCGCCCTACGTTTGACCCGCTTAGTACATTAATCGCTCAACCACTAAGAGTAGAGAATTTTGTATTCGATCAGTGCGTGTGAAGACAACAACCCGACCTGTGGATCGGCACGAAAGAGCACAAGTGAACTTCATAAATCGTTTGTTCTTTGTTCATTCTCTATCTATTCCTCGCTTTTTCAGGACTCTTTCCCATTTCAAGTTCTATTTGTGAAATAAATATATATTGATTTGAATTATTAATATTTGAAATATTTGTCAGATATCTACATATGCACGTGTATTTGAACTATAAGTGAAATTATTACATGTGAATACATTGATTTGAAATGCATTATTGAATGACCAACATGACGGGATTCACCAACTGAATTCGTCATGAAGGTAACCGTATTTGTTAAATGTGAAATCACATTACTACTGAATGACAAACAAGACAGGATTCACCAATTGAATATGTTGTGAATGTCGACTTCTATAGTCATATGTGAGATTGTAATATTGAATGTGAAATCATTATTTACTACTCGAATGATAAATGACAGATTCACAAACTCCACCGCATGAATGCTCTAATTTATAGTCATATGAGATTGTATTATTGGAATGTGGAAATCACATTGCTAATGGGAATAAATAAATAGGACAAGATTCACCAACCGAATCTTGCTCCGGGAATGTTAACCTCTTATAGTCATATGTGAAATCGCAAACCGAAAAGCTTAAAATGATATTAAAAAGTGTATTTGTATAAGTATCTTTACATTACACATAAACATTGTATAAGGCATTATTTTGATAAATGGGGCTGACGGTATTGAACTGAAATGGAATAGAGAACTATATAGAACCACTAAGCATGAAAATGCTTAGCATATTGTTTTTATCAATGCATAGGTACTGAGTGATAAACAAAGGATTGAAAGTTTTAATTCCCAAGGTCAAGGTTCAGAGTCATTCGTAGTGTTCACTTTATATGCCTGGCCACATGCATCCTCACCCATTTTTAAGATGACATTGTTTTGTAAACAAAAGGAGTTCAACTCAAATTATTTTACCATATCCGAACATTATTTTTGGGATATCATGTCATAAATGGCATAATATGTCATTTTTGTTAACGCAGAGTTTTGTAAGAATCAGATTTAATGGTAAATGCTTATAGGTCGCCTTAAATGAAACGCCCCATAAAGATTTGAGAACGAAAACGTTTATGGTAAAAAAAAATGTATTTGATAAATGAATTTGATTAATGGTTTGCCCGTCCCTGCTCTCGTCCTGATCCACCAACCTGCTCTGTCTCGGCCTGGGGGTCGCATGCGCCAAAAACTTGTTGACTACTTTTTTGTATATACCAAATTTTTACCAAGTAATTAGCACTACTGCCAACGACTAACTAAAGTCCCCTGCAACGATGCCAAAAACTTGTTGACTAGTTTTTGTATAGACCAAATTTTTACTGAAGTAATTAAGATCGCTAAAGACTAATTAAAGTCCTGAAGAACAAATACTAAAAACTTGTTGATGACCGATTTGATTAAAAATATGTGTTTATCTTTTGTAAAATGGATTCATTAAAATTGAGTTTGGTCTAATCACCGCAAGTGCATAGGTCATACAAGTAATAAAAGTGGATTTTTAAGTCCGTATATCACTCTATGAGGATTGATGATAAATCAAAATATTAATTCACCCTAACTACTCAAGATCCCTTAATATTCGAATTTTCCAATGTTAAATGATGAGAGAACTATCAAAGTAATACGAAAATAATTTCCACTAGTACACAAAGGATTTCATAAAAGTGGATTCGAGTTCATCGAAAGGAGACAACACTAGAAATGGACCAATGAATACTGTCAATTTCGTGATCATTTTTGAGTCATGTTTAAAACCATTAGTTTGAAAGCTTTAATTTGGTTCAAAGATGCATTATAGTATAGTTTGGATTTCTCCCTTAACCATACATTTCACTAATTAGATATTCATATTCCTTTTGGACTCATGGGTCCGATAATTACTAGAAGATATATCCTTTCTAAGATTCAGTATTTTTCCTTTCGCACTTCACACCTAAATCTTAGGACTAAGAAATTCTCGCCCCATGTATTGATATTATGTGCTCTCCAATTTAATCCGCACCTCATCCTTCAATGCTGATGAAATTCTCCATCTCCTTGATTAGATCTATGCTAACACGGGATCAGAATCATTTCATCAGAAAAAGGAGAAAACTCTAAGTTATTAAATTGATACTTCATCTAACTATCTGCACACAATGAGTAAGTTAGTGATCTATCTGTGTAATCTTTTAGAGTTCATTAGTTCCAAAGTATTAGTATACCATACCCACAAGGAACTACTTCGTACCCTCAGGATTCTCCATCTCTGTGTCACACAGAGGCCTCCTGAAAATCAGAGCAAGATACAATCGTTTGTTTTTGAGTACACGGTACTAGTACTTTGAACAATTAAGTTCAAGAATAATATCAATCAAATAAATTCAAGATTTATAACTATGGTGTTCTTCCATTTTGTGTAGAAAATTAGTAATCACCATCGACCCATTCCCAGAGGGAGTTCATTCTTTCAAAATTGGTTCACACATATCAATGACTACCTGATAAGGAAAATTCACAGAAATTGTAAACAAACTAAAATAAATTAACTCCATAAATTTCCAAAATTCATTTAAAGCATAACAGTAGTGAGAGAAAAAATTTTACAATAGATTCCAACTCGGGCCGCATCGCTCATTACTCAACCTTAAGTCTAAATGTAAAACTAACTAAAAACTACGCTAAAATAAAATCTACTAAAAAAATAAAAATAAAAGAAAAGAAAAATAATATACAAAGAGTCTTCAGCTACCTAGAAGTCCCGATTCATGAGGCTGCGCGCATGGTAGCTAGTCTCTGGGGATGTGTCTATTTATAAACCTTTCCAATGACGGGTCGCACTTCAAATGCTTTGTGGATGCCCAAAATTCGCCCAAATTAACGCTTCCGCGCGACATAGAAATTATGTCGCGACGTGAGTTTGGAGTCCTTGTCCCTAGCTTCTCAGCCGTAGCCTGCGCTCAAGCAAACAAGTTTTTTGAAATTTTTTTCTCGATTCTATCGCAACAAATTTTGATAGTGTCGTGACATGGTTTTGATGCAGTAGTCTTGTTCTTATTGCGACAAGAGTGTCTTGTGTCACGACATAAAATTTGTTGCAACTAGCTTCTCATATTTTTCGCTTCTGAAAACTGTTGCGACATACTTTTCTTTGTCGCGACCAATCTTTTGTTCTCTCCTCTTCGTCTTTTGTCGCAACACAATTTTCTTCTATCACGACACAATCCATTTGTCTCAGACTACTTAAGATCGACTCGTGGTCGCGACGCACTCTAAAGATGTCATGACAAACATTTTACCTTCTAAATTTTTCGGATTTTGTCGCATTGCAGTTCGGCGTCGCTGGCTTCTTTCCGTGGGTTACCCAAACAACTCTCTGTCAGCGACAGTTTCTTTCACGCTACACTTCTCTGATCCTCGTCGGGTCGAATTATTTGTTGCAACAGATAAATCTTTGTTACGACAAACTTATCTTAGCTTATCTCAGTTCTCTTTAATTTTCTGTCGCAACATAATTTTCTTTTGTCATGACAAAATTCTATTACTCTGTAGCTTTTATTATCGCAACAGAAAACTTCTTTGTCGCGACAGAGATTCTGTCTTCAGTTCTTCATTATGTCGCAACATAGAACTCTTTGGTTTAAACATTCTTCTCTTGTATGTTTTTCAACTTCTTTGTCGCGATAAAGATTTCTTTGCTCACAGCGATGCAGTTCACTCTCAACCTATGTTTTGTTTGGTTCCACAAAGTCTGTTGTCTTTATCAGAGCTCAATTTTATGTCACACAGTATCTTTTTTTTTCTACTACATAAATCCTTCCTTAATCGGGTCCTATGTTAAAAACTTTACGGTAAATCGACGGTGTCATAACCTGTTTATACTTTGTCGCACACAAATTGCCTTTGTCATAAGCTCATATGCTATCTATTCTTTATGTTACGACAAAGCAAGGATTGCTTCCAACAAAGTTCTACTGGTTGCCGCTTTCGATCAATGTCGCGACTGTATCAAGAGTGTCGCAGCCTCTTCTTCACACACTTTCAAGAAAGGTTTCCATTTAAAAATTCCTTTGTCGTGACAGTTCTATTATTCCTTGAGTTTAGCCTCGGACTTTGTTGCGATGATAAAGCTACCGGGTCAAGGACATAGCTCGCTGGTTCCTGAGATCGATATCTTAAACTATGTCGCGACAAAGAGTTCTGCCTTTGCTACTTTTTTTTTCCCTTCTTTTCCTGTTGGAATTTATCTAGTTTTTTTAATAAAAACCTGCAAAACACAAAGTTGGTGAATATTCCATAATTTAGCATTAAAATATATCTTAACTACTAAAAATATGCTAGAAAAATGGATTAAAAATAGATGAGTTTAGGACTCATCAATTATACCCTAAACTGTAATAAACTACTATGATATAATTTGAGGTGTTACACTATACTTCTTAGATTACTTCTCTTCAGCTCATCTTCATAATCCTCTAATTCTGAGTATTTAGTCGTGAAAGTACCCTTAAATGCATCAAGCACTATCCTTCTTACTCTTTCACACTTAAAATATGCAACATGCACTCTCAATTCTTTCTCAGCATCTTGTTTTAGGTCTTTCACCTTATAATCATGGTTTTCCAAACATTTTTGCTTATAAAGTTTGGTCAAGAACTTAAGAAATGCTCTTGGGTTACTGAAAACTCTATAACAATTACGCTTTGAGACTAAAGTCTTCATTAATAGTCTAGGGTTAGAACCATCTTTATTTACATATAACTAGAAAGGACACCCATACTCACACTTCACCCTGATTCTCCCTAGTCACTTCTCACAAATTTCAATGCTACACCCCTAGAGATAGCATACTTGGCTATTTCTTCCCTCACCTCATCTGCACAGCCAAAAGTCATTCCTAACTCAAAATATTGTCTATGGTCATCTACGTTAAAATGTACAAGATTACATCTTTCTTTTGGGACGTTAAGATTATTAGCAATATCTTAGATGTCCTCACTCCCATTAGGGTCAGTTTCACTCCTCTCTCTTCACTATACTCACTCTCAGTAGTGTTAGAGTTGATCTCCTCACCTACCCTACTTGTTTGGTTACTTAACAACTCATTTGGTCGATCAACTCCATCCTTCAATGAAAGTGCATTAATATCTTAATTTTCAATCATGTGGATGTTAGGAGCATATATTGGAGCATTAATGTCATGATTAGCAAAGAACTTCAATACATCAGTGTCACCATTTGTTTTACTTAAAATATTTATTATCCCATCCTTGTCCTCAACTAAATATAAGCCCTTTTTAATGCCCAATCCAGGTTCCATTACATACAAATGTTCTACATTCTCATAGTGT
This sequence comes from Tetrastigma voinierianum, assembly GCA_016808115.1. Taxonomy (NCBI): domain Eukaryota; kingdom Viridiplantae; phylum Streptophyta; class Magnoliopsida; order Vitales; family Vitaceae; genus Tetrastigma; species Tetrastigma voinierianum. Next base: position 1,114,599 of record JAEQBH010000115.1, read on the forward strand.
AACTAGTCTTTGTACCATTATGGATGGATGTAGTATCTAGATGATTAATCTCAAAATCCTCCACTATAAGAACCATTCCTCCCACATAACCTAATCTAGGTTCCAGCACCCAAATCCCACCATGATGTATATACAAATCTACTACCTCCTCCATTCTTTTGATATCATAATGCAACACCACTAAGTTATCAACAAAATACAAGCCCTGATCAAATGTGAGATTAAACAATCAGATTAGGGACCACATGTATCCATACAGCACACAACACAATAGGTTCCAGGACATGGTGTTTGAGTTGCCTTTTTGTATATAACACCACAACATAATCAAATACTAGACCACACAATACACAATAATAAAGCACGTTGATTTTTAACTACAATTCATAACAGAGATTAGACCACACATTGAATATAATATAAAAACAACTTTCTAGGGCCACATGTTACGGTCATAACAATTAATCAACAAATTAGACAACAAATTGCCCCTAAATGCAAAAGTAATCAACACATATATGCTAAAACACAACACAACAATACCCAACCATATAAGTTTTTAGGACCACATGCCCCCAAACACGAAACAGATTAGGGACCACATCCATTTAACAAGAATTTTGGAATTCTAACCAGAGACAAATGTGCACAATACCTTTTGAAGCTTTTTGTTCCCTTCCTTTACGCTTCATAACTTCTCTTTCACTCGTTGATCTCAAATTATGTTTGAAGTTAGGGACAAAATCCCCCTTTTATTTACGCTAACATATTAGGGTGGATTAGGGCAAGAAAACGATCCGGTGTGGAAGTTCAGAGAAGAACTTGATTTTGGTGTTAGACTATGGGGAATTCAAGGCAAGAAAATCGATCTTGAATGTCAATTTTGATTTCAAAATCGATTTGGGCGGTTAAGAGGATCGATGTCGGGTTGAAATTAGGAGGGGATTAGGGCTGAGAAAGAATACTCTTTCGTTTTGATTTCAATTTGGAGAGGATTAGAGAAAACTTGATTTTAATTTTGGGTTTAAAAGGTGGTCCCATCAGCAGTTAGCCACGTGATGTCAATATTGTTTTAACGATCGTTTGTCTAACAAAACAAGTTGGTGACATAAGGACATCTATGAGCTACGAATATAAACGTTAGGGAACGAGTGGACCGAAAAAAAAAAGCCAAGGAGCAAAATTAGACTTGCGGTATAAACTCAAGGGCATTTATCCACCTTTTGCCTAAGATGATTGTATGTAAGATGAAAGTCTTATATGATTAAATCATGTCAATTGGACAGGTTTTTAGATTTAAGAATATTGGATAAATTTTTTTTACGATTTCAAAAGTAAAAAACATTCAATTCTATCAAAATAAATACTTAGCATGAATAGTTGAATATTCTTAAACTAGTGAACACAACCTGCTTATAAGATGCTTCTCAAACTTCTGAAAATATCAACCAAAGGGTAAGAAATGTTGAAAATTGTATTTAAATATATAAGAAAACTACGGGTATAAGTTTTTGTTTATGTTTGGTTGGACATCTATACCTATAAATCTCTTTCATTGATATATGTATAACTATTAAGATTATAACATCCAAAAAGACTCAAGTTGCATAGGTCAAGAAGGGTAATGATAAAATTAGCATTGCAATATTGATACACAATGATCCTACAACCTTATGATGCTAAATGACAATAAGCATTACATTCATATCAGAACAACTAGTTGATCGTTGAACTAACAAAGATTATTAAGGAATTGAAATAGCCTCCTTGGGAACAAAGCTCTAATACGAATAAAGATATTCCAATTCATGGATCCACTCAACTCTTGAGGGTTGCATCTCAATGTACCTAAGTTGGTGTGGGATAGGAGATAAACTCTTAAATCTACTTTGGTGGTATTCCTACCTGTCTAATAACTTTAAGACATGATAGCTAACATCATCAAAACGCATTGTCATTGACTATAATAAGGTATATTTATTTGCTTTACTTAAATTAAGCCATTTCTCTAATAGGATTAATAACTTGTGTATGCCCATGAGTTACATATCCATCTCCAAAATTTCAATCATTCAATGAAGAGAAACGCAAAGCAACATGTTACCCACTTCATCAAAACTTGCAATATTGCAAACACGAAAAGCAACCTCCTTATCAAACAATTTGTTCATTTCCTTTCAAGGAATACTTTCAATTGGTGTATAGATCTTGAGCATAGATGCATTGATAGTTGTGATTAAAATAGAACATGAATTCTTTAGTCGCTTCTATAGTATCCAAAGAACAATAAGCATAATGAAGTTCATGAATATCAATCAACAAAAAGAAGAGTCAATCATTTACTAATATTAATACATAGTTGGTGGTTTTTATGCCTTGAGTACAAGGATAGATTATATATTTAAAATGTCTACAATATAGAGTGTGTATTAGGGGCTTCTCAACTTTAATGAGTTGCTACATAAGCACATGACTCAAATTTATATAGAAAAACAAATGTGAGTGAAAACATGTTAAATAAAGAACTTGAAGATGACATTTCTAGATGTAATAGCTCTTTATTCCCTTTTACCATTTTATTTTTACCTTTATTCTAAGGCACATGGATAATGCAGATTATTTTTATTCTAGATCCTGAAAATGAATTACTTAAATGTTTATTTCTTATTTTTATTCTCTTTAAAAATAAACAAAAATTACTAGGGAGGCTATTTTTCTAAAAAAAAATTAATCTAATTTTAATAATGAAAATAAGGCTAACCATCAAACAAAAATGCATGTAAAAAATTACTATTTATGATCACAAAATTCTAATAGCGAGGTTTCTAGCAAGAGTATAAGCATAAATGCAGTTCTAATTTAGTCATGAATCATCTGAAAGCATTCACCAATTGGTCAGAATCTACAAAATACACGAAGACGATGGTCAGGTTTCGTCGCCTCCGACGGCAAAGTTAGTCTTTTCTCCTCGAAGACTTAGAGCTGGAGCAATAGTAATCTTGATTAGAATCTCGTACATCATTTGCGTGACTTGCTTCTTTTTTATGGAGGGAGGAAAAAGCGGATCCGTCTTTGAGAGTGGACTATTCTTCCCATAAATGTTGGGGGAAGGGTGGCTCTATTTCTCAGAAGGATGACTTATTCTTCCCCTTACGTAACTATCTTCCCGATAGAACTGCTGCTAAGAGAGCCTCATTCCTCTGGCGAGAGGCGACTGAGCCGGTCTCATGGGTGAACCCACACTTGTAATGTGGAGAGCCGCAGCCGCGCCCCATCTGCAGAGTCGACAGATAGTGCCACTGAGTTAAAAAGGTGTCCAGATATGAGATACCCGAGCGCCTGGCGGGATTTCACGGCGCTCACGGGCCTACCAAGCCGCCTAACTCCCCTGGTACCCGCGAGGGTCTACGCGTTCGCGGCCTACTGGCTTCTCGGGCTTAACCTTCGGGGCCTGGCCTGCCCACAGCTAGGCGCTGGTCTGTGGGGCCCAAGGTACCACACAAATTAATGCTCCCTTTCCCGCTGGGAGGAAGATCATCCCTGGTCAGAAAAGAAACCAAACATCATTATATTATAGGGGAATATCACGTAATTATTAATGCTTCTTAATTTTCAACGTGAATTTGTAACTTTTGTAACCGCATGATGTTATTGGATCAGTTCAGATTGATCCCGAGATTTAGAGAGCAAAATGGTAAAAGGCGTAGTGGGTGAGAGATTGGTTATCTTGATCGGTTATCCTCGCTCCATCGCTGAATAGATAATTCGAATATTTCTAAGGTCCCGACTACTGACGTATGACGATCGTTCGCGCTTACTCGTGGGCGCGCCTAACCGAGGGTCGGGACCAGACAAAGTGGTTTGAGCGTGAGTCGGAAATGTCCTCGAGTGGTGTTTGGGTGGTTCGAGAACTTGAAATGGGCCCGAGGTCACCTCCCCGCAGACTTTACAAGGATCACCAACCTCCCCCCAAATTTCATCTTCTCCTTTTACTACTCTTGCTTTACGGTGTTTCTTCTAAATTTCCATCTCCTGTCTTTTCCTTTTTCTTGGCAAGGTGACGCTTTCTCGCCTGTTTTTCTTTAGTATTTCGGATGTATATGAAGGCTAGCTTCTCATGTTGTATTATGATTGCTTGACAACAAGCATCGCTATATGTACTCATTAACACTCTTTTTTGTGCAATGTAATAAAATTAGTTTTATCATTTTTGTGCCTATTGCAACAGGTGGATATTTTATATTTTTATCTAACTGAGGCTATTTGATCCTTATAAAACTTGTTAGCGGGCCGGTTTAACCGTCCAAGAGGAAGGCCCTTGGGTTTGGCCCACCTTAGTCTCTGATTGCCTAAGTCTTGACGGAGTCGTGATGGTTGAGATGCAGGCGGGGAGCGATCGATCATCACCGCATTAAATGCAACTGCATGCCCTAGGCGGCGATATATATAGATAGGCATCATTAAGTCGTACCTTTTTCCCTTCCGTGTTGTTTTGGTTTATCTTCTTCCCTCTATGTGACCAACCACTACGAATAGGCTAGCTCTACCTTGCGTTCATTCATGAGTCATCGTTGTAGGCATTCACCCCTTTCATTCTACAGGTAACTATCGTTGCTCCTTAGTAGTGTTGTTCCTTGGTGGGTGACGGGTTTCCGGCTGTTAAAAGCCTAAAAGAGAAGGGACGTGTCTTAATAATTATTCCACCCGGGCATCTATTTCTCGGGCTAGGGGTATGCTCTTATACCAATTTGGCATATGCCTAGGGTCTAATGTTCGTTTTCTCCTCTCCTTTTGATCTGCTTGTAGAATGGCGAGGGGTCGAAAAGAAACTTCTACAAGTGGTTGTCCTGTAGGGCACCTGACGGCACTTCTGGCGGTGTCATTGTGTCCACGACGATGGGTGATTAAGGTGTATTGCGAGGTGCCTGATAACATCGACCTTCGGTTGATGGAGAGGGCGGACGATTCCAGGTTGGGTGGAGAACACAATGGTGTGTTTTTTACCCGGGAGCATCTAGCAGCCGGGCTATGCTTTCCCGTGCCGGCCATAGTTAAACATTTTTTGCATTTTACCCGGGCGCCCCCAACCCTCATCCATCCCAACGTGATTCGTATCCTAATAGGCAGTTGTGTGCTGAACCATTTGTACCAACTTGATCTCTCATTGGTGGAGATTTTCATTATTTATTTCCTGAGCGTGGGGCCGGGTGGCCGGATGTCCATGTCGGTTTTGAGCCCTCACCTCCAGATTGTCAATGGGCTTCCTGACTCGCCTAAGATGGAGGCGAAAGGGGCGTTGCTAGTGAGGGGTCCCTGGGATGAGACCCCGGGCTGTATCCCAACGTTGGGCCGGATCTAGATTGTCAGCCTATACCCCAACGTTTGTTGAATTATGATGAACTAACTATGGTCATTCATGTAGGGAAAGCTTGGCGAGGGAGGTTGGTAAACTGGGTGGAGAAATTGAGTTTTGAGAAGATCTGCCGACTGTGGGGTTTCGGCGGGCGCCCTTTGCAAGGTTGCTGGCGGCGCGAGAACATATCTGCCGTGAGGCATAACCCGGCTTCCTATAACCTCCCGATCATTCCCCGTCCCGCCGCGGGGCGTTGTTGAAGGAGCACTGTTGTTCTTAGGCCTGCGACGATTGGTTTTCTTGGCCTTAGAAGCTCCTCGGGGACAGACGATCGAGACATCGAGTCGGGTGCAAGGTGTTGGCAGCGCTTCTAGGGCATTTTCCTCCTCGAGCGAGACTTTCGGTTCGTCCCTCCACGTTCTCGGTCGGGGAACTAGGAGTGGTCATCCCGAGAGGCTCCTTTTGCTGTCTCGATCTTGGACCCCCAGAGTAGTAGGATCGGAGGAGGGGTGTTGGGTCTGAGGCAGAATATCAATCTGATTGGAACATAAATGTGAGATTTAAAAGATTTTATCCCTTAACCTGGATCATATGGGTTTCATAAAAACCGAAGGAAGGGTGTGAAACACCTCTTGTAGATCGGTCGTCGAGCCTTCAAGAGAGTTTGCGTCTTTGGTTTATTGGTTCTTCAAGGTCTTTGCGTTTGGCGACCACCCTCTACAAGTATCCACGAACAAAATAATGAAGCGATCATTTGAATGCTAGTTCGGGTTCATCTTCTCAAAAAACGAGTGGGGTTTTCTTTTCTCTCTCTGTTTTGGTTGTTCTTCGAGTAAAAGACGACTCTTGTAAAATATATATGTCTCACATATATATATATATATAAGTCTGTTAGGGTTTTTGTAAAAAACGAATTTTTATATTATTATATATTTAAAACTCTTTTAAATAATAACAATTTAAATTCAAATCCTTATCGAGATAAAAATGAATTTATATATTATTTATATATTTAAAACTCTTTTAAAAAAACCCTTTACAGTTATTTCCTTATCAATAAATATAACCGATTAATTATTTGTTTATAATTTATATCACGAATTTAAACTTTCTCAAAATTAAATTTGAATTTAAATAACAACTAATTGTTATTTGTAATTTAAAATAATCTCATCATTTTAAATTACTATAGAGAGTGAAAAACCATAACCGTTATTATTCATTCTTAATGTGCGACCCTATAGGTTCAATTAACATTGGCAGTAGGCCTAAATCACATTTTGATCCTAGAAGTCATAAGTGGCCTCTAGCAAGACATTATGACTACCCCGAGTTAAATAGAAAGCTTCGTGATCCCGAGAACTGACCTTAATATGGCTAATGACACCAATCCTTTTGTCTCATGATATCTTGATAGAATATAAGGCATGGACAAAGTCGACCTTATATCGTTATATCTTTGATTACTTGAAACCCAATTAGACTGGCTAAACAAATGACATTGATCTCCATCAATTCATTTGAGCACGACCATGCATTTCTCAGTCTCAAATGTCGAGGGGACCCAGGGATATCTCTCTTATAATAAGAGGGACAAATTCCATCTTAATCGCTCATATCTCACTACATAATTCTTATTATGTTCAAGTATAACCTTTATAGTCATCCGATTATAGACAACGATTGATTATATCAAAACACAATATTCCTTATGTTGAGAACTATAGAGATCTCAGGTCAAAGGATTTAATAGCCTGGCTATTATAGATTAACTTATGGCTTTGATCCATTCAACATTAATCTCAAGGCGGGTCGACGGACCCCCTTCTAGCGACGAGGAAATCTGTAGGCAACTCCACACGATAACCTCCCGACCAAGCTCATTTCGTGACAAGTTACCATAATTTGCTAGTTAAAGCTCTTTGAAGCTGTATTTGAAAAACGTGGGTTATAAAAATTTTCACTTTTCTATTAAAATCACACCTTTATATTTAACGAAAATCCGGCAGCATAACGACTGCACGGTGGTCCAGCCCAAAATACAAAATCACCTGTATAAAACAAAAATACACTCCCAATGTTTTCCAAATGTCCAACTACAACAATAAAGGACCTCTGGTCCTCATCAAAAGATAAGATAAGGATCAATCAAATATAATTTTATCATGACTGTTTTGAAAACCATGCATGTATTTTACAAAGATATTTACATATACAAAATATCACATTTTAAGTTTTACTAGTTTTAATTTACACCTTATTTTATATATAATCACGGCACGGCGTCTAGGGCGAAGGATCACAGGAAAGATCTTTCGGCTTATTTGCACCTGAAAATTATTTTGAAAAGCAGAAAACGTGAGCAAGCGGGCTCGGTGAGTACTATAAGTTCTAAATCTTTGCATGCTGTTTGTTTGTACCTCGATATGAAAATGCAGTGCGAGAAATGGTTGTAAAGCTGTTTATGAGAAAAGCTGAGTTTTCTATGAAAACCATTTGGCTGATGCGGCTTAGTGCGCTGCTGGCGAACACGCTGCAGCTGATGCGAAAACTAATTCTTCTTTGGCGGTAAAACTATTTCCTCACTGCTTGCTTGTTTCGAGTGGTGGTTAATATACGAAAGTGTTATACGGTAAAACAAGTACCAACCCGCGTGGCCCATTTACAAATACCACTAGGCATTGATGCCTCGGAACCTCGGAACCTGGTATCGGTAGTGAATCTCGGAACACTACCCGGCTAATATGAGTCAGTGAGCTGCAGTAATTATATAGCATAATGGAACCTGGGACCCAAAATGCTCTGCGATGGAACCTCGGAACCAACACCTCATCGCTATGTACTAGAATCGAAAGCGCGTAACTATATACCTCGAATGTGCGGAGGCGACTCACTATATAAATATATACTAGATCCTAACCCTTGATTGCCGGCCGGGGCAATATAGTTGAATCATATCCAGTAACCTTTAAATGCAGCGTCAAAATCATCGGCCCAGGAAGCGAAATTTGTGCCATCTAGGGGTTTTGCTAAACCGAGGCCAAAGCTGTTTCTTAAATAAAATCGAACTTTTAATGAGTATAACAATTGGGAGGTAATAAAATGCTTTATAAATCTATATTTTCAAAGCACTTTAAAACTTGTAATTTAAACATTTTTCGTTTTAGAAAATGATTTTGAGTACTCACCTTTTCTCAATTAATTTTCTTTCAAATCTTGTCAAGCACTCTAGATTCTCGTTCGGATGCTCAAATCGCCTACCTGATTCATTCAAATTAATGCCCACCGGTTCAACGTTTAACCATAAACATATACAGGACTTTCAGTAACTATATCGAACTAACTTCTGATCTATAAATAAAACCTTACGTATTAGTCCTATCTGAGCACACATCGGACACGACGTAAATTGACAAATGTCCATACAACATTAAAGGCCCTATTAAAACTATCCGTTGATTAACTTCGACTTGGCTGACTTATAATTTAAAATGTCTCAACATTTCAAAATCGTCCTGATCATCTGAATTACTACAACTCAAATAATCAAACTCGGCCCATAAATGTCCCAATCTCAATGGGATCGTCCGAACACAGCCCCCAAAATTCCTAAAATTCTGTAAAACTAATATAAAATTTTGGACTAAAGTTTATCATTTAATCTTTCACGGTCTTAAGAAAATTTCAAGCCATTACATAACCTTTGCATTAAATAACACAATAGTAAAATTTTCACCTTTAAAGTTTGACAAAAGGCATATTGGATTTTTATATGTAGCTTCTTCACAGAATTCAATTTCATTTTCCGTCCGACGAAAAGTTTACGGTCCGATTTTCGTGAATTTGAAAGAGAAGCAAAAAGAAGAAAAAAAATAAAAATCGCTTCTCCGGATCTCTCCCAACGTCCCACGCCCTTTTTGGATTTTATCCTTTTTTTTACTTCCGTTTTTTTTTTCTTTTCTTTAATTATTATTATTATTATTTAGATAAATAATTTATATTTCTTCAGTCCATTATTCAAAAAATTTATTTTATCCTAATTGAATATTCTTTAAATGATTTTATATTTTTCTTGATTTTCAGTCTCGCTTTCGTGCTTCACTCAACCCATCGCTGTAAATTCATAAAATATTCCGACCACTCTTCAATTTAACTAAACTTTCCGTGTTACTAGATTTGCTGAGACGAATTTAACTACAAACTAAGCCACATCCGAGATCTAGAGAATTTTCGAGAGTTTCCTGAACTATTTTTGCGATTTATTATTATTATTTTACTATTTAAACTTCCATTAATTATACTTTCACTTCTCCACTTTCTTAACAGTGTAAGTGCCACAATTCTTTGAAAACTTTATAATTTCACCCTTAAACCATAATTTTTCAAAAATTTTACATGCACTAAATTAATTAAGGAAGCCCTTGCGTGGCACATACGGTTACACACGCCACTCTTGTGACGGGGTGTTGGCAACCTCCTCCTAAGAACATTTCGTCCGAAATGAACAAACTAATATAAAGCAGGGATACTCAATCGTAAACAACCAGAGAGATGGTCTGGTCGCTTCGATCTGTTTCTCACTCCATGTAGCTTCCTTAATCCCATGACTTCCATAAAACTTTGACTAACGGAATGACCTTATTCCGCAAAATCAGCTTCCTTACGCATCTACTATCTCGTACGAATGCTCTTATAGGTCAAATTATCCTTAGGGTTCCACTGGTCGATCTCCGAGTACACGGAGGATCCGAACGCCCTCCGGGGCGATGATGTTACTGGAACACATTATGAACCTAGACAATTCTGGAGGAAGGTTCAATCTATATGAAGCACCGGGTCCCACTCGCAATAACTTCATATGGCCCTATGTATCCGGCCAGCCCCGCCTCCGCGCCTTCCAATCCGAGACACCTTCCAAGGGGAAACTGAGGAAGACCCTATTGCCCACCTTAAACTGCATCTCACGAAGGCTTGTCCGCATAACTTTTCTCGTCTGCCTCGCCATCTTGAGTCTCTGTCTCCCGACAATCTGACTCCATTCATGTAATCTGTACTAACTCGCCTACGCTTCCTCTCCGGCCTATCCCAACATACGGAGTACGATACTTCCGCCATACACGTTTCAACTCCGAGCTTTAAGTTTGTACTGATCGATAATCAAGCAGAGCTAGAAGTAACTCCATCGGGGATAAACGCGCAGATCCCACCTTCCCTTAAACCCATCACGCATGCTCAAGCATATCCTCTAGCCGCCTGAATAGTTCCTCCGACCTTCACCATCGCCTGAGGGATGGCAGTCAGATTTAAAGCGTGTTCGAGTCCTCTATGGCACTCGCAAAGAACTCAAAAACTGATGTAACTGGGTCTCATTCCGAGACCATCGATAGAGGAACACCATGTAATCTAACTATCTCTCCACATATAATTTAGCCAAATCACCAATGGGTCATTACAATCGAGAAAATGCGCTGATTTCGCCCATCCACTATCACCCATACGGCATCGTGTCGTCAGCCTAAGCCCTAAAGAACAAAATCCATAGTAATCTTATCCCACTTCCATACAGGAACCTGGCGCTGTATCTTCCGTGGTTTTCGGTGCTCGCCTTTACTCCGCCGACAGTTAGTATCTAGATACCAAATCGGCACTCCTTTTCACGCCCTTCCACCCAATAATGTTCTCAGAGTATGATACATCTTCGGGTGCTACCAGATGCATGGCATACGTCAAGAGTGAGCTCATGATTTCCCTGAGTCACCGGCTTCAGGTACACACATTCGACTCCCTCTAACTATTACGCCATCGCTCTAATTCAACTCTGCCTTTACCACCTCACCCGCCTCAACTTAACTTTCTCATCTCGAAACCCGTCGACCTTCCTGATCTCGGGATCCACTAGAAGAGGACGAACATAAAATGATGCCGGCAAGATCCCCAGACAAACATCACCTGAACTCCAAAGATCTCAACTCTATCAACAATGGAGATATACCGTCTGCAATAGCACAGAACCCTGCTTTCCGATTTAAAGCATCGCCACTACATCGCCTTCCCTGATGGTACTCATCAGGCAATCATATCCTAACAACTTAACTGACCGGCGCCGCTTTGCTAAGCGCTTCGAGTAAAGATATATTGCGTGCTCTTTATGGACGGTGAATATCCGACAGGAACACCACAGATAATGTCTCCGCATCTTTGGGAGCGAAACCATCGGCCGCTAGTTCTAAATCACTGGCTCGGGCCGCCAGGCTTCTTTGAACCTCGACGGAAGTATAGTTGTCATCACCATCTTCCGCATCAAAACAAACCCTAACCCTTGCTCGAAAGCATCACTATATACCACATAACCGCCCTTTCCCGACGGTTAATCGACGTCGTCAACTTCCTCGTCTCAGCCCAAACCATAGCCGCGTGTATCCGCACTTCACCACTTCGATCCTTTTTCAATAAATTGGTTAACGGTTTTGCTATCTTCGAAATCCCTCAACAAATTCTTGTAATAACCCGCCAATCCAAGGAAATCGCAAATTCGTGAACACGGTCTAGCTTCCGCTCACTATAGCTTCGACTGAGGATCCACACTAATACCTTCACGAAATGATACTTAATTCAAGAAAGTTTACTTTGTCCAACCAAAATGCACTTAATAAACCTCGGAAGGAGAATCGGCGCCAGAATTCGTAATACTGGTCCAAGATGCATACGTTCCTCTGAATCGCTCGAGTACACTAGAATGTCACTGGCCGAATACTTCATCACAAACTTATTCAAACACGGACTGGCTCACCCCGTCAACAAATCCATGAACGCACCAGGCATTAGTCAATCCGAATGGCATCACTAGGAACTCGTGAGTGACCGTATCTCGTCCGGCGCGCCTTAGAAACATCATTCTCCTGACCAATCGATGGTAGCCTGACCATAGGTCAATCTTAGAATATACCCGAGATCCATGCAATTGGTCAAATAACTCATCTATATGGTGAAGCGGATAATGGCTATGTGATTGCCGCCGATTCGCTTGTCTATAGTCTATACACAACCGTAACCTTCCATCTTTCTTCTTTACGGCGAGAACCGGAGCCCTTACCTGAGGTACTTCAGGGCCTGATGTGAATTCTTGCTTAGCAATTCTCTCCAATCAGGCCTTCAATTCTTCTAACTCGTCACGCCATTGTATTGAGGAATGATATCTGGGCGGCCCCCTGAACTAGTTCAATAACGAACCCAATTTCTATCCGAGGTAAACTCCCAAATACCATCTCGAAAGATCAGGAAACCTTTGACTACGAGGATGTTCTCCAATGGTGTCTCCTGTCTCCTATCCACTATAATAAATAACCCCGATAACCTTCCTGCTACTGAGATGGCCATGGCATTAATGAGAATTAGGGCCATCTCTCTTCTGATTCCCAAATATCACGCCGGTTCCTCCGGTCGAATCCAATCTTACTTCTTTCTTATAGCAATCTAAGGTGGCTCTATGCTTAGATAACCACCATACCTGGGCATTATATCAATCACGGATACCTAACACTATCAAGCCCGCTAAAACCCTATTCGGATCACCAATCTAATACTGAACTATCCTTTCTGATGTCATAGTATCCCCATTGGGTATGGAAACCACCATGCTACCACCATCTATAAATAGACCATATCCGTGCCTCTCGAAGAATGCACTGAATAAATGAATGAGTGGCTCCTGGTCCACTAATGCATATGCATCATGATCGTGAACCGAAATCATACCAAGAATCACGCCCGCGATGCATCCGCTCCCGCCAGGATCAGAATACCCGAGTCAGCACGAGAAAATTAATTCGACCGGGCGACCTGTGGCATCGCTCTGCCTCCTACACCTCTAATCACAATTTTCTACTAGTCAGATCGCTCACCTTTAATTTGAACCACCCCTACTCAAATTCAATCAATCATTGTGCCCGGGGTAGATACTGTACCTACCCGAGGTCTCGCAACTACTAACCGTGGAAAGTCTCTGGCAAAGTGACCTTCCGCCCGTAATGAAACATCCTCATTCTCCGAGATGCCTCTTAACCGACATGTAGGCACAATGGAAAAGATGATCCCAAGATTCTACTCACCTCCGGGCTGGCCGGTAGGACTGAATCCGATCCCCGCGATGTTACTCACCCAATAAGGTCTAATCCCCATCACGGCCCACTTCTTTCCTTTCTTTCTACTAGACCGACCTAAGTGGGCCCGTCGACTAATGCTAGGAACACCTCTCTATCAGTCTGGTCGCCCCCGGAAGGAACCCTAAACTCCGTCTCTACCTTAGTGCAACCTCAAACTCTTCGTGGCATAAAATTGTTGCTTGCTTTGCTTGTCAGATCTTAGTAAAACACTCCGGAAACTGTTCTACCGTGGCCAGCCGAAGAACCTCGTGTCCACATCACCTTTTTCCGTAATTACGGGTGGAAAGACCTCATGTCTGTATCACCATATAATAGCTTAGAACACTAACCCTATCTAACCATAAGACTCCTGCCGCCTCCTGCACCATCATAAGTTTTAGCCCCTAATTTAGAAAGCACGCTCTATCATGCCCCTCCGCTCTTTCGAGGGCTCCCGTGTCTCGACGGGTAACCATCAGAATAATCAGATAACTTCGATCCATCGCCGTACCGCCACCGGTCTCGCGCCCATGGTTCTCATTGGGCTGATTCGACAGCGACCACCTATGTGCTTCGACATATCTCTTCCAGAAGCCCCATAAGTCCTAGATCGACCCTCATGACCTCGTCTGCATAATACGGAACTTTACTAAAAGATCGTGATACTTTTCACATATTTGATGCATGCAAGGATTTAGCAAAACAATGTGGCTATGTATAGAAAAATTATTATAAAAACGTAATTCTATAGGAAATAACTATGGGAAAACGTGGCGAAAAACAAAGTAACTATCGCCTAAAACTCCGCTTCGATACCAAGTCGACACCCTCCTAAATGACAGAAATCTGCCGACCTAATAAGAACCTCCCAAATAAGCTCGCCACCGACAAGCGTCATGAAGCTAAGCCGTTAAAACTCGTCAAATCAGATTTGAAAACGGGTTATAAAAATTTTCACTTTTCATTAAAATCACACCTTATATTTAACGAAAATCCGGCAAAGATAACTGACCATCATGTCCAGTCCCAAAATACAAAATCACCCGTATAAACAAAATACACCCAATGTTTTCCAAATGTCCAACTATTAACAATAAAGGACCTCTGGTTCCTATCAAAAAAGATAAGATAAGGATCAATCAAATATAATTTATCGCAACCTCGCTTTTCTCAAAACCACGACGATATTTTACAAAAGATATTTACATACAAATGTCACATTTTAAGTTTTAGCTAGTTTTAATTTACACCTTATCTTATATATAATCACAAAGACAAATGGTTTGTGACAGGGATCTCCAGAAAGATCTTCGCGATTCTTTAGCACTGCACTAAAAATTATTTTGAAAACAGAAAATCACAGCCTAAACGAAACAAATCTGCTAATGGTAAGTCCAAAACGTCATTGCTTAGACTCTCCTAATATGAAAACTGCATTTAAAATGGTTGTAAACCGTTTATGAGAAAACTGAAGTTTATGAAACCATTTCAAATCGTTTCAAAACTTTAATTCGCCAAATTAAACTGCTTACATCGAAACTGTTTCCAAAATTCAATTTCGTCGCCAAAACTGCTTCGAAAACTATTTCACTCGCTGTCTGCTTCAAGCAGAAGTTAATATCCGAAAGTGCTATACGGTAAAAACAAGTACCAACCACCGTGGGCCCATTTCAAATACCAGACGGATGCCTCTGGAACTTAACCTGCACCTGGTAGTGAACCCCAAATACCACCGCTTAATATGGTCCATGGAATACGCGACCATAGCATAATGGAACTCGGACTAAAATGCTCGGGTGATGGAACCTGAACCAACACCTCATCGCTATGTAGCTAAGTCGCTTAACTATATACCTCGAATGCGCAAGAGGGCGACTCACTATATAAATATACTAGATCTAACCCTAATCCGCCGACTGTGCAATATAGCTTAGTCATAATATCCCATAACCTTGCCATGCACAACTAAATACATCTGACTGAAACTGAAGTCAGGCCATCTAGGGGTTTTGCTAAACCAAAGCAAATCGTTTAAATATACTCTGAAATCGAACTTTTCAGCTAGTATAAATAATTGGAGTAATAAAAATGCTTTATAAATCTATATTTTCAAAGCACTTTAAAACTTCAGAATTTAAACATTTTCGCTTTGGGAAATGATTTTGGTACTCACCTTTTTCTCCATTAATTCTTTCAAATCTTGTCAAGACTCTGCATTCTCGCCGGATGCTCAAATCGCTCTACACAATCTATCTGTCCAAATTACGAAAATGCCTCGCTCAACGCGCTTTAACCATAAAACATATACAGACTTTCAAAGTAACTATATCGAACGAACTCGATTCAACAAAACTTTACGCTACTCCCATTCGATACTGACATCGATAATATGATGTGAAATCGACCAAAACGCCCATACACATTAAATGCCCCATAAACTATCTGCTTTCGAGTCAATCTTTGACTTATGGGACTTTCACAGTCTAAAAAAAATAATTCAAACATTTCTCTCGAAAATTCCTCGTCCGAATTTATCTCGACTAAATCTCGAATTTCAATCAAACCGTCCACAAACAATTCCAAACTTCACTGACCGTCTCAACATTAAATCCCAAAATTCCTAAAAATTCCAAAACTACCAGCACCTTTGGGATTCAAAGTTTACTTGACCTTCACTATTTTAAAGAAATCTCAAGCCATTACATAACCTTTAGGTTTGAAACAACACAATTAGCAAATTTTCTACCTTTTAAAGTTTGACAAAAGGCTAAGATATTGGTACCTATGCGAGCTCTTTCAGCGTAGTCCACTTTGCCTTCCTCGCTCCGACGAAAGTTTACTTTCATCCGAGGTTTTCGTGAATCGAAGAGAAGGAAGACAGCAAAAAAAAAAAAATCGCCTCTCTCTGGATCTCTCCCGAACGTCCTACGCCCTTTTTTGATTTTTATCCTTTTTTTATTTTCGTTTTTTTTTCTTTTTCTTTAATTATTATTATTATTATTTAGATAAATAATTTCTATTATTTCCTTCAGGTCCATTTTTGTCCCGAAAAATTTTATTTATCCTAATTGAATATTCTTTAAATATTGTTATTTTTTCGATTTTTTCAAAATCTGCTGTGCTCTCACTGAAACCTGCGCCTAGAAATTCATAAAATATTCACTGTCTTCTTGAATTCTAACGAAACTTTCCGTGTTATTAGATTTCATGAGACGAATTTAACTAAGGCAAATTGCCATTATCCGAGATCTAGAGAATTTTCGAGAGTTTCTAACTATTTTTGCATTTATTATTATTATTTTACTATTTAAACTTCCATTTATCTATACTTTTCACCCTCCACTTTCCTATTGTAAAAGTGCTGGGCCACCTCTTGAAAACTTTATAATTTCAATTCTCTAAACCACTTTCAAAAATTCTATTATGGCACTAAATTAATTAAGGAAGCCCTTAGTGCATTACTAATGGCCATTATACCAGACACCTCTCTCGACGGCACATAAACCGTCTAATATTCGTTTCTCAATAAATGAGGTATATAAATTTGATTAAATCTCTATACACATATTCATCCTGGCTGAATATCAACAAATTTTTATACTAATCTTAATTCATTGTTATTCCCATAACAATAACCGATTAGGGACATTTAGAATAATTAATAATAATATTCAAGACATTATAGGTAATAAAGTCATGCAAATCATCATAATAATAAATTTCATAAATAGTCAAAATACCATGTCCATGCTGGCCGCATGGTTAATTATTATCAACAGGGGGCACTCGGGTGACGTAACACGCCGGGGTCCAAGGAGGAGGACTTTGTGCCTTGGCCCCCGCTAACAAACAAGAGCCTAGGATTCAAAGAGCAGGAATCAAGGAGAGAATACCTGGCCGCTGACGCTACGCCCGCAAGAGAAGCGGTAGGTGATTTCCGCTAATGAGTCGGATCCCCGCCCCCCGCCCATACTATCGAACTGCTTCTCCGCGGCCACCGCCGGTCACTCACATCGACGGGGTTCGGGACCAGGCCATCATCATTCCTCGCTTCTCCCAACTGTGAGAGCCAATAGGAGTTTAATCGGACTTCCGGGTCAAGCGATCGTAATCGAATGAGGGCGACCGCTCCGCCGAAAGATTCAAGTAATCCCGCTTTAGATCGGGCGAGGGAGCAACTGGGCAACCAAGCACATGCGGTCCGGATTGCCTAGGCCCCACCGGCCGGACCAAGTGATAACTCAAAACTACCTTCCTCCCCGCGGGCCGGAGCCCCCAAGAGTGGAGGTATCGACCTTTATGGTGGAGGAAATGAAGTACATAATACGCCGCTGAGAGCCCTTTCATCGTGGAGCGTCCACGACCGATCGGCTAGATAATTTATATCCACACATATATCAAATGAGTCGCCCAGGCACGGGCCTTCACGAGGATTGCTCCTGACCCTTCCGCCACCCCGAACGAAAGATTTTCCGCAGCATCATCGGCGACGGATACAGTTCCAACCTTACAACTTCGTCCACCACCCGAAGCGTGTAAGATAGGGAGATTCGTCGGGTGGTTTTAGCGCTATTGCTTGTTTTCTTAGTTGCTAATGGGTTTTTATTGCAGGTCGTTGCCGCTGTTCAGAACATGGCGCTACAACATCACGAGTTTGAGCTCCAACTAAGGGACGCCGAGCGAATAAGATTATATGTTCAGGCGGGAATGGCCGAACGGGAGATGCAGAGCGCCTCACTAAAGAAGGCTGAATTAGCATGTCGTCGCCCGGAGCTGGAGGCTAGAGAATCTGCCAAGAGAGCAGCTCAGGCCGAAGCTGAGAGAGACGTGGCGTGTCATGAGGCGGCGATGGCCAAGTTGGCGACCGAAGGGGCTGTTAATACCCGAGCATAGATAGAGTCGGAGCTTACTCGGGTTCAACGTGCCCTAGCACTTGCGGAAGAGGCTCGCCAGAGGGCGGAGTCCGAACATGGAGCTGCTCGGGAGGCGTCGTCGAGCGGTGCTATAAGAAGGTAAAAGAAGATAATGGTCACTTATGATATGAGACTCGCTGGGTCATAAAGCCTGACCGTGAAGGATGAGTTCGCCGCATTCCAGGAAAATTGCTTGTTATGAGAAACAATGGAGGCCAAGTTCAATTCCAACGGCGATGCGCTGTTCAATTACGGCTATGGTTGTTGCGTTTTCACACACAACATTTGAGGGAGCAAGCCTCTGATCCTGGATGGAATGTCGGATCCTTTAGTCCCGCTCACCCCAGAGTTCTTTGCTAACCCCCGCTGCCCCCCAAGCATCTCGTCAGCCTCTCCAGCCTTGGATCCAGCTGTAGGCAACGAGGAGGAGCATCCGGAGACTAGCCCGACTGCTACCGAAGAAGAGGCGAATCTCCCGATAGGTCCGTCGGCCTCGTCTTATGGTGGAATTGAGAACGCCATAACCGACTAGGATTTGAATGCTTTTATAACACTTATATTGTTCGATGGTTGTATCAAACAATTTACTCTCTCGTCTTCTTTTTGCTAAGTGTTGTTATGCCATCAGGGTTTGCTTTGTTTTTTGTTGAGTACTTCATTCGATTGCATCTGTTAGAAATCATAGGCTTTGAGTCGGATAGGTAGTTTGTTGGGTTGTCTAGGTAGGCTGTCGACTCGGCCACCGGGACTTGTAATTTAACCAGCTAGGCATGATCTCGTTAAATGAGGCGGGTCGATGAAGCTACGTCGCCCGGACTTAGAAATTGTTGGCTAGATGTGATCCCTATCTTTAGTAGGACAGGTCGATCAAGCTGCCCCTTTCGGACTTAGAAATTGACCGGCTAGATGTGATCTATCTTTGCAGGCGGGCGGAAATCGATGAACTCGCCGCCGGACTTTGAAATTTGACCGTCTATATGTGATCTCTGGCCCAGACGTGGAAATTCGGTGAAGCTGTCCTTTCGGACTTGAAATTTGACCAGCTAGATACTTGATCTCTGGCCCCAGGCCGTGGAAGTCGGTGAAGCTGCGTCGCTCGGACTTTTGGGGGTGACCGGCTAGATGCTGATCTATCTTTGGGGCAGGCGAGTGGTCGTGCCACGGTAGGAGTGAGGCGGAATCAACAAAATTTATTTCCTATGTTCCTCCTACTGCCGTAGTCAAGCTACTGCAGTATAGCGATCTAGGGTCGAACACGGGATGGAGTTTCATCCACGAATGATTCATCGGTGTTTGGGAAAATGGTGGGGGCTTTGTTTTGGATTTGTGGATTTGGTTAAGCGAGGGGAGGTTGTTTGTTCACTGGTTAACTGTAAAAGCTTAAATGAAAGTGTGAAATGGTAACCTTGAAGGTTTGGTCACTAGCTTGACAACATGGGGGTATTACAGTGTCCTCGGGTTATTTCCTCGCATTAGGGCAAATGACATATAGTCAAAGCCAAAACCGGATCTCTATTTAGCTATAAAACCTAACCCTAGAACCACTCCTATTTGAGTCAAACCAAATACTAAGCATTTAAAGTCCCATTCAGTTTGAAACCCTAGCATTTAACCTCATTCCCACGATTCGTAAATGACATCAAGGATATCGGTCATCTAGTAATGTAAGCATGCAGACCTAAACATGAAGTGTGGAGGCCAAAAACTGACATTAAATGGCATTAGACCCTAGTTTGGAAGAATTTGGGAGCCATAAATACTGATACT
This sequence comes from Tetrastigma voinierianum, assembly GCA_016808115.1. Lineage (NCBI taxonomy): Eukaryota > Viridiplantae > Streptophyta > Magnoliopsida > Vitales > Vitaceae > Tetrastigma > Tetrastigma voinierianum. The sequence goes on from JAEQBH010000115.1 coordinate 1,134,773, forward strand.
GTAACATTCAAAGTATTAGGACAACCTGCAGAAGCCCCAAAACCAAGCTAGAAACCCTCCTCTTCAAGGCTATGAAACCTTAAGCATCCCCTTGAGTTGTCATCCTCAGGGGGTGTTTGGCGGCAGAAAATGAAAGAAAGAGAGGAGAGAGAAGAAGCAAGTAAAACCCTAAAATGAAAACTGGGGAAAAGTGTATTGGATAAGAAAAATTGCTTCGGGTTAAGTTTGTGGGGTTTATAGTACCACCCAAAGTGTGAAAATACTAAAATACCTAAAATATGAAATTACACAAGGGTCAAAATGGTAATACATCAAACGAGGTCGTTTGGGATCAAGAATACCAAAATCACAAGGGCAGCAATTTCGCTATGCAGGAGAATTTCGCTAGCATTGTGAAAATTTCGCTAGCCTAGCGAAATTTAAGCTAGCCTAGCCAATTCTCTGAGATAAATGAAATCGAGACCTATATACATCAGCAGGTGGTTGGCTAGCTAGCGAAGGGGAACTAGTTAGCCTAGCGAAATTTGTGTGAGATAAGCGAGGTGGGAATTTTCTCTGGGGCGCGAGTAGAGATTTAAGCTGGCCCAGCGAATTTCGTAGCTAACGAAAATTCTCATTTAAAGCTAGGATAGCGAAATTTTAAGCTATGATTGAAAATTTTTCGCGATCTAGCGAAATTTTGCAATCATAGCGAAAATTCTGCTTTGCCTCTGCGTCCGACTTCCCCTTCGCATCCCCTTCCTTCAAAATCCGCCCATATTCCTTCATTTTATGGTTGATGACATCGTGATCTTGATTGACCGCGCGTATCTTAACATCGAATTTGAACTAAAATGGGTGGCAGTGCATAAAGACCTGCAAAATCACCAAACGAGCTTCGAAATGGCATCGGTGGTACTAAAGCGGACTACTCCGTCGAATTGGCTCAATTGATATGATTAGTGCGCAAAAGCCTCAAAACCTATCTTGAATAGGGCTCAAAATAGCACTTTTGGGTACTAATCGTAATTCGGTGAAGCTGCGCCACCGAACAAAATTGACCGGCTATATATGATACATCTTCCAGGCTAAGTGGGATGAAGCTAGCGCGCGGTTTGAAATTTGACCAACTAGATGTGATCTATAAGGCCAGACGGGTTAGTGAAGCTACGCCGCGGACATTGAAATTGACGCTATATGTGATCTATGTTGGAGCTGGCGGGTCGGTGAAGCTGGGACTTAGAAATTGACCCGGTAAATGTGATCTATGCTGGTACAGGCAAGTCGAGTGAAGCTGCGCCGAGACTTTGAAAATTGACCCGGCTAGATGTGATCTCTATTTGGGCGGGCAAATCAGTGGCTGTACCGCCCAGACTTTGAAATTTGACTAGCTAGATGTGATCTATGCTGGGCCGGGCAAGTCAGTGAACTGTGTCGCTCGAACTTAGAAATTTGACCAGCTAGATGTGATCTATCTTTGGGCGGTAGTCGATGGCTGGCGCGGACTTTGAAAATTGACCCGGCTAGATGTGATATCGTTGGGCGGGCGGTCGATTGAAGCTAGCGCCACGGTCTTGAAATTTGACCCGGCTGATGTGATCTATGTTGGGCGGGCTGACTCGATAGGCTGCACCACCGGACTTTGAAATTTGACCAACTAGATGTGATCTATCTTCGTGGAATGGGTTAATTATTTAACGCCGCTCGGACTTAGAAATTTGACCTTGACTAGATGTGATCTATCTTTGGTCGAGCGATCGATGAAGCTGCGCCTTGGTTTAATTTGACCGGCTAGATGTGATCTATCTTTGGGCCGAGGCGATCGATGAAGCTGCGCCGCCCGGACTTTGAAATTGACCACAGTATTGATATGAGACATGCCGGTAGTAGATAATAAAGACATTCTTTTATTGATAATACCTTTTCAAGTGCATGGCATTCCACATTCTAGGTACAAGAGTTCCGTCTGTTTTGTCTATAGCATAGGACTCGGACTCCCCGGGTCGTGTGACTACGTACGGTCCCTCCCAGTTAGGTTGGAATTTTCCTGCCGTGGGGTCCGCAGTATTCTCAAAAACTTTCCTCAAGACTAGATCACCCGGCTGGAACACCCAAGGTTTCACTCATTTGTTATAAGAGTTTGCTAAGCGGCATTGGTAGAATGACTATTAAATTCTATTCTTTGCTTCATGACTCATCATAATGTCTAACTCTCGACCCACTTTGACTCTTGCATTTTCTGATTCGGGCATTAATTTGTCGGTGATAGTGGGCGATTTCGATGGGAATAACGACCTCCGTCCAGTAGGTGGTGAAAAGGAGATCTGGGTTGGTTTCATGTTGTGGTCTGTAGGCCCCGAGAGAACCCGGGTAGTTCCTCCATCATTTCCTTTAGCGGATAACGGCTTTTGAGGGCAGTCAACAGGGTCTTGTTGGAGGCTTCAGCTTGGCCATTGCTTTGGGGATACCGGGGTGGAGTACAAGTTTCTTATCTTCAATTCTTGGCAAAAGTCCAGATAGGCCCGACTGTCAAACTGCGGCCCATTATCGGATACGATTGATCTCGGGATACCGAACCGGCAGACAATGTTTTTCCAGATGAACTAGGTGACACCTCTTTCTTTGATTGACACAAAGGCATCAGCCTTTATCCATTTATCCATTTACTGAAGTAGTCTGTGGCGACCAACAATAGTTTCTTTTGAGCCAATGCGGTGGGGAACGGACCCACAATATCAATCCCCTATTGAGCGAACGGCCACAGGCTAGAGATGGAAACCAAATCTTGCACTGGAGATTTCAAGATGGAGACTTGATCGTTGCTTAGGGTCCCACATTTTTAACGTAGTCGACCGCGTCGACTTCATAGATGGCAGTGATGTACCTGGCATTGAGCCAGTGCTGGGCTAGTGTTCTTCATACGGTGATTTCGCATATACCTTCGTGTAATTCGTAGCACATACGCTTGCTCGGAGTTAGACATTTAAGGTATGGTCCGCCCCGAGGACCGTTTATAGAATGTGTAGATGCAGGGAGGGCCTAGCCCATTCATCCCGAGACTATGAGCTCTGCTTCTATCATCGGAGTAATTCTCCGGGTGGCTGTAGGCGGGTATGGGATCCATCCAGGACGAAGGAGACTCCTCTATCTGGCTTACTTGAGTATGTAATATGGAGGAGCCCGATTGATAGTAGATGGGGAGATATATTGTTTCCTTTATTGGCAAAGAAGTGGCCACGGCGGCTAAGGCATCGGCCCTTTCATTACTGTCCCTAGGGACATGTTCAAGTTTCCAAGTAGGGAGAGATTTTCGATTTTTTGTCGACTAGAGAGAGCATATTTTGCCATTCGGGGGTTCTACGGACTCGAAGATTAGTTGACCTATCCTCTGACAGTGTGAGTCGCTTGAATCAAAGGCTGTGCACCCGCAGAGTCTGCGAGTTCAAGTCAGTTTATCATGGCCGTATTACATTTCGTTGTTGGAGGCTCTGAAGCCTAAACGGACTGCATGTTCAATCCTTTCCCCGGTAGGGGAGGTTAATTACAAACCGATGTCGGCTCTGATTGTGCAGGCCCCATGTGTATGAAAAGGGTCCTGACCCTTTTGTTCGGGCAAGTATTAGGCTATGGGATTTCTGCAAGGAAGTTGGCTAAGACCTGCCCCTTCTTTAAAAGCCTCGGCTTGTACTGGATGCCATATTCGCTTAGCCCCATTGCCCATCGGGCCATCCTTCCGGACAAATCCGGTTTATGAATCGTGCCCCGGAGCGAAAGATCAGTTAGTACCACAACGGGATGAGCCTGGAAGCACGGGCGAAGCTTCTGGGTGGCTGTCCGTAGGGCCAAGGAAGCTCGTTCAAGGTGGGTATATCTGGTCTCCGCATCGGTTAAGGACTTGTTGAAAAAAAATACCGGCCTTAACTTTGCATCCCCACATTCTTTAAACAAGGCGACACTTACTGCTATATTAGAGGCTGCTAGGTAGAGATAGAGAGTATTGTCGGCTTTCAGGCTCATAAGAATTGGGGCCTCTATCAGGTATTGCTTGATTGCTATGAATGCCCGGTCGCATTCCTCATTCCATTCGCCTCGGATGGCTCCCCTTAGGGTAGCGAAGAAGGGTTTCAAGCGATTAAAGTGACAGGAATAAAGCATGAAGCGATGACGGTACGGTCGGTTCATTGGATCCTTCTTTGGTGGGGGCCGGCGATTGCGAGGATGGCCTTAAGTTCTTGCGAGATCTTCTATCCTTTGAGTTACCATAAAGTCAAAGGAATCGCTCGTATTGACCAGAAAGGCATTTAGGGGTTTAGTTTCAAACCATATTCCTGAGGAGAATTAGAAGTCCCATTGGAAGCTGGACGTGATCAGAGGCGTTGCTTAGTTTCACTAGCATATCATCAATGTAAACTTCCATCGTGCTGCCGAGTAATAGTCGAAACATTTTCGTTACCAACCTTTGATAGGTTGCTCCTACGTTCTTTAAGCCGAAAGGCATCACGTTGTAACAGTAGAGTCCATGGAATTGATGAAAGGCGTTTTTCGCATCGGTGCATAGGATCTGGTGGTATCGAAAGCATCCCAGGAATGATGGCATGCGGAGTGCCTGTGGCGTCCACAATATGATCTATGCGGGGCAGGGGGAAGCTATCTTTTGGACAAGCGTCATTGAGGTCCGTGTAATCCACACATACTCTCCATTTGTTCCCCTTCTTTGGAACCACCACCACATTGGTCAGCCATTCGGGGTATTTCACTACTCTGATAAATCCATTACGTAGGGTGCTCTATGCCTTGAAATATCTACTGCGATTTTGAGGCAATGTTTAGGGTTTAATAAAAAGTTAAATATGAATTTTCAGGAAATAAGAAAACCAAAATTAATATATGAGAGAAAAGGGTAAATATGTAATTTACCACTTGAGGACCTAGTGGTCATAAAAGGGAAAGACTAGGGGCTAAACTAGAATATGCCTAACTTGATTTGTAAAAAGAGAAGAACCAAAGGACTAAAGTGAAATAATGAAAACTTAACCCAAAAAAAATAAGTTTTTGGGAGCCAAACATGGCCTAAGGAGAGATGTGGGATTTAAGACGTTGGTCTCAATTTAGAGAGGCAGTAGAGAATAGAAGGGAAGGAAAGAAGAGGAAGAGGAAAAGAAGAAGAAGAAGAAGAAGAAAGGAAGATAAAAAAGGTATGGAACTATGACTATGAGTATGGATTTCTACGATTTTTGGTATGGATTTTACATGGAAAGCAAGGATCTTATGGTTTTGTATGGATTTCTATGGATTTTTATGAGCCCCAAACCTAGGGTTTGTTAGGATTTCATCCTAACCAAAGATTTCTTGAAAGTAGGGTTGGTAAAACCCTAAATGGTACAAGAAGAATATGGAATCCTCCCTTTGAGGTTGGATTCATAGTTAAATTGCAAGTAATTGAGTTAGGGTTTAGAACAAATCCTAACTAATCTTTATAATTGGTTTATGTATGGGTTATGACCCATTATAGATTTGTTTTGGGAGGAATTCATGAAGGATTTTTGGTGTAAGATAAGTATTGAAAGATGATTTGAGTAAAATAGAGATTACAAGATGAATTTAGAGTGGTTTTGATGTATATATGGAGTATTGAGTTGATTTGGGTATCAAAATATGGAAAAATGGAAGAAAAACACACATTCTGGGTAAATTTCAACGGGGCGATGCAGAGTCATAGAAGCAGTGGTCACCGGTACCTTAAGTGCTCTGTTTTCTTTTTGACCCGGCGTTCATTATTTTGGCTATGGCAAATTCATTTCTTATCCGATTTGAGTGATTCAAGTTGTGGTTAAAATATACTTCAAGAAAAACCAAACATCACAAAATAGGTACCTCTAAGTCGATTACATGTGGCCCCGAAAATTCACTCAAAGTGGGGTATGTTCGAAACCCGATTTACGCAGTTTTTTACCATAGAGTAGTCCCGGTTGTTTAGGACATAACTTGAGTTAGGTGCTCAGGTTGAATTCTGATTCCAGTTGGAGGAGAACCCATAACATAGCTTCAAAGGAGTACAAAGAACCAGTGTCAAATATGGAGTTAAGATCCCTGAAAATAGGTATTACAGACTGTTCCTAGTGTAATCTAGGTAAGCCGACTAGTTTGGCGTAAAAAGGCCATAACTTGAGTTTGGATGATTCGATTGGAATGATTCCAATTTCTAAGTAAAGTAGATTCATAGAGGGACAAGAATACATGTATGATGTGTGAATCCATAAGCATCATACTGTACAAGTATATGAAATGCTATATGTAATATGGCATGAAACAAAGAAAAATATAAAATCTGATATGTATAGATGTGTTCATGAAACATGAATATGATATGAAGCATTAATGAGTGAAAGCATGAACATGAACATGAAGGCAATATGTCATGAACACATAACGTGGCTAAGAATGCCCTAATTATTCTGTACGAATAAAAATAGATTATATATGATTGTATCACATATAATTATAGAGGCGCAAGACCGGATATGAATGACACGACTGCATCTCTAACAGTAGCCCGATTACATTAGTACTTGATTACTCTGATTAGTAACGGTACTCTTATTAGTGCAACAACACTCTCTGACCGTGCTTCGGCACATTAGTACTTCGGTACTTTCTGATTAAAATATGGTGCTCTCGATTGAAATATAGGTACTCTGATTAATCTGTGACACTCTCTGTCAATGTCGGCCTCTTGCTTTGTGCTCACGGCACCTCGATCTTGTGTGTACCTTCGGGTACTTATTGTGTTGTGTCGTACTCATCCCGTATTACTGGTCTAGGCAATCAAACAGTTATATGATACGACTCTGAATAAAGAATAAGAGTAAAGAATGAATATGGTAAAGATCTGAATGTACCTACGGGTACCTCTGTATCTGTTCTGCAGTGCCTACGAGTACTTTTGTACAAGAAAAATCTCTGTAGTACCTATGGGTACTTTCGTATCGGTAAAATAAGTATAAGTTCTATAATATAAGTAAAAGTCCAGTAGTACCTATGGGAGATCTGCACAAGCATAAAGTTGTTATAAGTATAAGTCTGAGTCCTACGGAAAAATCCGAATAAGCATACGTTTGTTATAAGCATAAGAAATTGTATAAGTCTAAAGATGATTATGATATGTTCCGACTTATCGTACCTACGGGTACCTTCGCACAAGAATAAGATCCGAAATACAAGAATCGGTTCTGTAACACAAGTATAAGATCCGTAAGACAAGAATAAAGTTACGCTAATACAGTATAAGATCCGAGAATACAAAATCGAGTTACGCTAACACAAGTATAAGATCCATTAAGATAAGAATAAGTTACATAACACAGAGTATAAGATCGAAGAAATACAAGAATAAGTTCTATAACACAAGTTTAAGATCCGTAAGACAAGTACATGTTCAGTGTAGTATAAGATCCGAAATACAAGAATAAGATCAGAAATACAAGAATAAGCTCTGTAATATAAATATAAGATCCGTAAGACAAGTATATGCTCTGTAAGACAAGTATAAGATCTGAAATACAAGAATAAGTTCAGTAATACAAGTATAAGTTCCGTAAGACCAGGATATGCTTCGTAGTACAAGTATAAGATCTGATGCAGGGTATAAGTTTTTGTAGTACTTCACGGGTACTTCAGGTATAAAAAGATAAGTTCAGCAATACCGATTATACATTAGTAATATCTACTAGCGGGTACCTGGACACCTCGAACAAGTGTAACTCCGTAGTATAAGTATAAGCCCTATGGTATAAGTATAAGCCTTGTAGTACCTAAGGGTATCTTTGTATAAGCATAAGTTCTGTGAACTCCTACGGGAGATTTGAGATAGATATAAGTACGAGTATGTGGATAAGTATCAGTCTGACAGAAGTTCAAGTATATGTCCTTTGGGAGATCTAAATAATTATAAGTCCGAGACAAGTATCAATATAAGTCCGATATATATGTCCTTTGGGGAGACCTGAATAAGTATACGTCTGATACAAGCATAAGTATGTGTCTTACGGGAGATTGGAATAAGAATAAGTCTGCCATAAGTGTAAGATATGAGTAAGTATAAGTTTGTTATAAGTATAAGTTTAGTACCGTATACGAGATATCTGAAAAAGCATAAGTTTGTTACAAGAATAATTATGTATGTAAATGTGTTATATGAATTCATGAAGATTATGATATCTGTTATTGTTATATGTTTATTATGATTCAGTATAAATGCATGTGTATCAGTATAAGTTATAAGATATGTTTCCCACTAAGCATAAAGCTTAGCATGGGTTTTTAATCCGTGTAGGTACAGGAGAAGACATCTAAAAACTTCCGCATACAGTTGGGCCAGCACACTAGTAGGGGTTCATCACGATGGGTTAACGCTCGGATATGTAATGAAAGTAAAGTTTTTTGTATATGTATATGTAAATGGGACTCAGTATATGTGTATAGATTTTGATGGACACCACTCCGGTGGTAGTTCTTTTGTATATGTATCTGTTATATAAAATAAATAAATAAATAAATAAAAATAAAACAGGTAAAGATCCCCAGTATATGGTCTCGCACCCCGAACTCGGTTCGGATCCGCCAATCGGGTTGGACCGGGAATCGGGGTGTGACAAGTTGGTATCAGAGCATAGGTATACGTTAACCTAGGGCTTGATGGGATATGATACCAACACAAGTTGGTATCAGAGCCTAGGTTTAGGCGTTTCTGGATAAGCCTTAGATTAAGGATGTACCTACATAGTAATGTGTTTGCCTAATGCGGATGTCCTTGTCCTGTATATTGACTAGCTCTGATGGAGTAAATGCTCAGAAAGATGATGTCAAGTTATAAAGAATGGATTGATTAAAGTCGATTATTGGGGGAGCAAGATTAGATACCATATATGAAAATGGAAGTTTTTGGTACGGGGGCATAGTACCCTCATCTCTTTAGTTCATGAAAAAGTTTGAGGACGAAATTTATTTTAAGGGGGGGAGAATTATAACGCCCCGAAATATACCCTAGCAGTTTTCAGACATGTTTAGAGTTTAATAAAAGTTAAATATGAATTTTCGGGAAATAAAACGAGAAAACCAAAAATTAATATGAGAGCAAAGGGTAAATATGTAATTTACCACTTGAGGACCTAGTGGTCATAAAAGGGAAATACTAGGGGCAAATTAGAATATGCCTAACTTGATTTGTAAAAAGAGAAGAACCAAAGGACTAAAGTGAAATAATGAAAACTTAACCCAAAAAAAAATGGGTTTTTAGGAGCCAAACATGGCATAAGGAGAGATGTGGGATTTAAGACCAAATTTGGTCTCAATTTGGGGGAGAAAATCGTAGAAGAAGGGAAGAGGAAAAGAGAGAAGAAGAGGAAGAGGAAGAAAAGAAGAAGAGAAGAGAAGAAGAAAGGAAGATCAAAAAGGTATGGAACTATGACTATGAGTATGGATTTCTATGATTTTTGGTATGGATTTTACATGAAAAGCAAGGATCTTGTGGTTTTGTATGGATTTCTAGGGATTTTTATGAGCCCCCGAGCCACAGGAGTTTGTTAGGATTTCATCATAACCAGATTTCTTGAAATGAGATTGATAAAACCTAAATGGTACAAGAGAATATGGAATCCTCCCTTTGAGTTTGGATTCATGGATTAAATTACCCAAAGTAAAGGTGAGTTAGGGTTTAGAGCAAGCCCTAACTAATCTTTATAATTAGTTTTTTATGTATGGGTTATGACCCATTATAGATTTGTTTTGGGAGGAATTCATGATGGGTTTTTGGTGTAAGATAAGTATTGAAAGATGATTTGAGTAAAATAGAGATTACAAGATGAATTTGGGTATCAACATATGGAAAAATGGAAGAAAAACACACATTCTGGGTAAATTTCAAGGGGCGGTACCGGTACCGAACAAAGCGGTACCGGTAACGTAAGTGCTCTATTTTTTTATTTTGACTAGCGTTCGTATTTTGGTCATAACTTGGTCATTTCTTATCCGATTTGAGTGATTCAAGTTGCTGGTTAAAATAGACTTCAAGAAGAACCAAACATAATGAAATAGGTACCTACAAATTCTGATTTTATGTGGCCCAAATATTCACTCAAAGTGGGGCTATGTTCAAGCCAATTTCTGCTTCAGTTTTTTACCATAGAGTAGTCCTGGTTGTTTAGGACATAGCCGAGTTTGATGCTCCAGGTTAGGTGATTCAGTCAGAGGAGAACCCTTTTATAGCTTCAAAGGAGTATAAAGAACCAGTGTCAAATATGGAGTTAACATCCCTGAAAATAGGTATTATAGACTGTTCCTAGTGTAATCTAGGTAAACCGACTAGTTTGGCATAAAAAGGCCATAACTTGAGTTTGGATGATTCAATTGGAATGATTCCAATTTCTAAGTAAAGTAGATTCATAGAGGGACAAGAATACATGTATGATGTGTGAATCCATAAGCATCATACTGTACAAGTATATGAAATTCTATATGTAATAGGCATGAAACAAGAAAAGTATAGGAAATGCAATATGTATAGATGTGTTCATGAAACATGAATATGATATGAAACATGAACATGAACATGAAAGGCAATATGTCATGGACACATAACGTGGCTAAGAATGCCCTAATTATTCTGTACAAATAAAAATAGATTATATATGATTATTATCACATATAATTGTAGAGCTACTTAAAACGAATATGGAATGACAAAGCGGAGTCTCGTGATGCTTGACACATTAGTACTTCGGTACTCTCACGATTAGTACTTGATTGCTCTCTGATTAGTCTTGTGGCACTCTGGTAGATCTTGGCACAGTGGTACTTGATTACTCTCTGATTAGTACTTCGGTACTCTCTTATTAGTACTTCGATTTACTCTTATTAGATCTTGACGGCACTCTGTCGATACTTCGACACTCACGCTGTGCTACGACACCTCAGTCTTGTATTGTACCTTGGGTACTTGTTGTCATGTCGGCCTCATCCGTCTTGGTACCAGGCAAGTGATAGTTATATGATAAGACTTGAATAAAGAATAAGAGTAAAGAATGAATATGGTAAAGATCTGAATGTACCTACGTGTACCTCTGTATCTATTCTGTAGTGCCTACGGGTACTTTTGTACAAGAAAAATCTCTGTAGTACCTACGGGTACTTCCGTATCGGTAAAATAAGTATAAGTTCTGTAATATAAGTAAAAGTCGATAGTACCTGCGGAGATGCGCGCAGCATAAAGTTGCTTTAAGTATGAAATCTGAGTCTACGGAAAAATCCGAATAAGCATAAATACGTATAAGCATAAAATTGTATAAGTCTAAAGATGATTATGATGCGATTCCGACTTATCGTACCTACGAGTACCTTCATACGAGAATAGATCGAAATACGAGAATCAGTGCAGCTAACATAAGTATAAGATCGTAAGACAAAGAATAAGTTACGTAACACAAGTATAAAATCGAAATACAGAATCGTTCTTGTAACACAAGTAGATAAGTAAGACAAGAATAAGTTACGCCAACACAAGTATAAGATCCAAAATACAAGAATAAGTTACGTAACACAGAAGTATAAGATCGAAATACAAGAATAAGTTACGTAACACAAGTTTAAGATAGTAAGACAAGAAGTACATGTTAAAGTAATACAAGTATAAGATCCGAAATACAAGAATAAGATCATAAATACAAGAATAAGCTCTATAATATAAGTATAAGATCCGTAAGACAAGTATATGCTCTGTAAGACAAGTATAAGATCTGAAATACAAGAATAAGTTCAGTAATACAAGTATAAGTTCCGTAAGACCAGGATATGCTTCGTAGTACAAGTATAAGATACGAAGTACCAGTATAAGTTTTGTAGTACTTACGGGTACTTCCGTATAAAGATAAGTTCCGCAATATCAGTATACATTCCGTAATATCTCTGTGGTACCTACGGGTACCTCCGAACAAGTGTAAACTCCGTAGTATAAGTATAAGCCCTATGGTATAAGTATAAGCCTTGTAGTACCTAAGGGTATCTCTGTATAAGCATAAATTCTGTGAACTCCTACGGGAGATTTGAGATAGATATAAGTACGAGTATGTGGATAAGTATCAGTCTGTGAAGTTTAGAAGTATATGTCCTTTGGGAGATCACTGAATAATTATAATTCTGAGACAAGTATCAGTATAAGTCCAATATATATGTCCTTTGGGGAGACCTGAATAAGTATACGTCTGATATAAGCATAAGTATGTGTCCTACGGGAGATTGGAATAAGAATAAGTCTACCATATGTGTAAGATATGAGTAAGTATAAGTTTGTTATAAGTATAAGTTCGATGCCATTATACGAGATATACGAAAAGCATAAGTTGTTACAAGGATAATTATGTATGTAAATGTGTTATGAATTCATAGAAGATTATGATACTCTATTCTTGTTATATATTTATTATGATTGAGTATAAATGCATGTGTACAAGTATAAGTTATAAGATATGTTTCCCACTAAGCGTAAAACATACGGTTTTAATCCGTGTAGGTACGGAGAAGACATACGAAAATTTCCGGCATCTGAATTTGGGCTGACACCTTTAGTAGAAGTTCATCCACGGTAGGTTACAGCGCTCACGAGAATATGTAATTGAAAGTAAAGTTTTTGTATATGTATATGTAAAATGGGACTTCGAGTATATGTGTATAGATTTTGATGGACACCACTCCGGTGGTAGTTCTTTTGTATATGTATCTGTTATATAAAAAAAATAAAAATAAATAAAACAGGTAAAAAGTCCCAGTATATGATCTCGCACCCCGAACTCGGTTTGGATCATCCAATCTGATCGGACCGGGAATCGGGGTGTGACATTATCAACCTCGGCCTGGATGACCGAGTGGCGGTCTGGGTGAAAGTGTCTCACTTTTTGTCTGACCGGCTTGGCAAAGGGGGCGGCGTTTAGCCTGTGTGAGGTGTAACACCCCAAAATATATCCTAACAGTTTTATAACATGTTTAGGGTATAAAATAAGTTAAAATGGTATTCGTTCGAAAAAAATGACATTTTTATGAAAAATGGCAAAACGGTAATTTTATCACTTGGGAAAATTTCTGGGAAATTCTCTAGATCACGGATGACGAAACGGACTACGCCGTTAAATTCGTCTCGCAAAATCTAGTGACCCAGAAAAGTTTCGTTGAATTCCAAGACAGTCGGAATATTTTACGAATTTCTAGGCGACGGGTGTAGAGTGAAACCTTAAAACGGGAGTTTAGAAAAATCTCGAAAAATGGTAAATATTTAAAGAATATTCAATTATGCTAAATGAAATTGAAACCGGGACGAAATGATTTGTTTCGGAGCTAAAACGGACAAAAAAGTGAAAGAAAAAGGAGACATATGGGTCCCACTTTAAAAGAAATAAAATAAAATTAAAATAAAATTAAAATTAAAATAAAATTAAAAAAAAAAAAAAACTATTTTGTCTCATACTAAGGAGACGTGAGAGAGAGAGACTGAGCAGCCGAACGTTTATTTTTATTTTTTCATTTTTTTTCTCTCGCTTCTCTCTTCGATATATGGAGTTTCGATCGTCGGAATTCATCGAGTCAAAAACGAAAAGTGCTCTACTCAACGAGGGCTACACGTGAGTACCAAAAACACGGGATTTCGCCGAGATTTCAATTAAAAATTCAAAAAATCTTATGTTTTGATTTTTCTCAAATCTACGGCTTTTTGACGGTCAGAATTGATCGGACCAAGTGACAAAGTTGATCCACGCATCGCGAGCTACGCGTGGGTACCAAAATCTTTGAGTTTCGTCAAACTCCACGAGATATGGAATTTTTCCTACTTGGAATAAAAAGCCATATAATGGCATAGGTTGTTTTGAGGCTGGAATAGGCCGTGTGATTTAGTCAGATTTAGGGTAGATATTAGAAATTTTAGAATTTGGATTAAGTGATCTCTATTGTGATGAAGGATATAAATTAGATAAAGAATAAGAATATATATATAAATATATGAGATGATATGAATAGATGAATGATATGAATATAGGAATATATGAAATGAATATATGATAAATACATGAGATTAGGAAGTATAAATTAGACCTTACATACTAGGAAATGCACAAATGATAGGCAAATAATAGTTACATGTATGGTAAAGAATTATGAATACAGTAAATTGAAGTTAAAAGATATATGAAAAATGCAAAGTTACAAATATATAGTTGTAAATATCGCATATGATTACCGAATAATAATAATTATTCGGGAATATGAAATATTCTTGAATATAAACTTTACATAGTTATGCCTTGAACTGGTAGAGGGATAAATGCAGAGGCATGCCTATAGGGACATAGTTCTTTGCGGCATACAGTTTCTGGTCTCAGAGGCACAGTTTAGTTCGATGTATCGTCCGTTTGTCATTCTCTGACTTACATTTTGGTCACATATTATAGCATAGTCAACGTCTGTACAATGATGCAGCGGGTATATCACAGATAGAGATCAGCATCTCAAATGCAGTGATAGTACCTTCAGTACATACGATTATTTCAGTATCAAACTTCCTAAGGTATTTCGGAACATATGAAACCTAAAAATGACAAACCATATGCAAATGAAATGTATAGAATATATGACATGATATGAAGCATAGCATTGCTATGCAATGATAGTATCTGATTACAAGAAATAAAGTACAAGATAATGATTATATGAAATATGTATATATGAAAAGTACATAATACATGAGAAGTATGAAGGGACAAAGAATTGGCATATGAAAGTATATGGAAGTACAAGTACAATACACTTGAAAATATATGAACAAAATACGGTATATAAAGAAAAGTATATATGACAAGTATACAAGTACAAGGAATAAAGTGTCAATGACACGAAATGTATATAGGCATATTATATGAGAAATACGTTATATGAAAACCTGATTATGAAAATCATAGGAAAGCATAGTATATGAAAGTCTGAAGATGAAAATATAGGAATGACAAACATGACGAGATTCCCTCTCGAATCCGTCATGAATGTCAATTCTATAGTCATAGTGAAAACGCAAATGTAAAGTATATGACAATATAAGATTGTATAAGAAAATATATGATAAAACAATATGTAAGAAATGAATAGCATAGCATGGGTGTGTAGCCTCTATATGAAAGGAGACATGATATAGGTCTGAGGATAAGAAATGATATATGTAATAGTACATAAAATATAATAAGTCCATATTTGAAAGATGAAAAAGACTAGAAGCAATTGAAGAATGAGATGTAAGAGTATACAAAAAGTACCGTATATGAAAAGTATAAGAATGTAGATAAAAGTACATGACAGTATAAGATAGGTTATATGAAAGTATACGAGATATGAAAGTATATGAAACATGCACAATATATGAACATGAAAGGAAATGAACATGAAATAATATATGATATAAGAAATAATATGAAATAGATTAAGTATACGATTAAGCTTGCGACGATCAATGTTATTGGTGGAGTCCGTATCTATATTTTCCCACTAAGTGTAAAAGCAGCACGGGTTTTAATCTAGTGTAGGTACGGCTTGAGAAGACAAGAATAGAGGACGGGACATTCCACATATTGTGAGCCATCTCGGAGATAGGTGCTCACCGCACTATTAAATAATCTACGTTTATATGTATAGTTTGTAATGAGCAGATTGCAATAGTTCAAGTAAAGGGACTCTAGTATATATGTATAGAACATAATGAATGCCACTATAGTGGTATGTATAATGTATATGTAAAAAGAATTTTTGTTATTACATAAATTGTGTATATGAATGAGAAAACAGGGACAGGTGTCAGCTCTGAGAAAGAAAAGATTAAAGAGTCCCAGTCACGAAGTGTGACACTCTCGCTTGACATCCCTTCGGGTGTCGGGTTGGGGGCGTCACAATTTAGTGGTATCAGAGCAAAGGTTTAGGCGTTTCTGGAATTGCCTAAACATAGATAGAGTATAAGATGCGAGGCTAGATAGAGTATATGATAGAAAAGATAGAAATGTGTACGTATAGAAAAGTTTTGGCCTCTGATGTGGATGTCCTTGTGTTTTGTATAGATGGATCGTCTCGGGAATCCAGGTTGAAGAAGTTGTTAAGTGTTAACCCAGACAAGGTTTACCGACCGATCCTTAGAAATCTGTCAGAAGTGAGAGTCACGCTCCAGATGAGCCAAATGAAAAGAAAATATAAGAAATGTCATCGGTAAAAGACATGAAAAGAAAGAACCTGACATAGAACATGCAAATGACAGAGTATGAATTTCGAGGACGAAATTCTTATAAGGAGGGGAGAGTTGTAACACCCCAAAATATACCCTAACAGTTTTATAACATGTTTAGGATATAGAATAAGTTAAAATGGTATTCGTTCGAAAAAAATGACATTTTTATGAAAAATGGTAAAACGGTAATTTTATCGCTTGGGAAAAATTCTGGAAAATTCTCTAGATCTCGGATGATGAAATGGACTGCGCCGTTAAATTCGTCTTGTGAAATCTAGTGAACCAGAAAAGTTTCGTTGAATTCCGAGACAGTCGGAATATTTTACGAATTTTTAGGCGACAGGTGTAGAGTGAAACCTTAAAACGGGATTTTAGAAAAATCTCGAAAAATAGTAAATATTTAAAGAATATTCAATTATGATAAATGAAATTGGCTTAGGGACAAAATGATTTGTTTGAGACTAAAATGTGGACAAGGAGAGTAAGAGAAAAAGGGGACATATGGGTCCCACTTTAAAAAAATAAAATAAAATAAAAATAAAATAAAATTAAAAAAAAACTATTTGGTCTCATACTAAGGAGACGTGAGAGAGAGAGACTGAGCAGTCGAGCGTTTATTTTTATTTTTTTATTTTTTTCTCTCGCTTCTCTCTTCGATATATGGAGTTTCGATCATCGGAATTTGTCGGGCCAAGAACAAAAAGTGCTATACTCGACGAGGGCTACACGTGAGTACCAAAAACACAGGATTTCGCCAAGATTTCAATTAAAAATTCGGAAAATCTTATGTTTTGGTTTTTCTCGGAGTCACGGCTTTCGACCCAGTCGGGTGATCGGTTAGAGACAAAGTTGATCACGCATCGTGACTACGTGAATGCAAAATCTTTGGAGTTTCGTGAGCTCAGCAGGGTAATGAATTTTCCCTACTTGGAATAAAAAGTCATATAATGGCATAGGTTGTTTCGGGGCTGGAATAGGCCATGTGATTTAATCCCAAGATTTTAGGACTGAATATTAGAAATTTTTTTGGGACTGGATTCCGGGTAGTCTCGAACTGTATTGAAGGATATAAATTAGATAAAAAATAAGAATATATATAAATATATGAGATGATATGAATAGATGAATTGTAATGACCGGCTGACAATACATGTAGATATTGTCAGCCGGACCAGAGGCCCTCACGGCACAAAACACGTCTACTAGGTTGAGAGGAGCGCATCTTATATATAGTCTTGGGGAAGTTTACCGCTGTCGGAGTGTGGAGTGTGATGACACCCCTCCCCATGAGACACAGCGTCCTGGTTGTCAGTATTCTTGAGAACGAGCTGAGACGGGACCAGCATCAAGGTCGGGATCGGCTCACGATCTGTTTGCACGACCCAGAGCCCAGTGTAGATGTTATTAAAGCCGGGCACAAGGGGCCCTCACGGCTTTAAAACACGTCTACTAAGTTGAGAGGAGCCCATACTTATATAGCGCCAGGAAGTTTCTCCCCTATCCGATGTGGGATGTGACATGAATGATATGAATATAGGAATATATGAAATGAATATATTATAGAAATACATGAGATTATGAAGTATACGATTAGACAACACATGCTAGAAATGCACAAATGATAGGGGAAAATAGTTACATATGGTAATTCTCATCTGATAGAATTGAAATTAAAAGATATATGAAAAATGCAAAGGAATACAAATATATAGTTGTAAATGTGCATATGATTATAGAATAATAATAATTATTTGGGAATATGAGATATTCTTGAATATAAAAATACACATGAATTATCTGCTTAGAGCACAGTAGAGGGATAGATAGGCATGCCTATAGGGACCACAGTTTTTGGCATCGAGTTTGAGATATCGAGGCCGGATTTGGGTCGATGACATAGATCCGTTTGGATCGTGCCGACCAGTTTGGGTCACATATTACATGGCATGGAGTCCAACATAAATGCAGTGATGATACCTTGGGTATATCTGAGATAGAATCAGCGTCTCAATGCGGTGTGATACCTTCAATTTTATCTGATTATTTCCGTGTCCGCTTCTAAGGTATTTGCAGACATGAAACCTAAAAGAAAATGACAAGTATATGCAAATGAAATGTATAGAATATATGACATGATATGAGAAACATAGCACTGCTATGCGATGATAGTATACAGTTATAAGAAGTAAAGTACAAGATGACAGTATATGAAATATGACAGTTTATGAAAAGTACATATTACATGAAAGTATATGAAAAGGACAAAGAATTGTATATGACAGTATATGGAAAGTACAAAGTCTGATGCATAGAAAAATATATATGAACAAATACAGTATATAAAAGAGAAAAGTATATGACAAGTATACAAGTACAAGGAATAAAGTGTCAATGACACGAAATGTATATGACATATTATATGAAAGTACAGTATATGAAAAGCACAGTATATGAAAATCATAGGAAAGTATAGTATATGAAAAGTATAAGATGAAAATATAGGGAATGACAAACATAGCCAGAATTCCTCGAATCTGTCATGAATGCTAATTCTATAGTCATAGTGAAAACGCCAAATGTAAAGTATATAACTTGATATAAGATTGTATAGAAAATATGATAAAACAATATGTAAGAAATGAATAGCATAGCATGGGTATAGCCTCTATATGAAAAGGAGACATATGATATAGATGAGGATAAGAAATGATATATGTAATAGTACACTAGAATGTAATAAGTCATAGAATTGAAAGATGAAAAAAGACTAGAAACAGGTGAAAGGCAGGATGAAAGTATACAAAAGTGCAGTATATGAAAGAGCATAAGAATGTAGATAAAAGTACATGACAGTATAAGATAGGTTATATGAAAGTATACGAGATATGAAAGTATACGAGATATGAAAGTATATGATACATGCACAATATATGAACATGAAAGGAAATGAACATGAAATAATATATGATATAAGAAATAATATGAAATAGATTAAGTATAAGATTAAGCTTGCGACAATCAATGTTATTGGTCGTCCATGTATATGTTTCCCACTAAGCGTAAAGCTTAGCACGGGTTTTTAATTCGTGTAGGTACAGAAGCAGAAGACAAGGATAGAGGATAGGACATTCCACATGTGTGTGAGTCATCTTAGAGATGGGGTGCTCACCCAGCACTATTGCATGATCTACGATTTTATATGTATAGTTTTGTAATAGTGAATTTGTAATGAAATGAAGTAAAAGGACTCTAGTATATATGTATAGAACATAATGATACCCTTATATTAGGTATGTATAATGTATATGTAAAAAAATTTTATTATTCTGAGAAATTGTGCATATGAATGAGAAAACGAGGGGCGGTGTCGGCTACGAAAAAGAAAGATTAAAGAGTCCCGATCCACGGTGCGGCCTCTCTCTTAACATCCCTTCGGGTGTCGGGTTGGGGGCGACGTCACATGTGGTGTGTGAGGGGTTGATCCCGGTCATATCTGCATGAGTCCAAGCAAATACATCAGCATTCAAATGTATCACCTGGCATAATTTGGCCTTTTCCTCCTTGGAGAGAAAGGTACTAATGTAGATGCATCTGTCCGGCCCATCAAGGGACGTGGTTTCTAAGGGATCAACGGCTAGCGGCTCTCTATTCTCCGAAGTGGGCCGGGCGGATGACTGTGATTGCTATTGCGGGGGTTGGTCCTCAGTGGGTGGTTCGTGGGCGTCGCTTTGCTCGCTTCCCGATGAGAGTTGATAGCCTTTGCCCCGCGCGGCGGTGGCTTCCCTGGAGATTAACTTGTCCAGACTCAGTCAGGTAGCTTATTGTTTGGTGGTATGTGGATGGTACTGCTTTCAAGGCATGTAGCCAGGCTTAGCCCAAGATAGCATTGTATGACCCCAAGTCTTCTACCACGGAGAAGCGATGCTCGGCGAGTTCATAGGACCTGCCTTGTGAAGGTTATGTCCCAATGCGATTAATGGTAGCTCCGTTGAAACCTGACAAAACCCTGCTAGCGGAATAGAGATGATTAATCGGGACTCTCATCTGCTTAAAGGCTGGGAGATGGAGTAAATCGGCGCCTTGCACGGATCGACGGAGATACATGCACATCAAAGCGCATTAATACATACAGTCAATATGAGTGCATCGTAGTGTGGTGTGATGACCCGCATAGGTTTAATAGGTGGGAAGGATATAGGGTCGTCCACTAGCAGAATTGCTGTGACATCTCCCCGATCGCTGACGGTGTTTATTCTAGCTCTAGCTCAGGGGCTACCAGGCATTCTTCTCCTCTGTTCTTAGTTGATATTGGCTGTCGGCGGTCCCCCGATGCTCAAAGTTAATGGTCGATAGGGTTTGAAGCATGTTCGATGCTCTGCCCAGTGACCACGCCGGTTGTGGGAGGCAATTTGTATCCGTAGTTGGCTTCTCGAAGTGCCGTGCAGTGCCCAGGCGAATTAGTTTTTCTACTATAAATTTGAGGCTCTGGCAGTGATTGATCTCGTGGCCATGGCCCTGTGATAATCGCATTGTAGGGATCTGTTGTGCTAATCCCGGACGCTCTCATAGGTGAGGAGACCATTTGAAGTCGGGAGGTCGAATGATGGGGCGGGAGCCGGAGTCATTAGCGATGTTGAGGCCCCGTGAAGGCGGGGGGTTTCTTCTTCAGGATTGCGGATTGAGATATAGCTGCCTTGGGCCTTTTCTGTTTGGAATGGACCCATAAGCGGCCCGACTGTTTTACTCACAGGTGGTTATCATGATGGTTTGCGAGGCGGCCCAAATGTTATCTTCTAGCGTAGAGAATTTATCCGCCCGTCGGTACAATTCCTCCATATATCTTAGGCGGGTCCCGGGGAGTAAGGATTGGAAGAGCGAGGTGAGTCGGTCTAAAGCTTCTTGAGAGTTTGCAAGATCGCATCCATAGTGTAGACATAATCTGCTGGACCGCTTGTCCGAACCTACGTGTGAAGTCCCGGATGGACTCGTCTTCCCGTTTGAGGATGGACCGGAGGGAGCTGATGTTCCCTTTTTGTCTGATAGAGCATAAATATTGAGAGATGAACGCGGTCCATAGTTCGCCGAATATGTTGATTGATCCTTTGGGGAGCTTGTGAAACCAGGCTAAAGCAGGGCCCTTGAGGCTGGCAGGGAACACCTTACACAGGAGCCGATCATCCCCGGTGTTGAGGATCATTGCCTGGTTGTAATATAACATGTGATCGTACGGATCGGAAGAACCGTCGTACATGGCGAAGGGTGGTATGGAAAAGCCACGAGGGGGATTGTAGTCCAAGATATGCTGTCAAAGTGGAGGCATATCTGTGAATCCCGAGCAGTGAGGCAAAATCATTTGTAGTGCGGGCGGCCCGAAGGCGAATTATATGGATTCTGATGCGGTGGAAGCCTCCGGCTGATGCAGCCTTTGTCTTGGTGAGGCTGGTGTTGGCGGTCGTTGGTCCCTGCTAGGTTCTTTCCGCACTCGATGCCCTACGACACTGATGGACCGGCTGGATCGGCGAGGTGGCCTTTTTCTAGATTGGGCTTTCGCGGCATTCGGGGATGGTGAACAGCGCGGGAGGGGGGAACTGCGCAGCGACCTCTTTGCCTTTGCTGGGATGGGAAGAAGGAAATGGGCGGGGAGGTTCTCGCGATTGCTCGGCCCACCCGGCCTCCAACCGGGTTCGTAAACTCATTTCTTCCAGTGATCGGTTCGCACATTCGTGCGGGTTCGACCATACGCTACTGCTCCTCTTGTATTGCTTCCATCTCTTGGCGCCAGAGGAGGAACTGGTCTTCAAGGGCTAAGTTCGCTAGATTGCTAGTCATGGCATTAAATTCCGACGGTCCTGTGGGATGTTTGGGAATAGCCAAGGCTTTGGAGATCGGGAGGTCACCTGGGAGTGGGTGTACTGACTCTTGCGTCACGCCCTCTGAAGATTTCTTGCTCGTTTCCCTGAAACGACCTTGATGTGGTCTCACAAATTCTCGAGTCAGTGGATCGTCAGACATTCACCAATTGGGCAGCTTTGCAAAGCAGGACACGAAGACAACGGTCGTGTTTCGTCGCCCCTCTAATGGCAAAGTTAGTTTTTTTCTGGAAGACTTAGAGCTTGGAGCAATAATAATCTTGATTAGGAATCTCGTACCTCATTTGGTGTGACTTGCTTCTCTTTTATGGAGGGAGGAAAGAGGATCCGTCTTTTTTGGAGAGTGAACAATTTTTTCCCATAATGTTAGGGGAAGGTGACTCTTATTTTGGGAAGGATAACATTCTTCCTTTGTGCCAACTCTTATTCTCGATAGGCAGAAATTGCTAAAGAAGGCTTTCCTATTTTGTCGGAGGCGATGAGTCGATTCATGAAGTGAACTCACACTTGTAATGAAATTACATTTGGCGACTTCGTTTAGTGGGGATTCTTGGATTGGGAGAAGTAAAGCGCTTGAGTTAAAGGCGTCCGGATATGAATGCCGGGCTTTCGTGGGTGTGGTGGCCACAGGCTTAATCCTTTAAGGCTCTTAGGTGGACCCGGTGGCTAGAGTCTTGACTTGGATGAGTACCCTGATAGGTACCAAAATGTACTTGGTTTTTTTTTCTTTACTTTGATTTCGATTTTTATAGAAAAGTTTTTATAAACATGAAAGTAAATTATGATTTTTTTTAACAATATTTTAATCTTATCCCTTGTACCTAGTTTATGTAGTAAACGGCTCAACGTTTAAAAAATGTAAAGCATATAAAGGGGAGGGAGCAAGGTATACGAAGGAGAGTGGTCCTGGGTTTGAATTTCAAAAAATATTATTTTAATATAAATAGAAGGTTGATTGAATTTTACGGTTTTCACCTTAAAAACAAAAGGTTAAAATTCTTGTAACAATTATTAATTTATAATTAGATTAATAAATGGTGTCTAGCTTTCGATTTTTTCTTTTTATGTCAATTTTATTTTATTCAATTAAGTGTTTGGCCTCTGAACTTTTTTTCAACTAAATATTTTACTATCTATTTGTTATAATAAAACTATCTATATGTTATAGTAAAAAGGAAATTGATAAATACATTGCTTATTTCAAAAATAATTTTAATATTTAATATTTTATTTTTAATTATTCATATTATAATTACTTTTGTTTTCACATGACAGTTAGAAAATAAATAAAAATAATAGAAGATAATTAGATTGACATCTTTAAAAAAAATACATTTTCTATTTTGAATTATTCATATGTAATCATTTTCGTTTGCTTCAAAGATAAGTAAAAAGATTTTGCTTCTATCTTAAATTCATAATAACCAATTTTTATCAATTTTTTACTCTTTAAAAACTTAATAAGAAAATGATAATATTGTTATTTTTCTTAATAAAATATAATTTAGCTTATCACTTATGAGATGGTTTGGGTCTTTCTTAAGTTAACCAGTGGTTTATTATGAATATATTTGTATTACGTGATAGATTTTTATCGTCCATATAATTATTTCCGACTCATATGACTTAAAAACGCCTTTCATTATGCATGAGTTTGGACACTTAATGGTCTAAAAAAAAAAAAAAAGCTTAGACCAGTCACAAAACACTTGATTGAACAAAATAAAAAATTCAAACAATTGATTAAATAAAATAAAAATTAAGGCATTAAAATAGAAAAAATCTAAAAGTTCACACAGCATTTATGTAATTCATTCATTTTTTTCGTTTGTTTAAAAACACATAGGTATTAGATTTTTTTTGTTAAATGAGAACCCTCATTTTCTTGAATCTCCTACTTTTTTAAACTTTTAACACTCAAACAGTTGAGCCAAAGGTCGGGACAGTTATTAGATATTTACTATCTTGTGGTTTAATCATATCCAAAAAAATGGATAATTTATAATTATATTTTAATTAATATTGAGAATGAGATTCTTCTCATATCTCGTTTCTTTTAAAGCCATTGGCTTTCTATATAAAGCAAGCAGCTGCAAGGACATATCAAACGGTACCCGAGTTCGCTCACCCGTAAAGCATCCCTTTTCTAAAGTTGCTCTGAAGACTAGACTCGCGAGAATTCCTGAAGGAAAACTCTAGTTGCCTTTCAGGTACTTATCAAAGTCCCTTGCGTATATTTTGTCGCAGTCCCCGTTTGTTTGTCGAGAAAATCCAAAGAAAACCAGGATCTATTCCAGGACCTCTTTGCCTCTTGTTTTATTGGATTCCAATTTTACGAACCCTAAAGTCTGTCTGAAAAACGAACTTTTCTTGAAGTCATAATCTTGGTACAAATTACCAACAGTATCTTATTTTTTTTATCGTTAAATTGGACAGATTTAGTATTTGGATATTAACCATGTCCGGAGAAGAGGAAGAAAACGCTGCGGAGCTCAAAATTGGTGATGGTAAGGGTGTTTTTTTGGATCTCTAAAGCTTGATGTTGTTTTAATTGTTATCATCATGAAAGTTTACACTTTTTCTTTGAAAAACAATTCTAGGTTTTTTATTGATTTTATTTCAACTGCTGAAGTGAACTAAGGCTAAAAGGATTGAAAAAAAAAAAAACCCACCAAGTGAATGAACAAAATGGGAGATTACTGGAGATCGAACATTTAATGTTAGAATGCTTGTCTAACTTTAGATATGCTTTCTTTCACATTAAACAAACTGATGATAGATGCAGAGACATGGTAGATTGATACCTTCCCATAATAAAATCAGTTATTGCTGATACCATCTTCTCGGTTTCTTTTCTCCTTCTTCCATAACGCTAAGCGAAGAAAGAAATAAGTCATTTTTTTATGGTGGATGTGATCAATCTTTTTGCACAAGTTTATTTATTTATTTATTTATTTATTTTTTATAGGTAACAATTTTGGGAATGATGCAGGAGCTTCTATAAACACATCAAACATTGGGAGTTCAACCTTAATTATTGAAGAATTGGATTGAGGAGGTCAAAAAGCATTGAACACATGTAAAACTCTCTTGACTCCTATTCGGGCCTTTGAAGGCAAAAACGTGGTCAAACTGGGCAACCCCAAGTAGAGCCGGTATTGATTTTAGAAAGATTTGGCCAAAGGGATGTTGGTGGAGGATTTGTTTAGGATTTTATTTATTTCTTCTAGAAAGATTTACAGATTTACTCCATGATTTTATTCTCATCTCTTTATAAGATTTTGCTTTATTTATTTTAGAAAGTTTGCTTTTAGGAGTTGTTTCATGTAATTTAGAAAATCCCTTTCCTAGTTAAAGTAGTCGCTTTATTCGCTTGTAAGAAGTGGGCCCATAAGACCCCTCAATTTGTAGTTTTATTCATCCAAGTTTTAATAAAGTCTCTATATATTTCTTATCCTCAATCTTATTTCTAGTTCGTGGCTTTTACCTAGTGGATTCCTTTACCATGTTTTGTCTGACTTATCAATCAACCCAGCCCATAGTTGATCGCTGGGCGCTTTCACCCATCATCTATCTCAAGTGATCTTTTCAAGAACTGCAAGTAACTACTCTCACAAGCAAACTCTACTCTCTTCACCATCTCATCTTTTCTTTAAACTTTCCATAACCAAATTTTCAACCTCAACCCAAAACTTTCCAAATCTTGTTCCATACTACTAAAACCTTCCTAAATAACTTTTTTTTTCCTTATATACCATAAATACTCCGTCCCTAACTTAGAAAATCTCCAAAATTCATCCATAACCTATTTTGGCCCCTTTAGTTGTGTTTTTTTATTCATTCAAGTTTTAATAAAGTTTCATATTTCTCTTTTATCTCTTGGGTGAATTCCCTTGGAGCGAGTTCGTGGCTTTTTTTACCTAGGTGGATTCCTTGGTGGCGGTCTTATCCGACGAATAATCAACCCGGGCCCATAGTTGATTGTGGCGCCTCTTACCCATCATCTATCTTGTGTGGATCTTTCAAGAATCCAAGCAAAGAACTACTCTCGCGGCAAACTCTACTCTCTTCACCATCTCATCTTTTCTTTAAACTTTATAACTTAAACTTTCAACCCCAACTCCAAAACTTTCCAAATCTGCTCCATACTACTAAAACCTCCTAAATAACTTTTTTTTCCCTTATATACCATAAATACTCCATTCCTTAACTTAGGAAAATCCAAAATCTCGTCCATAAACCTATTTGGCCCTAGAAAACTATCTCAAACCCATATTTTGACTTATCTAAACTTCAGGATTATCCATCATGGTCCCAACCTTGCATCAAAGTGGTACCAGAGCTCAAGGATTGATGGCTGATTATAAGCAAAATGGCGTTCTTTGTTCCGGAGACGAGTCCTAATCATGGTTCAAGTGGTTCTCAATCCCCATTGCAAAAACGCGTTGCTGATCTTGAATCTGTGGTTTAGCGTCTACAAAAGCAGATGACTATCAATGATGATCCTATGTCGTCAAAGATCTTCTTCATGGAAGTTGTAGGTGATGAAAGTTTTGACAAGGGAATCATGGCTCTCCTAGCCAAGTTCGAAATTACTTGAGGCGCAAGAAATCTAAAGACAAGCATTAAAGAGACTATGATAATGGAGGAAAGTATGAAGATCAATACCGCGATGATGATTACTATGAAAAACGTAATAATGATGAAGGTTCCAGATTCAATCCAAAGTTTGATATTCCGAAATTTGAAGGAAGAATGCATGTCGATGTGACTTCTCGATTGGCTTTTAATACTGGTCAACTGTCTTTGAGTATCGTGATCCCCCCGAGTGGCAAAAAGGTGAAGCAGGCTATCAAGATGTGCAAGAATGCTTCGGTGGAATTTATTATGGGCAACAATAAAGAGATGGCAAGAAGAAGATTGAAACTCGGGAAAAGACGAAGAAAGAACTAAAAGGAAGTATCTTCCTTCCACTATCGTCAAGATACCTCCTCAATATCTTAATTCGCAAGAAGAAAATGACTATGGAGGAGTATTCGTCGAGTTTGAAAATCTAATGATCAAAGGAGATTCTGGTGGGGTGAGGCTGGCGAGCAAACCATATTCGCCACCTTGGTCGTCTGAGGCCCAAATTTCTAAACTCGTTCAATTGGCACCATATAACACCCTTCAAGCGTGATAAAGTTTGTCTTAAAAGTCGAGGCTCTAAACAAGTATGGGGGTTTTACTATAAATCAAAGTTAAAGAAGGATTTATCAAGAATCACTTCAAGGAGCTCCTAGTGGTGCTAAAAACCACCCTTAAACGCCAAGTAAAAAGTGAAGTGCATGCCACAACAAGAGTCTACTTAAGTCAAGACAAAGCTATGCCACTGATTCGGGGCATATAGCTTCCGAATGTCCTAATCACTTAACGTCAGCCTAGTTGAAGAAGATGAAGCTGAGGAAGAAGACGTAGAAGGGGATGAGTTAAGGATGAATCTCCATGAATTTGACCATGGAGATAAGGATGAGCTTACTATGCCCGACCATGGGACTTCCTTAGTTGTTCAAAGGAGTCTTAAGATTTGGGGCGCCCTAGTGAGAGAATTGCTGCATTCAGCCTCCTCGGTGAGGAGAATTGGTTGTGGTCCAATGTCTTTCACAAAGTGCACATAAGGACAGGTTTGCTTATTATTATTAATAGTGGAGCCTGAGGGAATCGTGGTTTCCCGAGATGGTGTAAAGCTCGACGAAGATGGATCCACACCAAACCCTAGAAACTTAGCCGGCTTCAAGAGGGCTGTGATACAAGGTAAAGCTTCATGCCTTGTCTCTTTTATGAATTGGAAAGCAATTACCAGACAAGTATAGTGTGATGTTGTTCCAATGGATGCTCTGTCGCTTGTCACTAAGGAGCCATGACAATATGGATAGGAAGGTCATCATGATGGCTTCAAGAATACTTACACATTCCGCAAGGATGGGCAATGTAATTGTCTTGGCACCTTGAAACCGATAATCGTCTCCAGCCTTGAGGAGAAGAATCTTGTTGTCAAAATCCGAGTTGGAGAAAGAAATCGTAGCCGGTCTGGGACATGTGATGGCCTTGGTTGTCAAGTGAAGAAACCCAAAGTGAGAAGGAGATCCTAAAAGAAGGAGCCTAATTCGAAGAATTTGTTGATATAGTACCCGAGGAGATTCCCACATGGCCGCCTTTATGAGAGATATTCAACATCAAATAACCCTCAGATCAGTTCTACGGTCAATAAATCTGAAGCACAGATGAGTCCTAAAGAACATGAACAGCTTTATAAGGCAAGTTGATGAGTTGCTTGACAAAGGGCTTATTCGTGAGAGAAGAGTCCATAAAAGGCTCGTCATTAGTACCAAATATGATAGATCTTCGAGGATGTGTGTTGCTAGTAGAGCAGTCAACCAAATTACTATTGAATATCGATTTCCCATTCCAAGACTCGAAGGATTTGCCGGATCAATCCTATGGTGTGTCCATCTTTTCAAGAGGATTGATTTGGAGAGTGACATTAATGTAAATCTATTTAGGGAAGGAGATGAATGGAAGACGGCCTTTAAAAAACTGAGATGGGCTCTAAGGAGTGGATGGTAAATGCCACTGGGGTTGCCCAATGCTCCTAGCACTTTTGTGAGGTTTATGAATCATATCCTTAAGCCATGCATTGAAATTTCAGGGTGGTATACTTTCATGATAGCAAGAATTGATGGAGCACTGGAGCATCTAAGGCAATGTTCTATTCTATGGGAGCAACGATTGATGTCAACTTGAAGAAGTATGACGCCATGCCGACAAAATCATATTTCTCGTTATGTGGTTACTAAAGATGGAATGAGATGACCAAGCAAGATAGATGATCACGAATTGGCTAACTCCTAGCTCGATCCATGATGTGAGAAGTTTCTGCAGCTAGTTCCTTTTAGAGATTTATTCGTGACATTTAGCTCTATAATGCCTTATAATCAATGCTTAAAGGAGACAAACTAAGTGGACTAGTGTTACCGAAGGAAGCTGGAGTTGGATTAAGAAGAGTAATTAGCCCTATGTTCGCTTTACCCGATTTCAACAAAGTGTTCAAGTAGAGTGTGATGCATCTTTAAGTCAATTAGCAGCTATCCTTAGTCAAGAAGGAAGACCCATTACTTTCTTTAGTGAGAAGTTAAATGAAGCAAAAAGGAAGTACCCCACCTATGACAAGGAGTTCTATGCTATCTATAGAGCTTTATTCTATTGGAGTCAATACTTGCTTTGCAAACCATTTATGCTCTTCTCATATCATGAAGCACCAAAATTCATCAACCAACAACACAAGTTGAATCAAAGACATGCGACATGGGTGGAATTCTTACAAGTGTACAACTTCACAATCAAGCATAAAGCAAGTGTGCATAACGTTGTCGCAGATGCCTTGAGTCAGAAACATGCCTTAGTGACTTCCATGCATGTCCAAGTAGTTGACTGATGCTGAAGGAACTATAATGCAGGAGGATGCTGATTTTGGTGAAATCGAAGGTATGCGCCTCATGCCTTTCAAGGGTTTTGTAAGGGTGAATCTGCTTTCTTTAAAGGAAACATCATGCATCTCGGCTCGTTCTCGAGATTGAGACATTCCTGGATGAGTTGCATGGTGGAGCATTAAGAGGACACTTTGTGAAGCAAAACCTTAGCTCTGGTGAAGGCAAGTTTCTTTTTGCCTAAGCTAAAGAGAGATATCATGATCTATTAAGAAGTGTGTTGTGTATGATGGCTAAACTCATGGAAACAAACGGACTATATACACCACAATTCCAGAAAACATGCACGGAGGAGTTAACTTTGGATTTTATGTCGATTACCTAGAACACAAAGAAACAAAGATCCAATCATGGCTGTCATTGACAGTTTTCAAGATGGCCCAATTTGTACCATGCAAATAGTCTAATGATGCTTCAGTGATGTTGGCCACTTGTACAAAGAGATTGTGCAATTTACATGGTATTCCTCCTAAGACTATGGCTCAGATCGACTCTAAGTTTCTCACACTTGAGAACTCCGTGGGAGGAAACTGGGACTACTTTACTTTCAAGATTATCACCTCGCATCGATGGTCAAATCGAAGTTACTAATAGAAGCTTGGGAAATTTGCTATGGAGTTATGTAGGAAAGAACGTGAAACAATGGGAT
Organism: Tetrastigma voinierianum; assembly: GCA_016808115.1. Taxonomy (NCBI): domain Eukaryota; kingdom Viridiplantae; phylum Streptophyta; class Magnoliopsida; order Vitales; family Vitaceae; genus Tetrastigma; species Tetrastigma voinierianum. The sequence goes on from JAEQBH010000115.1 coordinate 1,165,097, forward strand.
TTGATTCTGCCCCAAATTGAGTTTGCCTACGATAGGTTCATGCATAGACTATTGGGAAAAGTCCATTTGAGGTATGGACTACAACCGATTGGACCCATGGAATTAGCACCCCATGCTACTATTAAACAATTTAGTGGAGATGCTGAAGTTAGAGCCAAAGAGATCAAGAAGTTGTATGAAGAAGTTCGCTTGAAGATTGAGAAGCAAAATGCCAAATATGTGGAACAGGCAAATAGACTCTACAAGTATGTTAAGTTTTAGGTTGGTGACTTGGTTTGGGTACACCTTCTCAAGGATAGGTTTCCACCAGGAAAGTTTGGAAAGCTCAAGCCAAGGGTACATGGCCCTTTCAAGATTATAGAGAAAATTGGAGAATGCCCACAAGCCAGGAGCTGCGATGAATATGAAATTTCTCCAACAATAACTCGCCAAGGACTTGAGGGGCTTATCACGCGAAGACTTGAGGGCAAGCCTTTTTTCCCAACCCTGGGATTGATGACCTTCCCATAAACACAATTCAAATACTGGGAGCCCAAATTTCTCACTATTGAAGAATTGACTGGGGGAGGCCAAAGCATTGAACACATGTGAAAACTCCATTTTAGACCTCATTTGGCCCTCGAAGGCAAAAAACGTGGACAAACTTGAGCAAAACCCTTGATGAGCTCTATATTGATTTTAGAAAAGATTTTCCGTAGGATCTTTCCTCGAGGATTGCTTTAGGATTCGCCGTATTTCTTTTAGAAAGATTTTCATTTTAGATTTACTTAAGATTTTATTCTATCCCTTTTAGGAAGATTTGCTTTATTTATTTTAGAAAGTTTGCTTTTACGAGTTGCTTTATGTAATTTAGAAAGTTTCTTTTCCTAGTTAAAGTAGAAGTTGCACTATTTGCTTTAGAAAGTAAGGGGCCTATAAGTATCCCTTTAGTTGTGTTTTTTTTATTCATTCAAGTTTTAATAAAGTTTCTGATTTCTCTTTTAAGAGTTCTCTCTTATCTCTTAGGTGGATTCCCTTGGAGCGAGTTCGTGGGCTTTTATACCTTAGGCGTGGATTCTCAAGCAAGGTCTTTGTCCGGCTTATCAATCAACCCGTCCATAGTTGATTGTATGCCTTCTACTCCATCATCTATCTTGTGGATCTTTTCAGCAACCCAGTAACTACTCTTGTGCAAACTCTACTCTCTTCACCATCTCATCTTTTCCTTAAACTTTCCATAACCAAATTTTCAACCTCAACCCAAAACTTTCCAAATCTTGTTCTATATTACTAAAACCTTCCTAAATAACCTTTTTTTTCCTTATATACCATAAATACTTCGTCCCTAACTTAGCAAATCTCCAAAATTCGTCCATAACCTATTTTGGGCCCTAGAAAACTATCCCAAACCCATATTTTGACTTATCTAAGCTTCAGGATCATCCATCATGGTCCCAACCTTGCATCAAGGAAGATATTGGTGTGTAAACATGTAATGTATTTTTATTTCTAGGTGAATCAAATGAGCTAGAAAAGGAATAAGGCAAACCATCTAAGGCAACTTGTAGGAAAAAATATATGGGCAGGAAAATAAATTCTTCAGCTATGAATAAAAAAGGATATTAGACTAGCTAGTAGAAAAAAAAAGATTTCAAAATCATCTCAAAACCTCCCTCTTTCTATTTTTTTGCAATTTCTAGATTATTATATGATGGTTTTTTAGAAACAAATAGTAAGTGTGTTAATTTGTATGTATTGCAATCATTTTGCGAGTGTGGCTTAGTATGCATTCTTCGTCATTGTATGCCATTTAATTTTTATATTTGTTATTCACCTCTAAATGCTATTTTTTTATGAATTCTTTTGCAGAGTTCTTGAAGGCTAAGTGTTTAATGAATTGTGAAGTTGCTGTTATTCTTGAACATAAATTTGAACAGCTTCAGCAGATGTCTGATGATCCATTGAATCAAGTTTCTCAGTGAGTATTTAAACCATGTTTTTTTTAGAGCAACGTTAAAAGGGCTTACATACATGTTTCTGAGAACTCAATTGTTGGTCCATCACTTCCCGTTGTTAACCATCCAAATCCAGATTGATGCTAATGGATCCAATCGTGTTATTTTATTGATCTAAATTTAACATGCCCGTGGAGACTAGTAGACAATTTCTAATATCATAAATCCTAAGAAACCATCAATGATCACGAAAAGTCTAATTTGGGATCCAGCGAGTCTTGGGAGTTCTAGGTTGAAGCTTTCTTCATGATAAGTAAATGCAACAGATGCTGCAATATGACTATAGATTCAGCATTATGCAATAAGAGGTCTAAAAGCAATGAAATGTTATAAATCAATGAGTTGAATTGCAACATATATGAATAAATTAGTCTCAAAACAAAACTTGCCAAAGAAAAATGCCCAAGAACTGTCAGTCTCTTTTGGTATATACTTTTTTTTTTCCTTTTGATAAAGAAAGGAAAATCTATTGATTAAAGAGAAGCACCAAAAAATGTCATTCCACGCTAAGTAATGCACAAGCACCCTGCCCTAGGTCCAAATGGATTTTCTAATCACAGAAGTCTCCTGCATAGTGAATGGATATACTCCATGTTGAGTGAAACCTAACCCATGAAAGGTTATTTACATGTTTTTCACCCTAGAAACCTTGGACTTCCTTCAATTCACCAAACATTTCCCAATGAATGATGTTAATTTCTTTTGGACATGAAGAACTGTTGTCTCGGTGACATACAGATCGAGCTCCCTTTTTCTTTTTCGGTTAAGGATTTCCTCTCGTTACTGAATTTGGGTGGGAAAGGCTTACTGCTAGGTGGTAGTAATTTTTTCAACTGGGGATCCCTTTCTTTTATTTATTCAAAATGACTTACAAGCTTTTGCATATAGGTGATGCATTTTTATTTGCCCAATCGAGATGTCATTTATTTAAGGAAATTGGCTTGCATCAAAAAAGAAGGTTTGGTCTGGTTTTATAGCTTGCATGTGCTTATCAATTGCTCAGTAGAACCCTTCAGCAGGAGTCACACAAGCAAAACATTAACTTTGTGCTCTTTGTGGCTTGAATTTGTTAATTAACATTTAACTTGTTTGCCTTTCTCATTAAGGGATTGACTAAAGTTTCTGAAACTTCTTGGGCAAAGTCTTCTAGAAAGCTAGTGCCTTTTTCTGTTGTTTCGATGAACATATTTGCTTTTTTTTTAATAGAAAGTTTTCTTTACACAATGTTTTGTAAATGATTTTTTTTAACTGGTGTATTTTTTTTTTAATTTAACCATGTTGGCACTGGCTAGTTTAAACATGGTTTCTTTATATGTTTATTGTATGTTGAGAAAATGTTGGCTGTTTCAGTTGCTTCATTTTTCATTTATTTCAGTGTTCCCTTCAAATTTGACTATATTTTATCCATGACTGACTTCATATGAGTTTTGTTTAGCTGTTTGTTAGCTCCATCTGCTCTTTATCCACTCTTGGATGAATGAGTTGAACTATCAAGCATCTAAAAAAGTATATCAACTCTACTAGGAACATTTGTTCTTTCTTTGCCATCTTCACTTTATAAAAGCTTCAATTAGATACTACAATTTCAAGGAATTGAAATTATACGATCCCTGGACACTCGGTCAATATCTGCAATGAATGACACTGTCTAAGAACTTAATCTTCTATGTTTATGTTGTTTTTTCACTGAGTTACAGATCATATGTTCCATGAAGTACTTAGCTCCCACTTGAGTTCTATGGTTATATTCGTTAATTTTTTTTCATTAAGCAATAATGTCTGGATTCAGCAAATTTGAAAGTGTAGGACCTTGTTTTTCGATCTAAACTATAGTTCCCTTTTTCCAATTCTGATATTAACTCCATATTTATGAAAATTTAAACTAACCAGCTAGCTACTTGGTATGAGAAAGAGGGGGAGTCTGCACATTCACAAAGAGTTGTATGGTTTTAAATCCTAACCTTTGCTTCTTTTTTATCCTACTTCAGAGTATTTGAAAAGTCGTTACAGTATGTGAAGCGCTTTAGCCGTTATAAGAATCCTGATGCTGTCAGACAAGTTCGAGAAATTCTGAGCCGATACCAGTTGGCTGAATTTGAGCTCTGTGTCCTCGGCAACCTCTGCCCTGAAACTGTGGAAGAAGCTATTGCTATGGTCCCATCAATCAAGGTAGCTTATTTGGACTCGACTTATCCCTTTCTACTAGTTTGTATTGGATATTTGCATTTTTAAAATATGCTAGATATACATGTATTGGATCTACACTTGTTCTATATTTAGAGTGTTACATTTCAATCTTCAATTATCTTTGACTTTCATGCACCCTTATTTGACTATTGTTTATGTCATATTTTATAACTTGTGAAGTGGTGTACAACCTATTAAATATCAGACATGTGATTAGATTGCTTAATTCCTTTGCCTATTTTATATCTAATCAAGTCTCAATGGCATGTAGACGAAAGGTCGGGCCCATGATGATGAAGCTATTGAGAAGATGTTGAATGACCTTTCTTTAATCAAGAAATTTGAATAGCAGCCTCTTCATACTTTTTTTTTAAAGAAGTAGCCTCTTCATAAGTAAGAACTTTTTTTTTTTTTACACTTAATTCACTTTTTGTTACACAACATTGTAATAATCTGTTTTCATAAAGACTCGAACTTTATTCTTTTTATATGCCCCGTCCAACCCTTAATCAATGAGTCATACCTCATTGCCACTTGGAACCTCTTTTTATGTATCATGTATTTGCAGTCAAAGGGAAGAATGCTGTTTTATAAGTTATAAATATACTATGATGATAAATGCCAGTGGATCTCGCTATTGGATAATGCTTGACCATAATTTCAATTTTGACCACAACAGTGGAACTTGAGAAAAGTAGTGTCATATTCATAGTGTGGTAAATGTTCCACCAATATCGGTCTTCTACTCATACTTCTACAAACCATGATTTCTGGTTTCTTAAAAATTATTTTATTCCCTTCAAAATATTTGTAGATATATATTTTTTTATTTGGTCAGACTAAAGTGAATGGAAACTTAGTCATAGTGGGAAATTTCCTACTGGTTGTTGCTGTATAAGGTTTGCGCTATTCCCTTTCTTGCTTATTTGATTCATTTACTATAATATTTAATATAAATGAATTAAAACTGTGTTACATTTTTCCACCCAATATTGTTTTTAAGAAAATTTTTAAAAGACTGGAAGAGTGAGAATGATTAGGACTGCAAATTGGGTGAGTTGGGTCTGGTTGAGAGCCAGTCTAAGTCAAACTCGAACAATAAATGCATGAATTCAAAAATAATTCAATCCGACTTTCAAAGCTCAATCCAAGCTCAATCGGAATTATGAAACTTTGGTTAAACTTGGATTGATTTTATGTCAGTGAGGTTAGACTCAGGTTGATTTTGTGTTAGTTAGGTTGATTAGGTTAGGTCTGATTGGGACGGGTTGAGTTAAAAAATTTATTAAATTATAAAATTATTTTATAGTTCTATATAAATTACAAAATGATTTACAAACAAAAAGGAAAAAATATTTTAAATCAATTAGCTTAAAGAAATCACAATCCCATGTAATAATCCAATGAGGGCAACAATTAAATGAAATAGGCAATGTCAAAATGGTAAAAGGGGTTTTTTTAGGTCCCCATTCCAAAACTCCACTCTCAGGATATTCTTTACATCCCCCTTCTTGCAAAATGGGCATCTACGAGATGCTACTTTTGCTAAAATTCGATCGATATAGATTGATTTTAGTTTAAATATCATCTCTTTTTCAGTTTTAGTATTGTTATTTCCGATTTCAAGAACCAAAACCTAACCCGGACTACAAAAAAGCAATGCCTAAGTTCGTCCAAACATCGGGTTGGATTGGATTAACCCATCCAAGTTGTAACCCTAAGCATGATACATGTATATTGTTATAAATTTTTTTTTTGAAATTGTAACAAGCATGCAAACCCATATGCTTGTGTATCTTAATCCATAAATAAGTGATTTTGAAGTGGTAAAGGAACGAGATGGATTTGTAAGAGATCCTAGGTTCTATATAACGATGTAATATAAAGTAAATAGATATCAATAAAAAAAAGTCTTAAATTGTTGTAAAAACAACTATCTTAAATTGTTGTATCCTTACACAAAAAGTACTTCATATTATTATTTGCAAAAAGTATATTTGATTCACAATTTTTCTTTTTCTTTTTTTGACGAGGATTTAATAATTTGAAAAACGATCAAAACAAGACTAATTTATAAAAGTTGATTAATTTTTTTATGTATCATTCTACTTGATAATATTAACTAAAAGGAAACTTGTTTTTGAGCCCATTAATTTGAAACTAATTACAAAAATTATAAAAAATGTAAAATACATGATTTAATACAGATTCATAATAAATAGTTGATTTAGGTATGATAGTACCTAGATACTACCTTGACATTGTTTATTATGATAGTACTTAGGATATTAAGATACTACCTACAATAATTAAGATAGTACCTAAGTACTACCATACATAAAACACGATTATTTTTTAAAAATCAGTACTGAATCATGTATTTTACATTTTTATACCCTCTTTACAATTATTTCCAAATTAATAGGATGAAACACAAGTTTCACAAAAATAAAAGGGTAAATTACATAAATGGAGTCTCAACTTTTCCATTTTTTTCTATTATGGTATATCAACTTTATTTTTATTCAATTAAGTGCTTTTATATATATATATCAACTTTATTTTTATTCAATCAAGTGTCTAAACATTTTTATTTTCTATATTTTGATGTCTCAATTTTATTTTTATTCAATCAAGTGTTTAAACATTTAATTTTTATTCAATCAAGTATTTCTTGACCAATAAAAACTTATTGGAATATTTGACTTAAATTAATGACATTCTCATCATATAAAATAATGAAATTACTTAAATTATCTTTAATGAGATGAAATAACAATATTATACTTTCCACATTATGGATTTTACTATCTATTTGTTATTTTTAAAAATGAAATTGATAAAATTGGCTACTACATAATTAAGATAAAAATTTTAAAAATTTCTTAAAAAATAAATATAACAACTTTTAATTATCTTTTTTTTTTAAAGATAGAATAATATTATTGATTTAAACTTGCAATAGATCGATAAATCCAATATAAATTTAGTTAAAAATAATTATCTTTTTTTTTTAAGATAGAATAATATTATTGATTTAAACTTGCAATAGATCGATAAATCAATTATAAAAATTAGCTAAACCACATGGTGGTTTAAATAATATCAAAGCACAGCATAATAAATCGGCATAAAATTCATAAACTTGATAAAATAGCTTATTAAATATCCGGCAACTCTGCTCTTCAATATACCAACGATCATAATTCGACATCTTCAACTCCGTGATCAAATCTTTACCTCGCCATCTAAATAAAACTCTTTACGCATAAAACGTCAGACAAGACAACAAACAACATCACGTCGTAACAAGTCGACGATAAACCAAACATTGATAAAATAAGGACAACACAAAAAACAAAATAAAACCTAAATCTTGGTGGAAAAACCACTTTATTAAGCAAGAAAACGAAAAAAAAATCCGTATGTAAGGACAGTCAAAACGACAAAAAAATCATTTCCTCGCTTGAGTTAAAATGTATTTACAGTTAAAAAGATGAGAGAAAATGAGAAAAAGGTGGCTAAGGTTTTTTTATTTTCTATTATTTTTACTCGTTTTCTAAGTATTATGTGAAAAAATATATATATGAATAATTAAAAATAAAACATTATGTATTAAATTTATTTTAAAAAAATTAAAATATTTATTTTTATGACAACCAGTTTTATTTATTTCTTTTGTATTATAGTGATCAGATAGCAAAAGTGCTAATGTGAAAAAGATAATATTGTTTTTTTAGTAATTTCATTATTTTTATAGGATAAGATAGCAAAAAACCTAACATGGAAAAGATGATATTGTCATTTTACCTTGTTAAAGGTCATTTGAGTAATTTTATCATTTTTATATGATAAAAATATTTTTTTTTTGTTATTTTTGAAGAGAAAAATAATTTTATTGATTCAAACTAGCAATATATCGATGGAAACATAGAATCAAAATCGTTAAAAACCACAAATGATGAAAACAACATATGCTTTAATAAATATAATAAAACGACTAAGTTTCATATATTCATAATAGCCTACATTCATATTATTTTTCGACACATCTTTGATTCCCGGGGCCCGTAATATATTGACGACCATTGATTTGATTTTTTGTCTTTGTTCGTACATACTTTATTTGCTCTAATTGCTTAAATATAAATAAACGTCGCACCATGACGACGAAAACCAAACCGTCCTACTGAAACGATACAACAATCAGCCATATTAAGATGACGATAACCACACGGGCATAAATACGACAATCATATGTGCACTAAGACGACGACTAAATCACGAAAAAACATATAAAACTAGCAAGGTTGTTTTTTTTCGAATTTAACGCTGAAAACTGAATAGCTTTCAACATTAAGCTGTTTGTTTTTTAAAATTTTCATGACTTATTACTGAAATTTTTTAAAAGCTCCGAATGTGTTGGAATATTTGACTTTTCTATTCGTAAGTTTCATTTTCACAAAAAATGTTAAAACTCAATCATCATTCAATAAAAAAAGCAAGAAATAAGAATATACAATACTAAATGACAAATCTTATAGTTTGGGACGGGCGGTCCCATCCTCTAATTCCTACGCTTATTTTTCAATTCTCAAACTCGTCTCATTTAAAAAAATTAAATACTACAAAATGGTACTTAAAATTCCTCAAACTCTTTCCTGCTTACATTTTATTTTTTGTTTTTATTTAAATTTTAATTTTTTTATATTTGCTTTTTTTTATTTTTATTATATTAAAATTAATATATTTCATAAAAATAAAAAATATTATGAATTTTTATAAATTATTTATTAAAAAACATTATAATAATAATAATTATTTATATTAAAGTATAAAATAAAATAATAAACAAATATTTTTAAAATATAATCTGCATGGCTTACATATTATTTTGGATATATATTCATAAAACAGTCATTCATTCAAGTCGCTAAAATCGAAAAATCTCGCCCTCGAGTCACCTAAGAACTTATCACCTTAAAATCGAAAAATTTCCGCTTGTTTCAGACCCGACGAAACTTTTTTGACCATTGGGATTACAGACGACTTATCTACAAGCAATTGTTTATTATCCGAGATCTAGATAATTTTCTTAAACCCGAACTCCTACGACAATTTATTATTTTTATTAACATTTCCGTTTACTAAAATTTCTAATTTTCTTCTCGGCTTACAAAATAAAGAATAATACCGAACCCAGACGGATTCAAAAATAAACTCAAACTCATTAAAAACTCGATTAAAATTAAATTAAACACGCCACTAAGAATGGCGCTTATTAGTGAACCTAAAATAATTTGCTCAATGGCCATCCCTACTCACTACCTAACGTTAAAAACAAATAACTTAATACTTAATTATTAAGACTATTCAAAGATTAAAGTTCTCAAAAAAAAGTTCTATTCAAAGATTAAATAAAAAACAACGCAACCTGTACGATCCGCGTGGTCCGACAAAAATCACCCCATTCGCTTGTTAGCATGTTACCGTATAAAAATTCGTTAAAACGGTACTGTAGCTTTGCAAGCATTTCTTCTTATGTTAACGCATTCGATCGCAATTTTTACTTATTTAAATATCATTATAAGCTTTGATTGATAAGGAAACACCTCATTGAGCAAATATTAAAAGTTAAATATTTGATTGAAAAAAATAAAATCGAGACATTAAAATAGAAAATATCGAAAAGTTTGGATACTTGATTAGAATAAAAAGAAAGTCGAGATATTAAAATGTAAAAAATCACAAAATTTGAACAAACACAAATAAAATTGAGATACTAAAATAAAAAATAAAAAAATAGGAAAGTTGAGGCACGATTTAGATTTATTTAATTAACCCAAAAAAAAATAAAATGATGGAATAGTTGAGAGTTGAGAGGAGTCAAAGAACGATAGAACAAGGCTGCGGTCAAAGGTCTATGGAAATTGCGCCGACTCACTTGGTAGACTTTTGAACTTTGAACTTTGAACTTTGAAGTTTGAACACTTTCTAATCTTTGAAAATTCAAACCAAAAATAAGTCAAAACACTTTTTACCCACTTTCCCATTCTATAAAATAAAAAAACACCACGGTAACAACTGTTTTTTTTTTTTTTTTAAATAATTTATTTCAACAAATAGTGGATTGTATTTGTACCTACTGATTCTGACTTTTCTTTTTTATTTTTAATTATAACAAAATTTCATTATTTAGTTACTGTATTCCTCTCTGATATTTTCTTATCAGAAAATTCCCCGAGTCTCTGTAGCTGTTAATCTTCTTTTCTTGTTCAATACGTTGCGATGTCATCATTTTTATTTTTTATTTTTTTTAATTATTATTTCTTTTAATATTTTATTTCTTTTGAATTTCCATTTCAATCTCGAAACTTTTCTTTTTCTCTAAGTTCCCATTTCCTCTTTTAAATTCCGCGTCTCCTCCGGTCTGGAATTCTAGGGTTACATTCTTCGATCATCTCTCTTCTGACACTTTGGCGTTTCACTTGAATTCTCGTATGCATCTCTGATATGCTCTTCAATTCCTGAAACCCTCACGGAATCCACAGTCCATGGAGGTCTCACAGAGCAGTAGTTCGAATTCCCCTCCCTGGCCCTTCCCTTTCACCAAAACCTATGAAATGGTGTGGATGACCCAATCACCGATTTGATCGTGTCGTGGAATCAGACTGGCCGCAGCTTTGTTGTTTGGAACCCCCCTGAGTTCGCCAAAGACTTGCTCCCCAAGTACTTCAAGCACAACAACTTTTCCAGCTTTGTCAGGCAGCTGAATACTTATGTAAGCTATCATAATTTTGATATATTTTTTTCATTCTTTTGTACTCTATGTGTTGTTTTTCGATCATTCAGCTCAATTCTATTTTTTTGGCTATGCCTGATGAATTTTGTTTATCTGTGGCTGTAGTGGATGAGTTGACTTACTTTGAATCTTTGAGTTAAGCGTTGTCTTCCTAATTCTGAACAAAATACTAAGAACCAGGTCTCTGTTTCTATAATAATTGAGATAGATCGTAATGACTTAGCTCAATCCATAATAGATATGGCTTTATTTCTGTTAGCAGTTTGATTTCTCAACTGTTTTCTTGATTTTTCCTACTATAAATTCATATGTAAGGGCGTTGATTTCCTTTAAATTGCAAAAGCTTTGTTACTCCTGCAGTTGAGTTTATGTTAGGATTTTTATTTGAACATTAAATTTTCCATACTAATTTTGAACTAGAGTGGCATGTTAGAATTTGTTAATTTGTGGCATGCATTTTAAATATATTAATATTTAGACACCATTATGAGCTTATCAGTTTATCTGTTTATTTGGAATTGATTATTTTCTTTATTTGAATTTTCTTGCTCAATACATTTGTATGGGCAAGTACTCCTATAATTTCGAACTGACAGTATTTTTTTCAGAAGACGATAATTAAACTGATGTATGTTTTCAAATATTTTAGGTGCTATTTTTAGAAGAAAATATTCTTTAGAAATAAAACCATTTAAATAAAAATCCATGAAACTCATGCATAAAAATCCTGTCATTTGTTAACCTTGGAATCTGATTGTTTTTCTTTACCATTAATGACTTGAATTATTCTTTCTCAAGTTCAAGCTTATTTTTCTGTAAAAATATTAGGGTTTCAGGAAGGTTGATCCTGATCAGTGGGAGTTTGCAAATGAGGAATTCATTAGAGGTAAGAGGAACCTTTTGAAGAACATACACAGACGGAAGCCAATACATAGCCATTCCACACAAAATCAGGTGGGTTCAGCACTACTGACAGAATCAGAGAAACAGGAATTTGAGTCTGAAATCGAGAGGTTGAAAAATGAGAAGGGTGTGCTTCTGTCAGAGCTACAGCGGTATAAGCAGGAGAATCAGTTATTTGAGTTTCAAACACAGTCTTTAGGAAAACGATTGTTAAATATGGAGCAGCGGCAGAGGAAAATGATGGCCTACTTAGCACAATTATTGCAGAAACCCGGATTTACTTCTAGTCTCATGGCACAGTCAGAAATGCATAACAAAAAGAGAAGGTTACTGATGACTAATTACCCTTGTAATGAAGCCAATGTTGAAGAGAATATGATAATGACTTTCCAGAAAGAAAAGCCAGATGCTACTTCTGTTCCTGTGGAGAATGTTGAGATGATTGAGAGTTTGGAGTCGTCTTTAAATTTTTGGGAGAATTTTCTCTATGGTATCGGTCAAGGCTCAGCAGATGTAATGGATGATTTTGGAACACTTTCCCAGCCTTCTCCTATAATTATTACTGAAATGCATTCATCATCAGATCCTGACACGAACACCCAACCTTGCTCGCCTAAATCCTATCCATCATCACCTCATTCTAGGGATATTCATTCATCACCAGAGTTGGCGAGGGCTACAAATCATGCAGACAGCCCAGCTATTTCTTCGATTTATCTCAATATAGATAGTTGTCCTAAATCTTTGGGGATTGATGTCAATTCAGAGCCTACTAATGCTTCTGAGGTTGAGGCGTCAAAAGAATGGGAAGGAGGAACAACAAATCCCATTGCTCCTGCTGGCGCAAATGATGTCTTCTGGGCACAGTTCCTGACAGAGACACCTGGCTCATCTGACCCACAGGAGGTCCAATCAGAAAGGAGGGACACATATGGAATCAAGAGTGACAGTAAGCCAGATGACAACAGGAAATATTGGTGGAACACAAATAATGTAGATAATCTTACAGAAAAGATGGGTCATCTTAGTTCAGCTGAAAGAACTTAATGTTGGTCCATTCTCTTAACACTAGTTGTCAGTGGCTGGTTGTATATTAACTTAACCAAGAGGTATGATTACCTTGGTCCTATAGTTAAAGACTACAAGTTTTAGCACTCATTGTTGTGCCAGGTTCTTGCCAATAAGTTTCTGCTGTTGCGAGAAAGTTTGCATTTTCATTAATTTTTGTTTTCATACGATATTAGATTACATAGGTCCTGTACATTTCCCATGTATCTATACTTATTTTTGACGCATAGTATCAATTTTGTCCATGTTATTGCCTTTTTATATGATTTTGTTTTCCTGTACTGTGTGCCATGTGTTTTTTCTATTTTTCATGTCAGAACATGCGTTATAATTTGAGTTTTGATGCAATAGTTTATGCGATATTATCCTTGAACCAATAAATCCACTTGTTATGCTTTGCCAATATGATGACCTTCCTCCAACTATAGACGGAAAATATTATTACTGTCTGCCTTTGTTTCTTCAGGTAACACACCTATGATTCTCACCTTTTCTGAAGCAATTGTCTTTTTGCAAGACTAGATATATCAAAGAATTTATCTTAATCCTTTTTATTTGATTTTCAAGTATATATGCATATACACACACATATATACATACATTGATCGTCACACTTGGCTTCACTGCATGTTATGAAGCTAGGATATATGTTCCTAGGTAGAAGTCAGGAATGGCATCAACTGTTAATTATATTTTCTGCAGGTATATAATTGTCTTCATCTTGTGTTGTTTGAAATGCATATGAATTGTTTCTGTATGTTGACGATTTATTGGAGCCAAAGTTAGAAGTTGAACTAGGTGAAGTGCCTTCAAACCAAAATATTTCAGTCACAAGTAAAATCAATTGTCTAATGTTAACATTGGAGTAGAATTGAGCAATATGGGGTATTTAAGAGCAAAAAGTACTAAGGAAGGGCAACTTTTGTTATCTTGGTGTTGTGAATTCTGTGAGGGACAGATTAGAGAGCAGCGTCTCTTGCGTTATAGCAGGAATGGTAAACAATAAATTGCTCGAGGATTGTTGTGTTTATAGAAATCTTACCAAAAATGGAGTTTATAGGGCAGACCATGCTTTATTAGGGTATTAATTGGTGAGCAACAAGACAGCAGATTATGTACATCTAGTTGAAATGTTAAGAGTTCTTTTGGAGCAAATTCATATCAGTAACAATAGAATTAAAATGTCTTAAGGAGGTTGGAGATGGTATTAATCGGTGACAATTTGAGTGGCCAACTATAGATTTAGCATCAGTTGCAACGGAACTGATAATTGTAGCAGTAGGAAGGAATTTTAGAGTTCAAGTAAAGGATTCTGCCAGGGAAGAGTAAATGAGTTTGCTACACACACAGAGATTGAAAAATCGCTGGCTAGGATAAAATTTGAAGACTCAACTGGAATTCTGAGTTCCTTTTATGCATAAATTCTAGGATCTGAGGTTTCTTTTTTTGAATAAACAACAATAGGGTGTAGAGAATTATATCAAGATGTCCTGGGTTGTTGCTACATGCCTCAGAATCTGATGTGTGATAACTTACAAACCGCATCATTTTGGTCTATGAAATCTTCCAAGGGATTCGTTATCTACAGTATTATGTGACTGTGTGAGAGTCAATTATATCACAAGGTAACCTCCTAACTCTATAGGTAATTTACTAATTTGTTAAGAGTAAACTTTGTTAGTTGGAGGCTGGAGGTGCATTATGCTTATTAGCTGGTGAGGTTCATTATACTGCTCAAATTTTTTTGAAGGCATTCTGGAATTCTGTACTAGTGTTCAATTGGTATTTTGATTCTAATCAATATTATGTTTTATTGATTCATTTTCTCTTGATCCAATCTATGTCTTTGAACTAGTGTTCAGTAGAGGCTTGAAGTTGCTAGAACTTCTCACCTCCTTGAATCATAGTGGTGGGTTGTACTTCTCTTTATCTAATTCCCTATTCAAAAAGGCATTCTTTACTTCTGCCCAGTACAATGGCTAGTTTAGGATAGCACTAGAGATACGCCCCTTATATTTTTTATTTTTGCAATAGAAGCAACAGTCTTACGGTAATATACTGCTTAAATTTGAGTAAATTCCTTTGCCATTTTGCTTTGTATCGCTCAATTATGCCATTTCGATTATACTTTTAAGGAATACCACTTGCAGACCATGGTGCACTTCCCTCTAGGCAAACTCTTCAACTTCAAAGTCTTAATCTTCTCTAATGCACTCATTTCCTTCTAAATAGCCTTCTTCCGCTTTTAAACAGCTACAGCCTTTCTTATGAACCTAGGGATTTCATAAGACAAATTGAGAGATGCGATGAAGTGTAAATGACCTAACTCATTTCCCAAGAACAATTGCTAATTCTAAGTTTGCAAGATCATGTTCAACGGATGAAGTTAATATGGGAATATAGTTGAGAGTACATGAATTATTCTAGTTTACTACTTCCGGTTAAAAGTGTTGACCCTGATTTGGCATGATGTGTCATCTACTTTGAGGATTTAGTTCTTCTTGATGAAAACAAAGCCCCAATTTGTTCAGCCTATGAAAAACCCCTTGTTCTTATTTGAAGATGTCTCTCCTTAAAGAGAAATGGCTCGAAAATAGGGTTGAGAGCGAAAGGTTGAATCTTTTCACACAAGGATTTTTTTTTCAATTGTATAATGCATATATAACCTTTTTGAGTAGCTGAATTATCATGAAAGACACATTCAATGGCTCAAGGTTCAAGCTTACTTTGGCTTAGGTGAATGATTTTAGTCGAACATTGTGTAGCCAAAGATTCAAAGGGGTAGAAATTGAAAAACCTAAATTGAGGATAGGATTTCTTGAGGCTCGAAATTACAGCTTGGTAGTTCAGGACTTTGAATAGAATTTTATGTATTAAGTAAAAGGCAGCAAGGATGGTAGATGGCTTATCCTTATAGGTACTTAGGAATATGTATATAGTGAACATTAGAGCGCTTGTAACTTCTAAATTCCTTTTAGAAACCTCTCTCTATTGTGAAGTGCCTACATATGAGCTTTTGTGAATCATCTTTTATTTGTATAAATAGTCTCACAAGGTAAAATGGGAGTATTCTCCACTATTATTCATTCTTAGAACTTGAATTTGTGTTTAGAACTAATTATTTAGACCATGAAATAAAGTTGTGGAAGACTTGGCAAATTTCAAAATTTTCCTTGAAGAGATAAACCCAATATTCCTGTTGTTGGAATAAAACACAAAAGCATAACATTATATAACAGATTGAGATTTATTTATTTATGTTTCTTATGATTCCCATTTGTTATCTCCTAAGCATTATATATCATACACACTTATGTCACTTACATTGTACATGAGTTCGGGGCATTATGAGTTATAGAAATGATACAAGGTAGAAGTTTTTTGTAAGGTTATAAGTTGTCAGCAATCAGTTCATGGATTTGGGTAATCAAACAAGGACTATAATGCATGACCCTCTAACTGAGGGATGAGTTGTTTTGGTTGTTAGAATAGGTTTCCTATGGTGATTAGATAGGACCTAGGTGAATCATAACATAAGGTTATCAGTTGTCATGATTCATCAAACTACTTTATTGCATGGAATCTCAACCTTGAGAAAATATTGAGACTGTTAAAATCAATCTGAGGCTTTAACCTATGGATAGGTCCCTAATGCGTTTATATGTCCGTATGGATGAGGTCTATGTTGATGGATGCTGGTGGCATAGTTGTTCCAAAAAGAGGTACCACAATATCTTATGATGTTGAGATAGTGTGTCTAATTGGATGATCGAAAGGACATGTGATTCAGAAGACTATGGTGGTTATAATAATTCCTTTGGTGGAATTTTGGTTCATGCTTCTTAGAGGTAGAGCATGTAAATTGATCATATGATTGATGAATTTATAACTCAAGGATTGGAAAGATAATCTTGATAGGTGATGGCAATATCTTGTTAGATTATGGACACCAAGAGTGATCTTGATCTTTGTAATTTCATGGGATGCTAAAGTTTCATTGATTTTAATGAAGTGTTAAATCAACTTGAGAAATAAATATTGAGGGAGTTGATTTTTTTTCCTATGGCCCCCAATGCCCCATGCTCAAGTTCCTATCTCATGGAATCATGTTCACTATGAGGGTTTTGGTTCTTTTTCAAAAGTATACGTAAGAGTACCTTGGTAAAAATATAACGTTGCACTAGACCTTATGCATTGTCTTTTTTTTACCAAGTTAATTAATTAGTTGGATTCTAATATATCTAATTAATTAGGATTCAAGTGAAGGGGTTTAGGGTTCGAATTTTAGTTGGACAAATTTGTAAGAAACGAAATACTATGATATAATGCAAAAGTGAATAATCGTTAATTTTTTTTTTTTAATTAATAAGGACCCATGTGGGCTAGATTAGGTTATCCAAACCTAATTTGGACTTAAGTTTCACAAACCCATAGGGAGCCTATAAACACTCCTTTAAGGGTTAAGGCTCTTTTTTTTCCACCAATTTTTTTTCTAGAGTGACCCTCTAAAGAAAGAAAACCGTAGCCATCCTATAAGTGGAAAAATGTCTCTCTTTCCTTATGCCTAACACTATGATCAGATAGCACAAATGAAAGACAATTGGGTTGACAAGTTCTATGACACATTGTGGTTTAGAATTGATATGAGAACATCCAAATCTAGGTATGAGTTATTTATTCTCTAATATTTGTTTATCTAAATGGTTTTTGAACTCAAATTTCCACTTAAATTGTTTTCTAGAGAAGCCTAGGGTGGATTCTAGCATCTTACTAGGTCTTACACTAGGGAATGAAGTAGATCTCTTTCACTCGTGTTTGGTCATCTATAAATGTTAAAAGTCTTGACTCTTGTCGTAGTAGTGATGTTTATGTTACAACATGATAAATACACTGCAATGGAATACAAAATGAAGAAGGAGAAGAAGAAACTAAATATGAAGTAAAGGATGGAAGTAGACTAAGTCTTGTGCAGTCACAATCTCCTTAAAGCAAATTCGCTTTTTTCGACTGATGCTTGATAATTCTGTGGCGTTTCGTTCCCAGGATACTAACGACAATAGCACCTTGGCAATCACCTCAGCAAACTGGAAAATGTTTGTATCTCTATCATGACAGAATCATACTCAATTTGACGGAGGAAAAATTTCTTGTATTCCAAGAGAGCCAGAACTCTCTTTAAATAGGGTTAAGGCAAGGACGAACAGATGGACAAGATAATGAATTATCTTTCAACGGTTTCAAGGTAATTGAAGAAAGGAAGGAATGCCCATAAATGGAATTGAAAAGAATTTAATTCCATTATACGAATGTTTCAAAATATTTAAAACATACATTTCATGCATCGAAGAAATTTCATTCAAAATAACAAATGATAATCTAATAATTCCCCACGTGAATGAAATTGACACACAAAGACAAGATCAACGATTCCCCATACATAGGAGAGGTAGGTGTTACCCTTTGAACCTTCCCTTGTAGAAGTATGTATACTCTACTAACTAAACGGTAGACACAATATCCTGGAACCGTTATGTCATTTATGTAGATGATGACATACCACACATAGGAATCTTCTTAACATTTCCCACTTCTCACTTTTATGTTCATTTTGGTAATGAACATGTGCTTGGTTATGTAAGAGTTTAATAGGAATTGTGTCATATTCAATTCCATTTGAAGCGGCCCTACTTCACCTTTACATAGGTGATCTCCTAAATTAAGAGTAGTTTATGTTACTCTTTCTAATGCATAGAGATCATTAAAAGCATAACTTAACCTTCTTCGTACGAGCATCATTGTTTCATCACAAAAAGGGACACGGGAAGATCCCCACAATGATCAAATTAAACATTTACAATTTAGTTGTCCTTTTTAAACTTAGATCTTAGGATCTCCGGTTAACTAGGTTGAGTATCCATTGTATTAACTTATTCCTTTATGGGCTTTAATCTCATTCCCTTTGATGATTTTTCAATGAACTCTGTGTTTAACCCTTTGGTTAGCAGATCCTCAATGTTATCCTTAGATTTTACATAATCTAGAGAGATAACTTCAGTTGAGAGTAGTTGTCTAATGGTGTTGTGTCTGTGACGAATATGTCTCGACTTATCATTGGACATACTGTTTTTTACTCTACCAATAGCAAATTGACTATTACAATGTATGCCTATTGGAGGCACGAGTTTTGGTCATCTCGGGAACATCTCTCAGAAGTGTTGTAAATGACCAACCTTCCCACATTTATGTATGGTTATAAACCTGGGATTCCATCATGATCTCTGGTGACAACCATTTGTTTTGAGGATTTCCATGAGATTGCTACTCCTCCTAATGTGAGCACATAACCATTTTGGGATTTTTAATCTTTAACATTAGATATCCAATTAGCATTTTTGTGTCTTTCAAGCACGACATGATATATTGTATAGTGCAACCCATAATCACGAGTAAATCATAAGTATTTTAATACTCTCATAATTCTTTGCCAATGCTTGACTCTAGGATTTCTCGTGTTTTTGCTCAGTTTATTGATTGCATAGGTTTATGTCTGGTCTTGTACAACTCATTAGATTGCTTATTACCCTAGAATATTCTACTTAAGAAACATTATCTCCTTTATTCTTAGAGAGATGTAGAGTTACATCTACCAGTGTTCTGGCTATGCCAAAATTATCTTTGTCAAACTTTCCAAGAATATTGTCAATATAGTGTGACTAACTTAGAATGAGTTCATATGATGTTCTTTTGATTTTTATCCCTAATATAACATCAATAAATCCTAAGTCTTTCATGTCAAACCTTGAATTCAACATGTTCTTAGTAGATGTAATCATCTTATCATCACTACTGATGATAAGCATGTCATCTACGTATAGACATACAATGACATATCCATGTTTTGTGTCTTTGACATACACACACTTGTCACATTCATTAATTTTAAAGTTATGTGACATCATGACATTGTCAAATTTCTCATGCCATTGTTTTGGTGCTTGTTTTAATCCATTTAAGGATTTCATCAATTTACAAACCTTCCTTTCTTGTCTCGGAGTAGAGAGCTCCTTAGGTTGCTCTATGTAGATTTCTTCATCTAAATCTCTGTTAGCCCAAGGGTACCTCTAGTGAGGTTTTGATGATAACAAACCAAGGTTATTGGTTGTTGATGAGTCCTAAACTCATATTTTTAGTTCATTTTTCTTGCAAATTTTCAGTAGTTTATGATTCATTTTAATGCAGAGTTATGGAATAATCACCAACTTTGTGTTTTACAGGTTTTGAGTGAAAAAGAAACAAATCCAACATTAAAAGTAGAAAAATTGGTTAAGGCATAAATGTCGTGATATAATTTCAGAAAGTCGCGACATAATATCAGAAAGTCGCTATAAAAGCTTAAGGTAACCAGTAGGACTATGTCGCAACAAGCAATGATATGTCGTAACAAGACAAAGCTGAGCTCAAGTTGGAAAGTAAAGATTGTCGCGATATTTCACAACTTTGTCGCGACATAATATGAGAAGGATTGAATGATAAATGTTGCAACAGAGAAATTTATGTTGCGACATACTGAAGATCAGAAGACAGAACTATGTCGCGACATTACTTGAGAAGTTCTTGAAGAAGAATGTCGTGACATTCCTTTGTTCTATCACGACATCGATCAAAGCAATTGACAGTATAGTTTTGTCAAGACATTCAAAACTGTGTTGCGACATAAAGAACTGAAGAGGGAAGAAAGAATGTCGTGACACAACAAAAAATGTCACGATAGAAAACGACAGAGTAAAGAGACAAGTCAAGACAAGTTGGTCGCGACAAAGGTTTTTATGTTGCTACAAACAATTCAGAGAATGACATAATCAGAGCTTTTAGAAGTCAACATCACAAGGCAAGAAGGCTATGTCGCAACAGAGAAGTTTTATGTCACGATAACCATAACAAAATGCTGAGGGAACTCTGTTGCGACATAGGATTTTATTGTCGTGGCAAAGATTGAGAAGAACTACAGAAAGAATGTCGCGACACAGAAATTTTTGTCGCAACATAATGAAGAGCTAAAGGCAGAGATATTTGTCGCGGCAACGAAGTTATGTTGGGCGATTAACGGAAGCTATGTCATGACACCGGTCGTGGTCGCGACATTAATTGGAAGAGAAGCGCCTTAGAAGAGAATCGGCAGTAATGTCGCAGAACATTTCCCGAAGACCGCTATGGCTACGCTTATAGTAAAAAGAGCATTTATGTTGTGACATTCCAAACTTATGTCGCGACATAAAACAAAGCTGAAGGTTGAGAAACTGTGTCGTGACATAGAAATTTTATGTCGTGACACAATCAAGAGCGGCAAGAAAGAAACTTTGTTGTGACAAAGCTTTTTTATGTCGCGACATACCATTCGAGTATTAAAACTGCAAGGCACTAAAGAAATGTCGCGACAATTATAAGACAAATTCAGCTAAGCTTTGTCGCGACATTTTCAAAGTATGTCATGACATAATTCAAGAAAAAGGCACATAACTTTGTCGTGACATAACATTGCAAGCCATAACAAAGTTGGAGGACAAACATAGTTACTTTGTCGCGACATAATTTTCTATGTTGCAACAAAGATGCCATTTGGGCCAGTTTTTGGGGATCCACAATTTCAGTCTCGAAGTGAGACCCATCATTATAAAATCTATAAATAGAAGCACATAGTATATTGTGCATATCTTCCGTCGAACCAGGAACATCTGGGTAGCTGGAGTCTCATTTGTATATTATTTTTCTTTTTCTTTTCTTTTTCTTTTATTTCTTTTTCAAAGATTTAGTTTTAACTTACATTTTAGTTAGTATTTTCTTTGGATTTGAGCAGTAATCTGGGCTAAAGTTTCGAGCTAGGTTCATTGTAAAAATTTGGTTTTCATTACTGTCTAATTTCAATGGAACTTGGAATTTTTCTAAAGTTCATTTATTTCAGTTTGTTTGCAATTTCAGTGAATTTTCCTGATCAGTTAGTCATTGCTATTCGCAATCCAGTTTTGAAAGATCGAGCTCTTCAGGGAATGCATTGATATTAGCTATCATTCATGAATCCTGAAAGAATGTCATCATTAGAAATTTGGAATTTATTTAATCGTGTTGTTTTTTAAATTAATCAAGCTAATATTAGTAGCTTGTATCCGTAAAAGGATCAGATTGCCTCGATTTTCGTGAGCTCTTCGAAAGTGACACAAAGATGGAGATTCTTGAGAATATAGAGCAGTTACTTGGGGGTATGCTAGACTAACATTATGGAATTAATGAACTCTGAAATATTACTCTTATAGATCACTAATTTACTCATGGTGCGAGGATTAGTTGGTTGATGTATCAGTTTAATTGATTAGAGTTTTCTCCTCCGTTTGAGGAAATGATCTTGATCCTGTGTTAGTATAGATCTAATCAAGGAGATAGAGAGTTTAATTCATAAGATGAGATACCAATTATATTGGAGAAGTCATGTATTATCCTACCTATAGGGGCAAGAATTCTTCAGTCTTAGGAACAGGGTGTGAAGTACTTGAAATGAAAAATACTCAATTCTTAGAAAGAGGATTAAATCCTTCAAGTAACTGATTAGACCCATATGTCTAGAAAGAATATAGTTTTCTAATGAGTGAAATGTATAGTATATGGATGTATCTAAACTATACTACCTTGCATCTTTGACAAGTTCAGATTTCAAATTGATGGCTGAACTACGTTGTAGAATGATGTAGAAATTGATAATTATACATTGATCTATTTCCCAGTGTTTAACTTTACTCAATGAACTCTCAATTCCAATTCATTTTGAATTTTTGTTATAGTTATAAAATTTTAATCAATCATTCTTTCTTTAGTTTAAGCAACTCAATTTTGTACTTTTGAGTTCAATAGTAAGGATCTTAAGTAGTAAGGGTAATTAATCTTTAGATCGCTCATCAAATCCTCGTGGGAATAATATTTGGACTTAAAATCCACTTTATTACTTGTATGACTTGTGCACTTGCAGAGAATTAGACCTAATATAAACTTGCAAAATTGCATACATATCAGAAAACATTATTCTATAATTCTCAGTCATAATCAAGTTTTTGGCGCCGTTATCAGGGATTAGATAATAGTTTTTGGTAGCCGTGTCGAAAATTTGTTTAATCAAGTTTTGGCGCTGTTGTAAGGGACTGAATAGTGCTGTGGCAGTGGTGATAGAAATTTGGCATATAGAAAAAGGTCTGATCAAGTTTTTGGCGCCTTTGCCGGGGATTAGACAATAGTCTTTGGTAGTCGTGTCGAAAATTTGGTCAATTAAGTTTTTGGCGTTGTTGCAAGGGACTGAATAGTTTTGTGGTAGTGGTGACAGAAATTTGGTATATAGAAAAAAGGTCTGATCAAGTTTTTGGCTCCGTTGCTGGGGATTAGACAATAGTCTTTGGTAGCAGTGTTGAAAATTTGGTCAATCAAGTTTTTGGCGTTGTTGGAAGGGACTGAATAGTTCTATGGTAGTGGTGATAGAAATTTGGTATATAGAAAAAGGTTTGATCAAGTTTTTGGCGCCGTTGTCAGGGATCATAAAGAGAATTTAAACATCAATATTCCAACCAAAAAGAGAATTGCTAATTTGGACATATTTATGTTTTATCAAAAATTTACAAAAATAGTTTTAACTGCAATAGCTGAGTAAGCTACTGAAAATGTTTTATGAGCTTATAGAGATATATATGTTTTTCCACTGATTTCAGGAAGATCTTACATGCATAGTGAAAAACTGTATAGAATTGTCATTTCTGGGACACAAAAATCGAGAGGACACCGAAATCTAAAAAGTTTGAAGTGTTGAATTATCGCTACGGCAACGTAGAAAGGTACAACAAAACACTTAAAGTGTAAGGCAATGAAGAGAAAGGCCTCAAAGGCAAAGGACTATGGAGGATTTTTGGAGGCCAATCATTAGAGATGAATATTCTACTGTGAGACAACCTGCTATAGAGGCCAACAATTTTGAGTTAAAGCCAACTTTGATCACAATGGTGCAGCAACATCAATATACTGGCCATCCAAGTGAAGACCTTAATAAGCACATGGGTAGATTTCTAAGGATGACAAATACAATAAAGTTGAATGGGGTGAGACCTGAGGTGATCAAGCTGCAACTCTTTCCTTTTTCACTGAGAGATGTGGCAGCCACTTGGTTTGAATCACTGCCATATGGATCAGTGAACAATTAGGAAGAGTTGGTGGAGGCTTACATGAGCAGATTATTTCCTCATGGCCTCACTTCAGAATGGAGAGGGGAAATCATAGTGTTTAAACAAGGAGATGATGAAAGTCTCTATAATGCATGAGAGAGATATAAGCGATTGCTGAAAAGATGCCTAATGCATGGAATAGATTTGACCACCCAAATGGACATCTTTTACCACTCTATGAGCTTTGATGTAGCCTGCTGTGGAGCATTTATGTGACGCCCCAATTTCCGGGGTGATTCGTGGTGCACGGAGGTGGTCCGGAATCAACAAAATTTATACCTATACCTTCTATTGCCGTAGCATGGCTATTGCAGTATAGTGGCTCTAGGGTCGAACACAGGGATGAGTTTTCTTCGCCCAAATGACTTGTAGTTAAGTTCTAATTGGTGAATTTGTTTTGGATTCAGGGTTTTGTAAAAACAATGGGTTTGGATGATGAAAACTGAAAATAAACTAGAGAAAAATATAAAAGAAAACTCCTTGAAGTGTCAGACTACTAGATTTAGGTTCTAAAGGCTACTAAGGGGTTCTCGAGTCCATTTCCTCGCGTAAGGGAGGATGACCTATAGTCATTTCCCGAACCGGATCTTCATTTAGCTATAAAACCTAAACCTTAGTAATTTTTCCTTTCGAGAGATGGCATTTATTGAGCATTAACGCTTTTAGACAGTGAAAACTTACCTCCTTGACCCATCTTATAGTGACTAATAAATGTCAACTAATGAATCTCAGTGGATCTAACAATAAGCATCTACTGAACCCTAAAAGATTGCTAAGTACTGGTCATTCAAGGTGCATCAAAGGGGTTTGGACTAAAGTGAAGAACAAATACATAAATGTCAATAAATGCATGCGTTAAAAAGATGAGAAACCTTAGTTACCTCATATCCGTAGCCCAGTAGCCCTCCTCTTCAAGGATAAAGGGGGTTTAGCCAAACATCCTTTGAGTTGTCATCCTCAGCGGGTGTTTGGCAAGCAAGAAAACGAGAGAAAAGGATAGAAAGTGAGAAAAATGAGAGGAGTGGGAAAATTCCCGCGTAGCAAAAAAAATGTATAAAAAAATTAAGAATATCTTTACAAAGTCTTGTCTAGGCTTATGTATTGCCCAGGACAAGTAAAATTACAAAAACATACGAGCTACCCACTATTACATGAAGGGTAATTCAGGAAAAAAAAATACAAAAAGTGTAAAAAAGTCAAACAAATAAGTGAACTAGCTAAGAACTCATTTAAATTTCGCAGTTACAAAATTTCACAGCCATGTTCCTTTCTTTTGCTGCTCCATTTCTTCTTGGTTTCTGCTTTCTTTTCTTCTAGTTTCCGACATGCAGCTATGAATTCTATTTGGATTCTTTATGATCGAGCTGACTTAACAATTTTGGCGCGGTTAGCTTGCAAAAACTATAAAAATTGCCACAAGCGATCAGTAGTTTATCAAGGACCTTAATGTGCCAATCGGGTTAATTAGGCTGATTAGTACACAAAAAGTGCTCAAAACCTGTATTAATAAGGGTTCAAAATAGCACTTTTTGGGTACTAATCAATCGACACATTGCTAGTCCCTTAGCAATGAAAGAAAGAGAGAGCAAACAAAACAATATCAAAATTACGTTCACAAAAATGGTATTTCAAAAAGAATGTGAATGAGTAATGCCCAACCTTCAATAAGAATCACCAAAACATTGCCCAAAAACCATTTCAAGAGAGTGAATGTCATACAGAATCAAGCATCAAAAGAGTTTCCTTCTCTAGAGAATCAACCTGGAACTTCCATCAAAACCTAAGTGTTTATATGATCAGTTTTCAACAATAAATTGCCAAACTGCTCTCCCCCCACCCTAGCTATCGCCACAATTTAGTACACTAACTGACCTAAATAGATCATGACCCATTCTTATTCCACAATTCTTTTTGCGTTGTAAGGGTGCAATGTTGAGGAATCGACTTCACCAAGGTCTATGTAACGGGGATTCACCGATGACTTCCAACCAATTAAGGCATAGGGCATCAAGTCATAAGGCTCTTTCAACCACAAACTCTTTAGGTTTTCACCTCAGACTTTGAATGATTTTGAGACTCTTGCACCTACAACTTGCCAAACTCCACCCATCCACCCATGTAACGAGCGACAAAGTCTGTGACTCCCAACCAGTTGGCTTAGGGCACCGAGTTTTAAAGACTTTCGCCATATACCCCTTAGACCGTGCTCGGGTTTCAAGGCAAAGTGTTGCAATTTTCTTCTTTTCTTTTTCTTTTTGTTTTTGTTTTTCACTTTTTTTTTTATTTTGGAAGACTCATTGGCTTTCTTTTCATGGGGGTCCTTAACTTATTAAAGGTGATCAACAATACTAGGTCAGGCTTTTGCAAGATTTAGGAGGTTAGGCAGTTTTTCAGCTTATTGCTGAAACCTAATGTGTATAGCGTGTGGTTAGCTAGAGGTGAAAGAAAAAGGTTGAAAACAACAAGAATTCAACTGATCATCCACTCAATTAGGCATGAAACCAATCTAACATCAACAAAATTGGATAATGTTTCAATTTTCAAAATGCAAGCGAGGTAAAACACAAAAAAAAAAAAAAAGGGTGCAATTTTGAAATTGTATGCGTGAGTTGTATGGTATTTATATATAAAAAAAAGATATGGCTATGTTTTCAACTTTACAAAAAAAAAAAAAAAAAAAAAACTAACGGCTAGCCACCGAACAACACAAAATGGGCTTGCTCATGAATAAAGCATAATGTAAAAGCCATTTCTCTAACTCTCTCCCCAACCAAATGTCACATTGTCCGCAATGGGGCTCGGATTGGGAAGTTAGAGTAGGAAGTGCTACCTCCTTAGTGGTGTGCAGCTGGTGGGATGTCATCCTCATCCTGGCCAGGCTGAGGGGTTGTTGATGAAATCGGAGGAGTATCTCGTTATTGGCCGCACGCAAGCGTCCAAATGTAGGCCGGGCTGGGGGAGGGTGGATGGGTGTCGCTTTACCGGGAGGATGAACTAGAGAGGCCTGGGCAGGCATTGGTGGAGAGATCGGAGGCAGGCCTAGGTGACTCTGAATTTGCACGAGGATGGCGTGGTTATGTGCGAGCAAGGTGGTGGTTTGAGCGACGGCGGCCTCTGTGTGTGTCATCCTCTCAGCTAAGGCTATATGGGCAACCGCAAAAGATGCGGACGTGGCTGAGAAGGTGCGGACTGCATCCACAATAGCCAAGAAATGCCGAGGGGATATGGAGATATGCTTCAAAGGTGGTGCTGACGTACTGGGTCCAGCTGAGTCTGAAGGAGTTGGAGGCACTGGAGGTGTAGAGGATACGGTTGATGTAGGTAATGGAGTAGTGACTAACAGAGCTGTAGATACTGGAATCTAGAGCTCCTCTAAGTGCATTGTAGGAGGTGGTTGATCCTCTATAGGATGGTTCGCTGTTGGCTGATCCTTAGCTAGGTGCGGGGGTAGGAGGTGATGCGCATGGGGCATAAGACGCCTCTTGTTAATAGTGAAAATGGCCTGGCCGCCTGACTTGCTCTAGCTCGGCTCAAGTAGAAACCAAGATGTTCCAACACCTGACAGAGTAGTCTTGGGAATAGGAGGGGAATGGACTCAGCCCGAGTCAGGGTCCTACGGTGGACCTTGTCCTCAAAGTAGAACAAGGAGGTCATGATGAGCTCGACGAGGCTGAACCAAAAGCCCTCGGAGATGCGATAGAGAGCCTCCAGAATGGCTCCTCTCCTCTATACTAGATGCTGGAGTAGAAATAAGTTGGACTGCAGTATGTGGTCGATAAGGAGCAAACTCGGAGAAAGCTGCCTTCGGAATAGGATAGAACCTGCTATCGTGTCCCTAGATAAGAGTCAAACCATCTCCCGAGGCGAGGGTGGGGCAATTGCCTATACTTAATGAAGTTACAGGACAACTAGAGATTGAATAAATGCAATGTTTCAGAGTACTGGC
Source organism: Tetrastigma voinierianum (assembly GCA_016808115.1). NCBI lineage: Eukaryota > Viridiplantae > Streptophyta > Magnoliopsida > Vitales > Vitaceae > Tetrastigma > Tetrastigma voinierianum. Next base: position 1,193,246 of record JAEQBH010000115.1, read on the forward strand.
AAACCCTCAGGCCATCAATAGAGAAGTCGGCGGCGTAGGATGGGGACTTGCTTCGATGTCATAGTACGGTAGAACCCCAATGACCACTTAGGTAGAAAAATCGCGCGTGGTCATGAAAGGCCTATGAGGTCAGCGCACAAGCCGTACGGAATTGAACTCGGAAGGGCGGCCGCAGCAGTATGTCATAAAGCCCGCCGCGGTGTACCCGCGCGTAACCGAATTTCCTACAATGGGGCCACGATGCAAGATAGGCCTTCTGATAATCGAAGCAAGGGACAAATTTAGAGGGAAGCTCGCAGCCGCCCCGGGTCAGTGGGACCGAGGCTCCAAGCCCAACTGGGATGACCTACCCGGGCCAAAAGTCCAAGCCCTGAGGCACTCTGGTAGGTCGGGTGCGGAGGACGGAGTAGCTCCATCGCTGCAAGGCCATACCTGCTACAAGTGTGCACAGGAGGAACCTGGGACGGGACACAAGAAGAATAAACAAGAATGCACCACAGCCAGCAAATTCCTCAAATGGTCAAGATCTAAGGGGGCGCGACGGCAGCTAGTGTGGTGAGATGGCCCTCACCTGTGGCTCATAGGAGGACTCCGCGCCCACCGCGGGTCCTCTATGGCCGGATTAGGAGCTGGGAAGAAGAAGGAGAGAAAGTGCCTTCTAGAGAACTTCTTTAGGAAATGGTTTGAAAAGAATTAGAATGGAGGTTAGGGATATTTATAGGGGTTAGGGAAGGTGAAAGGTTTATAGCAACTTAATGTCCATGAATGGGCACTAAAAACTATGGTTCAAAAATCTGGGATACAGGAAACGAAAAGTCGCTGGGGGATGAATAGGCAGAGAAGACGAAGAGATGTAGAGTAGGCGACAAAAAATTTGCAAGTTGCAAATTTTTGCAACATGCAAAATTTCACCTGTAGACTTCAATTTCGGCCATCCAAATGAGCAACACTTGCAAAACAAAATACCAAAAATAAACACAGGAAGGTTAAAAACTAAAAATAAAACTAAGCCACAAAAAAAGAAAAAGAAAAAAGAAACAATTAAAATTCAAATAAGCCAATGGAGTGGCATTTCAGTCTCATTGGAGACCAAGCCAACTTAGAGTAGCTAGATAAACTTATGGAGGGTCAAGGAGTGAAGATTCTCCTTGTTCCGGGCCAGAATCGCACCGCATAGGGCTTTAACATTTGCCCATTGACTTTGAACACCCTGTTGTCCTTAGAGTTTAACAGGTCCACTGTCTACTGGATGACTTGGTGGATAAGGAAATTGACCGGTCCATCTTGACTTGAGTCGTTTGGTGAGGTGAAGCTTCGAGTCATAAAGTAGCACTTGATCTCCCGCTGAAACTTTCATGATATCGCTGATCATGCCATTTCTTCAATCTATCTTTTGCAATCTTTGAGTTCAAGTAGGCATCATTTCTCAGCTCTTCTAGCTCATTGATATAAAGTAACCTTTTGAGGCCGGCTCTTCCCAAGTTCAGGTCTAGCTTTTTGATCGCCCACCATGCCTTATATTCAATCTCCATAGGTAGATGGCATGCCTTGCCATAGACTAGGCGATAGGGAGACATTCCAAGAATGGTCTTGAAGGTTGTTCTTTATGGCCACAAGGAGTCTAGTAGTCTGAGAGACCAGTCTTTCCTGTTGGAGTTCACCACTTTCATCAATACGGTCTTGATTTCACATGCAGTTTAACTCTTGGACCACTAGTTCGGGATGAAGGGGTGGCCACTTTGTGCTTTACACCATATTTAGCTAGGAGGTTCTCAAAAGTGTGAGCCTCCATCATTGATTATGGCCTTGGGGACCCCAAATCTTGAAAAGATGTTTTCCTTCAAGAATTTCAATACCACCTTGTGGTCCGCTACTCTGCATGGAACTGCTTCAATCCACTTAGACACATAGTCAACCCCCACCAATATGTATATGTATCCAAAAGAAACTGGAAATGGCCCCATAAAGTCGATTCCCCAAACATCGAATAAATCAACTACTAAAATTGGGTTTAGAGGCATCATGTGACGACGAGAGATCTTTCCTAATCTTTGGCATCTGTCGCATTCTCGGCATATGTTGTGGGCGTCCTTGAAGAGAGAAGGCCAATAGAACCCAAATTGGAGTACTTTCATGGCAGTCTTCTAGGAAGCAAAATGACCTCCACATGCACTCTCATGGCGGTGACTGAGTATTCCTCACTGCTCTTCCTCAGACACACATCTTCTAATAATATGATCAGCATAATATTTGAACAAGAAGGGTTCCTCCCAATAGTAGGAATGGATTTTTGCAAAGAAGAACTTCTTGTCCTGTGCCTCCACTCAACTGGTATAAATTGGCAATGTGAGCATACCATGGGGCATTTTCCACTAGTAGCAGTGACTCCTCAGGAAACTCATCATTGATTGGAGAGTTGTGGGTGTTGTGTGCTATGGTTAGTCTTGAAAGATGGTGATTCGCGTGCGAAGTAGGTTGTTCCGAAATCAACAATATTTATAAACCCAATTTCTCCACTCCGCCATAGCAAAGCTACCAAGCAAAGATAAAGGGTTTCCAGGGCCGAACAATGTGGACGGGTTTTATTCGTGAGAGAAGAGTTGCAATGCATTGAAAATGGTGTTTCCTCTTTGGATTTTTAGGAATTGTGTGAAAAGCAGTGTGAGTGAATGGTTGAAAACTGGAAACAAATTGAAATAAAAGTTAAAAGAGAACTCCTTGAAGTCTTAGGCCACTGGGCTTAGGGTTCTAAGTTAACCGACATGTCCTTGGGTTTTTTTCCTCGCGTTGGGGAGGATGACATATAGTCATTTCCCGAACCGGATCTTCATTTAACTTTAAAACCTAAACCTTAAAAGTTTTCCTCTTGAAAAAGGGCATTTAATGAGCATAAATGCTCCCAAACGATGAGAACACACCTCCTAAACCTACCCTTCAGTAACTAATATGAGACAACTAACTGGGTATCAGTGGTTCCAGTGATAAGTATCCATTGAACCCAAAAAGCTTGCCAAATACACGTTAGAGAGAGCATGCCTAAGAGATTTAACCTAAGGTGAGAAGGTGAATGTAAATACCCTTAAATGCATACATGAAAAGTATGAGAACATGCAGCTTGCCTCAAAACTAACACCAAAGGCCTTCCCTTCATGACGAGGGGTTTTAGTCGAGCATCCCTTGGATTCACATCATCCAGGGGTGTTTCGGGCTAGTGAGAAAATGCAAGAAAGTGAAGGGAAAAGGGAGAGAAAATCACAAACCTACGAGGAGAGGAAGCTTCGTGCCCAATTTTCTTGATTGATTGATGGATTGAAAAGATTGATTGAAATTACAAGCTAGACTGAGCTTATATAAGTGCTCAGTAACAAGGAAATTACAATAATGTCCAAGGGAACCAAAATTACATAAAGGGCAATTTGTACAAAGCAACAAAAGCGAGTCAAAAGGCCAATAGCAGTGTGGAGGAATGTTACAATTTCGTCACTAAATTTTCCTTCTTCAAGATTTTCAGGCTCCACTTCCTCCGGTTCAATCATGCATCTTCGAATTCGCCTCTAAGCCCGTCGTGGTTTTGAATCGGATTAAAAGATAATGAGGCATTTGACCCAAAACTACAAAATAGCCATAAATGTGATCAAAAGAGCAAAGGCGGACCTCAATGTATCAATTTGGTTATTTAGTTTCGCATTAGTACACAAAGTGCTTAAACATGCACAACCGTATTGAAAATAAAGATCGATTCGTGCATTTCAATCGACTATCCGCCACAACATTCTCCACTCCTTTTTCATCTTTGATTTGTAGGTTGAATTCTTGGAGCAGGAGGACCCATCTAATGAGTCTAGCCTTGGCATCTTGCTTGGTAAGGAGATACTTCAAAGCTGAATGATCTGTGAAAATTATGATGTTCGACCCCACCAAGTATACACGAAATTTATCTAAGGCATGCACTAACGCCTCGCTCTTTCTCTCGTGGTAAGCAGTTCCTCTCAGGCCTCATTTAACATTTCCTTGGCTTGCATAGACTACATAAGGTTTCGCATCTTCTCTCTGCTCGAGAATTGCTCCTATGGCAAGATCACTTGTATCACACATAACCTCAAAAGGTAACTTCCAGTTGGGGGCTCTCACTTTTGGTGCAGTGGTCAAGTAGGTTTTGAGCTCCTCGAAGCTCCTTTGGTAGTCTTCATCCCATGCAAATTTGACATCCTTTTCCAGCAGCTTGTAAAGAGGCTTTGCAATCTTCGAAAAGTCTTTGATGAACCTTCGGTAGATGCCGTACGCCCAAGGGAATTGTCTCACGCTACATTCGGGAGAAGGAAGTTTGGAAATTAGCTCAATTTTTGCTCACAACCCTAATTCCTCAGTTGATATGATATGTCCCAAAGACAACTCGGGTTGACTATAAATGACATTTTTCCCAATTCAGCACCAAAATTTTCTCAATGCACCTATGCAGGACAGTTTCAAGGTTGTTAAAGCATTATTCAAAACTACGCCCATATACTGTAATGTCATCCATGTAGACCTCCATAATGTGCTCCACCGAATCACTAAAAATACCGAGCATGCATCTCTGGAATGTGGCAGGGGCATTACATAGATCAAAGGGCATTCTTTTATAAGCATAAGTCCCAAATGGACAAGTGAAGGTAGTCTTTTCTTGGTCATCTACTGAGATCTCGATCTGGAAGTAGCCTAAATAGCCATCCAAAAAGTAGTAGAAGGGGTGCCCAAAAATTCTCTCAAGGAGCTGATCCATAAAAGGTAATAGGAAGTGATCTTTTCTTGTCACTTCCATTTAGCCTCCCGTAATCACCATACCCTCCAAGCCGTGGGCACCCTCTCCTTTCTCATTGCGCACAATAGTCACCCCACATTTTTTGGCAATAACCCGAGTCAGATTCAACTGTGCTATCGGTCATGGGGTATAAGGATGCCAACTCAGAGCAATTTAAGAACCTCGCACGTACCACTTCCCGCGCATACAGATTTAGTCCTCCGCGGTCGTCTCACCGGTTTTGGCCTCTTTTCCGCATAGATATGATGGGTAAACCAAAGGGTTGATTCCCTTCAAATAAGAAATTTTCCAAATCTAATGTACCGCTTGTTCTTCCCGAGGACTTCTGGGGTGACGCCTTCGTGAGGCATTGAGAAATGAAGAGATAACAACTGGGCATTGGTTATTTTCTTCTAAATATGCATACTTTAATTCCACAAGTAGAGGCTTGAGGTCAAAATCTGAGGCTCATCGTTCCTTCTTTTCCTTTTTGTTTTCCCGCAAGCAAAGGCGTGGATTTCTTCATTTTTTCTCCATGGTCCATGTACAACACACATTTCTTTGGTTTCCTGTTCAGAAAAATTAGATAGCTCCTTGGTTAGCACATCAAGGTCGCTGCTGCCGCCATCCCGCTCGCCTAGAATAAAGGTCAATTGCCAAACCTCCTCCGACCTCTTCCACCGGGGTCGTATGCTTTTGCTCAAACGGAAAATACAGCCCAAAGTCATGTTCCGAATGTGTTGCATAACTCCATTTCGATAATCGGGATGATTGCATTGAGGTGGCTAAGAATGGTCTTCTAAGAATAATAGGTACATAATTAGCTCCTACTGTAACTAGTTTTGTATCAAGCACAACAAAATCTACAGATAGTGCACTTGTCCACTGTATCAACATATCCCTCCACAAAGGCTCCTTCGCTGTGATTTTTATGGATCTGTTTGCTAGGACAGATGGTGGCGTGGCTGAAGCCTCCCAAACCCAGCTGTTTCAGACATTGAATAAGCAAGAGGTCGATTAATCGCCCCACCAAAGGCCTTTTCTACACAAGTTCCCCCGATGTTCATTGAGATGGTAGGACAGCCTGGGTTTTTGTATTTCATTAGGGTCTTGCATTGAATAATGACACTGACTTGTTATGTCAGGAAGGCCTTTTTATCAACATTTAACCCTCTTTTCACCATGCACAAGTCCTTTAAAATTTTTGCGTAAGTTGGAACCTGCTTAATCATATCTAAGAGGGGGATGTTGACTTTCACATGCCTCAACACTTCTAGGATTTCAGCCTGCTTATAGCCTCTTTTTTCCCCTCTCTCTCCTTCTTGCCTTTAAAGCCGGGAGGGAAAGGTGGGGTGTGCTCTTCTTCACTGCATCTTCTTTGATCACAATTTTCTCTGGTTTAGCTTCCTTTTCCTCTATGCCTTTTATACCAAGGCTCGGGACTAGCCGCTTCAACCTCCTACCACCTCCTCGCAGTGATTACTGTTTCTGAATTCATCTATCCCGGGAGTGTGGTTCACCGAAGAACTCACCCGCACTCCCTAGATCAGCCGTGCTGGGAGGAGAATTTTCCTTTTTCTTGCACCTGCTGTTGATTAGTCAACCTAGAAATTGAATGTTGCAGGTTGTCGAATTTCTGGGCAATATCAGACTTTAGGTTCTCAATCTTCTTGTTCAGTGTGCTTTCTACTGTATAAATCCTCTAATTAGCTTGAGCATTCACTGCTTTTTGTTCCTCTACAAAACTACCCACCAAATTCATTATGTTTGCTCAATCGAGATGAGACGGTAAAATGGTTGTGATGAGGAACCATACCGCTGGCTGTGCACCAGGGGTAAGCATATGTTGTGAGGCTTTGGTTTCTGTGAGAGGTTAGGATGGTTTCTCCAATTGGGATTATATATGTTGTTGTATGGGGCATTGGTTGGTGGCTTGTATTGGTCCATAGTATCGTTTGTTCCAAATGAATATGTC